>OZ012737.1:680475783-681675783 GCA_963859935.3 Lathyrus sativus
CAAGCCAAGCAAGGATCCTAGAGCTAACAAAGCTACTTCATGAGGAACGAAACCTCAACTCATACCTCAACACAAAGAGGAAACGTACATGGGAGACTTAAAACCCCATCTTTTGTACTTATTTCGTTTTCATTTTTTGTAAGCCTAAAAGGCAAAACAAGTTATTACTAATAAAAAGTTACTTTCTTGTTTGTTTAAGCAAATTTAAATCCTGCGGTCCTTGAAAACATTGCATATGCATTCCCATATCATTGCATCACAGGTTTATAATTGTGCACAGGGTTCTCATCTTCTCGCTGTTTATTTCAGCAATGGCTCTTGAACAATCAGTTAAGGATCTCCAGGCACAGAATGCACAGTTCCAAGAGCTGATCCTGAACCTATCCAAGGGGCAGGATGAATTGAAGACACTGCTGGCCAAGAAGACTAAGAAGGCTAGAAGGTCTGCTGGGTTGCTCAACATAGGAAGAAGGTTCAAAGGTCCTGTCAAGACCAAGGAACATGTTGAAGACTATGAATCTGAAGAATCTGAGCAGGAGAGAGGCAGTCTCCACAACACTATGGGGGACTCTGATTCTGAGGCTAACTACTACCATGAGCTTAACAAAGACAAATTCAAGATGCTGGTGGATAGAATGGATGCTATGGAATTACAGAAATCATCTGGGCTGGATTTTGAGGATTTGAGCTTGATATCTGGGGTGGTCATACCCATTGGGTTCAAAGTTCCTACATTTGTTGTCTATGATGGGGTCTCTTGTCCCAAATTGCATCTGAGGTCTTATGTCAGAAGAATGCAACCCCACACTGCTGATAAAAAGTTGTGGATCCATTTCTTTCAAGAGAGTTTATCTGGAGCTCAGCTAGAGTGGTATTATCAGTTGGAGAGTGTCGACATCAGAGATTGGAATGACCTTGCTGAAGCTTTCTACAAGCAGTATCAATACAATGCTGACTTAGCCCCCACTCGCATGCAGCTCCAAAGCATGTCTATGGGTGCCAAAGAAAGCTTTAAGGAGTATGCTCAGAAGTGGAGAGACTTAGCTGGAAGAGTTCAACCCCCTTTGACTGATAGGGAGTTGGTTGATATGTTCATGTGTACGCTGAATGGTCCGTTTTACAGTCATCTCATTGGAAGCTCATCATCTGGCTTCACTGAGTTGATCATGACAGGAGAGCGAGTAGAGAATGGTATCAAGAGTGGTAAGATCCAAGTGGGCACTTCTTCATCAGGTGTTGCAAAGAAGCCTCCCACTGGGAAGAGAGAATCTAATGCTGTGTATGGTCAGCCTGATCGTAACAGAAGGCATCAGTCTGTTAGTGCAGTTCATATTTCAAATCCAACTCCTGCAACAACAGAGCAGCCTCAAGGCAACCAACAGAGGGCTAGAAGACAGTTCACGAAGATCAACATGTCAATGGCTCAGGCATTGCAACACTTGTTGAAGGCTGAACTTATTACCCTGAGGGAGGCTCCTCAGAATCCCAATGTTACCTCTCCCAAGTACAATCCCAATGCACGATGTGCATATCATTCAAACTGTCCAGGACATGATACTAATAACTGCTGGGTCTTGAAGAACAAAATTCAGGATATGATTGATGCTGGAGAAATTGAGTTTGATCCACCAGGTACTCCAAATGTGATTACAGCTCCAATGCCAAACCACGAGAAGACTGTCAACGCCATTGATGAAGAAATTGATGAAGATCTGCATGTCTATTCAGTTATGGAGTTGAGCACACCATTGTCTGTTATAAAAAAGAGGTTAGTACAAGCTGGGATCTTTCCAGGTTGTCATGAAGATTGTCTATATTGTACCTATAAGCCGGATAGTTGCTTCATTTTGAGAGATGGGATTCAACGTCTCATGGATAAATATACTATAGTGTTTGAAAGAAGACCAGCATCTGTAGAAAGTATGGTGGATCATCTGACTCAGGGTAAGAAGATTGAAGAGGTTGACATGGTTGACAAAGTACCACTAAGAATCACTTCAAAGGGTCCCATTAAAATCACTCATCAGGGCCCAATCAAGATTACTGCTGAAGGTCCTGTGAAAGTTGTCGCTGAAGCCAGAGTAGCTCCTCTGATCATTACCACTCCTGGTCCTATTCCTTATACATCTGACAAAGCTGTGCCTTGGCACTATGGGTCTGATGTTTACATCCATGGTGTCAAGCAGGAGCCTTTACCTGATATGCCTGTTGACATTGATAATATTGCTGGATCTAGCAAGATCACTCGTAGTGGAAGAGTCTTCTCTCCTCCAGTTGCTTCTAAGAGTGCAGTTACTCCTGCTGTTACTTCCACCACTGATGCTCGGGGCAAGGGTCCTGTTATTGAGCCTGTATCTACTGATGTGCCAGCTGCTGATGACCTCTCTAAGCAGATGGAAGAAGTATTGAAAATCATTCGCAAGAGTGATTATGATATTGTTAATCAGCTGGGGCATACTCCCTCAAAGATTTCTATGCTCTCCCTGTTATTATGTTCTGAGGCTCATGCCAAGTCATTGATCAAGTTTCTAAAGATGGCTCATGTACCCAGTGCAATTTCTGTGGACCAGTTTGAGAATTGTGTTGCTCACCTGACCTATGACAACGGGTTAGGATTTTCTGATGCTGACTTGACCCCTGCCAAGAGGGATCATAACAGGGCCTTGCATATTTCAATTGAATGCAGGGGCACTACCCTGTCTCATGTGCTGATAGACAATGGTTCCTCTCTGAATGTGTTGCCTAAGGAAGTCCTGAACAAGCTGAGTCCTAAAGATACGGTATTGAAGCCCAGTAATATTGTGGTAAAGGCTTTTGATGGTTCTAGAAGAGTAGTGCATGGGGAAATTGATCTTCCAATCAAGGTTGGCTCTCAGGTGTTTACCGCTACATTCTATGTGATGGATATTCGTCCTTCGTATTCATGTCTGCTTGGTCGTCCCTGGATCCATGGGGCAGGTGCTGTGACCTCCACATTACATCAAAAGTTGAGATATCCGGTGAATGGAAAAGTTGTTACTGTCTTTGGAGAGGAAGAATACTTTGTCAGCCATGTAAACACTTTCAAGTATCTGGAAGTAGAAGGTGAATACATTGAAACTCCATGTCAGTCATTTGAAGTGGTTCCCTGGGCTGTTAAGGATTGTGTGACTCCTCCTGCGGTGAAGAAGGTTCCTGTGGTCATCAGAAACCCTCTAACAATGGCAATGGCCTCCCTCAATGATGCAAAAGCTGTGGTGGAAGAAGAGTCCCAGAAGGCTGTCCGTCGTGCCCGTGCTGTTCGTATCACCAATCAAGGGGTTATCAATGCTGTGGGAGATCAAGATGAAGACTACAACTTGGAGGCATGGATTTTTCCTACTGTGGGTGCTGGACTCAATAATTGGACAGCTGAAGATGTTATCCCTATCTCCTTTAGTCAGGAGTAAATACTATTACTGTGTTATGTTTTTAAATTTATAATTTCTGGAACAATTAAAACTTTCAAGCCATGTGCCTTACCCGGGGCACAATGGTGTGCTTGTTACGGGTTGTCATTTCATTTGCATACTTCATTCAATAAAATCAGTGGACGTTTCGTTTTCGTAAATATTGTGTTCCTTGTCTTTCTTTTTCTTTTATTTTTGCTTTATCAGCCATGTGTTCTTACACACACCCACGTCACTAAAATGCAGATCCTCATCCACTCTGGATCCAGTTGATAACAGTTCTACTATTGCCAATTACAATTTCGAGAATCCGATCTATCAAACTGAAGACGGAAACGAGGACGATTGTGAAATACCTGTAGAGCTTGCTAGGTTGTTACAACAAGAAGAGAAAGCTATACAGCCACATGAAGAGCCAGTCGAAGTTGTGAATCTGGGAACTGAAGAAAACAGAAAAGAGGTCAAAATAGGGGCTGATTTAGAGGACAGTGTCAAGAGCAGGTTGATTCAGATGCTACGTGACTGTGTGGAGATCTTTGCTTGGTCTTATGAAGATATGCCAGGGTTGGATACAGACATTGTGGTTCACCGTTTGCCAGTGAAAGAAGATTGTCGTCCAAAGAAGCAGAAGGTTCGTCGTATGCGTCCTGAAATGTCAGAAAAGATCAAAGCAGAGGTAATGAAACAGTTCAATGCAGGGTTCTTGGCCGTAACTTCTTACCCTCAGTGGGTTGCAAATGTGGTACCAGTTCCTAAGAAAGATGGTAAGGTACGTATGTGTGTAGACTACAGAGATCTGAACAAGGCTAGCCCTAAAGATGACTTTCCACTTCCTCATATTGATATCCTGGTAGACAACACTGCTCAGCATAAGGTATTCTCTTTTATGGATGGTTTCTCTGGTTACAATCAAATCAAGATGGCACCTGAAGATATGGAGAAGACTACATTTGTGACACAGTGGGGCACCTTTTGCTATAAGGTAATGCCATTTGGTTTGAAGAATGCAGGGGCAACATATCAGCGTGCCATGGTGGCTTTGTTTCATGATATGATTCATCATGAGATAGAGGTATATGTGGATGATATGATAGCCAGGTCTCAGAATGAAGAACAACATCTTGATCATCTGCACAAGTTGTTTGAGAGGTTGAAGAAATACAGGTTGAGATTAAATCCAAACAAGTGTACTTTTGGAGTTAGATCTGGAAAGCTCCTGGGTTTCATTGTCAGTGGAAAAGGTATTGAAGTGGATCCTGCAAAAGTGAAAGCTATACGAGAGATGCCAGCTCCCCGTACTGAGAAGGAGGTTAGAGGTTTCTTGGGACGATTGAACTACATTGCAAGATTTATTTCCCAATTAACTACCATCTGTGAGCCAATATTCAAGTTGTTGAAGAAAGATCAGGTGATGGAATGGAATGATGAGTGCCAGACTGCCTTTGATGAAATCAAGAGATATTTGCTAGAACCTCCAATTTTAATGCCACCAGTTGATGGAAGACCCTTGATTATGTATTTAACAGTATTAGACAACTCAATGGGGTGTGTATTGGGGCAACATGACGAGTCTGGTCGAAAAGAGCAGGCAATATACTACCTTAGCAAAAAGTTTACCGACTGTGAAACAAGATACTCACTGCTCGAGAAAACTTGCTGCGCTTTGGCATGGGCTGCTCGCCGACTGAGACAGTATATGTTGACCCATACTACCTTGTTGATTTCAAAAATGGATCCAATCAAGTACATATTTGAGAAACCTGCTCTCTCCGGAAGAATTGCAAGATGGCAAATGATCTTGACGGAATATGATATACAGTATACCACTCAGAAGGCCATTAAGGGGAGTGTTGTTGCTGATCATTTGGCTCATCAAGCAGTAGATGATTACCAGTCAATGAATTTTGAGTTCCCTGACGAAGACATTATGTCTGTTACCAAAGAACCTGGACAATATGACGGACCTGAACAAGGATCCCGATGGACTATGGTTTTTGATGGTGCCTCCAATGCACATGGTAATGGTGTTGGTGTTGTGATTAGTTCCCCTGAAGGTTGTCATACCCCGATTACTGCCAGACTTTGTTTCTATTGTACCAATAACATGGCTGAGTATGAGGCATGTATCATGGGTATGCAAGTTGCTATTGATATGAAGATTCAGTTCCTTGAGGTGTATGGAGATTCAGCTCTGGTAGTAAGTCAGATTAAAGGAGATTGGGATACAAAGCATGATAATCTCATTCCTTACAGAGAACATGTGTTGTCTTTGATCCCACATTTCAAAGAGATTACTTTTGGACATATTCCACGAAGAGAGAATCAGTTGGCAGACGCATTGGCCACCATGGCATCTATGTTTGAGATCAGCTGGGATGATGAAGCTCCCAAGATTACCATTGATAGATTTGAGAAGCCTGCATACTGCAATGAGATTGACACTGAAGGGGCAGAGGAGAAGCCTTGGTTCTATGAAGTGAAAAACTATCTTGAAGCTCAGGAGTTCCCTGAAGGGGCATCTGTCAGAGATAGGAAGTTCCTGAGAAGGTTTTCTGCTAAGTTCTTTCTGAGTAATGGCATTCTGTATAAGCGTAATCATGATTCAACTATGCTTCGTTGTGTGGATAAGAAGGAAGCTACAGAAATTATGGAAGAGATGCATGATGGGACCTTTGGCACTCATTCTAGTGGTCATACCATGGCAAAGAAGATTTTGAGAGCAGGTTACTATTGGTCTACCATGGAAGCTGATTGCTATCAACACTCCAGAACATGTCACAAATGTCAAATCTATGCTGATAAAGTACATGTACCTCCATCTCCATTGAATGTGTTGACTGCTCCTTGGCCCTTTGCCATGTGGGGCATTGATATGATTGGTGAGATCAAGCCTACTGCTTCTAATGGGCATCGTTTCATCCTGGTTGCTATTGATTACTTCACGAAGTGGGTAGAGGCAGCTTCATTTGCATCTGTGACTAAGAATGTTGTGGCTCGGTTCATTAAGAATAATCTCATATGTAGGTATGGTATCCCTGAAAGGATTATCACTGACAATGGCTCTAATCTGAACAACACTATGATTACTGATCTCTGTACGCAGTTCAAGATTAAGCATCACAACTCTTCTCCGTATCGTCCAAAGATGAATGGGGCAGTTGAAGCTGCTAATAAGAACATTAAGAAGATTGTACAGAAGATGACTGTTACTTACAAGGATTGGCACGAGATGTTACCATTTGCTCTGCATGGTTATCGTACTACAATACGTACTTCAACAGGGGCAACCCCATTCTCCTTAGTCTATGGTATGGAAGCAGTTCTGCCTATTGAAGTTCAGATCCCCTCCTTGAGAATTATGAAGGATGCAGGCTTGGATGAAGATGAGTGGATTCAGACTCGACTTGACCAGATAAATTTGATTGATGAGAAAAGGTTAGCAGCAGTTTGTCATGGCCAGATGTACCAGAAACGGATGATCAAAGCTTTTAACAAGAAGGTTAAGCCAAAGGTATATCAGGCTGGTGACTTGGTAATCAAGCGTATCATATTACCACAGGGTGATCCTAGGGGCAAATGGACTCCAACATATGAGGGACCATTTGTAGTCAAGACAGTGTTCTCAGGAGTGTTGCACCCTAAAAATTTGACCAACCAATTCTCCTATCTGACTCATGGTTTAATTTCATATTCACAGCTCAGATGTATGATTTTTGTGCACAAGCAGGGGATATCAGAGTTTACAGCTTGATTTTTGTCTATCAGATATGGCAGACCCAGTCCAGATTACCAGGGTTTTATTTTCGGGAAATTGTGCGCTCCTCGGTGATTTCTCAGTAATTTTGGGGATATTCTGATGCCCGGGGATCTCCGTTCGATTCAATCTGGTCTCGTGCGTTCTTTTATGGGGGTCATTTGCATTCATCTGCATTTTTAGGGTTTTAATAGGCTTTTGTGAATTTTTAACAGGCTTTATAGATTTTTCTGGAATTTAAATAGGGTTTTTTGAATATTCTAACAATTTAATTCTCTTTATAGGATTTTATAGAATTCTTAAATAGGTTTTTAGAAAATAAATAAGATTTTAAATAGTTTTATCATTTTAGAATAATATGGTTTTTCTTTTAAATCATTTTTAGGAATTTTTCTATAGATTTTAAATAGGTTTAATAGTTTTTGGATAATATAGAAAATAATATAGTTTTCTTTTATAGATTTTGATAGATATTAAATGATAATAGGATTTTAATAGAGAATTAGTGAATTTTAGAGTAATTAGATCTTAATTGAATTTTAGAGTAATTAGATCTTAATTGAATTTTAGAGTAATTAGATCTTAATTGTGTTTTAGAGTTAATTAGGATTAATTGGTCTTTTTAGAGTTAATTAGAGGTTAATTGATTTTTTAGGGTTAACTAGTATAATACAGAATTAAATAGGTTAATTGAGTTTTTTAGTGTTAATTAGACATTAATCCAATTTAGTTAATTGTTTTTAATCCAGTTTTTTGCTGTTATTTTCGTATGGGCCCTGAGATTTTTTTGTTAAGGCCCAATTCACACTTGACTCAGCATGTCCAAAAAAATGATGGTCCAAATCAGTCCAAAGTCCAGCGCAGCCTGGAATATTCTAGAGAATTCCAGCAACTTCAGAGCAATAAATAGCGCCACGTGTTGGCCATGCAGAACCACCACGCGTTTCTCAATCCTCACGCCACCGCCCACTCAGAACTCCCCAGACTCCTCCACGTGGTCCACACCTGTCCCACTCTCTCTCTCTCCCTGAGACACTTGGCACCCAGCCATCACTCACCGGAGCCTCGCCTGGAAACCTACCGGCGGCCATGCAAACGCCCTAAGCAACCAACCGCCGGCGACCTCAACTGACTCCGGCCACCACCAACCGTCGCCGGAAAACCATTTTTCCCCAGAAACCCTCTTTCCTTCATCTCCTTTCTCCGATCCCCTTCCTTGAACCTTCATCGTCTTCATCAATTTTTTCCCAGAACCTTCATCGTCTTCACAAATTTTTCCAGAAATCACCATTGAAACTCAAACCTTCATCAATCTTCATCCAAATTTCCCAGAAACGCCATCAACCTTCACACAACACTTTTCCAGAAATCATCCTAGACATTTATCCATCTCCTTGTGAAGATCTTCATAGACACGCAAATTTCTTCAAACGATCCCTTCAATGATTCTTCAGATCGTCAGTCCATAAAGTGCAGGTCCTTCACTGGAAATTTCCAGATTCAAGGATCTTCAAAGTTCATCAAATTGTCAAGGAGATTCGTCCGTTGTCAGAATCCCTCGAAGGTGTTCATCAGCCAAACTCCAGATTTGGAGTTCTCTTCAAGACGACTCAAGATCTTCTCGCTAAGGGGTCCAGAAGCTTCAAGATTCGTTCGAATTCCACATCCAGGTGCGTTGATTCTTCGATCCTTGTTTGCGTCTCGTTTTGATTGTTGCAGCATAAGGGATTTAATCTTGGCTTGAACTGGATTTAAGTTGAATATAGTCTTGAGTTGAGGTTCGTTTAGATGTAGGTTAGGGTTCAGTTTAGATTGTTGTGAGGATTCGTGTGATGTCTGAGAGTTTCAGATAGGGGAGAGACGAGGGAGAGAAGATGGTGAAACGGCGCTTGATGAACAGTGCCAGAGAGATTAGGAGGAGTTAGTTTTGATTAGGGTTTGTCTGGGTTTAGGGTTTGGATTGGGCTTAGGCCCAAGCGTAGTTGCTACGCTAACACCCCTCAATTTGCTTCCCCACCCCCCTGGTTGAGAAACCTGAGTGGATTGAGTTGGGCTTTAGGCCCCAAACTGCTAACAACACCCCCCCTGGGCGTAGCCCATAATGAAACCAACTAAGAAACTGCTAGCGCTGCACCCCCCCTGCGCTCAGTTCTGTTTTCTTGTTTTTTTTTCTGGATAATAACATGGGCCTGCGCCCAACTGCTAATGGCACCCCCCCATTGAGGGCCCAATGTAGATAATAACCTAGAATCATTGCTGTTTGGACCCCCCAGGTTATTTCTTTTATTTTTTCTTTTATATTAGAAAATCATAATAAATTGAATATAATTGTTTTTTTTATGATTCTTTTTTCATCCATTTCATGAAATTGTTAAGAAAATTAAAGAAAAATAAAAGTGACACTTTATTTTTGTTTTGCTATTTTTTGCATATTTTTCAATTAATTGATGTTTTTTTTAATATTTTCAATGCATGCATATCATTAGAAAATTCATAAAAAATGGTAGAATTAGTCAAATAATTCCGTTCTTTTTTCTGAAGACTCGTGATTCAGTGTAGGATTTTATAATACAAAAACATTAGCTTAATCATGCATTTCATTTTAATAGCATTTTTTTCACTGTTATTGATGTTGAATAATTGGTCTGTGGATATGTCTGTGTTGCTGATTTTAATTCTTTCATCTGATGTGGAATTTTATTCTGATTTTTTAGTATGTTGTCATAGAGCCATGTAAGTCTCCCATTAGATTTTTGATAGATTTTTGTATGGTGTCCTGATGTGATTTGTCTGAGCCTGAAAATAGGAGAAGTCTTGATGACTTCTGACTTTGAAGTTCAACTGTGGTTGAACTTCTGAGATAGTCTTTTGTGGTTTGTTGGCCTGTGGGTTCTTCTTGAAGGTGGGAGCTGATGGAGGTCCTGTTGGAGCTTGCAGGGATGCAGTGGACTGAGGCTTAGTCTAGGAGCTTGTTGTCTGTTTGTGAGGTTCGAGATCCTGAGGTTTGAAGGGAGTTTATGGTACTTTCCTGGGGAAGGCACTATAAATGACTTGCATTCTTTCTTCTCGCCTCTTTCGTAAGTATCCAATGATGTCGGAGCCGACTTGTGAGTTTAATCCCTCCTGAGGAGGAATGTAAACTGATCACATGTTGTTGAGCCACATGGGATACGATTCCTAAGTGGAAGTCCCCTAGTATTTTCCTGAGGAAGGTCCTATGGGTCTATTCACTTAGTTCCATTAGTTTATCTAGGATTTCTTAAGTATCCAGTGATGTTGGAGCCAACTTGTGAGTTTAATTTCTCCTGAGGAGGAATGTAAACTGATCACATGTTGTTGAGCCACGTAGGATACGATTCCTAAGTGTTAGCCTCTTAGTACTTTCCTGAGGAAGGTCCTATGAGTCTGTTCACTTAGTTCCCCTAGTGTATATAGGTATTTCTCAAGTATCCCGTGATGCCGGAGCCTTCGTGTGAGTTTAGTTTCTCCTGAGGAGGAATGTAAACTGATCACAGTTGTCGAGCCGCATAGGATATAACTCCTGAGTAGTAACCTCCTGGTACTTTCCTGAGGAAAGCACCATGAGCTTGCCTGCTTAGCTTCCTTTCTCTGGTAAGCTTATTCTGAAGCTTGGAGAATGGGATTGATTCCTCTTGCCTAGGAGTTTGTTTAGATCCTTGCTTAGGGTTCTGATTAGAGTTGTTGCTTAGATCCTTGCTTAGGGTGTTGTATAGAGTTCTGTTTAGAGATAGATTAGGAGTTGTTTCAGGTTTGTTAGAGGCCCTGCTCAGGGTTAGTCTCTTTGTATTGTTTGACTTGTGTGATATTGTGTTGCATTAGACTTAGGTATTCATCTAGATAGTTCTGAGTAGGTGCATCTTAGAAGTAGACTTTGTGTGCATAAGAAGTTGAGGTGGTCCTCCTTCTGCTTGTTTGTTATTGCGTGGCTTTGCTTGATGGTATTTGGTAGAGCTGAGCTCCCTTGCCTTTTTGGTTTGCGGCCTTCGCGCCTTGTTTGTCTAGTTGTTGCATTCATGCATATTCTCAGTATTCATTTACGTTGCAGTTTCTTGTTTATAGTTTAGCCCTGTTGCCATGATCCCTTAGGAGCTCTGACTTCTCCGCTGCGGAGTTGTTATGATAGACATTAGGATGGTCAACCAGGTGTGATAGCAGTAGGTAGATTCCCCTGTTTCTCAGCTATAGTTCTAGGGTTTCCCTTTCCTTTCCGTAGGAGCTTTTGAGTAGCTTGACCCGTAGTTAGCTGAACTACAGCTGCTCTGATTCTTCGTTCCAGACGAAGATATGTAGGCATAGGATGCGATATCCTAGCGAGCACACTAACGACTAACCTTTGTTCTCTCGCGGCTGTGCGATCGAGACTTTCCCGCTAACGACTGATTGTTATCCCTTTCTCTTGCCCGAGTGCATTTGAGACCAGATCATAGTTGTAGGTTCCCGAGCCTTAGAGACCAGTTTGTTTTCTCACTGCTGTGTGAGAGCTCCTGTTTACCCGTAGTTAGCCGAACTACGTTTGCTCTGATCTTTCATTTCAGATGAAAGTACGTAGGCACAGGACGCGATGTCCTGGCGAGCAACCCTTCCCCCGTTTAGCCGTAGGTAGTCGAACTACGTTGACTCTGACTTTCCCATTGCACGAGGGAATACGTAGGCCCAGAACACCGTATGTTCTGTCGAGTCCTGTCCTTTTATTTTCTTTTCAGACCAGCCATTAGCGTAGATAGATAATACACCCTTTTACCCATAAACACCAAGCGTGGATCCCATCGAGTACGATGGACGTGAGGGGTGCTAATACCTTCCCCTTGCGTAACCGACTCCCGAACCCAGGCTATGGTTGCGATGACCATACCTTTTCTCGTCTTTGCGAGGTTTACTTCGAGCGTTTCCTTTCCCGATCTGAGGGATAAATAACGCACGGTGGCGACTCTCCTGTCAAGCCGGCGCCGATTTTCGCAGTAGCGACAGCTGGCGACTCTGCTGGGGACTTATAGCATCTAGGGACTTTTCCCATCCCTTATGCTGGGACCGTTTCCCATCCCCTACGCGAGTCAATCCTAGCGCTTGGATGTTTATTGGTTGGGTGTTGTGCATATTGTGTTTTACTTTTCTGCACTTTACTTTTCTGTACCTTTACCTTTCCGCATTTATTTTCCAGCATTATATTATCATGATTATTGCTGTGGGCAAAGGGAGGATTACTGTGAGTGAGAAGCCGAACCTGGGCTTGAGTACACACCTAGATATAGTTGTGGAGAAGTAGTAGACGAACCTGTCTGCTGAGCAGGCACAGTTCCCTACGAAAATCTGCGCTCAGACGAGATTCTTGCAGAGGTGCTCCTTTCCGGTCCTGAGGATCTGAGGGGAGTCCAGACGTGAGGGTTGTCGACTCTGGGGACCGATCAATTGGAAGTCAGCTAAGTGAGGCCTCTTCATGACTTGATGATGCCACTCCTTCTGGGAATCGTATCGTCACTCATGAAAGTCTGTGACGCTGACAACCGCATAAGATGCCGTACCTTTGTCCGTGGATTAGGTCTATCCTACCTGTGAGAGGGACTGGGTTATTGCAGGAAAACTGGCCTTCAGAAACCATAATTCAGTAGTTATCAGATGGTGTTCTTGATTCATCTCCAGGTGTGTTGTCTGGGTCAGATGGGTTTCTTATCTGAGGTTGAGGCTATTATCAGATGGTATTTTCGTCAGATACAGAGGTTCAGATGGTTTTCTTACCAGGGGATTGATATTTTGAGCATCAGATGGTAGTTAGTGGCATGAGATTCTGATGACCGTGATGGTTTTCTGTTCTTGATCACAGAGATATTCCTCTTCAGGCTACAGCATAGCCCCTGTGTTCGCAGATTGCATTATTTATCATATTGCATAGCATTTAGCAGGTCAGAGCACTTATCCAGCCTTTGTTTTCACCAGAAAGTGATTCTCGGGGAATTGTTTGAAGCAAGAGTAGAGTGGAGACGACCAAGGGGTTGAAGCAGATTTGAGCAGAATCAAGCAGCGTAATCAGTTACCGGTAGTTGGTGGCTATGTCTGAAGGCAATCTCCAGTCTCCTAATACCCAGGCAGGGTTTACTATGGCGTCCAACCATCAGTATGATTTTATGGAGGACTTCCCGCAAGCGAACAATCTTACTGCAGACCAAGATGTACAGCCAATTGTTGAAAACAGAGATCGGCATGAGCAGTTTCTTGCCCAAAATGAACGTTGTCCTCCTGTTAACAATCAATGGGTTGCTTTCCCTATGATGAATTACCGGAGAGATATTCCAATGACCGGGTTAGTAGATCCAAGAGCTCTTGACGATGGTAGAAGACTCCGAGTGTTGGAAGAGCAAATGAAAGCCTTGGAAGCGAAAGATGCCGTTAACCTGGATGCTGTAGCCATGTGCTTGGTCCCTGACCTCGTGATGCCGTACAAGTTCAAAATGCCGGAATTTGAAAAATACACAGGAGATAGCTGTCCGAAGTTGCATTTGATGATGTTCTGTCGGGGGATGACTTCGTTTGTGCGAAATGACAAATTGATGATCCATTGCTTTCAGTATAGCCTGACTGGGGCATCGTTGAGATGGTATATGCAATTGGAAAGTAATCAGATTCGATCTTGGGTGGATTTAGCCAGAGCTTTCATGAAGCAGTACGATTACAATTTGGATTTGACTCCTAGTCTCGTAGATCTGCAAGAATTGTTTCAAGCAGAGAATGAATCGTTCAGAGCGTATTTGCGAAGATGGAAAGAATTGTCTGCTAGTGTTCAACCGCCGCTTCCGGAAAGGGAACTGGTTGACATCTTCTTGGGTACTCTGAAAGGCCATTATTTTGACAAGTTGTTCAGTTGCACAAGCTTTGTGGGCCTGATGAGGCTGGGAGAGATTGTTGAGCGAGGACTCAGGAGTGGAAAGTTTCGAGGTGTTCCTTATGTCCCAGTTAATAAGATTGAGTCAGTTGTCAGTTCTCAAGAAGAATGGGAAGGAGATGACGTCACCTCAGAATCTCTAGCATCTCAGGATCAGTTTTCAGACACTTCAAGTCAACGGTCATCCTATCGCCGATCGCGTCAGCATGCTCCACGAAGACCAAGGAAGCCTGAAAGGCAGTTTACTCAGCTACCGGTATCGTACAGTCAGTTGTTGCCAGATCTGGTCAGAAGTGGATTGATAGTGCCGAAAGAGACTAAGCCGGTGATTCCACCGTATCCTCCAGGTTTTGATGCCAGCGCCCGCTGTGAGTACCACGCTGGGGCACAGGGGCATTCAACGAATGATTGTAAAGTGTTTAGAAGTCAGATTCAGGATCTGTTAGACTCTAGCCGTATTTGCATCACTCCTCAAGGTTGTGTTCAGATTAATGATTTTCCGTCTTCTAGTTGTGCGGGTTCGTCAGTTAATGTCATGGAAGACTCCACAGGAAGTGTGTGCTCTGAAGATTGCCAATCAGAAAGTTCGGTTGTATGGGAGAAATTTCTAGAGGTTTTCGCGTCGGATGCCGCATCTGTTTTCTCTGCTTAACCCGTTTAGCTTTCGTGCATCAGTATTTGTCGACCACCACCAGGATTGTTGGCTGGGGTCGTTGTATTCGTACTCATTTGTGCTTACCTGCTGATTTTGTTGGTTGTACATTTATGGGAGATGTTCGTCTGTTTGCTTATAGCTTGGGTTTCTCTTTATCTCGTTATGAATGTGTGTTTGCTTTCTGCGCTGCATTATCATTTAACAGGTATATCAGAACTGTGGGCCTTATTTTCTCATCATCCAGTTTGTTGCAGGAATTCCTCCAGAGATATGGAACAGAATCAGATTGAATTGATCGAAGTCCAAAGCCAGCTGGGGCAGATGATGAGAGACATGCAAGAGATGCGTCTAGAGCAGAAGATTCTCAAAGAGGAGAACAGTCAGCTGAAGACCCAAATGAGCTTGATCATGGAAGTAGTCAAGAATGTGCTTAGAAAAGAAGACGATCAGCTACTTGAAGCCGCAATGAAGAAGCTCGCGCCACCTGTGCATGTGGAACCTGAGCAGCAGCAACAGAAGATACATCCGGCCCAACAGAGGATCCAGGAAGGAAAGCCAAGGAGAATATTTGAGGCACCGCCTATGACCTATGCTGAGCTCTTGCAGATCTTATTGAGGTTTAATCTGGTTGAGAAGAGAACGTTGACACCACCAACGAAAGTGTTTCCTCAAGGGTACGATGCCAGTAAACAATGTGAGTTTCATTCCGGGGCATTCGGACATGACATCGAGGGCTGTCATGCTTTCAAGCACAATGTTCAAGACCTGATTGACTCGCACGATATTGAATTCACGCCGGGCGGCGTAGCTGTGCACATTGCTCCTGTCTCGATCGATGTTAAAATGACAGATGTTTCCAAAGCTGTAGTGGGTCAGAAGCGTATCCTGGACTCCATGGTGTCAGAATCTCCAGGCCCACAATTGTTGCCTATTCCTGGGGCAGATCTGAGAAAGCAAATGGCTAAGCATAAGGAGAGCGTTAATCAATACATCGAAGATCAAGAAGCCGATGTTGCATTTGATATGAATGGTGCTCAAGGGTCAACCCGATACCGGCAGCAGCAGCCTCAGCAACAGAATAATCGGGGGTATAAAAGAGGTCAGAATCAAGGTCCTTTGGCAAGCCGTCATTTGGAAACTCCCCCTATACCATACGCACAGCTTCTGCAGACATTGCTTCAGCTCCAATTGGTTCGTAAAAGGACATTGGCTCCCTTAACGGGACCACCACCACCGGGGTATGATGCTGACGCTACTTGCGAGTTCCATACCGGGGCACCAGGCCATACGGTTGAGAACTGCAAAGCATTTAAGCACAAAGTGCAGGATCTGCTTGATAGTGCAGCAATCAGCTTTGGACCGGGAGGTCCTCAAATCATCTGAATGAAAGAGGAAGAGCTCTATAGTTTGGTTGAGTCGATTGAAAGCAGGTCAAGACAGCATCGGATTGCCTCTAATAAAGATAGCTGGTTCAGCAGCAGGGCAGATGTGAAAGCCAGTTCTCAGAAGCTAGCATATTTTCTTTGTTTTAGCTTGTCATTTCTTTACATTTGTAGTTGCTTTCCTGTTTGAATTTGTAATCTTGTTTGTAAAACTTGGTTGTTTTCATTCAAATTGATGATAATGAAATAAATGTGCATGTTTTGATTGAATCCATTCGTGTTCACTAACTGTTTTGCAAATATCCACTGCTTCGGTCAAGAAGAATTTGGGGAGAATGACGAAAATGACCGACATGCAAATCCCGATATTGTCTGCTTTTGAAATAAAACCTGCTGATGATGTACAGGCATTGTTTCAAATCCTTAAACACCGGAGATATAAGGAAGATAATCCCTTGTCAACCCCTTTGAGCCTTGTAGTAGGAGTTTCTTTCTGAAAATGAAAAACCCTAAATCTTAGCCTGGGGCAGGGTAGGTGTTAGCTAATTTGACCGAGCGTCCAAATTGCAGAAGGAGTGTCCGTTCGAGGATCAATCACACCCCTAGAGGTCGTGTCTAAAAGACCACAATGGTTCAATCAAGAGTGGGACAGCCACACCACTTCCCAAAGAGTCAGACAACCAGTGTCACACGACTTGTTCGAAAAAAAAAATGGAAAAAAGAATCAAAAGCCCGCTAAGTCAAGAAAACTTCAAAACAAATGGCTTAGGCAAAAATGAGGGCATCCCGCTGGACTTAAAAAAATCAAAAGAAACTCAAAAGGAGTCAGTCCAGGCAAAAGTTAGGGATATGAAAAGAAAAAGATGAAAGGGATCAAAAGAAAAATCCTCGATAGAAATACGAGTCGTGTGACCACAAATGTCAAAGACGAAAGAGTGAGTGGCTGTCACTCCAAAACCCAAAAGTTTCTCGAACTATCACTCCTATCTTCCAACCTCTGAGAGGTGAGCGCTAAGGTCAAATTAGCTGAACGTAGGATGGGAGAACATCAAGGAGAATGGGTGGGTTAAAAATAAACTTTGAGCCTCTATCTTTTTTTTCAAAACCATGAACCTGACCACATTACAACCTTCAAAAGTCCTAATTGAAGCAGGTTGTTTCGAAAGCATACTCCGGTAAAGGTCGCGTCGATTTTGACTCCTAAAAGGTTCCTCTTACCATGTTGATACTGATGTCGACAAATGTTTTGTGCATCATATACCATAAACTGTTTTTTCCTTTTCCCAGTGAACAGATTGGATGTCAAAGCTGTCATATGTGTTGCATTAATACATCTTTTATGCATAACAACTTGTTTTACTTGCGAGTGAGCGTTTGACAGCAGAAAAGCTTCCTACAATGGAAAGTATGGTCAAGATAGAATGCAGAACGCCCAAATATTCCGAGAGCAGGGGCAAGCTTTTATTGTGATCCCCAGTCAGGTCAGCTTTTCGAAGTCAGTTATTCTGGGGCAATCAGGTTGAGATTCGGTGAATGCGTCGTAGTCAGGAGGTGCTACTCTGAATCAGATAATCAAGGAGTTGCAGTCAGGGGCAGACCATCTTAAGCGCGCAGAAGTTACTCGAGAAGCATTCAAGGTGAAGTATCTCTCCGAAGTTCAGAACGCTGAGGCATGTTATATCAGACCATCAAGGAACAGATTTGCAGATTTCCTTTCAAGGACTATCCCCACAGAGGTCCCGTAGGCTGAGGCATATCAGAAGCGAAAGGATTGTTGTTCTCTGTATCAGCAAGGCCATTCAGGGTTATTCGAGCAGATGCAGTCGATTTTCGAGAGCGAGATGAATGCGGGAGGTCGTGTCACTATCCCTTGACTCTTCAAGGCTGTGTATTCAGGAAGAATATTTTCCAGCGTCAGGTGTACCTGACCCAGTAAGATGGCTTAAGAGCTCAAATCCAAGTTTGCGATTACTGTGAAGCCCATCTGTGTTGGCGCATCATTTTCCAGATCCGAGCGTCGTCAGTACGCAGGAGGGCTCCCTCCATTTTCTCCAGCAAAGTCAAATTTGCCAGAGGAGTCTAATCATATTCAGCACATCTGCTATTTAGCAGCGGAGTTACATTCCCCAGCAGGGTATTACTTCGTCGAGGCGTTCGGTTAAGTTCCTAATATCCCCAGCGGAGTTGAGTTCACTCTCCCAGCATTTATTTTGCTAGGACGATTCAGTGATATCCGGGTTATCCCCAGCAAAGTTGGCCTCGCCTTCAGCATTTATTTTGCTGAAGTGGTTTTCTGTACCCGGCCTTCTCCGGCAGCTCGAGCCTGCTAACATATTGCATGCATCATATTTGCATCATACCTGCATGACATTTTCAAAATGCGTAGCATTTCCATCTAAAATGGAGCATTACGCTGTAGAAAGATTAAAGCATTTGCATAGGCATACAAAGCGTAAGTCAGGTTTTCTATCAGCCTCATATGGCGCGTGAATTACTCTGTGATCAGTTCAGGGGCATTTATCCAGCAACAGTATTCAGACAGTTCAGCAGATTATTTGTATCTCAGGTCATACAACGATTATGCTTTAAGCAAGCAGTCATCTGATGTTGACAAGCTTTTCTTCCCGTCAATTCATATTGACGATGTGTTCCTCCAATAAGTGGATTTCTCCGTCTATCATTAGACGTCTGGAGTACGAATGTGGTTTTCTTTCCGTCTATCCATAGACGATGTGAAGTTGCGGGTGATCGCAGTAAGATTTCAAGAAGGGGTTTCTCCCAGGATATGCTTTTCTTCCCGTCTATCAGTAGACGATGTGAAGTTTTGGTTGATTTTCAATGGGGTTCAAAATAGAGTTTCTATAGCAAGTAGCTTTCCTTTCCGTCTGTCAGCAGACGATGTGAAGTTTCGAGCTATTGTTCAGCGGGTTTCTTATTGCCAGATCATACATATGATGAGGTGTTTCCCCAGCGAGTCTTCTCCGGCTATCCTTAGATGTTGAGGGGTTTCAAAATGATTTTGAATATCGGTTCTCTTTCTGGTTATTGGATGAGATGACGTTTAAGAGGGACTTTTCTGACCATCAATCCCTATTGATGACGAGGCTCTTCGAAGAATGTTCAGTTTGCGTGATCGTTGATTCTTATTGACGACATGGTTCCTTAAAAGGTGGTTTTTCTTACCGTCGGTCCATACTGACGATGTGGCCCCTTCAAGGATATTGACTTCTCCATCAATTCCCGTAGACAGAAGGATTCTGAAATTCAAAGGATGGTGTTGAATTGCGTTATGGTGACTTCCCGTCTATCTTTAGACGATGTGTGTATGGAGATTCTGGTGTCTTTCCGTCTATCCTTAGACGATGTGAGTATGGAGATTAAGGTTTTCTCCCGTCTGTCAGTAGACAGCGTGAATTCAGAGATTATTTCTTTCCGTCTACCCTTAGACGATGTGAATATTGATTTGTTCATCAATCAGGATGATTCCGTCTACCCTTAGACGATGTGAATATTGATTTGTTCATCAATAAGGTTTTCTCCCGTCTGTCAGTAGACAGCGTGAATTCAGAGATTATTTCTTTCCGTCTACCCTTAGACGATGTGAATATTGATTTGTTCATCAATCAGGATGATTCCGTCTACCCTTAGACGATGTGAATATTGATTTGTTCATCAATAAGGTTTTCTCCCGTCTGTCAGTAGACAGCGTGAATTCAGAGATTATTTCTTTCCGTCTACCCTTAGACGATGTGAATAATGATTTGTTCATCAATCAGGATGATGCCGTCTACCCTTAGACGATGTGAATATTGATTTGTTCATCAATCAGGATGATACCGTCTACCCTTAGACGATGAGAATATTGATTCGTTCATCAATCAGGATGATCCCGTCTACCCTTAGACGATGTGAATAATGATTTGTTCATCAATCAGGATGATTCCGTCTACCCTTAGACGATGAGAATAATGAGTTGTTCATCAATCAGGATGATGCCGTCTACCCTTAGACGATGAGAATAATGATTTGTTCATCAATCAGGATAATGTCGTCTACCCTTAGACGATGTGAATATGGAGATTAATGTTGTCTTTCCGTCTATCATTAGACGAGGTGAGTATTCAATCAGGGTGTCTTCCCGTCCATCTTTGGGCGATGTGAGTATATTTCTTCCTGCCTATCAGTAGGCAATGTGAAAGAATCAAGTATTTTGTTGCAGCCCTCAGGGTTTGTTACATGGGGTATCACAAGCAACGGGTATTCAAATCAGGAGTTCTTTATCAGATGATTAATCAGTTTGGTGCCGCAATGACTAGACTCGGTTTTCTGGACTTTATTCTCCAAGCAGTTTACAGTATATGCTCGCGGTTGGCAAATTTTCGGGTTTTATTTGTATTCAACCGTCTCGTACCTCTGAATGTTTGAAGGCTGAGCGCTCTTCAAACCCTTCAGGTCCAAGTCGCTTGAATAGGGGCAGCTGTTGCACCCTAAAAATTTGACCAACCAATTCTCCTATCTGACTCATGGTTTAATTTCATATTCACAGCTCAGATGTATGATTTTTGTGCACAAGCAGGGGATATCAGAGTTTACAGCTTGATTTTTGTCTATCAGATATGGCAGACCCAGTCCAGATTACCAGGGTTTTATTTTCGGGAAATTGTGCGCTCCTCGGTGATTTCTCAGTAATTTTGGGGATATTCTGATGCCCGGGGATCTCCGTTCGATTCAATCTGGTCTCGTGCGTTCTTTTATGGGGGTCATTTGCATTCATCTGCATTTTTAGGGTTTTAATAGGCTTTTGTGAATTTTTAACAGGCTTTATAGATTTTTCTGGAATTTAAATAGGGTTTTTTGAATATTCTAACAATTTAATTCTCTTTATAGGATTTTATAGAATTCTTAAATAGGTTTTTAGAAAATAAATAAGATTTTAAATAGTTTTATCATTTTAGAATAATATGGTTTTTCTTTTAAATCATTTTTAGGAATTTTTCTATAGATTTTAAATAGGTTTAATAGTTTTTGGATAATATAGAAAATAATATAGTTTTCTTTTATAGATTTTGATAGATATTAAATGATAATAGGATTTTAATAGAGAATTAGTGAATTTTAGAGTAATTAGATCTTAATTGAATTTTAGAGTAATTAGATCTTAATTGAATTTTAGAGTAATTAGATCTTAATTGTGTTTTAGAGTTAATTAGGATTAATTGGTCTTTTTAGAGTTAATTAGAGGTTAATTGATTTTTTAGGGTTAACTAGTATAATACAGAATTAAATAGGTTAATTGAGTTTTTTAGTGTTAATTAGACATTAATCCAATTTAGTTAATTGTTTTTAATCCAGTTTTTTGCTGTTATTTTCGTATGGGCCCTGAGATTTTTTTGTTAAGGCCCAATTCACACTTGACTCAGCATGTCCAAAAAAATGATGGTCCAAATCAGTCCAAAGTCCAGCGCAGCCTGGAATATTCTAGAGAATTCCAGCAACTTCAGAGCAATAAATAGCGCCACGTGTTGGCCATGCAGAACCACCACGCGTTTCTCAATCCTCACGCCACCGCCCACTCAGAACTCCCCAGACTCCTCCACGTGGTCCACACCTGTCCCACTCTCTCTCTCTCCCTGAGACACTTGGCACCCAGCCATCACTCACCGGAGCCTCGCCTGGAAACCTACCGGCGGCCATGCAAACGCCCTAAGCAACCAACCGCCGGCGACCTCAACTGACTCCGGCCACCACCAACCGTCGCCGGAAAACCATTTTTCCCCAGAAACCCTCTTTCCTTCATCTCCTTTCTCCGATCCCCTTCCTTGAACCTTCATCGTCTTCATCAATTTTTTCCCAGAACCTTCATCGTCTTCACAAATTTTTCCAGAAATCACCATTGAAACTCAAACCTTCATCAATCTTCATCCAAATTTCCCAGAAACGCCATCAACCTTCACACAACACTTTTCCAGAAATCATCCTAGACATTTATCCATCTCCTTGTGAAGATCTTCATAGACACGCAAATTTCTTCAAACGATCCCTTCAATGATTCTTCAGATCGTCAGTCCATAAAGTGCAGGTCCTTCACTGGAAATTTCCAGATTCAAGGATCTTCAAAGTTCATCAAATTGTCAAGGAGATTCGTCCGTTGTCAGAATCCCTCGAAGGTGTTCATCAGCCAAACTCCAGATTTGGAGTTCTCTTCAAGACGACTCAAGATCTTCTCGCTAAGGGGTCCAGAAGCTTCAAGATTCGTTCGAATTCCACATCCAGGTGCGTTGATTCTTCGATCCTTGTTTGCGTCTCGTTTTGATTGTTGCAGCATAAGGGATTTAATCTTGGCTTGAACTGGATTTAAGTTGAATATAGTCTTGAGTTGAGGTTCGTTTAGATGTAGGTTAGGGTTCAGTTTAGATTGTTGTGAGGATTCGTGTGATGTCTGAGAGTTTCAGATAGGGGAGAGACGAGGGAGAGAAGATGGTGAAACGGCGCTTGATGAACAGTGCCAGAGAGATTAGGAGGAGTTAGTTTTGATTAGGGTTTGTCTGGGTTTAGGGTTTGGATTGGGCTTAGGCCCAAGCGTAGTTGCTACGCTAACACCCCTCAATTTGCTTCCCCACCCCCCTGGTTGAGAAACCTGAGTGGATTGAGTTGGGCTTTAGGCCCCAAACTGCTAACAACACCCCCCCTGGGCGTAGCCCATAATGAAACCAACTAAGAAACTGCTAGCGCTGCACCCCCCCTGCGCTCAGTTCTGTTTTCTTGTTTTTTTTTCTGGATAATAACATGGGCCTGCGCCCAACTGCTAATGGCACCCCCCCATTGAGGGCCCAATGTAGATAATAACCTAGAATCATTGCTGTTTGGACCCCCCAAGTTATTTCTTTTATTTTTTCTTTTATATTAGAAAATCATAATAAATTGAATATAATTGTTTTTTTTATGATTCTTTTTTCATCCATTTCATGAAATTGTTAAGAAAATTAAAGAAAAATAAAAGTGACACTTTATTTTTGTTTTGCTATTTTTTGCATATTTTTCAATTAATTGATGTTTTTTTTAATATTTTCAATGCATGCATATCATTAGAAAATTCATAAAAAATGGTAGAATTAGTCAAATAATTCCGTTCTTTTTTCTGAAGACTCGTGATTCAGTGTAGGATTTTATAATACAAAAACATTAGCTTAATCATGCATTTCATTTTAATAGCATTTTTTTCACTGTTATTGATGTTGAATAATTGGTCTGTGGATATGTCTGTGTTGCTGATTTTAATTCTTTCATCTGATGTGGAATTTTATTCTGATTTTTTAGTATGTTGTCATAGAGCCATGTAAGTCTCCCATTAGATTTTTGATAGATTTTTGTATGGTGTCCTGATGTGATTTGTCTGAGCCTGAAAATAGGAGAAGTCTTGATGACTTCTGACTTTGAAGTTCAACTGTGGTTGAACTTCTGAGATAGTCTTTTGTGGTTTGTTGGCCTGTGGGTTCTTCTTGAAGGTGGGAGCTGATGGAGGTCCTGTTGGAGCTTGCAGGGATGCAGTGGACTGAGGCTTAGTCTAGGAGCTTGTTGTCTGTTTGTGAGGTTCGAGATCCTGAGGTTTGAAGGGAGTTTATGGTACTTTCCTGGGGAAGGCACTATAAATGACTTGCATTCTTTCTTCTCGCCTCTTTCGTAAGTATCCAATGATGTCGGAGCCGACTTGTGAGTTTAATCCCTCCTGAGGAGGAATGTAAACTGATCACATGTTGTTGAGCCACATGGGATACGATTCCTAAGTGGAAGTCCCCTAGTATTTTCCTGAGGAAGGTCCTATGGGTCTATTCACTTAGTTCCATTAGTTTATCTAGGATTTCTTAAGTATCCAGTGATGTTGGAGCCAACTTGTGAGTTTAATTTCTCCTGAGGAGGAATGTAAACTGATCACATGTTGTTGAGCCACGTAGGATACGATTCCTAAGTGTTAGCCTCTTAGTACTTTCCTGAGGAAGGTCCTATGAGTCTGTTCACTTAGTTCCCCTAGTGTATATAGGTATTTCTCAAGTATCCCGTGATGCCGGAGCCTTCGTGTGAGTTTAGTTTCTCCTGAGGAGGAATGTAAACTGATCACAGTTGTCGAGCCGCATAGGATATAACTCCTGAGTAGTAACCTCCTGGTACTTTCCTGAGGAAAGCACCATGAGCTTGCCTGCTTAGCTTCCTTTCTCTGGTAAGCTTATTCTGAAGCTTGGAGAATGGGATTGATTCCTCTTGCCTAGGAGTTTGTTTAGATCCTTGCTTAGGGTTCTGATTAGAGTTGTTGCTTAGATCCTTGCTTAGGGTGTTGTATAGAGTTCTGTTTAGAGATAGATTAGGAGTTGTTTCAGGTTTGTTAGAGGCCCTGCTCAGGGTTAGTCTCTTTGTATTGTTTGACTTGTGTGATATTGTGTTGCATTAGACTTAGGTATTCATCTAGATAGTTCTGAGTAGGTGCATCTTAGAAGTAGACTTTGTGTGCATAAGAAGTTGAGGTGGTCCTCCTTCTGCTTGTTTGTTATTGCGTGGCTTTGCTTGATGGTATTTGGTAGAGCTGAGCTCCCTTGCCTTTTTGGTTTGCGGCCTTCGCGCCTTGTTTGTCTAGTTGTTGCATTCATGCATATTCTCAGTATTCATTTACGTTGCAGTTTCTTGTTTATAGTTTAGCCCTGTTGCCATGATCCCTTAGGAGCTCTGACTTCTCCGCTGCGGAGTTGTTATGATAGACATTAGGATGGTCAACCAGGTGTGATAGCAGTAGGTAGATTCCCCTGTTTCTCAGCTATAGTTCTAGGGTTTCCCTTTCCTTTCCGTAGGAGCTTTTGAGTAGCTTGACCCGTAGTTAGCTGAACTACAGCTGCTCTGATTCTTCGTTCCAGACGAAGATATGTAGGCATAGGATGCGATATCCTAGCGAGCACACTAACGACTAACCTTTGTTCTCTCGCGGCTGTGCGATCGAGACTTTCCCGCTAACGACTGATTGTTATCCCTTTCTCTTGCCCGAGTGCATTTGAGACCAGATCATAGTTGTAGGTTCCCGAGCCTTAGAGACCAGTTTGTTTTCTCACTGCTGTGTGAGAGCTCCTGTTTACCCGTAGTTAGCCGAACTACGTTTGCTCTGATCTTTCATTTCAGATGAAAGTACGTAGGCACAGGACGCGATGTCCTGGCGAGCAACCCTTCCCCCGTTTAGCCGTAGGTAGTCGAACTACGTTGACTCTGACTTTCCCATTGCACGAGGGAATACGTAGGCCCAGAACACCGTATGTTCTGTCGAGTCCTGTCCTTTTATTTTCTTTTCAGACCAGCCATTAGCGTAGATAGATAATACACCCTTTTACCCATAAACACCAAGCGTGGATCCCATCGAGTACGATGGACGTGAGGGGTGCTAATACCTTCCCCTTGCGTAACCGACTCCCGAACCCAGGCTATGGTTGCGATGACCATACCTTTTCCCGTCTTTGCAAGGTTTACTTCGAGCGTTTCCTTTCCCGATCTGAGGGATAAATAACGCACGGTGGCGACTCTCCTGTCAAGCCGGCGCCGATTTTCGCAGTAGCGACAAGGAGGTGCCATGATACTGACTACAATGGATGGTGAAGACTTCCCACAACCTGTAAACGCAGACATAGTTAAAAAATACCACGCATAAAAAGAGACCCGCTAGGTTGACAGGCCTAGGCAAAAATAAGGGCATCCCGGCAAACCAAAAGGGTTTGGGCAAAAATTAGGGATATATATATATAAAAAGATGTACACCCGGCAAGTCGAAAACCTGAAAAGGCGGCTTGGGCAAAAAAGGGTATCCCGGTGGATTGAAAACCTGAAAGGGCAATCCAGGCAAAAGTTAGGGATTAAAGCGTATGACTATGTCTCGTTTGGATCACTCATGAAACTGCAACCAGTTGTACTACTTACTCAAGCTCAAACAGATAAAGCTCAATCCAATCGTTTCCGTCTCAACAGCAAGAAGATGAGATACTTGAGTGGCAATAGTAGAATTGAAACTCAATAGGATTATTTCCCACATAGCTGATTCTTTTTGTAAAACTTCATGACAAAATTCTCTTACTAGGGTTTATGTCTCCTTGTACAAACTTACCCGTGTATGGGTCACTTTTGATATAAATAAATTCCATCTTTTGAATCCAGATTCACTTTTACCCTATTTACATAAGCGAAACGTCCATTGGTTGTGTTTGAATGTATGTATGCCTTTGAATATGATTGATGTTTACCAGAAACGCATGTATGCTTTTAATATGATTGATGTTTACCAGAAATGCATGAAAATGCAGTAATAGTATTTACTAAGGACGAACGAGGGAAGGATTTCAACGAAGCTTCGCCGGTTCATCTTTACAAGACAGTTACAAACCATCAGTAGGACTAATCCATTTTCACAAAGACTAATCAGGCTAAATGGACTTCCAAGACTTCAAGTGAGCTTCATAACATCTTATATGTGTATAAGAACCCCCATGTCAAGTTTCAAGACTTTTCTCACAAGTTTGCTCAGTCAGATGATCAGATAAGTCAAAAGCAGTCAATGCAGTTAAAAGGTCAAACTGAGGTCAATTGTGGTCAAACCAAAGTCAAACTTCATGATTTTTTTTTTGCCAACATCAAAGAGAGGTTGGGTGAGAAATATTATCATAATAACTGTAATACCCCAAATTTTGCCCTAAGATTTGTCGTCGCATTTCATTGCATTTAATCAATTACTAACAAATTTGTGTAGTCGTTTGACTTTTTGCAGGTAAATATCATATGGCATGCATTTTTTTTCTAAAAAGTAAAAATGGTACAATTGGCAGGAGGACATGTGTAAGGAGTTATGAGTGTGAGAGGTTGAGAGTTCGAATCTCACCTTTGTCACTTTTTTTGTTTTTTATTATTTTTACTCTAAATTTTTCTATCTTTCATTAAAAAAATAACAAAAATAGTTTTTTATTATTATTTAATTATTATTTTCGTATTTTAATTAAATCATTTTTTAAAATATTATTTTTTTCACTTTTTTCTAAATTATTCATAAAAATATCCAAAAAATCATAAAATAAAAAATATTGAAAAAAATTTTGTTCTTTTTATAATATTTTTTATTTTAGGAATCAATAGGATTATTAGTTTTTATTTTAAGTTTATTTTAATTATTTTAAATTATTTAAATTTTATTTTTTCTTAACTAATTATTTAGTTTGGGCTTTAAAATGGGCTTTAGGGACATTATTGACAATTTGGTGTTAACCCTAATTTGTTCCCTATATATACATGTGTTGCCTTGTTGGAAAAAATGAGAGAATGAAAAAAACCTAAGAGGAGTGAGTGCCGTTTGCCGTTATTTAGTTTTCTTCTTCATCCATTACTATTGTTTCTTTTTCTTCATCGTTTACCGTTATTTCTTTTCCTTCATCTATTACTGTTGTTTCTTTTTCTTCATCTTTTACCGTTATTTCTTTTTCTTCATCTATTACCGTTATTTCTTTTTCTTTATCTATTACTGTTACGTTTATATATATATAATTTTTAAATTGTTAGAGTTTATATATATAAGATTTTTGATCGAATTATGTCGATACGATGTTTGCACATTTGTGTGCATGACGCGTGACATTTGTGTTAGTTCGATCTGGTTGCGATGATCGCATTTTTGTGTGAGCAATAATACTATTTTTTGCTTAATTTCTTTTTCTTTGCGATAAATTTTGTTTCGTCCGATTTAGATCTGGTTGCGATGAGCGCATTTCTGCGTTAGCAACATTGTTGGGTTATTTGGCACATTTAAAATTCATTATTGCTTTATTATTATTATTATTATTATTATTATTATTATTATTATTATTATTATTATTATTATCATTATTTATTATTATTATCATTATTATCATTATTATTACCATTATTATTATTATTGTTATCATTAATTTATTAAAATTTGTTATAATATAAAAATCTGTTTTTTAAAATAAATAACATTAACATCTTTTCCAAATTAATATGAAAACCTATTATTTTTAAGAAAAACTTTTTTTTAGATAAATTTAAAATAATAACTAAAATCTTCTTTTTAAAATAATAACTAGAACCGTTATTTATTTTATTTTATTATTGTTCAATTCAAATTTCATTATCATATTGTATCTGCTCCTCTCATGTAACCTCGCGAACTTAACAATCGCTCTTTAAATTCTGCCTTTAAATTTATGCTTGCATGGTTTAAATTATGGCATTATCTCTCTGTTTGCATGATTCAATTATCTCACGCGTTTACTATTATTTCTGTCACATTGCACACATCCGAAGGTTAGGTCTAACTGTTTGGCCGCCGCGCCAATAGTCCGTAAAACTTCACACATTCAATTTCAAATCCTCAAAACTACAAACTACAAACCCTAATTTTCACAAATGCCTCGCCGCAGGCAAAATTGCAATTTTACCCTTAGCATTAGGTCAAAGAGCCGCCGCGCTCATTTTAGGGTTTCCCGCCGTGGAATCCCTAATTTAACCCTAATTACAACTTAACATTTCAACGTAGAGATTTGGAGTTTCTACACTCCACGTAAGCGTGTCCTTAAGATGCGTTTATTCCCCTTGAGACCTTGACCACAGTCAAGAAGTTTCTAACCTCCCTATTGAGGGGAACTACGATTACTCTGATTCCACTCCCGTAAGGATACGTAGGCACAAGATGCGATGTCTTGCCGAGTAAACTTAGAATTAACCCCCTTTATTATTTATTATTGCTTATTTATATTTTATTTATCTTTGCTATTTAATTATTTTGCTTATTATTTTGTAATTGTTTCTTGGATGTAAAGTTGTTTAATTATTTAATTATTATTATGGTTAGTAATTAGGGAGTGTAACAACATGTATGTAATATTAAAATAAAATTAGATCATTTTAATATAAGATAATTAAATTAAACATTTCACACACGTAAGTCGATTTTAATCGCCGTCTCACTTCCTAAGGATATCCCTCAAGTTGCCTATGAATATTGGTTAAGTGGGGTGTATAAAGCAAGTCCCTCAAAAAGAAAATCATCAAAGTCCCTTATGGTTGCCTTTACGAATCGAGTCCCTTTCGAAAAATGATGATAGTCCCTCCAGTTTGCTTATTACACCCCACAATGGCCTTCAAAAATCCAATTGTCCCTCACATGTCCCTTAACATCCAAAGTAAGGACTACCTACTCCATTATAGTAGGGATAGTCTTACTAAAGGAAAGAATGAAGAATAAGAAAGACCTTTAAACATTAGGGTAGGTTACTCCTAGGTGCTTGCTCACTTCAAAATTGTTTCGCACTTAAACAAATTTTCAACAAGTTTTCAAACAAGTTCTTAACACATCCTTACATGGATTATTTATTAACTATTCTGAAAATTTTCTATTCACACACTACAATTTCAAAACAATTCAAAAGTGAGCTTAAGTACCTAAGAGCCCATGGATAATCATGGATGAAAAGGATGCTAATACCTTCCCTTTTCATAACCTACCCCCCGGACCCAAAATATTCTCTAAGGTCTTTCCTGTTCTTTTATAACCTTTCCTTATGGATAAAATAAAAGTCGGTGGCGACTCTTGCTATCCGCAACATTGTTTAAAGTCAGTTCACCGGGTTACAGGTTGCAAGACCATCTTATCTGTTTCTTTCTTGGGGTTTTTCTCGATGTTTCCCCTTCCCCTTTTGGGATAAATAAATTTTGATGGCGACTCTTCTGTCTTTCTGTTCTCTCCTCTTTGTCGTTGCATTTTCGAGTAGCACAATAAGTTACCTCCTTTGTGATGGAATCCTCCAATTGGGGAGCTTCATATCCACTTCCTTTTGTTGCCTCATCACCATCCTGTATGTATTTGGCGGGAGAAGAACCTTTAGGCTATAACAGGGACATCATCTTATCATCCACTAGCTATCCATCATCAACAAATTTAAGGAATTCCAATTTTCTCAGGTCTAACTCGAGATATAAGAAGGAAACTTGCTCTTTTTCCCGCTCAAAGTAGACATTAGAGGTCAACATTAGTTCATCAATGAGATCTAACACCTTTTCCTCCGACTCCTTTTTGGAACGCAAGGTGTCTGCTAAAGATTTCTCCTTAAAAGTAATCTTTGTAGCCTTGGCGTCCACATTCGTCGGCTTTTTCTCCCAAATGCCCTTATCCTTCTACAAGGTATCCAATAACATCTCGCTTTCAGTATAACCATCCTCATATTTCTTAAGCTTCACGGCCATCTCCTTTTTGGCATGGTCTTACCTCTTGCGTTTGATATCCTCTAATAATAAATGCCCTTAATAGAAAGTTATCCTTTATACTGATAAGGGTAGTAGGTGATTTATATTCTAGAGCCTGATTCTTGTGAGAGAACTTCTCAAAAAGGGGGAGACGAGAACCTATAAACTGAATAAAATTAAAGTCGGTGTCACTCCACAAATTAGGAGGAGGTGGTGGAGCCTCTCCTGGTGGCTTATAAGTTCTCTTCTCTCTTGAAGCAGGCAAGGTGAAAAGCCCTCTTCCAGCCTCTGGGCCTTCGCATTGGGCAAACCAGGAGCTTGTTCCTCAGCCTGCCTCTTTTTTCCTTTAACATTAAAGCCACCAAGATGACTATAGTGATATAAATTTCCCTATGAGTGGCTTAGATCATTTCCTATCTTTTCCTCCGTTCCTCTGAGGTAATCCTCGCCATTTGATCTACAAAAAAAAAAGTAAAACGGTCACATTCGCTATTCGAAAATACCTATAAAAGCGCCAGATTATTCAAAACTTACCCTGATATTCAACGAGGTAATCATCTCCCTTCAACCACTGATAAATTATTCTGTGTGAATCCATGACCTCAAACTTCCCTAAGAGGCAAACTATTCTTGTTTGTTCAAGTGTGAGGTACTCAATGTCATTTCTCGCAACCTCCACAAGCTTATATGTCCCGACCAAGCAAAAGTGGGGGAGTGTCATCAACCTCTAACACTATGAGAGAATCCTTTCCCCCCTTACGCATGCGAAATTGTCTCTCTAATTTTTGTAGTGGTTGGAGTGAGGCTTAAAATGAGCCCTTATTGCCAGGCCGTCTAAGGACACCCAGTCTCCTCTTGAAGGTCTGGTAGCATAAGATGAGAAAAATATCCCCACAATATGGGAAATCTACAGACCTTCATATACCATCTCAAATGCCTTAATAAAACCCCAACTGTTAGGAAGCAACTAGAAAGGCATAACATTGAGAACCATCAAGACCTCTAGGATAATAAGGGAAAAGGGAAGAACCCCCTTCCCCCTATATCCTTGAAAAAAATGAGATAGAAGTATAAATAGGGGGAAGGAGAACCATAATAGATAAACATGGTAATTCTCTCTGATGGTGAACAAGCCTCTAGGATAACCATCCCTTTTTCTTATGAGGAAGAAGCCCCAATTTATGTGTAGAAATGAAGGATTTGTTCGTCATGAGTATAGTTAGACCCAATGTCCTTTGCGTCCTTAGGCATGATGGAAGGGGCACCCATTATCTTTTTATTCCTGAAAAAATAGAAGAGCAAAAAGAAATCACCACCACTATTACAATCGTAAAAGGGATGTCTACAATCCTCAAATCACATAGCTTTACACTACCCTAGCCCATATTACTAAACTTTCATTACAACACATACTTAAAATTACTACAAAAGGAAGGAAAAGAAAAAATCCATACCTGAAAGGATTGGGAACGACGAGCTTGCAAAAGTCATGAGAGAAAATAAAGTAAGAAAATAAAAGAAGAAACTTTTATAGGGGGTTAAAACTACAACAAACCTTTTAGGCTCCCTCAAAATTTTGAAAAGTTCAACACGCTTCTAGCACATGAAACTAGTCTTTAGTGTCTCAAAAATTAGGCCATGATTGTTTACATTAAATAGAATTAAGCATGACCATCTAAAAGATTGATGTTTGACATCCTCAATTGACATATTTGCTAACTAGAAGACATTTGGCAGGGGTGGCGACTCACACCCAACTTAGGGGTTTACCTCCATATAAAGAAGTTACCTCTCATTTAAGAGGCCGTCTTCAGATTAGGGACTCACCCTAAACTAAGGGACTTACATCCCATTTAAGATGTCAATTTTAGTTGAGGGACTTGCCCCAAACTAAGGCACTCACCTCTTTTTAAAAGGGTCATGCCACAAAACATGGGAGCCTTAAAATAATTCACCATTTAGAAATCCATCGTGCTTGAGGGACTGTGTAATATTATATTTGTGAGAGTCCCAAATAAGGAAACACAAGGGTTCCATCCTCGTAAGGTGTCTTCCGAGTGTTGCCTTTTCATTGTAGGGGGTCGCCTTCACAAAAAGACACATGTACGATACCATTATATTATCCCTACACCAGTCATGAAGACTGAGTCATACCACGACTTCTTGGAAAATAGGTAGCCAACAGTCTCCCCTAGTCAATGGGGAGCAGTTACCATTTCTTAGGGTTTCCTAAACCTTAGCCCAAGAACCTCTATAAATATTTTACCCTTTGAGGGTAGAAGACGAATCATGAGTGAACTAGCAAATCACATTTGACCCAAGCCAAACGCTTATACATATATCCATTCATATCATGTGAAATGGATCTCTCATACCACCATAAACATCGTAAACACCACGATACATGGCCTCTCGTCACTACGGGCAAGCCCTCACTCTTAAGAAGAAATTCTTATGGATAGGAGTAGGCCAAGTTGTAAGCCAAACCTATATAAATCACCGGTGCATTTCTCTTATCCTTTATCTATTTATATTTAAATTCTTTATTTCTTTCCACTACATTTCCTTCTCTTCATCTCTTTGAATTTTAATCTTTTGATTATTTTGTTGCTTATTCTTTATTTAATTTATAAAATTAAGTTAAACATTTTTACAAATGGACATTATTTTTCAAACTTTATAACTTACCCCCTTTTGTGTTTTGAGTCACTTGTCAAACATAAGTTACCTCAAAGCAACGTGTGAATGACATGATAGGAATTTAATGCACGTTTTACCAATGTCCCCAACTCCCACTTAGCTTCTCAATTGAACTCTTCCGCTCCCATAACGGTCTTACAAAAAATTACACTCGCACAACTAAGTTCTTAGAGGGATCAGTCTCAAAGCTCTCACATCAACAATCCTCACTTCATAATTGATAACAAGGACTTAGAGAACAACTATTTTAATATTGCTAAAGAAGTTCGATCGACCAAACCATAGGCCAAATTCACCCACATACGTCCATTTATGTGCCAGACAAGAAGAGACCCACACAGAGGCACCATGTAACACCCTAAACCTCAAAACAGTTAAATCATAGAATAATTCAAGTATTAACCATAATACACACGTTTAGGATGTCATTAATCAAAGAACAACATGTGTCATCGCATGATCACCTTCACTTAGGGTATCATTGCAGCATAAATCATCAAATGAGCATGCTTCATAATAATTACGTCTCATTAAAAATACTTCATTTGAATTAAAACAATGTGGCAAAAGTCTCCACTATAACATCAGCTCAAAACGTCAAGAGTATAAATACAACCCTCAATTAGCAGAATCACAAAATGAACAAAACAACCAAACATTCCCAACCCCAATGTTACAGGATTAGAACAAGACTTCCAAAATAACGAGGAACTAAACAAAGTAACTCTGAGAGCTAACTTCCACTTACCATAGCAAACTCTACCTACTCCTAGGTATCTACGGGATTGTCATACCCTAATTTTTACCCTAAGATCCCACCTCTTCGTGCATCGTCTTGCATATCATATCTAGATCTTTATGTGCATGCTTATTACGACTAACAGGTTTGTGCAGATGTATTAATCCAGATAAAGATAATACTCATTCTCTAAGTCAAGTACCTCAAGACGCGACCTTTGGATTCTAATTCAAAAGACCCTAGGTTATTCTACTGGTCATTTCTTTCCTCAAGATTTATCAGAGGTTTCCCCAAGGAGGATTAGGTTTTTGTCCATTAGTTTTGAACATGGTCATTTGAGAACCGGTTGGAGTTTCGTGATGAGTTACATTATAAGTTGTATCCTCATTTTTTAAAGGGTTTCTCAAAGCATGTTTCTGGTATCAAGACCAATCTTTAGCTGTGAGGATGACAAAGATTAAGATTAATTCAAAAGGACTTTGTTTTATTTGCAAAGGTGAATCAAGATTTATTCTTTTTTGATCTTAAAGGAAAGAGATTCATGATTATCTTATTGATTAGTTTGTGAGCATCATACGTGAAAATGGTAAGGTTTGGATAAAATTTTGAATCAAGGAGTTCCTAAAATGAAATTCGAGGATCATGTTCTTTACAAATATTCATATTGATTCACTATTTTTCTACAAATGTTCAAAGTCAATATATGATTCATTCAAATTACAATTTTCAAATTTGACAAATTCCAAATAAAGTCCATTTTAAATCCATTACCAAGTCCATCCAAATTTAAAAAAAAAAACAAATTTTAAATCAATTTCAAATATCCATTCTTCATATCAAATTAAATTAAATTTCATTATTCCAAAATTTCAAGATCAATAATAAAAACCAAAATTCTACACTAAAGTTCACCACAACCTACTCTAAACCTTCCCAACAGCCCTGCTGACAAAGGAGTGCATATTGAAGCTAACATTATCTCAATGACAAAGTTATAAGCGTTGTTTATCCAAAGAATGTGACTGCTCTGAATTCTTCACCAACAAATCCACTATTTGATAAAACTTCAGCAATGGATCCCATTGAGTCAAATAAAAAACCAAGCATCGCCCAAATGCATAGCCTGAAAATCTGTATCAGTCTTGCAAACACACATACAATCTCATTCAGAATACTGCAAGCTAAACTCAAATCAAAATGTATTTAAGCCCACAATATTAACATTACGAGTCCAAAACCAAATTCACTAAATCAAAATGACGAGGTAAGAAGAAGAGAAAGGACAGACAAAAGGTTGATGAGACTATTTTACAGTCTACTGAAAATGGATTGTTGGTTCAGAGATTAGTTCCAATCACTAAGGAAGTTTGTGCTGCTAGATTTGAATTATTGTCCTGTGTTTCTAGACTTGTGAAGTTTATTGCCATCCATTTATACATCATGTGTGGATAGGTTCATGTTGGTGATCCACCACATCAAATTAGAACATGTAATGTTAGAGGAAGCTTGTCAAGCAAAGAACTCAGTTGGGTCAAAGGTGGTATTGAACATATTCTGCTCTTGTTGAGTCATTTCATTTGTATGTTATAATTGGGAGGGCTGCTTCACATGATGAAATGCTTCAAGTGGACCGAGTTCCCGCAATCATTGAATTGTGTATCCAAGCAGATGTCCACCCTGAAGGATTATTGCCTCCGTCTCAAATCTCTAGCAAGGCTCTAATTGTTATTAGTAACCAAAACATAATGATAATAATGTGCTTCCTGCTTCTCCTACATATAAGGAATTTGGGGATTTTTCAACGGCATCACAAGAGCAGCTTCAAGGTTCAAGACCCTGGATAAAAAAATGCAACAACAAATTAATATAACAACAAAGTTTGAATCCCCACTCACTAATTGCAACAACGAGTTCAATTTCACTTCACATTTCAAAATCATATAATCGAATGACTTTAAAACATAGCCTGCACACGCAATACATAACAGAGTTTCACATAATTGCATTTCCCCAACTTATCCAAACTCACTATAGAATTTTCACAATAACATATTTTCTGCGTTGCATCTCATAACCAATTTTCAAGGCTAACTTTCTTAGACACCAAGCATCTGTTCCTTCAAATCCTAACTTGCAAGTCGGAGATGTTTCCTGCCACCAAAATATTAAGGATGGTGATGTTCGAAATATTTCAACAAGAGGCAGTGGATGGAGACATAACTCAGAATGTAAAGGTTTTTTTTTCACACGGCTCAAAAAAAGAAATTAACACAAGGTGATGGTTTTGGCAAGAATAAAAAACAGTTATTAAGCTTCCAAACACAATCACACATAATTAAGCAAGAAACAGGTTCAGACATGTTTTGATTGAAATATAAATAATCATCAACAACCAAACTTTTTTTCAAGACAAAATTTGACATTATATCGTGCCATTTAAGTTCAAAATCAATATCGCAAGTTACAATAGAGATATAAAGAGGGACTGACAGGTCCAAAGAAATCATCACGGTAAAAATCAAAGAATTACACTACCACACGCATACAGCTTCATACAGATTTGTGACAATGCAATTTGCAAACATTCAGAATAGCAGCAAAAGGAAGATCAGAGCATACACACAAGATTGAGAAGAGGAAAAATACACAATAAGACAACACATTCACACGCAGAAAGAAGAGGAAGAAACAAGGGGAAGATCACATCGAACCTGTGAACAAGGACAAAATAGTGTCGTGCTGGAACCGACACTCGCTCCTATCACACCCTCATTTTCACCTGTAGCCTTTCATATCCTACATTCGTCATATCATACATTGTTCTATTGCATATCGAGCATGTGGGTTCACAAGGTAAGGATTGGGTCGGTCCTTTGTTTTCCATTTCAAATAAGAGAAATTGCCTATCATGGGCTACATTGAAGAAAAGGTTCATCATCTAAGGTTTGGTTCAAATTGGAAAGTCTACTCATGTAGATTCCTTCAAGGAGAAGTTACTTGAAAAACATTAGGATATTCAACATTAATATTCCTAATGAACATGAAGTGCAAGGCCTAATTCAAGATTTCTTCATCCGACTTTGTTTCAAATTCTTGATCAAGTGAAGTTCAAATTTGCAAAGTATGAGGCAAGCTCACCAGTTCATAATTCAATACTTCATCCGTTCCAAATAAGGGTATAAGGGAAATCCATCATTCAAGGTTCAAGATTCATGAATTCAAGACTAGAATTTTACAAAGAGAAATTTGATGACATTGCAAGAATATCATTTGTTACAAAGTTTCCAACTCTAAGTAATGCTTAGAAAATTAAGTCACTTTTGATCTTAATTCAAGTTTCTTCATGCTATGGTACCCTTCATGCCTCATTAAGTCTACATGTTCCACATTATGATTCATAACCAATTAAATCTCCACATGAGCCTACAAGCATCCAAGGAAAACAATTAAGGTTTAATGCAATATTAGAACATTTCAAAATCAAAACCATTTATGCTTATTCATGGGCAATTTCAAGGCATTTTTAAATCGATCCAAAACAGCTCCATGACCAACTAATTCTCAATAAAACAAACCATGTCATGACACTTGAGGAACTAGATCATGTTGGTTCACTTACATGCCAAAATTCAAAATTTCAAAATTCTGTCAAGAGGAGAAGCATGGACCACAAGAACAACCCAAGAAAAAGTGAATAAAGGAGAGCAATGCAAAAGGGCAGCAAACTCCAACAATAGTGCAGCAGAAAAAACAACAATGCAGAAAAAGCAGCAAAAGCATAAAAGCAACATGCTAGAAATGGAAAGAAAGAGGGTGCACCAAGAAAGTGGCATTGGACATTTCTAAGTAAAAAAATCTGAAGTTTTGAAAGGAGGGAAAACCCTAATATGCTGAGATAAAAAGTAGAGGGGGCTGCAAACAAAAGGTATTCACTACACATTGAGAGAGAGAGATATTGAGAGCAAAGGCATTAAGGAAAAAAATCAGAAAAAGAGAGTAAGAGAAAAAACAGAAAAAAAGAGTTTGAAATGAAAACCTTGAGAGAACAAGAGAGGATCAAAAAACCAGAAGAAAGAGGTGGGCCATAGAAGCATATCCATCAAAGGCCTTTGGTGAAGGAAGATAGTAGCTCTTGGGTATCTTTCCCTTCAAACCCTTATCTTGTTTACATTTTTGCATGTTTATTTTCATGTGTGTTTTTCTTGTGTTGCATAACTGTAATAAGGTCTTGATATGACCAAGAAATGTTGTAAAAGAACAAAGAAAAGAGAAAGAACATAGTGTAGTTGATATAGTAAGATGAGTTGAAAAATACTTGTCTTTACTGTCATGTTCGCTGGCAAGTTCGCCTAGCGAACTTCGCCCTGTTTTCCCTCTGTTTCCATAAAAAAAAGGCCTATTTTGGACAAAACAACATGAAGTTCGCCTAGTGAACTTCTTGATGTTTTTTTCTGTCATGTTCACTGGCACCTTCGCCTAGCGAATTTTTCCCCTTTTCGCCCCTGTTTTCGTTCGCTGGGTGGTTCGCACAGCGAACTTCTGTTTATTTTTTCTGGGCAGCTTTGCTGCAAGCTTCGCCTAGCGAACTTTTCCCCCTTTTGCCTCTGTTTGCGTTCGTTGGGAAGTTCTCCTAGCAAACTTCTTGCTGTTTCTGGGCAGCTTTGTTACAGCCTTCGCCTAGCGAACTTCCCTTAGTTTTTTCCCAAAAAAATATTTTTTCAAGGAGTTCTATTTTTTTATGTTTTGTGATTTTCAAGCCGACTAATCCAACGTGATTGTACAACCATTGTATGTGGTTATTGTTACGGTCATTTTTAACTTTTGGTTCTAAAAACTATGTTCAAAAATAAACTCTTGATTTTATTGAGCCATTTTCACCCTTGTAAGTCGACCGCCTTGTGTGTTCGCCATCGACCTTGTTCGCATCACTTCCAAATATTTTTTTACAACAATAAAACCCTTGACCCAACATCAAGTGGTATTTTTCTCATAAAAATCCAAAATACAATAAAGTTACGGTTAGGGTTACATGCCATGAACTTTAAAGTGGTGGAGAAGGAATGAGAATGGAACCCTCCTACACTCGTTCCGAATGTTTTGAATACAAGGCGCTCGACTTGGTTATTCGAAACATTCATCTCTATCCAAAGTCTTTAGTGTGATCCTAACCCAAACCAATTTCTTCTCAAAAACCTAAAAATAACATCAACTCATCAAACTTATTTTTGCCTTAGGACATCAATTCGAAAATCCTTTTTCAAGGTATAATATCAACCAATATACAATCATTTCTCAAGTGGCCGAACTACGGCTGCTCTGATTTCTCATACCTGTTGAGAATACGTAGGCATAGGATTGCGATGATCCTAGCGATCACTCTTATTTCTTTTCTCCCTTTACTCATCTATTCCTCATCACCTAAAAAGGACATGTTACGTCCGTTCTATCGCAAACAGGCAATGCATAAGACTCCATAAGCGAGCCACAAAACACCTAACTGCTAGAATGCGCATGATAGCATCGTCCACCCAAACTTCCCATCTTTCACTGTAGGCACAAGGGGCCCAATCCTTGGCGAGCACTCTAATAAAAAACCAACCCCTTTTTTTTCTTTTTTAAGCAAGCAAACTTTTAGATTAAAACACCCATTCAAGCTAAACAACCTAGAAGGTTCCCATCGAGTACGATGGATTCGAGGAGGTGCTAATACCTTCCCCTCGCATAAATGACTTCCAAACCCTAAGACTTGGTTGTGATGACCATACTCTTTCCCTAAAGGTTTTATCGTTATTTCCCTTTCCCTCCATGGGATAAATAAAATCCGGTGGCGGCTCTGTGTCATTTTTCGCGTAGCGACAGTTGGCGACTCTGCTGGGGAGTCCTAAGCGACTCAAGCCTAATCTAGGTTATTTTGCATGTTTGGGTGTTCTCACTTTATTATTTTCTTGCTTTATCGCTTTCCATTATTTATTCAATTGTATCTCACCGTATTTGGTTGCATTGGTTGTGGTATGGATTGGATACTTTGGTGGCAAAACTTGAGGGAAAGGCTCTACACCCGAGTCTAGAGTGTTAAAATTAAGATAGGAGAGGTTGAGTAGTATGGGCTTCCGAGATGCTCATCTCACGATAGTCGATACGAGAACCTCGCTTAGAGTAGATTCCTTTGAGAATGATGAAAACAGTCAAGCTCTTGGCGTGATTGATCAATGTTTTCTTGGGAATCCATTACTATAAGGACCTTTTAGAACCCTAAACCATTGACCAACTAAGATTGATGGTCACGTAGTATGGGTCCCCGAGAAGCTCTTCTCGTATGGATTGATGCGAAGACCTCGTTCAGAAGAGACTTTCTTGATGGAGTTGTTGCCTGGCAATGGCTGACATATGTAACAAACAGTCAAGGAAGTCCATGACTCTGAAATCTTTGTCTAGAACCCAGTGTCGATGTGTCTCGTAGTATGGGTCCCCGAGAAGTTCTTCTCATATGGTTCGATACGAGGACTTCACCCAAAAGAGATTCATGTGATTGAGTCATCGTCCGACCTATTTATGTCGCGTATGATGAACAGTCACATGAATCCATGACTTTGGGATCCCTATTAAAACCTTAGACCACACCTTGTGAGAACCTTGTGTTACGACCAATTAGCTTTTATCCTCGATTTGTACCTTTGACCTTGGATCCCATGTACAAAAATCAAATCAAGTGTATTGCATCCCAGTGCATTCATCCCATTGCATATGCATTGCATCTGCATTCTACATACCATTTCCACAAAAACCTCATACCACCTGTTGTTTCTAACCAGCTAGCTGATTTTCCGACACTCGCTCAGAACTAGAAATATGTCTCAGATCACTATGGAAGAGCTTTAGAAAGGCCAATAATTGTTAAAAGAGGAGGTTAAGCAACTGAAAACTCAGGTGAACTTGGTTATGGAGATCCTACAAACAATGATGAGGAAGGAAAGTAACCTCGCACCAGTTGTTGCCACAGAAATGCTTGCTCCTATGGAAGTACCTAAGTCCCCCTCAAGTCAAGAGATGCCTCGTGAACACGGCCTACCACTTGGACCTACAAAGCGTACCTATCAACAACCATTACCTGATTCTCAATCAAATCAGAGGAACCGACCGCGGAGTAAGAGTCAGTATCCATATCAGCGGCGAAACTCTGCCCAACGAGGCCAGAACAAACCAAGGAGGCCAGAGAAACGCTTTGACCTAATTTCTATGTCATACAGTCGACTCCTTCCTTTGTTGCTCAGTAACTCATTGGTCTAACTAAGAGAACTTGGTCCTCCTCCAACACCGCTTCCTCTAGGTTATGACGCAAATGTCAGGTGTGTATTCCACTCTGGAGCACCTGGACACGCGATCGAGGATTGTAAAACCTTGAAGTACCAAGTACAAGGGTTGATTGAGTCCAAATCGATTTCATTTATGCCTCAAGGCCTTCAAATAAACGTCAACCCTTCGTCTGGTCAGGCAAGCTCATCATTTTCTGTCATGGAAGAAAAATCTGAGAGTAGGTGTGGAAAAGGTTGTCATAGTGGTCTTAATGAGCAATGAGGCTAACTCAACTACAAGTCAAGAAAGAAAAATCCCAATACCCAATGTTGGCGATCTTTTAGATTTTGTCTTTGCTAGGCATTTGTAGTTTATTTCTGGTCATTTGCTATTTGTTTTTAAACATTATTCATTTTGAATGGTAATAGTAATGAGGTAATCATGCTTTTTGAATTAATCATGTCGCATTCGCTCATTCTTTCTTCACTTATAATAAAAAATGAAAAACAAAAAAAAAATCCATTTATCTCTCGTTCACTTATTTTATCAAACCTTTGTTTTAGCAAAAATTGGAGGGAGGATGACGAAAACGAAATACCCATAATTGCAATTACATGCTTTCGGATAAAATCATGATGATGATATACATGCATTATTTCAAATCCTCAAACACTGGAGAGATAAGGAGTTAGTCCCTAGTTAACCACTTCCAGCCTAAAAGTAGAAGTTTTCCTTCGGATTTCTAAACCCTTACGATAAACCTGGGGCATGGGTAGTGTTCAGTTATCCTGATTACACATTTGAATTGCAAGATGAAACCCCGTTGTTATGAAGGTTGTTCTTCAATGACCAATGACTTGTTAGAACACAGATTGATTCTTAATAATATCTCTATGTTTTGATGATAACTCTTATGAAATTTTGTATTAAAGAATTATATACTCTAAAAATTTGTTTAAGAATGTTTGTTGCAGATATTAAAGTGAATATTATTCTGGAAGCAAATTAGATCTGAACATGAAATTATGCAAGGCTCTGAAGCATCAGAAGCATCTCTTAGAAGATTCTGAGTTCTGTCTACAGAAGAATCTGAAGCAGAAGCTACAGAAGAATCTGAATCAGAAGCCAGAAGCATCTGAAGCATTGAAGAACTCTGTATGAAGAGTTTCAAGCACAGTTATTTTAGAAGACTTTGATAGTACTAACGCTGCCAGTACTGAGGATCTAATCTCAAACTCTGCTCTGAACAATTACACGCTGAAAGCACACATGCTGCAAAGACTCTGATTCAGCAAACTCTGATGAACATCAGAAGGCTCTGATCAGTCAAGGCTCTGATACTTTGATGAAATTTGTTGAAGAGGAATTCAAAGTTATGTCCGTTGGAATGGCTAAACGACTCTTTCCTCATTTATTCTAGACACAAGAACACAGACAAAAATGATTTTTCTGTGCATTCTACTTCTAGGAAAAGTCATGTGATGTGAAGACAAAAAGGCTCATACCTTTTTAGTACACAGCCTTCAACGTGAAAAGACTTCTTGGACCTCTGTGCCTATAAAAGCAAGACTCCATTCATCTTATTCAGTTGACGAAATACTTGAAAGAGTTCATTACAAGCTCTCATACAACTTATACTCATTTGCTGAATTTATTTCATTGTTCTTAATCTTAAGTGAAAAATCACAGTTGTGATAAAGCTTTATTAGAAGCAAATTAAACACTTGTATTATTATAACATTTGATTGTAAAAGAACCTTAAGAAGATCCAGTTAGGATCAGTAGTTCTTGAGAAGACTTTGAACAGTTGTTCTTAGTGCTTACTATTGTAATTAGTTGATTTAATAGTGGATTAAGTCCTTGTTTGAGAAAGGCAAATCACTCTTGATAAGGGTGGACTGGAGTAGTTGAGTTCAACGAACCAGGATAAAAATCCTTGAGTTTTTTTACTAAGTTTTTCTACATACTTATTCAACCCCCCCCCCCCCCCTTCTAAGTATTTTCTCACCTTCAGTTGGCATCAGAGCTCCGGTTCTGTGTGTGCTACCACTTCACAGTGACATAAAAGATCCAGTGAGAAAAACTTTGATATATATTTGGTTGTTATTGTGGCTGAAACTTCAACATCTAACAGTAACAACAGATATGAAGAAAGGGACAGAATCAGCACTAAACCCCTTATGTTTGATGGGGAGAAATTTGATTATTGGAAGGACAGGATATAAAGTTTCTTCCTTGGTTATGATGCTGATTTATGGGACTTGGTCATAGATGGGTATGTTCATCCCACTGATGGGAATGGCAAGAAAGTAGACAGAAAATCTATGACTGAAGCCCAAAAGAAGGAGTTTAGAAATCACCACAAGGCTAGAACAATCTTGTTAAATGCAATATCTCACACTGAGTATGAAAAGATCACAAATAGAGAAACTGCATTTGACATGTTTGAGTCCTTGAAGATGACTCATGAAGGAAACCTTCAAGTGAAAGAGACCAAGGCTCTGGTGTTAATACATAAGTATGAAGCGTTCAAGATGGAAGAATCTGAGTCTATAGAAACTATGTTCTCTAGATTCCAGATCCTTACAGCTGGTCTAAAAGTTTTGGACAAAGGCTACTCAACTGCTGATCATGTGAAGGAGATCATCAGAAGCCTGCCTATCAGATGGAGACCTATGGTCACTGCTCTGAAGCTTGCCAAGGATCTGAATAAGATCACTCTGGAGGAGCTAATCAGCTCTCTAAGGAGCCATGAAATTGAACTTGAGGAAGATGAGCCTCAAAAGAAAGGTAAGTCTATTGCCTTAGAATCTAACAAATCTGTGAAAGTTTTGTAGGCGTTAGAAGAAAGCTCTGAAGAATCTTCTTCTTCTTCTGAAGAAGATGAACTATCCTTGTTGTCCAGAAGAATCAACAGACTCTGAAAGCACAAGCAGATGAAGTTCAAGAACTTCAAAAAGCCAGATCAGCGCAAGGATTCCTTTGGACCAAAAAGATCTGGAAAGAAGGAAGTTGTTTATTTTGAATGCAAACAACCTGGTCATTACAAAAATGAATGTCCAAAGCTTCAAAAAGAAAAACCCAGAAGAAAGCCTGAGCACAAGAAGAAAGTTCTAATGGCTACATGGGATGACTCTGATGAATCTGGATCCTCATTAGAATCTGAAGATGAATGCGCCAATATGGCTCTGATGGCAGGCATTGAAGATCAGAATGAAGAATCATCTGGATCTGAGTCTGATTCTGAATTTGACTCAGAAGAGGTACTTTTTGATCTCACTAGGGAAGAGCTTATTAAAGTCTTATCAGAAGTTCTGAAAAATTATTATCAGATTAAGCTCAAATGCAAGAAGCTTAAGTGCAATCTTGGCTCTGAGAATAATCTGTTAAAATCAGAAATTGCTGAGCTAAAAGAAAGTAATTTGAAAATGAAAGCCAATTTTGAAATAGCTCAACAAAACTCTGAATCTGAAAGTAAGTATAAATGCAAAAACATTTTAGAAGAATATGACTTTAGCTTTCAGAAATTTCTTGCTAAAAGCATAGACAGAAGCAAGATGGCTTTTATGATCTAATGGGATTAGCAGAAATAACAGGAAAAGAATTGGATATGAATCTTCCTCTAGAAAGGATTTAAATCTAATGCCTGTTGATAAACTTGTTATTAAGAAAACTCCCTTGTACTCTCATTTCAAGTTTGGTCATCTGAATGACATTAAACACACACATTCTGATCAGAATGTTCCTATGTTTAAGCCAAAAGTAAGTCAGAACAAAATTGTTATAAAAAGACAGAAGTTCAGACCAACTTTCAAGGCAGCTAACTAAAAAGGACCCAAAAAGATCTGGGTACCTAAAGATAAGATTATCCCTGTTATAGATGTTTTTAGCAGAAAAGTCAAGACGCCAGTCATGGTACATGGACTCTGGCTGCTCACGTCACATGACGGGAGAAAGGTTTATGTTCCAAAGCCTGGAGCTTAAATCTGGAGGAGAAGTGAAGTTTGGAGGTAATCAGAAGGGTAAGATCATTGGCTCTGGTACTATTAGTAATGGTAACCTTCCCTCTATATCTAATGCTCTTCTTGTAGAAGGATTAAAACATAATCTATTGTCCATAAGTCAATTAAGTGACAATGGTTATGATATAATCTTTAATCAACAATGTTGTAAAGCTGTTAGTCAGAAGGATGACTCAATCCTATTAATGGAAAGAGGAAGAACAACATTTACAAAATAAATCTTTCAGAACTTAAAGTTCAAAATGTTAAATGCTTCTTGTTTGTTAATGATGAGCAATGGGTCTGGCACAGAAGATTGAGGCATATTAATATGAGACGTATATCTCAAATTAATAAACTCAATCTGGTCAGAGGACTTCCTAAGCTGAAGTTCAACTCAGATGCTCTTTGTGAAGCATGTCAAAAAGGAAAGTTTTCAAAATCTTCTTTTAAATCTAAAAATGTTGTTTCAACCTCAAGACCATTAGAACTACTTCACATTGATCTGTTTGGACCAGTGAAAACTGCATCCATCAGAGGCAAGAAGTATGGATTAGTCATTGTTGATGACTACAACAGATGAACATGGGTAAAGTTCTTAAAACACAAGGATGAGTCACATTCTGTGTTCTTTGACTTCTGCAAACAAGTCCAGAATGAAAAAGATTTCAAAATTATTAAAGTCAGAAGTGATCATGGTGGTGAATTTGAAAACAAATATTTTGAAAAATACTTTAATGAAAATGGCATTGCTCATGATTTTTCCTGTCCTAGAACTCCACAACAGAATGAGGTTGTAGAGAGGAAAAATAGAACCATTCAAAACCATATCCAGAACCATGATCAACGAGACTAATCTAGCAAAGCATTTTTGGGCAAAAGCAATTAACACAACATGTTACATTCAAAACAGAGTGTTTGTAAGAACTCTTCTAGAAAAGACTCCCTATGAATTGTGGAGGAACAGAAAGCCCAACATTTCATATTTCCATCCTTTTGGATGTATTTGCTATATGTTGAATACTAAAGAGAATCTTAACAAGTTTGATTCTAAAGCACAGAAGTGTTTCATGCTTGGGTATTCTGAACGCTCTAAAGGCTACAAAGTATACAATACTGAAACACAGATTGTGGAGGAATCTATACATGTTAGATTTGATGATAAGCTTGGCATTGAAAAGCCAAAGCAGTTTGAAAGTTCTGCAGATAGAGAAGTAATTCTCACAGACTCTGAAGGCTCAGAGGCAGACAAAGCTCAAGTGAAGGAACCTGAAGCAACACCAGATGCAATTCCTTTAGCTTCTCAGATGAACAACCTGAACATTTCTGAAGAATCAACTGTTAGAGAACCATCATCCAGAATCAAGGCCTCTCACCCAGAGGATGTGATCATTGGAAAGAAGGATGACCCCATTAGAACAAGATCCTTCCTTAGATCATCTGAAGCATCATTATTTGGGTTGGTGTCAGTTATTGAACTAACTTCTGTGGATGAAGCTCTGCAAGACAATGACTGGATAATTTCCATGCAAGAAGAGCTAAATCAGTTCACAAGAAATGATGTTTAGGATTTGGTTCCAAGACCAAAAGGATTCAACATAATTGGAACTAAATGGGTCTTCAGAAATAAACTGAATGAAAAAGGAGAAGTTGAAAGAAATAAGGCAAGGCTTGTTGCTCAAGGTTATAGTCAGCAAGAAGGAATTGATTATACAGAGACTTATGCTCCTGTAGCAAGGTCAGAGTCTATTCACTTACTCATTTCTTTTGCTGCACAGAATAACATCACTCTATATCAGATGGATGTTAAAAGTGCCTTTCTAAATGGTATTATAGAGGAAGAAGTTTATGTTCACCAACCTCCTGGTTTTGAAAGTGAAAAATTTCCAGAACATGTTTTCAAACTAAAGAAATCTCTTTATGGTTTAAAACAAGCTCCCAGAGCTTGGTATGAGAGATTAAGCAATTTTCTTCTGGAGAAAAATTTCATCAGAGGCAAAGTGGACACAACTCTCTTCTGTAAAACATTTAAGAAAGATCTTCTAATTTGTCAAATATATGTGGATGATATTATATTTGGATATACCAATGTTATGTTGGGAAACGAGTTTGCTCAATGTATGCAGACAGAATTTGAGATGAGCATGATGGGAGAATTGAGATTCTTTCTGGGAATTCAAGTCAACCAAACTCCAGAGTGCACTTACATTCATCAGACCAAATATGTTAAAGAGCTTCTGAAGAAGTTTAACATGATTGATAGTAAGATGACAAAGACTCCCATGCATCCAACAAGTACACTTGGTAAGGAAGAGGTAAGTAAGAAAGTAGATCAGAAACTCTACAGAGGTATGATTGGATCTCTTATCTACTTAACTGCTTCTAGACCTGACATTTTGTTCAGTGTATGCTTGTGTGCAAGATTCTAATCAGATCCTAGAGAATCACACTTAACAACTGTTAAGAGGATTCTAAGGTATCTGAAAGGTACTTCTAATATGGGTTTGTGTTACAGAAAATCTGATGATTTCAAATTAGTTGGATTTTGTGATGCTGATTACGCTGGAGATAGAGTGGAAAGAAAAAGTACTTATGGAATTTGTCAATTTCTAGGAAGAAATCTAATATCTTGGTACAACAAGAAGCAACCCAAAATTGCACTATCAACTACAGAGGCAGAATATATTGTTGCTGCTGGATGTAGCAAGCAGATGCTCTGGATGAAAAGTCATCTAGAAGACTATCAGATTTTTGAAAGTAATATTTCTATATTCTGTGATAATACTTCTGCTATATGTTTGTCTAAAAACCCTATTTTACACTCTAAGGCAAAATATATAGAAATTAAACATCATTTCATCAGAGACTATGTTCAAAAGGGTATTATAAACTCGGCCTTTGTTAATACAGATCATCAATGGGCAAATATTTTCACAAAACCCCTTGCTGAAGATAGGTTCAAATTTATTCTGAAAAATATTGGTATGGATTTTTGTCTAGAATGATATTTATCAGAAGCAAATCTCTCAGATGCAAAATGTTTAAAACTCTGAAGTATTTCATCTGTTGTTTATTTGAGTTATTATTATTTGTGTGTATTTGAACTAACCAATCTTAGAGGATCTGAACGTTGGCTAACGTTTCATTTCTCAAGAGAATTCAGAAGCACATGCAAGCAAACACGTGTCACTCTGAATCTGAAAAGATGGTGTGTACACTACTGAAGAGACATTTGAGGTATGGTTTGAATAGTGAAAATCTTGATTTTCCCCCCAATTTGTCAGAATCAATTAATGCTTTGAAATGATTTTTATTCTTTTTCATTAATTGTCATTTATTGCTTTGTGAAAACGTGTTATTTGTGTCTGTTGATTGCCCTAATTGCTTTATCTATAAATACCACATTTCACACCAAATTCACACTTTTCACTTCACAAACCATTTTATGCATTTCTGCCTTCTCTTTGCTCTCCAGAAGAACCCTAAACCTTCGTCCAAATCATCTTCATCTTCTTCAATGGCAACCTCATCCTCTACAGCAGCTCAATTTCAATCAACTATGGCTGCAGTTACGTCAACAAATATGGGTGTGACTCCATTTAAGATACCTAAGAGGACATTGTTAACCCATGTGGACAAACTTGAAGTTCTTTGTGAATCCATGGTAGAATTTGACTCTATAGCTGAAAATGAGTTTGAGTTACGTTCTATAATTGATGCACAAGGATGAGTTAAGTATTTTGACAGGTTGTTTGGACCAGTATACCCATATCTGGTGAAGGAATTTTGGATCCATGCTTTTGTCTATCCAAAATTTATACTTTCTTCTATTCTGGGTAAGGAGATCATCATCACTGAAGATCTCATAAGGAAACTCATAGGGTATGAGGAGACTGATGGAGTGTGTCATCTGCTAGTTAGGCGTGTGGATATGGAAGAAGTCTATGAGGAAGTCATTACATCTTGACATGCCTCTAAAAAATTTAAGGATCTGAAGCCTGACTATAAGATATGGGCAAAGATTTTTCTGGGATGCATCCATCACAGAAAATCCACTAATTCTCCAGATTACGTGAATAATGAACAACTCTACTTTATGTACTGTTTGAGTCAGAGTACAAAGGTAGATCTTCCACATATTCTCTTCATGCATCTGTGGAATCATATCAATGCATCAAGAGAATCTGTAAAGGATAAGGGACAGAAGATCAGGACATGGATTCCCTTTGGAAGGTTAATTTCAGACATTCTGACAGAGAATGGTCTGGTAATTGCTCTGTATGAAGCTGGAGTTAAAGATGAGCTTGAATCAATTATTGGAAAACCACTGAATGCAAAGAGTCTTCAAAGGCTAAAGATTGTGGATGAACTCACAGTTGCACCTAAGAAGCTAAATATTTCTGAAGTCAGTTAGAAGAGGATTCCAGTTGAAGATTTTCCACTTTTTGGTGCTGAAGAACCAAGGGATATCATTGTTAGGTGCATTGATGCATGCAAAGCAGATGGAACGCCTATTCCTGCAGATATTCTGATTCGTGCCAGAGAACCAATGCCAGATGTATATAATGAGAACAAGAGGAAAAGAAATCAATCAGAGGCAGAAGAAGCTGCTGCTCAGAAGAAGCCAAAAGTTGCTGACAAGCCACAGAAGCAGATCAAGAGAAAAGCTTCTGGAGAAGTTCCCTTTGTTCCCACCAAGCGTATAAAGACTAAAGGTACTAAATCATCTGTATCTTCTTTCTCTAAAATTGTTATAAATGAATCAACATTTAGTTCTATTCCTAAACCTCCTCCCACTCAAAATCAATCTATTCCTGCTCCATCTCAAAAATCTGAACCATCAAAAATTCCTTCCCCGCCAAAATCATCTGATCCCATCCCCACTACTCAACTTAAATATTTTGATATTCCTCAATCTGAACCAACAACAACAATACATGAGGACAAAATTCCATAACCACAAACAAAACTAACAGAACAACCTACAACACAACAACAACCAGAAATACAACAACCAGCTGCATCTGAACCCATAAAATCTGACCCAGTTGCATCTGAGCAAGTTGCATCTAAAACTGTTGCATCTGATCATATTGCATCTGACCTAGTTGTGTCTGAACCACCTTCATCCAAACCTTCTGAGATTCAACCAAAACCATCCAATCCTCCTGAATCAGATATTCATGACTCTGAGGTTCTGGATGTTCAACCTCTTAAAACAATGTTTGTTGTATCCTCTACATCCTGCACCCCTACCACATCATCTGATTCATCTGAATCTGATATCCATCCAGATTTCATCTCACCCCCTTCTCTTAGAACATTTGAATCTAACCAATCAGATTTACCCATTTCTTCTGAAGCTACCATTCCTAAACCCACTCCTGAACCAAGAACATCTGAATTTGTTTCAGTTGCTTATACTAAACCTTTTCCATCTGGACTTGAAATATAATTTTTTTTTGATCAACCACCTCTATCAGCTTTTGTTCCTTTTCTTGTTAAGCAAAAACAATCTGTGTTTGTTCCCTATTTTGACAATCCAAAAGCTGTCATACCTTTCATTCGCAGAATCAAACCATTCTTTCGTATTATGCCAGCTCAGAAGAAACCAACTTATCCTAGCCCTATAATCATCATTCCAAAGTTCACCATTCAACCTCCACCTCAACCCAAGCCTTTCACTTTGGAAACCCTTCTAAAACCAAAATCTAGGCTGAATGTTAATTTATTTGCAAGTTTTCAGAAATAAATAAAGATGCATTTAGGCTCTGTTCAGAAGAGATGTTTGTCAACAATGGATGCAAATGAATCTGATGCTATCTGGAATAGCTTCATCAACAGATTCAATACTGTAGCCTCAAATCTGAAGAATGTATGTTCTGATGATGCGAAGCTTAGATTTGCTGAGACTGCCAGAAGCATGATCTGGACTGTAAAAAGATCTGAACCATTGCTTCTTGAAGATGTTCCTTCATCTTCTGAAGTATTTGATACAGAAGTGACTGCTGAATCTGCTTCTGAAGAAAATCCTCTGGCTATGACTATTGTGGAACATCCCTCTGGATCTATTGCTCATGACTCTGCATCTCCAATGGAAATTGACTTTGTTCCTGCTTCAGACTCTGCCCCACCTTCTTCATCTGATATCAAGAAAGAGAATCCAGATCTTAAAGATAAGATTGCAGTTCTGGAAGCTAGACAATCTGAGATTAAGTAATGGATGGCCAAGCAAGACCAGAAGATTGAAGACATGGCACAATGGATGTCCAAGCAAGATCAGAAAAATGACAACATGGCTAAGTGAATGACAAAGCAAGAAGAGTCTTCATCTGAGATCACTAACCTGTTGAAGATGATTCTGTCCAAGCAAACCTAGTTTTTTTTCTGTATCTGATGTTTGTGCACATGTACTTGCTTTTATCTGATGATTTGTATATTTTGCTCTAAATGAATGAATGAGTCAGTGTTTTCTCTACATGATTTATCTTTTCTGTATTTCCTTTTATTTGTCTTTTAAAAGTTTTACTTTTTGATTATGACAAAAAGGGGGAGAAAATGGATCTGACTGTTCAAATAAACTCTACCTAAATGAAAATTCAGACATATAAATTTTAACTAACGTGAACTCTTAGTGTTTCAGAACATTTGAAAACTCTGACAAGTTCTTTAAGAGTAACTCTGAGATCCCCAGATCTAGTTTTAATCTATCAGACTCTGATTCTGAAACATGCATCCAAAGTCAAGATCTAATTTTTGGAACAATCAGGCTCTGATTCTGAAAAGAATACTCATACAAAAAGGGAAGTTTCTATTTCTTCTAAGTATTCAATTCAGGGGGAGATTCATCATCTCAGGGGGAGTTATAATTATATTGTTTATTGAACAAAATTTCCTATGTTTTTGTCATCATCAAAAAGGGGGAGATTGTTAGAACACATACTGGTTCTTAATAATATCTCTATGTTTTGATGATAACTCTTATGAAATTTTGTATTAAAGAATTATATACTCTAAAAATTTGTTTAAGAATGTTTGCTGAAGATATTAAAGTGAATATTATTCTAGAAGCAAATTAGACCTGAACATGAAATTATGCAAGGCTCAGAAGCATCAGAAGTATCTCTTAGAAGATTATGAGTTCTGTCTACAGAAGAATCTGAAGCAGAAGCTACAGAAGAATCTGAATCAGAAGCCAGAAGCATCTGAAGCATTGAAGAACTCTGTATGAAGAGTTTCAAGCACAGTTATTTTAGAAGACTTTGATAGTACTAACGCTGCCAGTACTGAGGATCTAATCTCAAACTCTGCTATGAACAATTACACGCTGAAAGCACACATGCTGCAAAGACTCTGATTCAGCAAACTCTGATGAACATCAGAAGGCTCTGATCAGTCAAGGCTCTGATACTTTGCTGAAACTTGTTGAAGAGGAATTCAAAGTTATGTCCGTTGGAATGGCTAAACGACTCTTTCCTCATTTATGCTAGACACAAGAACACAGACAAAAATGATTTTTCTGTGCATTCTACTTCTAGGAAAAGTCATGTGATGTGAAGACAAAAAGGCTCATACCTTTTTAGTACACAACCTTCAACGTGAAAAGACTTCTTGGACCTCTGTGCCTATAAAAGCAAGACTCCATTCATCTTCTTCAGTTGACGAAATACTTGAAAGAATTCATTACAAGCTCTCATACAACTTATACTCATTTGCTGAATTTATTTCATTGTTCTTAATCTTAAGTGAAAAATCACAGTTGTGATAAAGCTTTATTAGAAGCAAATTAAACACTTGTATTATTATTACATTTGATTGTAAAAGAACCTTAAGAAGATCCAGTTAGGATCAGTAGTTCTTGAGAAGACTTTGAACAGTTGTTCTTAGTGCTTACTATTGTAATCAGTTGATTTAATAGTGGATTAAGTCCTTGTTTGAGAAAAGCAAATCACTCTTGATAAGGGTGGACTGGAGTAGTTGAGTTCAACGAACCAGGATAAAAATCCTTGAGTTTTTTTACTAAGTTTTTCTACATACTTATTCAACCCCCCCTTCTAAGTATTTTCTCACCTTCAATTATGACCTGGTTAGATAAATTCTAGAAAGGACACCAAACTGAATCTCCGTATTCTATAAATTCCTAAATCAACTTTAGCATTTTTAATTCAAATATATTAGCAAATATTTGCATAAACTAACTGGAAATGAGCCTCAAAGTAATTCAAATCCAAATAATCATAAAACAAATAGTTGTTCAAATAATAATGACAATAACATCTAAGAAAATGAATAAATATGAATTACTAAGAAAATGACAAATTAAAAACAACTTAAAAACTTTAACTCAATAAAAAATAATATATTAGATTGAATATTACCATTCTTCTCAGCTTGGAGTATAAATTCATTAAACACATCTATAAGATATGAGTACTTTCCCAGTAAATCACCCACATGGAAGAATAAGCTACCAAGAATTAGCTATCATATTGGATATCTAATACATAGTGTTCTTCAAGGAAAATATAAATCGAGGCAGTTGCAAAAACAGTAGGAAAAAAAATGAATAAACTTATAAAGTAAACAATACAACTCAAACTAAACACATATGTAACAAAACGAAAGTAAATCTATGGTTTCATAGTTTACCAATGTTTGAAATCTAAAGGTCTAGGCTTAACTAACTTGTTGAATCTATGAATTGATTGTATGACAAAAATCCTAAATTGCAATTTCTTCATTATCTCTCTGCAAATCTTCAGCTGACTGCAACAAAACAAAATTGATTCATCAAATAGAGTTTGTATAAAATTGAAAAAATTCGAAATTAACAAAAACAAAAGTAGAATCTAGAGAGAAATTAACAACAACAAGTTTAAAAAATCGAAATTAACAATAAATAAGACTAGAATCGAGAAATTCATCTTCGTATTTTCTACGCGTTCTCTGAAGTAGGGTTTCTCTTCGTCCTCTCTTGTTCTTCTTTTCGTCTTTTAAATTTTCCAAACACAATAAAATGACAATGAAAGTTTCAATAGACAAAAAGCTTTCAACACAAAAACAACTAAATTTAAAATATTCAAAAAGTCAAATAAGATAACACAATACTACCTAGACTGTCACATATGCAAAGTTAACGTTTTTTTTTTCAATATTTATGTAAAGTTAATGTTTTTTTTTCCAACATTTAACATAAAGGATTAAGTTGGCTAGTAAAACTGTTGTTAAGAGACCAATACATGACATTATTAATTATGGGACAAAAATAAATCGTTAAATTAAGTTAAAAAATCAAAAGATTCATTAAACCTAATATTTATTTGTATTAATTAATATGCATATGAAATATAAAAAATGAGTGTGAAAATGTTTGTTCCAATATTTCAATTTTTTTCAGGGTCTAAAAAGTGTTTTTATTGTTACTGGGCCAAAGAGATAGAACAAGTGGGCTTAATACAAACCCATAAACCCAATAGAAAATTCCAAACCCTAGGTTTATATTCGACGGTGCTTCTCTTCCACCATTCTGCGATAGCCTTAGCTTCTATTCACAGGAAACATGGTTTCGCTCAAACTCCAAAAGCGTCTAGCCGCCAGTGTCCTCAAGTGCGGAAGGGGAAAGGTCTGGCTCGATCCTAATGAGGGAAACGAGATCTCCATGGCTAACTCTCGTAAGCAATTTTATCCTCACACTGATTATCGATTTCGAATCTGTTATCGTAGAATTTCATTGATTTGTTTACTCTGGTTGTGATTGTATAGATCGAAATCAAAACGACTATGCTAGTTTCAGCTTGTGTATTGTATTTTTTAGGGTTTTTGATTGGATTTTGATTTGTAGGCCAAAACATAAGGAAGCTGGTTAAGGATGGGTTTATCATCAGGAAACCTACCAAGATTCACTCCAGATCACGTGCTCGTCGGATGAAGGAAGCCAAGAGGAAAGGAAGACACTCTGGCTATGGTATTTGCTTAGCTTCATTTGGAATGGGTTATGACTAATGATTTAGGTTGCAGGATAAATTAACAGTTGTTTTGATATGATTTAATTTAGTGATGATTGTTTTTGGATTTATAAGAAAATCAGAAATGATTTTGTGTTTTATTTTCAATTTTAGGATTTGTTTTTCTTAATTCATGTTTCAGTTTAGATTGACAGTGTTCTTAATATGATATAATTTAGTTAGGATTGTTTTTTGGATTTACAAGAAATTCAGAAGTAATTGTGTTTTTTTTACAATTTCTTTTAAGTGTCTTGTTTTTCATATTTTCCATTGAAATTGTTTTTTTTTTTTCAGAAACTTATCAAAGTATATATTTTTGAAACATGAAGCTTATAAAAATAGCTTTTCATGTTCAGCATGAAACTCATTCCTTTAACCAAATCATATCTTGAAAATGCTTACACTAGTCTTATTATAGTTATAACATTTAAAATGATTTCTTACCTTCAAAAAGTGTTTTTATCCCCAAATGATCATTAACAAACCTGCAGTTATGTTCCTTTTTTGTTTGTTTGTTATCTAGTAATTGTGTAGAAACATTGTTTTATGTTCTATAGCAGATTATTCTTTTCAATATTTAAACGAGTTTGTCAATTATTGGTTAAATTTATGTAGTTGTTTTTCAGATATGAAAAGAACTGAGTTTGTATCTGTGAGTTTGTATTTGATTTACAAGGGAACAATGAATTATTACTTAATTTTGTTTGTCTGAATTCTGTTAGGTAAGAGGAAGGGTACCAGGGAGGCAAGGCTTCCAACAAAGATCCTTTGGATGAGGAGAATGCGTGTGCTCAGACGTTTGCTCCGCAAGTACCGTGAATCTAAGAAGATTGACAAACACATGTACCATGACATGTACATGAAGGTTAAGGGTAATGTGTTTAAGAATAAGAGAGTTCTAATGGAGAGCATCCACAAGTCTAAAGCTGAGAAGGCAAGAGAGAAGACCTTGTCTGACCAGTTTGAGGCCAAGCGTGCCAAGAACAAGGCCAGCCGAGAAAGGAAGTTTGCTCGGAGGGAGGAGCGTTTTGCTCAAGTGAGTTCACTATACTATCTTCAGAATCTATTTACACACATAGATTTGTATGCTTTTAGTGTTACTGTTTTAACAAGTATTTAATAGAGATTTTGCTGTTTAATTTTACTGTTACTGTGTTATACAAGTGTTTAATGGAGATTTTGCTGTTTCTTTGTAAAATGTTTAGGGTCCTGGAGGAGCAGAGAAGCCAGCAGCCGCTCCTACTGCTGTTCCACCAGTCGAAGCAGCGAAGCAAACCCAGTGAGTAACATAATTTATGCCTGACGTGTATCTACTATCTTTTGGTCATTCACTGTATGGTTTTTTAAATGAGTATCTTTTGTGCAGACCATCAAAGAAATCTAAGAAGGCTGTGGCAGCTTGAACTTGCGTGGCATAATAGTAGGGCTGGCATTCTCAGTTACTGTTCTAAAGTAGTTTTGACGAGTCATTTTGTTGGTTTAAGACATTGTTTAGTTTTCATTTGTCGGTGTATGAATTTATAATAGTCCTTGTTTTAAATGGTGTTTTGCTTATTTTGTTATGAATTTTGTTGCGGGGACTCTGATTTTATACTATGCTAGCTGTCTCTATACTTTGCAACTATGTTTACATGCTTTCTCAATTTGACTAATCTCATATGAATTTACATGCTTTTATTCGATTAGGCGCAGCTGAGCTGCAAAAGATGTTTAATATCCTATTCTATATATAATTGGTTTTGGAAGGATTTCGTAAAACTTACTGTCATTCTCTATTCAACACATATTGTCTTATTTTGTGTTTCACATGGACTGGTCTGCTGAAGATTTCATACAAGAGTTTCCCTCTTTGGGATTCACATGGACTGTTCTTTTATATGTTCATTATGGATTATTTAACCATGCAAGAGTTTACCTCTTTGGGATTCGCAACAGATTTTTATTTATAAAAAAGCCTTCATTTTGGCATAATATACAATTGATTGCCCATAGAGGATTCAAAATTCCCTCTGAACTCTCTACCTTGACTAGCTATCGACTAACAAGTTGGCAGTTACATCTTAGTTATACATTAAGTTCACAAAAAATGAAAATGAAATTTGAGTAATTTGTTACCTCAAGAGCTTGAGAGTTTGATAAGAAAAACCTTAAATAACATTGAGACAAAATTGTCGGACTTTTTCCCTCAATTTTGTCTTAGAATCGTTGGCAACAGTTTGCTATGAAATATGACCTTTTTATCCTTTGATTTCTAAATCAATTGAGGAAATAGATTACATATTGAAAAAAAAGGTAAATACAAAAAATTGAATGACACATGTATTGTTTTTTTTCTTCAATATTTTATTATTTATTGATTTGTGTATTGCAATAATCAAAATAAATATTCAAAACAAATTGTATTATGTTTAGGAGTAAAGTTTTTAATGTTGTCAATCGAATAAAATAGTATATTATAATATTTTTTTATTGACAATATTGAGGAGTTATTTCAAAATATAACAATTTTTTTTTTACTATTTAAAATTGGCAAGAAGTGAAAACACCATCACAAATTATTATGTAAGATTGCAAAAATAGAAAAATAATTTGTTACAAATTGTTAGAAGAACACTGAACCAAATAATTTATAGTTAAATATCGATATCACACTCCTCGATTATTAGAGAAACCAATGAAATAAATTATTTAATAATTAAATAAAAACTAAAATAAAAAAGGCATCACTTTTAAAAAATAAATATAAAAAATTTTATTTGTTGAGATTCATAGCATATATCCTGAATTATCTTACCCATTGATTTTAGTAGATAATTGAGGGATTAAATGGTAGTTTTTTGAGAAAAAAAAATACGTAGCGCTTGTAGAAATTTTACCTCAGTTTTTTATTGGGTGAGATGAAAGCTGTAACGTCTTGATTTTTATTCTAGTTTTTTATATTTTATTTGAGCTTTTGGAGTGTATTTTATTTAATTAATTAATATTTTTTGAAAAAAGTAAATATATTATAAGCTAAAAATCGATACAAAGCACGACGATCAAGCGATCCAGTCGCAAAAACAAGCCTATCAAGGCATCATAAGCATACTAACATGATTCATAAGGTGAGGCTTCATCCAAGATCTCTACACAATATAGTCCATAATATGAGACACAATTGTACTACTATCACTAATAGACCCAAAGCAAAAGGAATTCCTAAGATTCCACATTGTATACACTGCTTCCGCCGCTGCACACTTTAGAATTGGAGGTCTCCAACCCTTCCCTTTGCAGTCACGAATAAGCCATTCCAACTCATCATCCCAGTTTTGAGCTCTGTGGGTGATTTGCAGCCAGTCTAAAATGTCATTCTAGATCTTTCTTGTTTTCACACACTCATACAAAAGGGGCTGAATTGTTTCTTTTGCATTACAGAAGCAACACTTGTCCTCGGTTATCAAGCCTATATTACAAAGTCTGTCTTTAGTAGCAAACCTCTTGTGACAGGCCAACTAGAATGTGCTCAAAGCCCCAGGCCTTGCAGGATTGCTTAAGAACAACTTCCTCCACTCCATTATAGGATAATGACTATTTATAGAAAAATACATATTCCTAGTGCAATACTTATCCTGCTGTAACATGACTTCTCACTCAGCAAGTTGACACACCATTTGCCTCTGATTAAGAATGCCTTATAAGATCCATGAGCAGCTACCTTTGATGAGCACATTCATGATGTCTTGGTGCTTGGTGTAATAGCTATGGATCCATTTGATCCATAAACTATCAACCTTACCACACAAGTGTTAGAACACAAATTGGTTCTTAATAATGTCTCTTTGTTTTGATGATAACTGTTAGGAAATTTTTTATTTAAGAATTATATACTCTAAAATTTGATTGAGAGTTTTACTGCAGATTGTAATGATATTAACACTCCAGAAGCAAATCTGAATTGTATACAAGAAGTTATCCAGACTCTGAAGCGCCAGATGCACTCATTAGAAGATTCTGATTGCTGTTTACAGAAGATCCTGAGCGTAGTCTCCAGAAGGATCTGAAGCAGAAGCATCTGAAGCTAGTCAGAAGCATCTGAAGCTTAGAAGAATATTGTATGAAGAGTTTCTCAAAGCATAGTTTCTACAGAAGTTTCTGAAAGTACTAAAGCTGTCAAGTACTGAAGTTCTGTGACAAATATGCTCTGATGATCTACACGCTGAAAGCACACATGCTGCAGAAGACTCTGATACAACAAAGTTCTGAACATCATTAGAAGACTCTGACTCAATCAGATTCTGAAGAACTTGCTGAAAACTGAAGAAGAAATATTCAAAGATTATATCCGTTGGAGTAAATCAAACGTCTCTTTCCTCATTGGTGCTAGACACAAGAACACAGACAAAACGGATTTTTCTGTGCTTTCTACTTCTAGGAAAGGTCACTTGATGTGAAGACAAAAAGGTTCAGACTTTTTGGGACACTCTTCTCAACGCTCAGCATCCTTGGATCAGCTGCCTATATAAGGAAGACTCCACCAATTTCTTCAGTTACACAATTTGCTGAAAAGAAATCATATTATTCAAAGCTCTCATTCTTTCATTTTCTTCTTAGAATTTCTTGTACTTAAACTTAAGAGAAAAATCACTGTTGTGATAAAAGCTTTTTAGAAGCATTCATACTCTTGTATTTGATTTACATTGATTGTAAAGGTTTTCCTTAAGAGGATTCAGTTGGAATCAGTAACTCTGGAGAAGACTAAAAACAGTTGTTCTTAGGTGTTACTATTGTAATCTGTTTGATTAAATAGTGGATTAAGTCCTTGTTGAGAAAGGCAAATCACTCTAGGAAGGGTGGACTGGAGTAGTTGATTTCAAACCAGGATAAAAATAATTGTGTTATTATTTTTAAAGTATTAATCTTTCATACTTATTCAATCCCCCCTTCTAAGTATTATCTCACCTTCAGTTGGCATCAGAGCTCCGGTTCTGTGTGTGCTACCACTTAACAGTGTCAGTAAAGATCCTGAGAGAAATACTTTGATATATATTTATTTGTTACAATGGCTGATAATTCAATATCCAATATTAACAATAAATATGAAGAAAGGGACAGGATCAGCACCAAACCCCCTATGTTTGATGGGGAGAAATTTGACTATTGGAAAGACAGAATTGAGAGTTTTTTCCTAGGATATGATGCTGATCTATGGGATCTAGTCATAGATGGATATGTCCATCCCACAGATGGGAATGGCAAGAAGATTGACAGAAAATCTATGACAGATGCTCAGAAGAAAGATTTTAGAAATCATCACAAAGCCAGGACTATATTATTGAATGCAATTTCACATACTGAGTATGAAAAAATTACAAACAGGGAAACTGCTTTTGATATGTTTGAATCCCTAAAAATGACTCATGAGGGAAATTCTCAAGTTAAGGAGACAAAAGCTCTGGCTCTGATCCAGAAGTATGAGGCCTTCAAAATGGAAGACTCTGAATCTGTTGAAGCCATGTTCTCCAGATTTCAGATACTCACTGCTGGGCTGAAAGTTCTGGACAAGGGATACTCTACATCAGATCACGTAAAGAAAATCATCAGAAGTCTGCCTACCAGATGGAGACCAATGGTGACTGCCTTGAAGATGGCTAAAGATCTGAACAAGATCTCTCTAGAAGAACTCATCAGCTCACTGAGGAGCCATGAGATTGAGCTTGAGGAAGATGAACCTCAGAAGAAAGAAAAAGGTAAATATGTTGCCTTAAAATCTAACAAAACTGCTAAAGCTTTGCAGGTCATTCAAGAAAGCTCTGAAGAATCTTCTTCTGAAGAAGAAGATGAGTTATCCATGCTGTCCAGAAGGATCAACAGACTCTGGAAGCACAAGGGAAAGAAGTTCAACAACTTCAGAAGATCTGATAATAGAAAGGAATCTTCTGGGCACAGAAGATCTGGCAAGAAAGAAGTTGTGTGCTATGAGTGCAAAGAACCTGGGCATTACAAGAATGATTGCCCCAAACTTCAGAAAGAAAAACCCAAGAAGAAGTTTAACAAAAAGAAGAAGGTTCTGATGGCAACATGGGATGACTCAGATGAATCTGAATCATCTTCTGAATCAGAAGAAGAATGTGCTAATGTTGCACTGATGGCCAACACAGAGGATCAAGAGGAAGGTACCTCAGGATATGAATCAGATTCTGAATCTGATGATGACGCATAAGAGGTAATGGCTAAACTTACCAAAGAAGAACTTACAAAAGTTTTAACAGAAGTTCTTAAAAGTTATAACAATATCAAACTCAAATACAAGAAGCTGAAAAGCAATCTTGAATCTGAGATTGATCTTCTGAAAACAGAACTTGTTGAGCAAAAAGAAATAAATCTGAAAATCAAAAATGACTTTGAAATAACTCAACAAGAATCTGAATCTGAGACTAAGTCATGTGAAAACATTTTAGAAAAATATGACTCTAGCTTTCAGAGATTTCTTACTAAGAGCATAGACAGAAGCAAGATGGCTTCTATGATCTATGGTGTTAGTGGAAACAACAGAAGAGGTATTGGATATGAATCTTCATCTGGAAGCAATCCAAAACCTGTTGACAAACTTTTCATCAAGAAGACACCTCTGTATTCTCAATTTAAATTTGGTCACTTAAATGACATTAAACACACAAGCTCTGAAAAGAATACTTATGTGTTTAAACCCAAGGCAAGTCAGAATAAACATTATGTTGAAAAACAGAAGTTTAGACAAACCTACAAACCAACTAACCCTAAAGGACCCAAGAAGATCTGGGTGCCTAAAAACAAAATAATTCCTGTTGCAGATGTTCTTAGCAGCAAGGTCAGGACGCCAATCATGGTACCTGGACTCTGGATGCTCACGACACATGACAGGAGAAAAGTCTATGTTCCAAGGCCTGAAACTTAGATCTGGAGGTGACGTGAAGTTTGGAGGGAACCAGAAGGGCAAGATCATTGGATCTGGCACTATTGGAAATGGTAAACTTCCCTCTATTACTAATGTTTTACTTGTTGAAGGGTTAAAGCATAACTTATTGTCCATAAGTCAATTAAGTGACAATGGTTATGATATTACCTTTAATCAAAAATGTTGTAAAGCTATTAGTCAAAAGGATGGCTCTATCCTATTTAGTGGTAAGAGGAAAAACAAAATTTATAAAATAAATCTTTCAGAACTTAAAGTTCAAAATGTTAAATGCCTCCTGTCTGTTAATGAAGAGCAATGGGTCTGGCACAGAAGATTGGGCCATATTAATATGAGACGTATATCTCAGATTAATAAACTCAATCTTGTCAGAGGACTCCCTAATCTGAAGTTCACTTCAGATGCTCTTTGTGAAGCATGCCAGAAAGGGAAGTTTTCAAAAACATCTTTCAAATCAAAAAATGTTGTTTCTACTTCTAAACCACTAGAATTACTTCATATTGATCTGTTTGGACCAGTGAAAACTGCATCCATCAGAGGCAAGAAGTATGGATTAGTCATTGTTGATGACTTTAGTAGATGGACATGGGTAAAGTTCTTAAAACACAAGGATGAGTCACATTCTGTGTTCTTTGACTTCTGCAAGCAAGTCCAGAATGAAAAGAATTTCAAAATTATAAAAGTCAGAAGTGATCATGGTGGTGAATTTGAAAATAAATTTTTTGAAAAATATTTTTCTGAAAATGACATTGCTCATGATTTTTCCTGTCCTAGAACTCCACAACAGAATGAGGTTGTAGAGAGGAAAAACAGAACTTTGCAAGAAATGGCCAGAACCATGATCAATGAGACAAATCTGGCAAAACATTTTTGGGCAGAAGCAATCAACACAGCCTGTTACATTCAGAACAGAGTGTCTGTTAGACCTCTTCTGAAGAAGACTCCTTATGAATTGTAGAAGAACAAAAAACCCAACATTTCTTATTTTCATCCTTTTGGATGTATTTGCTATATGTTGAACACTAAGGAAAATCTGAGCAAGTTTGATTCCAAAGCACAGAAGTGTTTCATGCTTGGATATTCTGAACGCTCTAAAGGCTACAGAGTATACAACACTGAGACACAGATTGTGGAAGAATCCATTCATGTCAGATTTGATGATAAGCTTGGCTCTGAAAAGCCAAAGCAGGTTGATAACTCTGCAGATAGGGAAGTAGTCTTTATTGACTCTGAAGTTCCAGAAGCAGATAAAATTCAAGTGAAGGAACCAGAAGCAACTCCAGATGCTACTCCTTTAACCTCTCAGATGAATAATCTAAACATTTCTGAAGAGTCAACTATTAGAGGATCATCATCCAGAATTAAAGCTTCTCATCCAGAGGATGTCATTATTGGAAAGAAGGATGATCCCATCAGAACAAGATCCTTTCTAAGATCATCTGAAGCATCACTATTTGGACTAGTGTCAGAAATTGAACCATCTTCTGTAGATGAAGCTCTGCAAGACAATGATTGGATTATTGCCATGCAAGAAGAGCTAAATCAATTCAGCAGAAATGATGTATGAGATCTAGTTCAGAGACCTCAAGGATTCAATATAATTGGTACAAAATGGGTCTTCAGAAATAAGCTAAATGAGAAAGGAGAAGTTGAGAGGAACAAGGCAAGGCTGGTTGCTCAAGGGTACAGTCAGCAAGAAGGTATTGATTACACTGAGACATATGCTCCAGTGGCAAGGTTAGAATCTATACGCCTTCTTATTTCCTTTGCTGCACAAAATAACATCACTCTGTATCAGATGGATGTTAAAAGTGCCTTTCTTAATGGTATTATAGAAGAAGAAGTTTATGTCCACCAACCTCCTGGTTTTGAAAATGAAAAATTTCCAGATCATGTTTTCAAATTAAAGAAATCTCTATATGGATTAAAACAAGCTCCCAGAGCTTGGTATGAGAGATTGAGCAATTTTCTTCTGGAGAAGAATTTCATCAGAGGCAAAGTGGATACAACACTCTTTTGTAAAACAATTAAGAAAGATCTTCTAATTTGCCAAATTTATGTAGATGATATTATTTTTGGATCAATAAATATTATGCTTGGAAAGGAGTTTGCTACATGTATGCAGGCAAAATTTGAAATGAGCATGATGGGAGAACTCAGATTCTTTCTAGGAATCCAAGTTAATCAAACTCCAGAGTGCACCTACATACATCAGACAAAATATGTTAAAGAACTTCTGAAGAAATTTAACATGTCTGACAGCAAGCTGGCAAAGACTCCAATGCATCCTACTAGCTCACTTGGCAAGGAAGAGGTAAGTAAGAAAGTAGACCAGAAGCTCTACAGAGGTATGATTGGCTCTCTTCTTTATCTTACTGCTTCTAGACCTGACATATTGTTCAGTGTTTGTCTGTGTGCTAGATTCCAATCAGATCCTAGAGAATCACACTTGACAGCTGTCAAGAGGATTCTAAGGTATCTGAAAGGTACTTCTAATGTGGGTTTGTGTTACAGAAAATCTGATGATTTCAAATTAGTTGGATTCTGTTATGCTGACTACGCTGGAGACAGAGTGGAAAGAAAAAGTACTTCTGGAAGTTGTCAATTTCTAGGAAGAAATCTAATCTCCTGGTACAGCAAGAAGCAACCCACAATTGCACTTTCAACCACAGAGGCTGAATACATTGCTGCTGCTGGATGTAGCACGCAGATGCTCTGGATGAAGAGTCAACTAGAAGATTATCAAATTTTTGAAAGTAACATTTCTATCTTTTGTGATAATACTTCTGCTATATGTTTGTCCAAGAATCCCATTTTACATTCTAAGGCAAAACATATAGAAATTAAGCATCATTTCATAAGAGACTATGTTCAGAAGGGAATCATAAATTTAACCTTTGTTGATACAGATCATCAATGGGAAGATATTTTTACAAAACCCCTTGTTGAAGATAGATTCAATTTTATTCTGAAAAATATTGGTATGGATTTTTGTCCAGAATAATATTTATCAGAAGCAAATTTTTACAGATGCAAAAATGCTTAATGCTCTGAAGTATTTCTTCTGATTGCTTATTTTATTCTGATCAATATTTCTTTTGTGAAACTCTGAACTAACAATCTTTAGAAGATTTGAACGTTGGCTAACGTTTCATTTCTTAAGAGAATTCAGAACAACATGCAAGCAACCACGTGTCACACCAAATTTGAAGAGGTGGCGTGTACATAACTGAAGAGACGTTTGAGGTGAAGTTTGAATAGTGAGAATCTTGGTTTTCCCCCCAAATTGTCAGAAGCAATTAATGTTTTGAAATGATTATTATTCTCTTCATTTAATGCTTGTTAAAACGTGCAATTTCTGACTGTTGATTTGCCTAAGTGTTTTAGTATAAATACTTGACTTGTATTCACTTTCACACTTTTCACATTCTCAGAAATTACATGCGTTTTCATCTCCTCTTTTCTCTGCATAAAAACCCTATACCTAAGCGTTTGACAAAGCATTCTTCAATGGCAACTTCATCATCAACAGCTGCTCAATTCCAATCTTCTATGGCTGCTGTAACTTCAGAAAACATGGGTGTTGCTCCATATTCTCCTCCCAAAAGAACTCTTCTAACCCCTGTTGATAAGTTGGAAGTTCTATGTGAATCTATGGTTGAGTTTGATTCTCTGGCAGAAAATTGGTTTGAGTTTCGTTCCATCATTGGAGCTCAAGGATGGGTTAAGTATTTTGATAGGCTCTTTGGACCAGTTTACCCTCTCCTTGTGAAAGAATTCTGGATTCATGCATCAGTTTACCCCATGTTCATCTTATCTTCTGTGCTGGGAAAAGAAATTATTATCACTGAAGATCTGATAAGAAAATTAATAGGATATGAAGATACAGATGGTGTTTCCCACTTGCCAGCTGGGCGTGTGGACATGGATGAGGTTTATGAAGAAGTAATGACTGCTGGTCAAGCTTCTAACAAATTCAAAGATCTGAAGCCTGATTACAAGATCTGGGCCAAGATCTTCATGGGATGCATCCACCACAGGAAGTCAACCAATTCTCCAGACTATGTCAATAATGAACAGCTGTATTTCATGTATTGCCTTAGTCAGAGCACCAAGGTAGATCTTCCATACATTCTGTTTATGCATCTGTGGAACCATATCAATGCATCTAGAGAATCTGTAAAAGAGAAAGGACAGAAGATCAGAACTTGGATCCCCTTTAGAAGGTTGATCTCAGATCTTCTTACTGAGAATGGTTTGGTAACTGCTCTGTACGCTGCTGGAGTTACAGAGGAATTAGAATTTATAATGGGAAAGCCTCTGAATGCTAAAAGTCTTCTAAGACTCAAAATTATTGATGAACTCACAACAGCTCCCAAGAAGCTAAATATGTCAGAATTGAATAAGAGGGTTCCTGTAGATGACTTTCCTTTATTCTTTGCTGAAGAACCTAGACATATAGTGGTTATGTATATTGATGAATGCAAGAAGGAAGGAAAACCTGTTCCTGCTAATGTGATTCAACTAGCTAGACAACCACTTCCAGATGCAGGAGAAGAAGAAGCACAACTCCAGAGGAAAAGGACTCAGCCTGTAGAAGAATCTGAACCTGTTCAGAAGAAGGTCAAGATTGCTGAGAAGCCCAAGAAGCTCTTGAAGAGAAAAGAATCTGAAGAAGCTGCTTCTGTACCTACTAAGAGGATCAAAATAAAAGGTACTAAATCTTCTGTATCTTCTGCAAAACTTGTTATTAATGATTCTAATGTTAAGTCTGTACCAAAACCAACTTCTACACAAACCACTTCTGTTACTGCTCCCAGTTCCATATCTCCACAAAAACAAACACCTGTTCCAACTCAAACAATTCCAACACCAACAGTTTCTGTACCAAAACCATCTCAACCCAAAATTCATATCAAACAGTTTGTTCCATGCACACAACCATCAGAACAACTACCACAACAACCTGTTCAACAACATTCATCTGAACAACCAGAGAAACAACAACAAGAATCTCAACCAGAAAAAGCATCTGACAATCCACCATCAAATAATCCACCTTCTGAACCCATTGCACCTGTTACTTCTGAACCTACAAAAGTAACTTCTGCTCTTGTTTCATCAGAACCAATAACTATTCCTTCTGATTCACCCATCTCAGAACAACCATCCAAACCATCTGACATTCCTTCAGAACCTACCAATACTTCTGAAACTCACATCCCTGAGACAGAAGTTCTTGATGTCACACCACTAAAAACGGTGTTTCAAGTATCTTCTACCTCTTGTACATCAACCATATCCTCTAACTCCTCAGAATCAGAAATTCACCCAGATTTTCTAATCTCTCCATCTGAAAAATACTCTGAGATAAACCAACCTGAAACTACCATACCTTCAAAAACTCCCATTCCAGATCCTATTCCTTCACCTCCACCATCATCTGAGATATTAATCCCCAATTCCAATCCAACATCTTCTATATCATGTGCCCAAGTTTCTTCTCTATTTCATAATCTGTCTTATGGTTTCAAACTGAAAGATTTTTATGACAGAGTTGAACCTTCTGAACCCATCAACCCTCTGAAACCAAAATCCACAATGATACTTCCATCTGTGATTCTTGATTACTTAAAATCTATGACAGATGTAGAACCTTTAGCAACCATATCATACTCTGCAAAATCTGATAAAGCTGTTGTTTCAGCTCTGCAAATTGCATCTGATAACACTGTTGCATCTGTTGAACCACCAAAATCTGCTTTCAGACCCTACTCAAATGCACCTTTTGATGTTGTTACCCCTCACAGAAGAGCAAAACCTCATTTGCTTAATGCTTTAGTCAGATCTAAAGAAAAAGCTTCTGAGATACCATTCATTCCATACTATCCCCCTCCACTGATTTCCATCCAAAAATCACTTTTTCCACCAACTCCCCAACCTAAACCTCCAACTTGGGTAACCTTGATACGTCCACAACACAGACTTAATGTTGATCATTTATTTCAAACTTTTTTGCAAGAAATACAGATGTATTTAGGTACTGTTCAGAAGAAATGCTCAGCAACAATGGATGCCAAAGAATCTGACATCATCTGGAACGGATTCATCAACAGATTCAACACTGTAGCTTCAAATCTGAAGAACGTCTGTTCTGATGATGCAAAGCTCAGATTTGCTGAGGCTGCAAGAGCTATATACTGGACTGTCAACAAAACTGAACCTCTGCTTTGTTTAGATGCTCCTCCACCATCAACAGAATCTACTGATAATGCATTGGCTATGACTCTGGTAGACCCCTCCTCAGAATCTACAGAACCAATGGAAATTGACTCTGTTCAGGTACAAAACCTCATCATAATTCTTCATTTGAGATAAAGAAAGAACATCCAGATTTTGAAGATAAGATTGCTGCTCTGGAAGCTGGACAGTCAGAGATCAAATCCTGGATGGCTAAGCAGGATAAGAAGTCTGAGGATATGACAGAATGGATGTCAAAGCAAGATGAAAAGAATGAAACTATGACTAAGTGGATGTCCAAGCAAGAGCAATCATCCTCTGAGATTACAGATCTATTGAAGATGCTTTTGTCCAAACACTCTTAGATATTTTTTTTTCATTCTAATGTTTTTGCATCTGTTGTTTGCATCTGTACCTTATTGCTATATCTTCTGATGTTTGCCTATGTACTCTTGATCTGATCTTTTTGAATGAATCAAAGTTTTCTCCTTTATATTATCTGGATTACTGTTTCCTTTTATTTGTCTTTTTAAAGTTTTTAACTTTTTGCTTATGACAAAAAAGGGGGAGAAAATATAGATCTGAACTGTTTAATATAACTTCACCAGAATGAAACTTCAGACATATCTATTCTTTCTAACATTTAATCTGACTATTTCAGAACATTTGATAAGTACATTCTATAAAAGAAACTCTGAGTCTCTCAGATCATTTGTCTTTTATCAAACTCTGAATCTTAAATCTGCAAGACATTCTGACCTTCAAATGTTATAAGAACAAACAAGATCTAACTCTGAAGATTACTCAAGACAAAAGGGAAGTTTCTATTCCTTATTCATATTTAACTCAGGGGGAGATTCATCATCTCAGGGGGAGTTATAATTCTAATATGTTCAGTTAAACAAAATTTCTGATACTTTTTGTCATCATCAAAAAGGGGGAGATTGTTAGAACATAGATTGGTTCTTAATAATGTCTCTTTGTTTTGATGATAACTGTTAGGAAATTTTGTATTTAAGAATTATATACTCTAAAATTTGCATGAGAGTTTTACTGCAGATTGTAATGATATTAACACTCCAGAAGCAAATCTGAATTGTATACAAGAAGTTATCCAGACTCTGAAGCGCCAGATGCACTCATTAGAAGATTCTGATTGCTGTTTACAGAAGATTCTGAGCGTAGTCTCCATAAGGATCTGAAGCAGAAGCATCTGAAGCTAGTCAGAAGCATCTGAAGCTTAGAAGAATATTGTATGAAGAGTTTCTCAAAGCATAGTTTCTATAGAAGTTTCTGAAAGTACTAAAGCTGCCAAGTACTGAAGTTCTGTGACAAATATGCTCTGATGATCTACACGCTGAAAGCACACATGCTGCAGAAGACTCTGATACAGCAAAGTTCTGAACATCATTAGAAGACTCTGACTCAATCAGATTCTGAAGAACTTGCTGAAAACTGAAGAAGAAATATTCAAAGATTATATCCGTTGGAGTAAATCAAACGTCTCTTTCCTCATTGGTGCTAGACACAAGAACACAGACAAAAAGGATTTTTCTGTGCTTTCTACTTCTAGGAAAGGTCACTTGATGTGAAGACAAAAAGGCTCAGACCTTTTGGGACACTCTTCTCAACGCTCAGCATCCTTGGATCAGCTGCCTATATAAGGAAGACTCCACCAATTTCTTCAATTACACAATTTGCTGAAAAGAAATCATATTATTCAAAGCTCTCATTCTTTCATTTTCTTCTTAGAATTTCTTGTACTTAAACTTAAGAGAAAAATCACTGTTGTGATAAAAGCTTTTTAGAAGCATTCATACTCTTGTATTTGATTTACATTGATTGTAAAGGTTTTCGTTAAGAGGATTCAGTTGGAATCAGTAACTCTTGAGAAGACTAAGAACAGTTGTTCTTAGGTGTTACTATTGTAATCTGTTTGATTAAATAGTGGATTAAGTCCTTGTTGAGAAAGGCAAATCACTCTAGGAAGGGTGGACTGGAGTAGTTGATTTCAACGAACCAGGATAAAAATAATTGTGTTATTATTTTTAAAGTCTTAATCTTTCATACTTATTCAACCCCCCCTTCTAAGTATTATCTCACCTTCAACAAGTTCCACAGGAGCTTGGTTAGGGTAGTCTTGTTCCAATCAGAGATTGAGATGACATTGAGACCTCCCTAGGTTTTAGTCTGACAAAATTTGCTCCAGGAAATGGGGGACTTCTTAGTAGTTTTGTCACTGCTAAACCAAAGGAAAGACCTACAAACAACTTCCACTTTCTTAATGAGAGTCTTGGAAATAGGCAAACATTGGAGCCAATAATTAGCAATAACAAACAAGACACTATTAATGAGTTACGACCTGCCATCAAAGCTTAGAAGTTTGGCACTTCAATGCTTGATGCTGCTAATAGTCTTCTCAATAAGAATAAAATAATGCCCCATTGATAGCTTCTTACTAGTTCGGGGGATGCCAAGGTATGTGAAAGGCAAGAGCCCTTCAGAAAAACCAGCCATGAGCTTGATGCTCTGCTTGGTGTTGTCCTCAACATTCCACAAGTACACCTTGCACTTGTTGGGATTGACATCCAACCCTGTTGAGAAGGAGAACTCTTTGAAAGTCTGCACCAACAAATCTAATGAGATTATGTCTCTTCTTTGTAAAAAAGAAATAGATCATTTGCAAAGCACAAATTAATAATGTTCAACTTTTCAAACTTAGAGTGGAAGTTAAAGTTATGGTTCATTTTTAACCTTTGCAAACTTCTATGGAGGTACTTCATCACTATGACAAACAACAATGGGAAAAAGGGTTCCCTTTCCTAAGCCCTCTCTTGGCTTTAAGAAGTTTAATAGTCTCTCCATTAACTCTATACCTGTAGGACACAATGGTCATGGTTCATCTAATGAATTTGTCAGGGAAACTATTTCCTTCATAATAACTTCTAGGGCATACCACTTCACAATGTAATATGCTTTTTGGAGATCCATTTGGATCATACATCTTGGAGGGCCCCCTTTAGTGTTATGCTCCTTAATAAGCTTAAAGGCCAAATGAATGTGATCTTGAATATGCTTTTCCAGACACAAAAAGCTGTTTGGCTATCATCAATTATGCTACCCAAAATCTTACTTATACTTTAATATTTATTTATTTAATATTAAAGGTTGAGAGAATTTAATTATATAATATTCACATCATTGGAGAATGTGAAAAATTATGGTTTTGAACAATAAATTAGAATTTAATTAAATATAGGGAGGGGAGTAGAGTTAGCGAGAATTGATGGGAATTAATAAAAAATATTAAAATAAAAAAATATTAAAGTTTTATTTAAATATAAGAGAAAAGTGAGAGTACATAGAATTTTAGTGGACTAAAGAGTAAGAAGAGAAGAAAACAAATCCTAACATAGAAAGTGAAAGAGAAGAGTCTCCATAGAAAAAGTCATCAAAATTTCAAGCTTTTCTGCATAATCGAGTTAGGGGGGAGAGTATTCGATAGATTGGTGTTTAAGCATTGAGGATAATAGGGATTCCTTTATGTTGTAAAATATTTCACTGATGGAATTAAAAGTTCTGCTTACAATGTTGCAACTACATGCTTTAAATAAGAGAGAATAGAAAACCTAATGGGTTTTGACTAATGGGCCTCATTACTAATACTACTAATTACTATTTACAGTCTAATATTTACAACACTCCCCCTCAAGCTGGTGAATGGATATCTATCATTCCCAGCTTGCAAGTAAGTTGCCTGAATCTTTCTGTTGGTAAGCCTTTTGTTAACACATCTGCGAGCTGATGCCCAGAAGGAACGTAAAATGTAGTTATCAGCCCACTATCCAACTTCTCTTTGATAAAATGTCGGTCAATCTCAATGTGTTTAGTCCTGTCATGCTGAACATGATTATGAGCAATACTAATAGCCGATTTATTGTCACAAAACAATTCCATAGGGCCTTCACACTGTATCTTCAAGTCTTCTAGAACTTTTTTCATCCACAATAGTTCACAAATTCCTAGTGCCATAGCTCTAAATTCAGCCTCGGCGCTTGATCGAGCAACTACACTTTGCTTCTTACTCTTCCAAGCTACAAGGTTACCACACAGAAAAGTACAATAGCCTGATGTAGATCTTCTGTCACTCACTGAGCCGGCATAATCCGCATCAGTGTAAGTCTTCATAGCTAAATTCTCACCACTTTTAAACAAAAGTCCTCTCCCTGGAGTTGCTTTAAGATATTGTAGAACGCGGTCTACAACCTGCAAATGTCTCACCCTCGGATCATGCATGAATTGGCTTACCACACTGTCTGCATATGCTAAATCTGATCTAGTGTGTGCCTAGTTAATCAATTTTCCCACTAATCTCTGATATTGACCCTTGTCAACTTTGTCACTTTCCTCCTCAAAGCTTATCCTGTGATTTTTTTCAATGGGAACACTTGCAGGTTTGCATCCAAGTTTTCCAATTTCCTGCAAAAGATCAAGTGCATACTTCCTTTGAGAGATAAAGATGCCTTGCTTTGAGTAGGCTACCTCAATTCCCAAGAAATACTTGAGTTGTCCAAGGTCTTTCATCTCAAACTCTGCCGATAATTTCTGTTTGAGCAAATGTCTCTTAGTCCAATCATCTCCTGTAACAATAATATCATCAACATAAACAAGAAGTACAATCAATTTTCCTTCCTGTGAATGTTTAAAAAATAAAGTGTGGTCTCCTTGACTTTGCTTATAGCCCAAACACACCATTGCCAAGTTAATCAATTTTCCCACTAATCTCTGATATTGACCCTTGTCAACTTTGTCACTTTCCTCCTCAAAGCTTATCCTGTGATTTTGTTCAATGGGAACACTTGCAGGTTTGCATCCAAGTTTTCCAATTTCCTGCAAAAGATCAAGTGCATACTTCCTTTGAGAGATAAAGATGCCTTGCTTTGAGTAGGCTACCTCAATTCCCAAGAAATACTTGAGTTGTCCAAGGTCTTTCATCTCAAACTCTGCCGATAATTTCTGTTTGAGCAAATGTCTCTTAGTCCAATCATCTCCTGTAACAATAATATCATCAACATAAACAAGAAGTACAATCAATTTTCCTTCCTGTGAATGTTTAAAAAATAAAGTGTGGTCTCCTTGACTTTGCTTATAGCCCAAACACACCATTGCCTTTGTGAATCTTCCAAACCATGCCCGAGGGGACTGCTTTAGTCCATATAAGGCTTTCTTCAATTTACACACCTTGTTAGCTTCATTTGTTATGCCAACACCCGGTGGAATCTCCATATACACTTCTTCCTCTAAGTCTCCATGCAAGAATGCATTTTTAACATCAAACTGTTGCAATTCCCATCCACATGAAGCAGCAAGAGATAGTAAAATTCGAACAGTGTTCATTTTTGCCACTGGGGCAAATGTCTCCTCATAATCAATACCATATGTCTGAGTATAACCTTTTGCCACTAGTCTTGCCTTGTACCGATCAAGTGTGCCATCAGATTTATACTTTACAGTATAGATCCATCTGCATCCCACCGACTTTTTGTCTCTTTGCCTTTCAATAATCTCCCAAGTACCATTTTTTTCAAGTGCTCTCATTTCCTCATCCATAGCTTGGACCTAATTTCTATTTTGCAATGCTTCTTCAACTGATAATGGGATTTTCACAGAATCAACAGCTGCAATAAAACTTTGATATTGTGTGGAAAGATGTTTAGTGGAGACATATTGAGAGATAAGGTGTCGATATACGGAGGGATAAGATCTTTTATCCTTCCTCAAAGCAATGGGTAAATCAACTGGATTAGTGTCACAAGTATCAGAAATAAAACAATCATCATTTGAGGAATCATTTTCAGTACTTACCTCCGGTTCAGACGATTGAATTTGTTTTTGGAGAAGGTCAGATTTACTTCTTCTCTGATACACTAGAGTTGGTGCTGAAGGTACTGATTCCTGTGGAACATAAGGCATTGAAGGACCAAGAACAATTACTGACTCAAATTCAGGAGTTGAACTAGGAATCAAACTCAAACTAGGTGACAACTCGGGTTCAAGAGAGGGAACACTGACAGGTGTTCTCGGGAGGCTAGGACCAAGGATCAAAAACTCGGACTCAGACTCTAAGTCACTCATGTTCTCCCCCTGAGACTGAGAATGAGTGAAGTATGACACATTTTCATGAAAGGTGACATCTTTGGAGATAAAGAATTTCCGACTCGGAGGATGATAACATTTGTACCCTCTTTTATTGGGTGCATAACCCAGAAAGATACATCTGACAGCACGAGGATCCAACTTGTTGCGATATTGTTTGTGAACATGAACAAAAGCAACACAACCAAACACGCGAGACTCAAGATTATGTAAGATAGGAACAGAGGGAAAACGTGAAAGCATAAATTGAGTAGGACTAATATTACCTAACACTCGAGATGGGACCCGATTAATCAGATAGGCAGCAGTAAGAACTGCCTCCCCCCAATAAGAGGTGGGAACAGACATTTGAAAAAGGAGAGATCGAGCAACTTCAAGTAAATGACGATTTTTTCTTTCTGCGACACTGTTTTGTTGTGGGGTGTCAACACATGTGAATTCATGAAGAATGCCATGTTTACTAGTGAAGTTGGAGAAGGTATGATTGACATATTATTTACCATTGTCAGAACGAATTCTTTTTATACATTTTCCAAATTTTGTTTGTACCATATTATAAAATTGGATAAATATTTGTGGTACTTCGGATTTAGTATTCATCAAGAAAATCCAAGTTACCCGAGTACAATCATCAATAAATGAAACAAACCATTTTGCACCAAAAATATTAGAGGTAGGGGCAGGTCCCCAAACGTCAGAATGAATCACATCAAAAGGTTCAACACTTTTATTAAAACTGGAAGGAAAAGTTACACGATTGTGTTTTGCCAACTGACAAACATCACACTTAAAAGACTCAACAGAATGGTTTAAGAACAATGACGGAAACATAGACTTAATTATATAAAATGAAGGGTGACCGAGACGCTTGTGCTGAAGCCAAATTTGTGAGGCTGAAGAGGAAGACTGAGACTGGAGACAGGAGGACAACACCTTTGGATGGTCATCAGAGAAGTAGTATAACCCTTCCTTTTCCTTAGCAATTCTAATCGTCTTCCCCGTGGTAAGGTCCTGAAAAACACAATGGGGCGTAAAAAACATTACTTTACAATTTAGATCACGGGTAAGCTTATGGATGGAAATCAAATTGTGGGAAAGTGTGGGAACATGAAGCACAAATTGCAACTGAAATGGAGGTTGCAAGTCAATATTTCCAGTTCCAACAACACAAGCATGAGAGCCATCAACAACAGTGATATAAGGAATACTCGAAGGTGTGGTATAAGAGCATAATAATGTGGAATCAAATGTCATATGATTAGTAGCACCAGAGTTAAGAATCCACACATTCTTAGGGATATTACCACAAATAGCAAAAGATCGGGAACACAAACTCTTACCAGTAACTGCTAGAGACCCAGAACCAGAAGGCTTACTCATGGAGTCAAGCATAGACTTCAACCGTCCCACGTCATTCTGATTGAAGGAGGAAAGATCAATTCCCCATTTTTCAAATCTTTCAGTATCATGGGCATGTGTGGCAACATGTGCCTGATGCTGGTGCATGTTGCGAGAACTACCTCCTCGGCTAAGAACCTGTTCCCTCCCATGTAGTTTGAAACACCTATCCTTTGTATGCCCTGATCGGTTGTAATGCTCACAATAGAATTTTTCACGACCATTCTTAGATGATGATGATGGTGGTCCTTGTCTTGTTGTTTTGCTAGCTACTAGTGCTGACACATCCGGGGGCTGTTCGTGAAGCATAGCTTGACGATGGGTCTCCTCACTACGAACAGTGTAAAAAACTTCATTAAGATCAGGAAATTTTTCCTTACCCAAAATCTGCACCCGAATAGGGTCAAATTCAACATTAAGGTCTGCTAAGAAATCAAAGATCCTATCCCGCTCAACAACAGTATTCAAGGTGGCAGTATCCTTGCTGCACTCCATCTTCAAATTCTGATATTGATCCAACTCAATCCAAAAACCATTGAGAACTCCAAAGTAATCGTTGACCGAAAGACTTCCCTGCTTAGTGTTGAATATTTTCCTCTTTAAATCATAACAAGCAGACATATCTTGTTTCATGGAATAACTTCGACGAAGATAATCCCAAACTGCCTTTGCACTTGAGAGATACATGCAATTTCTACTAATTTCTGGAGATATGGAGTTCCAAAGCCAAGTAATAATAGCAGAATCATCTTTATCCCAGGAAGGGAAATTAGGAGCAGTAACCAGAGGAGGATTGCCTTCAATATGATCTAGCATGTCAAAACATTTTAGAGTGTGTCTGATGAACTGAGACAATTGAAAATAATTTTTTCCGGTAAGCCAGTAACCTTTTTGAACGACAAAATCCTTAGCATTAAATGAGACTGGTGGATTTGTGGGAGGTGGAGGCGGAGATGGCTGTTCGTTAATAATCTCGGCCATTGAAGGGACAATCGAGAGGAACGAACAACAGATATGTATTGAATCACAAAGAAAAAACATAAAATATCACAAAAAACAAGCAAACACCAAGAAAAAAAACAAACTGCAAGGATGACCGACAGTGAAAGAAAGAAAAAAAACTCCGTTACAATGATGACTAGGGTTAATGCGGAAGCGAGACCCCCAAAAAACAGGAGCTCTGAAACCATGTTGTAAAATATTTCACTGATGGAATTAAAAGTTCTACTTACAATGTTGCAACTACATGCTTTAAATAAGAGAGAATAGAAAACCTAATGGGTTTTGACTAATGGGCCTCATTATTAATACTACTAATTACTATTTACAGTCTAATATTTACAACACTTTATCCCTTCTCTTTTTCCTTTTTCTTTTCTTTCTTCCCATTTTCTTCCATAGATGTGAAATTTGAACTTTGAGATGGTTTGTGCAAAATCTCTCTAGATTGTTATTATATAATTCTGAGTTATGCTTTATTAATAATACCGATTTTATACTATTAATGTGAAATTCGTATGGGTATATGCTATAAAAAAATGATTGTTGTTGTTCATATGATATGCTATGTTTTGATGAAGAAATCTTGATGAATTGAAGTGATAATGTTAAATTGATGTTTTTTTTGGAATAAAGTATATATTATTACTAAAAAATCAATACAAAACAAGCCGATCAAAATATCTAGGCCCCAAATGAAAAAACAAACAAACAAGAGAAACCAAATCAAACATCAATTTCTATTACAATACATTGCTAATTTTCTATTAAGTTCAACTATTCTAAGGACCACTTCTATGATCCCTTCACTATGCAAATCTTCCTTCTTTCCTCTTTGAAAATGATTTGGTTATATATCATTTCAGCTGTGGCAGTATGCAAGAGTTTCCTTTTGCACCCTTTACCATTAGCATTTTGAATGATTCAAACAAGCTCCAAATCCCAGCCCCCCAGGTTGCGACTATAACCCATCCAATTAAGCATGTTTCTCCAAATCTGCCTTGTGATCTCGCAGTCAAAGAAAAGATGGTGACATGTTTCTTGCATACCACATTACACACACAACCCATCATCCACCATACCAAATTTAAGCATACGATCTTTAGTAAGTAATCGCTTCTGGAAATTCATCCAAAATGTAAAGATGGCATGAGGCCTTGCCAAATTCCCACTAATCAGCTTCCTCCAATAAACCTTAAGTTTATCACTTCTAAGCATGTTGTATATTTTTCTCGTGCTGTACCTGCCTATGTCTTGAATTTCCTTCCAAGCATCGGACTGTGACAACAAGTTTCTATGTTTGAAAACAACTTTCAGGATCCAAGAGCAATGTTAGCCTGGCTTATACATTCTAGCATCTTCATGCTTCATATAATAAATGTGGATCCATTGTATTCAAAGTTTGTCCTGCTTTGCCTAAATATTCCATAACAACTCCCTATAGTGGCCTTGTTCCACTCTATAAGGGATATCAAATTCAGCGCTCCAACACTTTTGGGGTCACAAATATGCCCCTAAGATATAGGAGTTTTCCTGCTAGGGTTACTTTAACCTATCCATAAAAAGCTTCTGCATAGCCCTTCAATATGAGATATAACCTTTTTGGGCAAAGGAAATATTCACATCTAATAATTGGCTATGGAGAAGATGACACTCTTGATCAACTACAACCTCCATGCATAAGACAACAACTTGGTGCTATAATGATGCAACCTGATCATCATTTTCTCAATTAAAGGTTGACAGTGTGTTATGGAAAGTTTCTTGCTATAAAGAGGGACACCAAGATATCAAAATGGCATAATACCAATATCAAAACCATTTTCAGTTTGAATGTTCCTTTGCATATCTTTATCCACTCCCCCAAAATAAAGCTTGCTCTTTGGGTTGCTTATGTGGAGACCTGTAGCAGCTATGAAGTCCTTGATTTTCTCCATCATTAACTTCATGGACCCTATGTTTCCTCTTAGGAAAAGAAGGATGTCATCAGCAAAGCACATATTGCGGATTTTGAGCTTTTCACACTTGGGATGGAAATTGGAATTTGGATTGGAACAACGGCCATGTAGAACTCTATGCAAGTATTCCATTATGAGCACGAAAAGTAGAGGGGAGATGGGGTCTCCTTGTCTCAATCCTCTTTCAGCTTTGAGGATACCAGATGGAACTCCATTAATTGCAAATCTATATGAAACAATTGTAACATAAGCTCCAAGTTATGAACCTCTGAGGAAATCCTATCTCAACCATAATTTGATACAAAGCTTGCCATTCAACAGTGTCATAAGCCTTTTGTATATCCATCTAAACCATACATCTTGGGTGAAATATTTTTTCTGCCATACCCTCTCACCAACTCCTGGGCTAACATGATATTGTCCTCCCAGGAATGAAGGCAAATTAGGTGTCTTTCACAATATGATTGATCACTTTCCCAAGCCTACGAGTAAGAATCTTGGATATTATCTTGTATATTGTGTTTCAGCAAGAAATATGTCTCATGTTCTTTATGGTTTTGGCTTCAGGGATTTTTGGAATCAATGTCACCAAAGAACAATTCACTGCCTTGTACATTTTACCAGCTGCAAAGAAATCTAGCACTGCACTATGCACATCATGCTTAACAATCTGCCAAGTGGTTTTGAAAAAATAGGAGTTAAATCCATCCATACATGGGGCTTTGGTATCTCCAATTTGATCCAAGGCTTCCAGATCTCACTCACTTCTACAGGCTTGATCAACTGTCGAACTAGCTTTCTAGGAAGGGTTTTGCCACCTCTCATACTAGGAATATCAATTCCCTTTAAGTCATTATCTTTAGTACCAATCAACTTACTATAGAATTCCATGATTTCTTTCTCAATAGATTCATGATTGCTCAGTAAATCACCACCCAAAGAAGTCATGGTGTAGATTCCTTTTTGTTTATTTTTCTCTTTGACTGCAACATGAAAATAAGCATTGTTGTTGTCCCCCAACTTGAGCCAATTAATCTTGGCTTTTTGCATCAGGATTGATTCCTCTATTTGGTTGAGGTTTAACACTTTTTCTGTATGCTTCTTGACATTCTCTATGGCTTGACTGTCAAAAGGATTTTGCTGGAGGCTATCTTGATCTTTGAGAAACTCATGTCTAGCCTGTTGGATTTGAAGCTGGATGTTGGAGAATTTTCTAGCCAAAGGCTTCAAGATAGGCTGAAGCCTTTTGAGCTTGGACCAGAGAAAAACCATAGAAATTCCTTGTGCCTCATGCTGCCAACTATTAGCAATAGTTTGCAAGAAAGAAGGTTCACATGTGATACAATTTAGGAATATAAATAAGTGGTTTCCCATGGCTTTTTGCACATGCAGACCTATTTTTGTAGGGGCGTGGTCTAAAATGTTTGGAGCAAGAACATTAATATTAACATCTTGATACTTTGAAACCACTCCGCATTCCCTATCACTCTGTCAATCCTAGAATAAATCACACATGTTATATGTTTATTCGACCAAGTGTAGTGACTTCCTCTTGTACTAGCTTCAAATAACCCCATATTGTGCATCATGTTCTTGAGATCTCTACATTCAGCCTCAGTCAGATTGTTCCTACCTATTCTGTCTTGGCTTGTTATCTCATTGTTAAAGTCTCCCATAATAATCCAAGGCTTGTTCACATTTGTACCTATTACTTCAACCTCCTTTCATAAATCTTTTCTTTTTTCCAAATGATTGAAGGCATAAATGACAGTTACCAAGTAGCTAAGGGTTTGGTCCAAAGCAAAAACCTCAGCATGGAGGAATTGTTCAGCAGACTGCAAGATCTTTACCTCCATTTCACTTTGGTCATATAACAACCATATTCTCCCATTAGCATGATTGTCATAGTTCTCTTCATAATTCCCACTGCTCCCCATTTTATTTCTAATTCTACTAGCATTATGCTTCTTCACTCTAGTCTCTAACAAGGCTACAATAGGAACATTGAAGCTTAAGAGGTAGGAGCTAACCTCTATATGCCTTGCCTCTTTATTAATGCCCCTCACATTTCATGTCACAATCATTGATCATGGCTTGTCTCCTCCCTAGGACATTCTCCATTCCTAAGGGGAGTAAAAGCATTTTGGTATGGCACAAATGAGTTTTTTGAAGTTTCAATCATAACCCTTTTTCCTTTGTCTACTCTGCTTGAAGTGACCAATGTCCAATCTGTGGCAGTCTCCTTTTGAAGTGATTCCTCTTCATCTACCTTATCTTTGTTATATTCCTCTTCATTTGGTTTAGGTAGAGTATCTTCCTTAATTTCTTCCACAATTTGTTTATTTGCTGCAGGTTTCCACACTTTTGTTTGTTGCAGCTTTTTCCCATTGTTCTTTTTGTTTGCACAATCATGTCCTATTTTCAAATAAGTTTGATAGTAGCTAGGTCTCCATTCATACTCTATCTTTTGTTCCATAGCTTTGCCATTGTGATCCTTGATGTAAACTACTTCTCTAGGCTTCTGTGTTATATCCACTTCCACCAAAACTCGAGCATACGAAATACAAAGCTTTTTAGCTGTACATTCATAAGTAGTAATAGGTTTTCCCACAACACTAGCTATATTTGAGACGCTCCTCTCTCCCTACAGATGTAATGGAAGATTAGGCAATATTATCCAAAGGGAAAGAACACACAACATGCCTTCCTTCATTTCAAAGTCTGTTGTCCATTGACGGATGATTAGAGGTTTTCCATAGATGAAATAAAGTCTCTGAGCCATCTGTTTACTGTGAATTTTGGCAAACAACCGCTGGTCTATCAATTTAGGGTAAAATTGACTAACTTGCAGGATCGACCATACTAAATCCTATAACATGTGCTAAGTATGCAAAAAGACCCTAAGTTTAACTCCACGTTCGACTATGAAATATTTTGGAAAGTAAGATGACTTGAAGGTTAAAAGAAAGCAAGTAATGCGTCGAAGGTTAAAAGGAAAGAATGTAAAAGTGCAGTAATGTAAAAGCTTTTAAAAGTAAATGACTTTGAAAATAAAGGCAATAATGTAAATGTGCCAAAGACTATAATTTGAACTCCGCGTTCGACTATGGAATCTTTGAAAATAAAGGGTTTTGAACGTAAATGACTTTTAATATTAAAGGTGCAAAAGATGCTAATCTGAACTCCACGTTCGACTAGGGGATCCTTGAAAATAAAGGTGCAGAAAAGTTAAATGGCATGGAAAGTAAAGTAATTTTTAAGTTGAGGGAAAGCTTGTAAAACAGTTTAAATGTAAAAGCTGAAGGTTAAAGGGCAACAAGTAAATGGCAAGAACGAGTAAATTGCATTAAGGAAAAGGGGTTGGTGTTGTATCACGTACATTCTTGCTAACTCGTTGATCTACACGCGGATACTTTGAGTTGTATGGAGTGACTAGTACAAAAATGAATGAACACCCTTATTACATAAAAATAACACCTATTTATAAAGTAACCACTTAGATGACGGTTGAGGCATCACAACGTGTCTTTTTGGCGCTTTTCTCAGTCTTCAACTTCTCCCACGTTCGCCCACTATCACTTTGAATTTAGACATTAAGAATTCCCTCCAATTTTGATAATAACTGCCTTGTGCTCCCTTCAGCATCATCTTGGTCGAGAATGTTTCGAACACTTAGTATTTTTTTTAGAAACTTTGTCCATCTTTCTTCGACTCGAATTTCTTCATAGTTGTGTCGAAACCTTCACATGTGCTAAAGTGACATTTTGACTTAAGATGGTTCTGACTTAAGAAGGTTCTCCTTTGACACCTTGTATTAGCAATCTGATTCTCTATTCTTGGTATGTATTGGATGGATACTTCTTCAAATTTCTTTAATAGCCTATTTGCTATCACGAAGTACATAATGAGATTCTCTTTAACACATTGGTATTCCTTTGTGATTTGCTTCACCATCAACTCTGAGTCTCCCATTATTTCGACTCTAGTTGCCCCCAATTCTAACAAAATTTCAAGGCCAGCAATCAGTGTCTCATATTCAGCCTCATTATTAGAGCAAGGCCCATCAATGCCGAATTTAAATTTTGTTGGAATTTGCTCAGGAGAAATAATCAGTATGCCCACTCCAGTTCCATTTCTATGGCTTGACCCATCAAAGTATAATTTCTAGGATTTTAATTTGACATAATTCAAGTATGTTTCATTGACAGAATGGTCGACTATGAAGTCTGCCACTATTTGCCCTTTCATAGCCTTTAAAGGTTGATATGTTAATGAATATTCTGTTAATGCTAATGCCCATTTGCCAATTCGACTGTTCAAAATAGGTTTAGATAACATGTGTTTTATAACATCAAAATGAGACTAAACATACACCTCAACCGGCTTTATATATTGCTTTAACTTGGTACAAGAGAAATACAAGCATAAACATAAATTTTCAATCATGCTATACCTAGTCTCTGCGTCATTTAAAACTCTACTAAGATAATAAATGGCTCTTTTGACTCCATTCTCATCTTCTTGAGCCAACATGCTCCCAAAAATTTTATTAGATGCAACTATATACAATCTCATACTTTTATTTCTACAAGGTGGTGACAGGATTGGTGGGTGACTTAGGTAATCCTTGAGCTTGTCGAAGGCTTCATGTTGTAATTGCCTCCAGTCGAACCATCTTTGTTGAAACGAAGCAATGGCGAAAAAGCTTGCGTCTTGCCACTTAAGTTGGATATAAATCTCCTCAAGAAGTTAATTTTGCCCAATAATGACTGCAATTCCTTCTTGGTTGATGGCGCTTTCGCTTCCATTATAGCTTTGGTTTTATTCTGATTTGTTTCAATCCCTTTCTTGTGGACCACAAAGCCTAGAAAGTCTCTTGCCTGTACACAAAAAACACATTTAAGAGGATTCATTTTGAGACCAAACTTTCTTATCCTTAAGAATGAGCGTCGAAGATGTTCAATGTGATCCTTCCCATAAATAGATTTTATAACAATATCATTAATGTAAATTTGCATGAAAGTGTCTATAAAATCATGGAAAATAGAATTCATTGCTCTTTGGTAAGTGGCACTAGCATTTTTAAGACCAAAAGGCATCACTACCCATTCGTATGTGCCTAAAGCCCTAGGACATCTAAAAGCAGTTTTAGGAATATCTTCCTCAGCAATGAATATTTGGTTATAACCAAAATATCCATCTAACATGCTAAGATATTCAAGTCCTGCTGCATAATCCACTAACATTTCTGCTACTGGCATTGAATATTCGTCTTTAGGAGTTGCAGCATTCAAATCTCTAAAATATATACAAACTCTTAAAGAACCATTCTTTTTAATAACAGACACTATATTAGCTAACCATTCGACATACCTTGTTGTGCGAATGAATTTGCAACGAAGCAGTCTTTCGACCTCCTCTTTAATCTTTGACAGTATTTCTGGTGCAAACTGTCTTGGACCTTGCTTGACTGGTCTTTTCCCAGGTGTCATAGGAAACCTATGTTCGACTAACTCCCTGCTCAAACCAGGCATCTCGTCGTAGTCCCAGGAAAAGCAGTATTTGAATTCCTTCAATAACTGAACCACTTCGACCTTTAGTTGGGGGTTCAAATTGGCACTGATGTATGTAGGCCTCTTGATTGCCCCCTTACTAAGATCTATTTCTTCTAAAGGATCTTATTCCAACATCTTGACACTGTTTGCTAACGAATCTTTTTCAAACCCCAAAGGCTCATCTTCATAAATGGCGTCGAGTCTTTGGCTTTGCTCTCCATCTTGGATCTTATCTGGAGATTTTATATTGAAGTCCTCCATGGGACATTCTTGGTGAACTTCAGAAATGGCTTCACCAGCCATGTGATTATTAGCAGCTTCCAGAGCCGCTTGTAACTTCGTTTCACCGTTGCACCCAATCCACTAGTATTTTGTTGATAGGGACGTTCTCCACATTTCCAGTGACATAAAGAGGCTTCAAGTGACCCTTCATAGCCTCTGTAGGACGTTCGAAGAAATCATTTTGCTCCTCTACGCACCCATTGTTCATAATATAATAACATACAAGCTTGTGTGCCGGCATTTCCATATCAGTATTTTGATCCACATCGTCTACCTCTATGACCTGGCCGAACTCTCTAGGCATGACAGATACGACATTTACTATGATGTCCAAGGAGGCTGCTGATTCACTGTCGAAGTTATCCGTCATATCTTCATCGTTTTCAACGTCTCTGACTGGCTGGTTCTTTCGATCGTCAAACAACTTTCGTCTTATAGGCATCCTCTCAGTGTTTCCACCTTGATTGCCAATGTTAGTACTTGACTCCCCCTGTTTTGGTCCCTGCGCTTCTCTAATGGCTTTTCGCCTACGTTGTTCCCTTCGCCATTGAGACCTGGTCATAGGGTTTTCACTTTGTAATTCTGAGAGATGTACGCTGATTTGTTAGTGGTATGATTCTCTCTTAGATACTCGAATGAGGAACCCCTTTCCATGTCAAACTTTTTCCATTTCCTCCGCCCTTGTCCTTCAACGGGTTTAATCTAGTTTCCTGTTGGCAGGTTTCCAGCTGGCTTAAATGTGTTAGGTTTAGCTGGAGTCTTTATCCCCATCGAGGGGTTTTTGGGATCAAGATTTCTTGGGCCCTGGTTCATTTTCTCCCCCCAGTTTCCACTAGTCTTTTTGACTTCTTCTAAGTCGTGAGCAACTTTCTCATCAAAAATGGCGCTGCACCTGGGGCATATCATTACTCCTGATCCATTCTTCTGGCAACGATGGAGAAAGTCAACAATGGTTTCCTCCTGCATGGGGTACACCACTTTTTTAGGTTCCTCTAGCTTTCCTGCTTCACCCATCTCTTCGACCTTTTGATTGGTGATCTCAACTATGTTAACATCAACCGTATCTTCGAGCTTCATCTTAGACAAGTGAACTCCTAGGTTTTCAGTATCCTTGGAGTCTTTGATCTGACTTGAATCTTCAGCGTTGAATCTCTCAACGTCAGGGGAGATGTTGAAGTACCGTTCTGCTGCCATGCATATCCAGTTTTCTAGCAGGCAACCATCCATTTCAATCATTTCTCCCACCAACAACATGTTATTCTCCAATTTCTTGATCACTTGGACCCTGGGAACTTTTCTACCTAACGCTTCATTGGTGCTGACACTATCAGTACTAGCATCAGATTCTTCGTCAGCTTCAACCATATTAATTCCTTCAGCAGTGTTTCGTTCCAATTCTTATTCTGCCACATCTGATTCTTTAGCAGTTTTGTCGAATTAAACGAATTCTTCAGCAATCTTCTTGGTTACCAGCATCAAGTTATGACCATCAGTTTTTTCTTGATTCTTTGATTTTGAGTTACAGCTGTCAATCACCTCAACCGTCTCAAGTTTGGTGGAGAATTTCTTAGTGAGTTCCGCCATGTTGACTGGAGACTCTTCAATGGCCTCGACCATCTGAACTTCTTCAGGTTCTGTATAGTTAGCTTCTAGAGCTTGCAATGGGTCAAAATCAATTCTCATTTGAGTCTTCCCCTTGTCTCCAAACTTCAGCCTTCCTTCCTGAATGGCTTTTTGCCCCAGATCTCTGAAAATAAAACATTGAGAAGTCTTATGACCCAAGAAATTATGGTACTTACAAAAACCTCTTTTCTTTCTTTGTTCTAAAGGAGGCACTTTAGCACCAGCAAACACTATTATTTGTCCATCCTTAACTAACAAGTCAAAGATTTCGTCACACTTTATCACGTCGAAAGTATATGTTCTTTTGGGAAATTTGTCATTAGACTCAATGGGGTTTTTCCCATTTGAAGGAGCTAAAAGTTTACAGGCGTAAGGTGAACCCTGCTTTAATTCAGCAACGTCAACCTCATGCTCGTCGAAGTAAAGTGTTTCATCATACAGATTTTCTACATCTTCGTTACATTCGACGAAAGCTACTTTTTTCCCCTTGCTGAACCTAGTTTTCTCTTCTCTTAGCCTTTCTAGGCGTCGAACTCGGTCAGCTAGCTGCGCCATATCTCTGAGATACCGGGTATCCAATTTTTTCCTAATGGAATAATCTAGGCCCCCTGCAGCCATTTCGAATAGTTCATGCTCTGGAACTTGCGTGAAGCACCTGGCTTTAAGAAGTCGAAACCTATTCAGGTAATCATCAATTGGCTCAGTACCCATACGTTTGATACTAGCCAATTCCTTCAAACTAATCTTGGTTTGCCCCATATAGAACTGTTCTTGAAACAAACGCTCTAATTGGGCTCAATTGTAAACTAAATTGGGAGGCAACGTAGTAAACCATGTAAAAGCATTTTTTGTGAGAGAACTTAGGAAGTATTTGACCCTAAGGCTCTCGTCACCAGCTATCTCTCCTGCTTCGATCATGTACCTAGCCACATGTTCGACAGTTGATTCAGTAGTGTCCCCTGCAAACTTACTAAATTTTGGAATCTTCGTCCTAGGAGGTAACTCAGCCTGCAAAATATAATCCACTATAGGTGAAGTATAATTTGGCCTTGTAAAGCCAAAGTTTGCTCCATTTCTGGTCATTATCCTTTCGACCATAGCTGTAAGGTTATTCTCTTCTGCTGCACCGTGACGTCGAACTTGTCTAAGTATTTTGTCAACATTCTGATTTCTGTTCACCATGACTATTCCTGGTTCTTCCTCCATATGGGCTGGTACCTGGTTCCTTTGTGGTTCGACTCTAAAAGGTTCTCTCATCTCTTGGTCCTCTATATTCGCCTCATGGACGTTCCTTTGCTGATATCGTGGAATGTTCTCGATAACTGTTTCTCTTTGCTCAAATGTTGGTACTCCCATAAAATCAACCATACGGGCTAATTGCGTCGCCACCTACTGATTAGTTTGAGTAGTATTCTGAATTAGAGGTTGAAAGATCTCTCCCATTGTCTGAGACAACGTGTGCACCATTTGCATATTACTTTCATCCATTTACTGTGTTAAGCAGTTTATAGATGTATTCGTAAGACTAGGCGCTTGCCCAAAGTAACCAACACCTATGCTCTAGTTGTTTCGACCACCTAACCCAACTCTTTATACTGGCGAGGATACCATATTTTCTGAAAATATGGATGGAGCATTCTGCAAATTCTGTATTATTGACGTAGGCATACCATATGGTTGGTACCTTGATAATGGTTGTGAGAAACCTGAAGGAGGAATTTGCCTGTATATTGAACTTCCTGGGGGTGTTGGCGAATTAGGACTTTGGGGTCCTACATATTCCAACACAGGTTGAATGTACGTTCGTACACATGTTGATCCTGGACTCCCCATGGGATGCACTTGTTCAGACACTACTACTGGTAGTGGCATCTGCCCCCCTCCCCCCCGTTGAAGAAACTGGATATGGAGTATTCTGAGACCCCATGCTCGACTGAGCATTTGAGATGCTTCCTTGAGGATCAACTTGTTGATTAGCACTTGTTGCCATTCTTTTAGTGTATCTTCTTTTTGGTACATCTTCGTGTGTTGTGGCTAACTTTCCGCTCCTTAATAACATACAACGAAGTACTAGCCCAAAAGATTAATGTAAACTTTGAAATGCTTAGCACTAGGTCCCACCAAGTGTGCCAATTTGTTTACTGTGAATTTTGGTAAACAACCGTTGGTCTATCAATTTAGGGTAAAATTGACTAACTTGCAGGATCAACTATACTAAATCCTAGAACATGTGCTAAGTATGCAAAAAGACCCTAAGTTGAACTCCATGTTCGACTATGAAATCTTTTGGAAAGTAAGATGACTTGAAGGTTAAAAGAAAGCAAGTAATGCGTCGAAGGTTAAAAGGCAAGAATGTAAAAGTGCAGTAATGTAAAAGCTTTTAAAAGTAAATGACTTTGAAAATAAAGGGAATAATGTAAATGTACCAAATACTATAATCTGAACTCCGCGTTCGACTATGGAATCTTTGAAAAATAAAGGGTTTTGAACGTAAATGAATTTTAATATTAAAGGTGCAAAAGATGTTAATCTGAACTCCATGTTCGACTAGGGGATCCTTAAAAATAAAGGTGCATAAAAGTTAAATGGTATGGAAAGTAAAGGAATTTTTAAATTGAGGGAAAGCTTGTAAAAAAGTTTAAATGTAAAAGCTGAAGGTTAAAGGGCAACAAGTAAATGGCAAGAACGGGTAAATTGCATTAAGAAAAAGGGGTTGGTGTTGTATCATGTACATTCTCCCTAACTCGTTTCTCTACACGCGGGTACTTTGGGTTGTATGGAGTGACTAGTACAAAAATGAATGAACACCCTTATTACATAAAAATAACACCTATTTATAGTGCTAGAAAGTAACCACTTAGATGACGGCTGAGGCTTCACAACGTGTCTTTTTGGAGCTTTTCTCAGTCTTCAACTTCTTCCACGTTCACCCACTATCACTTTGAATTTAGATATTAAGAATTCCCTCCAATTTTGATAATAACTGCCTTGCGCTCCCTTCAGCATGATCTTGGTCGAGAATGTTTCCAACACTTAGTATTTTTTTTAGAAACTTTGTCCACCTTTCTTCGAGTCGGATTTCTTCATAGTCGTGTCGAAACCTTCACATGTGCTAAAGTGACATTTTGACTTAAGATGGTTCTGACTTTCACTAGCGTCGAAAATAAGAGCTAACACCATCACATTCTCCTTATCTTGCTTGTTCTTGAATCTCATAATGAAATACCCCTCTTCATTGTAGTAGATATCTGATAGCGCAACGAAATTCCATGTTTTCTCCATGAATTTCTTCACTTCATTCATCGAAAGAGTTTCATCCAATGAGAAGAGGATTATCGAGTTCTCCCAGAATTATAATTCCTCATCCACATCCGGTTCTTTAATATCAATTTTGATGTCGCCATTCACAATCTTAGGAGCTACAAATTCGACTGTTATTCCACGATTTAGATTTCTATTACCTTGAACTATATCCACCCAGGGCTTCAATTTCACTTCTGCTTCTATGCAGGTGGTTTTTTCAGTTCAGATAGCATCTCCACCGGAGTTGATTCTTCATTGCGCATCAGACTCAGTTGTATCACCTCCCGTGGCATATTTGGTTGTACTTTCTCATCAACTTTTGTTATTTCAACTTCTTGGACATGTTCTACAATTGCTTGTGTAATGATTTCCCTTTCCACCCCTTTCTGGCGTGCCTCCGCCTGAGTTTTTGGCCGGCCAACACCCGTTTTACCCATGGATCTTTAAACCCTAGCAGAGCATCTTCAAGGACCCATTAAGAGTCTAAGAATACTCTATGTTAAATTGATATTTTGTTTTTGCAATCGATTATTATATGTGTAAATCGAGTTTTGGATGTTTTACTAGTGTGAAATCAATTGATGAAATTGAGATCTATAGCGACCTCAATGGAAAAAACACATAAAATTGTATTATGCAGCGGTGATGGGTATCACCTATGTGAAAGACCAATTGTCACTGTCGGGGACAAAGATGCCAAATCGCCAGTGATCACAGGCGTGAGACATATGTCGCTCCAATTGTCAGTACCTCATGACGATCACAATTTCCCCAAGCCTTCAGTGATGACAGATAGAACACCTAGAGGGCGATGAACATCATGTCTGTGGTAGTCTAACTGTCATCCTTGTTATCGCTACACAATAAATTATAGAGTCGCCATCGAACTTTATTTATCCCAAAGGGAAGGGAAAACACCGAGAAGACCCCAAGAGGAAAGATAAGATGGTCTCGCAACCAAAATATGGGTTCGGAAGCTAGTTATGAAAATGGAAGGTATTAGCACCCCTAACATCTATCGTACTCGATGGGAACCATTCGTTTGTCTTATGAGTAAGGATGTTGCTAAGGGTTTAGGCTTTTTATAAATGTTATCTTAAAGGGAAAAATGGTTTAGAAACAAAATGCTCATGGAGGATTGTGGCCATCGTGCCTACGTACCCTCATGGTGCAATGAGGAAGTCAGAGCCTCGTAGTTTGCAGAACTAAAGGCGAAAAGAAAATAAGATTATGAAAGAAGGTTGCTCACCAAGATCTCACAATCTCGTGCCTACATATCTTCTTTGACGAATGAAGAATTAGAGCATTCGTAGTTCGTGGAACTACGAGTTAGTTTCTTTTAGTGGATGATGTTAACATTCACATCCTAGTAATAGGTTTTGCCACTCACACGCAAGAAGACTTATGTTTTAGCCTGTTATGCGGTAGGATGGAAATAACTTACCCTTTTTGAAAAGGATTAGGTTTTCACCATCAAAGAAAGATGTCACATTTGATTTGTGATGATTGATATTAGGGGTGAAATAAGTTCTCGGATAGGAATCCCTGCGGGTAGTACCCAATTGTTTATCTCAAAAGATTTGCTTTGAAAATGTTGTGGCTATTATGGTCACGTCTTATTTCTAGGTGAGCATCCTAATACTCGGAGGGGAATAAGTCTTCACTCAGTCCTCTCTTTTTAGTTCAATACAATGAGGATATTATTCATTTTATTTAGAGGTATTTTACTTTGGAAGATAAGTGTTTAGACAGTAAACTCTGACGACAATGTCAAACACTCGGGATAGGACAAGGCATTCGCCTAACCATTCCACAAACATTCCAAGTTTATTAAAAAAGAGTTTTTAAAGTGAACTTGGTGCAAGATCAAGGTTTTTGCTTAGGGTAGGTTGACGATGATGTGCAAGGAGATCGACTTATAGTGAAAGCATACAAGGATTGCTTGGGGTTAATGGAATGATTGGTCAAGGGTAAATGGGAAGTGTGGGGGAACCCTAAGGTGAGGTATGAGAAATAATCCAAGTTAATAAGTTTGAAAAGTGGCTTGACATTGGATCAAGTCTTATTTATCTTTATTTTGAAATTGTTTTCTAAACGCTTTCGTTTTTATCTTTCTTAACAATCAAGCAAGAATCCAACCATACAAGCATAAAATATCCTACACTATTATATTATAAGTGGGAGGGGGGAAGTATGAGAAACCTACCCAGGGGAGAGACCTAATCTAAGGCATAAAAGGAAATGAATGGAGTGAACTATAAAAGTAAAACAACATGATTAAAGTTCTAAATGCCCAAATGTGTGAAGTTTCTTAAGTGTTACCTCACAAAACAAAGCAAAAGAATTAATATATATAATGTAATATGATATGGTCATGTGATGAGTTAATCACGAAACAACTAGAAGAAATAAAGCACAATTAAAATCAACCAAATTAATCAAAGTTAATTAAAAGGTTAATCTAGAATAAAAATCAAAGAAATTAGTCAAAGTTGAAATCAAGAGATGCATCAACAACTACTAACTAACATTTAATCATAACCAAAAATAAGACCAAGTATTAAACAATTAAGATCAAGGTTCATATGTTCTAAAACTTACTTCTATTTACATGATTAAACATATTGAAAATAAAGTGAAAAAGCATCCAAATAATCATCAACTTAATCCAAACAAACCCTAAACAGAAAATGAATCAATTATAATGCAAGAGGGTTAAATTTGAGTCATGTTAAAAAAAAGAAAATCTAAAAAATCATTTGAAATGAAGAAATTAGAAGAAAAGTAAAGTGGAGGTGAAATAGAAAGAACAGGGGTCCATTAGCAAAAAATAAGGGCCCAACGCACCAAAAAAAGCCCAATAACCTCATACTCTAAGGAACTATGGTGGATCATCAGCAGATCACAACAACACAAGCTAGATCCAACACATCTGATCAAAACTCACTCCACCGTTGGATCTAGCTGACTCAACATTATCCATAATCAAAGGTCATGATGAGAGGCTCCATCATGCTTCACCTCAACTCAAAAAACATACAACTTAATACACAATCAACACAGTAATCACACACGTGGCATAACTAGTCACTAATTCAAAGTAATTAAAAAATGAATTAACATGAAAATGAGGCAATCATCATCTTCCTCAAGCTGCCTCAAATCGTGATTCCACAATTCACCATGAAAATGCACAAACAAATACTCAATAGAACCGTGATCACACTAGGAATCAAACTATACACTTACATTTCACAAACAATATCAAGATACAAATAAATTCACAAAACAACTCAAGAACCCTAACTGGAAAAAGTAAAATTAAATGATGATGCAATATAAATGGCAATTAGATTAGGGCTAATGACCATCACATGAATACGCATGGATTTGTAACAAGAGTCGTGAGAAATGGTGAAGAAGTGGACATGCACAAAAACTGATTAGTGTTGCTTGAATATGAACTTTGTTCTCACTCTTCAGAGCTTTGTTTGGCCCGATTCTTTTTGCTATAGCTTCCTTGAACTTCCTACTTGAGATCTGGGTGAAGAATGAAGTTTAAATCTTCACGAATTCTTCCAACCAAATCAAGTTTCAGAGTAGTTTCACCATGATCTGAGCAAAGTAAACCCGACTCTTAAGGCTTGCAAATGGCGTTGAGGTAGCTTTGTATTTATAAAGGGATCATGTATGAAGATTAAGAGCGTGAGATTTAAACTAGAATTCTGAAATTGAGTGCGCGAGGTCCACTCACCCTAACAATCTTGCCAGCTCTGCATTTGACCTGTTGGAGATGCTAAGCACGTGCTCTTTTGATTGGAAATGATTGTTGATCATTTGGAAATGACTGGGAATGATGAGGTGTCCTCAATCCATAATATTCTTCCCTTTTGTCATATCTGTTTTGTCTCATGCATAATGAGTTTTCACGTGTTTTGTCAATAGCTCACATGCTTAATTCTAACTCATTTAGGCTAACTCTTAATGTTTTATAAAATAGGCCATGAGGAGGACAAAAACATTTGGAATTAACTTGAATGGATGGTTGGGTTAAAATAAATGTTGCATTGAACTTGGTGTGTTGATATGCTCTAGAACTTGAGCCATAACTTTGTGTTTACTTTGAAATTGGAAAAAATGGATATCATGAATCATTGTAATTTAAGTTTTGAGTGACTTTGAACACCTTCAATCTCAAAATGGACCTATAATTCTGACTTTGTGAACTCCTACCATCATACTCAACTTGGTGGCAATTGATGTCCATGACCCAAAAACATGTTACTCTGGCTACTCTGGGAGGATATAACTTGAGGTGCGATGAACTAATTGGGGAAAACTTGATATCCTTGTAAAGGTATATTGCCCATGTACAACTTTCATATTGGAAAAAATTTGAGAAGATGCTTGTGTGTTAAGATCCATTGGTGTAAAGTTATGACACCACAACTGTCTGAAACTTAAAAAAATTTCGAAGTCTTTTTGAATTTTGCACAAAGTTGGAACCTTGACTTTAGCAACCAATATCTCCCCATTATAAGAAGCTTTTGAGTTCAAATCTTCCACCAATATTTAGTATCAAATGAGATCTTCAATGGCATCCTTTTTTTGTTGAATTTGAATGCTTGAGTCAAACCCCACAATCTTGAAAAGTTGACTAAATGAGCATGATTTTTGATACTAAATATTTCAAACTTCTCAAATTTGAACTTTTCTTGATTTTCAAGTTTTCTCTTAGTGAAACTTGATCAAACTTCATACTTTTATGACTTTTGACCTTAAATGCTCATGGTTGAACAACAACTCAAAAGTCAAACCTTGACTTTGGGCCTTAGTTGAATTTTTGGCAGTTGAATCAAAATCTTCAATTATCAATATCTCAAGCTTCTCCATCCAATAGAATCATAAGAATAGACCATGATGAAGTGTTCAAAACCCTTGAATCATGTGTTGAGCCATGAGATCATGATATAGTCAATGTCAAGTTGACCTTGACCAAAGACCCTCCTTTGGTTTTTGTGATGAAATGGAACTTGATGATCTTGTATCCACACGAGCTACAGTTTGTAGAAAAATGAAAAACCCTTGAGGTGTGATCCTTGATCCAATGCTTTAATAGCTTTTGAAAATGGATGATTGAGTTCATGACCTAATGGAGATGCATATGAATGAGAAGCAAAAACCAACTAGGATTAGAAATAGTGAGGGCAAATTTTGGGGTACAACACCTGTTGATTGACCTTTTTGGAATATTTGACCTGATTTTTTGAGCAGGTTATGATTATCTAATTCATTTATTATTATTTAATAAGGATTTATGAGAAAAGTGTTCTGAGTTATTATGATTGAGTTACTTGGCGAATGTCTCATGAGGAGGAATTTTTGATGTTGAGATAATTAGGTTCAAGGGATCCATTGACATGGCCATAAAATTAAAATAATTATTGATGGTGTATTATAGGTTTGAAAGGAACCAATGACGAGTAGAGAAGTTGGAGATCTGGATGAGAATTGCATATTTTCTTGTAGCATTCATGCATCGTGTATATTGGAGCTAGGTAGGACTTTGGTCCAGTGATAAGTAAGACTTTGGTCTAGTGATGAGTAGGACTTCAGTCCAATGGTGAGTTGGATACCTCAGAAACATACCTCTGAATATCCTAGAGATTGGTGCCACATGCATGTGAGTAGAGGAGATGGATATTGCATACCTAATTGCACATGTTAATTGATTATTTAGTGTCATTCAATTTCATGGTTGTGATTGATTAATTAAGATGATTATACTATCGTTTTTGTTTTATGCACCATTTATATATGAAATGTATTCTCACTCCTTTTTGGTTCCATGTTGTTCTTTATGTATGTTATAAAGATACTCAGGTAGAGACTTAGGAGTGTTAGATGTTACTTATTTTGGTGGATGACATTATTGGCATACTCGCTGCTTTATTTTCTATTTGTTCGTTGTATTCTATCAGCTGTTTAGTTTTTGTTGTTGTTGGTTGGAAATTAGCCAACTGGAAATATCGATCTCGACAGGAGCTAGAGGAAGGAGGAGTTAGACCGAAAAACTCCTTGGGTGAAAGCCAAGGATCGACAACAACAAAACCTGGAAGCAACACGCCTTGAATCGACACTGCGATGTGGTTTGGTCGACAGGCTCCTGCGTCGGTCGAACCAAAAGAAAAACCAATAAGGGTACTCTCGACGGGAGAAGTTAGTGCCTGGCGGGAAATCACTTTGAAAGGAGGAACGTGAGAGTAATTTTCAGAGACGTGGGATGACACGTGGCGCATCCTGAAGCCTCATGGCAGTTATTTTATATGTCTATATAAAGCAAAGTCTTGTTGGGGAAAAAAGGCGTCTTTTGTCAGTATTGGAAGAAAAACACTCTGAGTACCACACACTAAAGAGAAAAGAGTTTACTTTTCCATTCCAAAATGTACGAATACGTCTAGTTGTATTTTTTTTTCTTTTTTATGTTAAATTTACCAAGTATTTATGTTATTTAGAGTAAAGTTTTGTTCAACATCTCTTTAAGGTTTTGCTTCAGCATTCCTTTGTCTTAACTTTTCTTTATTTGCCTAAGTTTAATCCTACACGCTCCATAAAGCAAATAACCATCAAAGTGCACCATAACCCAAGTAAACAATCCATCCAAACCAATTGTCCTGGGACTAGTTTGGCCGATCCAGCAAGCAAACCCGCGGAGGAAGGTCAGAGGTTTTCCGCACGAAAATCACGTGCGAATAAATTGGCACACTTGGTGGGACCCATAGATATAGGTACATGTAGTTACATAGCGGAAAGATGGTGACACCACGACAAAACGAAGAAACATCTTTGCAAGGAAACCCGATTTCATCACCAGGGACAGCTCTGGGCACCGGATCCACGACAAAAGTCACATCGACTGCTGGCAGCGGACCATTCGTGACTCCAAGTAGACCCGAGGGGAGGCCCGTGACGACCAAAGTCGACGGGCAACACTTGCCTAGTTTCACCATGTCGGCACCCCAACACTTAGGGATGCCACCAGAATTCATGTCTACGTGGCGCTATGGTGGAATAGGCATGGGAGAGAATTCCTCTTCAGCGTTCTCGCCATATCGAAGTCTGGGCCCCTTGACCCAACAAAGGGGAAGGCCACCAAGTTTTGGGTCACTTCCCACCACAATACCAACTTTCACCACTAGCTCCGTCGTGGTCGTGCGACAGAAGATGGACGAAAGTAACCATGATATGGTGCATATGTTAACCCAACAAATGGGCACCATTCTGAGACCTTTAATACAAGATTCGACCCAGAGTTACCAACAATTGGCAACTCAGATGACTCGCATAGGAGATTTCTTAGGGGCACCTAGGAACGTAGGAGGACAAACCCCTTCAAACCGTCCCGACACGCCGGGTCGACAAAATGAGTCTGTCGAAGAGAGAAACGAACTACAAGCGTATGAGAACAAACATATCCCTAGGGTGGCCCAAAGGCCTTCCATCGTGGTGGTTCGCAGGGACCAAAACCTAGACCACATAGTCAGACAAGTTAGAAACGAGAATCCCGGGGGCGAAGCCAATCTAGAGGCCATGGTCGAACGCATTATGGTTCGAAATAATGTGAAACCTGACCTTCGAAGGCCCACATACACGCCCCCTTTGCCGATTTTTGTGCTACAAACGGAGCTACCAAGAGGCTATAAGGTCCCAAAATTCACTAAGTTTGCGGGTGAAATGGAGGAATCTACTGTCGAACATGTAGCTAGGTATCAGACCGAAGCTGGGGACATAGCGAATAACGAGGATTTGAAAATGAAATATTTTCCGGGTTCCATCACAAAAAATGCGTTCACTTGGTTCACCTCGTTGTTCCCACAGTCGGTCCACACATGGGTACAACTAGAAAGATTGTTTCATGAACAATTTTATATGGGACAATCAAATATCAGCTTAAAAGAGTTAGCCAACATAAAACAAAAAGAAGCGGAGTCCGTAGACCAATATCTGAACAGGTTCAGATTACTGAAACCGCGATGCTTTACGCAAGTCCCTGAACACGAATTGGTCAAAATGGCCGCAGGAGGACTAGATTATTCCATTAGGAAGAAATTGGATATGCAATACCTAAGAGATATGGCACATCCGGCCGACCGCGTCCGACAGGTCGAACGTTTGAGAAGCGAGAAATCACAGACCAGTCGGTACCGTAAGAAAGAGAAAGTAGCGTTTGTAGCCACCGACGGATATTCGCCTGACGATGAGGAGTTCGTCGAAGAGAATTCCGTCAATGTGGCTGAACTAAAACCAAGACCTCTATACGCGTGTAGAGTCCTAGAATTGTCGAACGAAAAAAATTTGGTCGATACGGAAAAAATGGACAAATACGTCACGAAAACATATTCTTTTGATGTATCCAAATGTGATGAGATATTTGATGTATTGGTTAAAGATGGTCAAATTGTCGTCTCGGTCGGGACAAAAGATCCCCCTCTAGAACAAAAGAAAAAGAGGGGATTCTGTAACTTTCACAACTTTCTTGGTCATAAAACTGCTCAATATGTTCTTTTCAGAGATTTGGTGCAGAAAGTGTTGAAAGAGGGACGACTCTAGTTCGGTGAAAGACCAAAGATGCAAGTGGATGCGAACCCTTTGAAGGCAGAGGAAGAACTGTATTCTGAAGTGGCAGAATGCATGATGATTGAGGCTACTGAGGGCCTTAAGGAGCAAGTAACAACCCCAATCCTAGACTGCATGATGATCAAAGCTACTGAGGGTTTTGACAAAAAGACAAAGATGGATTTTGGGGGAATCTACCCTAAAGTTGGGGAAAGTCTAGCAAAATTTCAAGAAAAGTGCAAAGTCAGCGGCTCCACAACCGCGTTTTGTCCCAGGTGTCATGTTGTGTTCGACCAGAAAGCGGCAAACAGGGTCAAGGCAGACAAAACAGCAGTTCCAAGGTTCGTGTTCGACCAAGACGACACTCCTCAACAAAATCAGAAGTACCAGAAGCTGTTCCAGCCAGCAAGGCCCATAACTTTTGTACCCCTGTCGGATATCCCAGAAGACCAATGGATGGCCCCTGTGATCCAAAAGGGGAGCAAAAGGGCAAAATGGAAGGTGTTAGATTTGGAGAAAGAGGCTAGGGCCTTTGACAAGAACGCTGAGGCAAAAGGGTATGTGGTGTCTCTCAATTACAAAGGCAAAAAACCCAATGACGAGAACCCAGTGGAGGCATCACCAACGAAATAAAAAGGCGTCCAGAGAAGCGTCGACTTCACAGCTGCGACCATTCAGGAAGAACGGGTCGAGGAGTCAGCCCACAAGAACCAGATGGGTTTAAAAGGAGAAGATAGTGTCTATCCAAACCACAACAATGACCATGGAAGTTTCGGGGAACAAAGTGGTAGCGTCAACCCAAAATTCGATGTTTACTGCCAACTTTGAGGATAAGAAAGAGCTAAAATACACCCCTCAGTCAGACGAGGATGAACCAGAGTATACACCTCAGTCGGACAGCGAAGAGTACACCCCGTCGCTAGAAGAATATTTGGATATGGACATGTACGACGACACGAATGACGATACTTATGGTAAAGACTTTGTCATGAGCTGCGGAATTGTGTCAATCCTTCCAGTAGAATTTGATAGGGTGCCTGAAATGTCGGAATTAGAAGATGATTTCCTACCAGACGAAGCTACAGAGGACAAGCCACTATGTTATTATGTAATGAACAATGGCGTGGTAGAAGAAAGAATGACCATGTTCGAAAGACCCAGCCCAGGGATGATGTATCACTTGAAACTGTTGTTCATAAAGGCGAAGGTCGACGGTGTGGCAATGAACAAAATCTTCGTAGATGGTGAGGCAGCAGTTAATTTAATCCCCATACTTCATTCATGAAAATCGACAAAACAGAATCCGGCCTTAAGCAACACAATATGATTTTGTCAAATTATGAAGGAAAAACCAGTAATATTCTGGGAGTGGTCCAAGTCGAATTAGCTGTTGGAACCACCATAAGGTCAACGCTCTTCATGGTTATAAATTCAAAGGAAAACTTTAATCTCCTGTTAGGAAGGGAATGGATTCATGGGATCGGAGCGGTACCTTCGACAATGCACCAAAGGCTAACTATCTGGAGAAAGGACGACATCGTGGAGAATGTGGAAGCCGACCAAAATTATTATAGAATCGAGGAAACCAAGGGGACGAAAAGATATTTCGACCAACACTTGGAGAATGTGGCGCCATGTGACGACGAATTGGGCTCTTATACCTCCGTCGATACCGGTCGTACCATCAATTTGGACCCAAATCATGGTTTCATTTGGGACTCATCTGATCCCTCAGCAGAGTCGTCACAAAGTTGTCCACTGATAGGATGGCCCCCCATAGACGAAGATGGTCGCTGAATCAGAAAGTATGAATCGAATTTCAGCCTATGTGGCTGAAAACAAGAGAAAAGTGGCACTCGAAAAAGAGAAATATGGAGATACCGCTAAAGACACATGTACGAATGGCCGACAAGGCCAAACAACAACTTTGGAAAGTCGGAGGCTCGACTGTATCTATGACGACGAGCCTTTGGGGTTCGAAAGGAACCCAACCTTTGATGCACAGAAAATATAGGCGTAAGACCCCCTTGAAGAGATCAACCTAAGGGAAGGAGACACCAAGAGACCTACGTATGTGAGTACTAAAATTGGCTCGGGGATGAGAGCCAACCTGATCAAGATGTTAAGGGAGTACAAAGATTGCTTCGCATGGGACTACACCAAAATGCCAGGGCTAAGTCGAGAGGTTGTAGAGCATTGCCTGCCCATCCAACCAGGGAAGAAACCAGTCAAGCAACAGCCACGTAGATTCTCCCCAGAAGTGACACAAAAAATCAAGAGGAAGATCGAAAGGTTACTGTAGAGTCGTTTCATTCACACGACAAGATATGTCAAATGGTTGGCGAACATAGTCCTAATTGTCAAGAAAAATGGCACTCTGAGAGTTTGCATCCACTTCAGATACTTGAACAGTGCCACTCCTAAGGACGAATACTCCATGCCTGTAGCAGAGATGCTAGTCGATTCTGCCGCAGGTTTCGAGTATTTGAGCATGCTCGACAGATATTCTGGATATAACCAGATTTTCATAGCCGAAGAAGATGTTCCTAAAACAGCGTTCCTCTACCCAGGGGGTTTGGGGACCTATGAATGGGTGGTCATGCTGTTCGGCCTGAAGAATGTTGGGGCGACATACCAAAGGGCCATGAATGCTATTTTTCACGACTTTATCGAGCAATTCATGCAGGGGATTTCTTGGGTTTTATGGTGCATAAGAAGAGTATCAAAATAAACCAAAATAAAACAAAGACAATTCGAGACCTCGAACCCCCAACGACGAAGAAGCAACTCCAGTCCCTGCTTGGGAAGGTGAACTTCTTGCAAATATTTATATCGAATCTAAGTGGCAAGACAAAAGCATTCTTGCCACTGTTGAAAGTCAAGAAGGATAGCGAGTTCCATTGGGGCCAAGAGCAACAAAAGGCTTTTGATGCAATCAAAGAATATCTTATAAAGCCTCTCGTTTTGCTGCCACCAAGTCCTAATAAAAACATGAAGCTATAAATTGCAACGTCCGACACAACTATAGGAAGCATGTTAGCTCAGGAGGATGATAATGGTGTCGAAAGGCCCATTTATTACTTTAGTCGAATGTTAGTTGACACTGAAATTAGGTATTCCATGATTGAGAAGTTATGCCTATGCTTGTATTTTTCATGTATTAAATTGAAACAATATATTAAACCAGTCAAAGTTTACGTTTCATCGCATTTCGATATTATCAAGTACATGTTGTCGAAACCGATTTTACACAGTCGAGTGGGAAAGTGGGCCTTGGCACTCACAGAATTTTCCCTTACCTACGTCCCTTTAAGGCGATGAAGGGACACATAGTGGCGGACTTCATGGTCGACCATGCAGTGACAGAACAACCGCTTTACTCGGTTAGCACAAACCCTTGGAAATTGTATTTCGACGGGTCAAGTCACAAAAATGGAGCCGAAATAGGCGTCCTAATCGTTTCCTCTCGAGGGCACCCGACCAAGTTCAAACGCGAGGTCGACGGAAGATGCTCAAATAACGAGGCAGAATACAAGGCCTTAATCACTGGTCTGAGAATCCTCAGAGGGTTGGGTTCCAAGAGTGTCGACATTAAGGACGACTCCAAACTGGTTATCAAGCAACTTACCAAAGAGTACAAGTGTGTCAAAAAAAACATCTGGTAAGGTACCTCGCGATGGAGAAGGGTCTGCTGGAGTAATTTGAAGTGGTAAGCATCGCGCACGTACCCAGAGCGTTGTCACAAATCGCCTCTGGATATAAAGTTTCAGAGAATAAGCTGAGAACACTCATCGAAGTCAAAGGCAAGCCGATGGTCAAGTCGTTTGAGGGCCAGAAAGCTGGTGAAAGAAACAACCTGAAAGGAATAGGAGACAACAGTAGAAGAAATGACGCGATCCTCGTGGTGGACAGCTTGTCTCCGACAGATTGGTGAAGGCCTTTGGTTGAGTATCTAAAGGAGCCAACATCGTCTACCGATAGAAAGATCAAATACCAGGCTTTGAGTTACGTTCTAATGGGGAACAAATTAATCAAAAAAAACACTCGAAGGAGTGTTGCTTAGGTGTTTAGGGGAAGCAGACACATATTTGGCAATATCTGAGGTGCATGGTGAGGCATGTGGAGCCCACCAAGTCGGCCAAAAGATGAGGTGGGTACTGTTTCGACAGGGAGTCTACTAGCCAAAGATGCTCAAAGATTACATAGATTTTGCAAAAGGTTGCCAGGAGTGTCAAAAGCGCGTTGGTATACAACGGGTGTCGGCCGACGAACTGCACGCAGTGGTCAATCCATGGCCTTTCCGAGGGTGGGCTTTAGACATAATCAGAGAGATTCGACCAGCCTCCTCAAGGCAGCACAAGTTTATCCTTGTCGGAATAGATTATTTTACAAAATGGATTGAGGTCATACCATTGTCAAAAGTGGACCAAGAAGCTGTCATCAACTTTGTCTAGAAACATATTTTGTACAGGTTCCACACTCCTGAGACGATCACTACAGATCAATGGTCAGTGTTCGTCAACCAAAAAATGCAGCAATTCGCAGCAGAAGAAGGGTTTAAGTTGGTTACTTCGACCCCCCTATTATGCCCAGGCGGATGGTCAAGTCGAAGCAGCCAACAAGGTAATAATTGGGCTCATTAAGAAGTACATATCCCAAAAACCAAGGAATTGACACCAGACGTTGGACCAGATATTGTGGGCATGTCGAACATCTCCAAAAGAGTCCACCGGGTCGTCACTGTTTCGTTTGGTGTTTGGACATGACGTTGTTTTGCCAGTAGAAATTTGTCTGCAGTCAGTATGTATCCAACATCAACATGATATCTTGTCGGAGCAATATTGAAACATGATGATGGACGATATGGTGGACTTAGACGAATAAAGGGTAGAAGCACTCGACGCTTTATTACATCAGAAGGCTCGAGTGGCCCAAGCATACAACAGGAAATTCCAGAAAAAGGTCTTCATGGTCGGTGACTATGTTTAGAAAGCAATCCTTCCGATGGATCAAAAAGATCAAAGGTTTGGAAAATGGTCCCCCAATTGGGAAGGGCCATTCCAGGTGACTCAAGCATTCAGTCACAATGCTTATGAGGTCCAAGAAGTCGGAGGAGATCGACAGGTCATCCGGATAAATGGAAAATATTTAAAGGCCTATAGACCTATGCTACAAGAAATTCAGAAGGAAAAATGATGATTTCATTAAAAGGCCAACGGATGTGGACGACCAACACAAATTACAAAAAATAAAAGAGAAACCTAATCATTCTGGGAACCGTGCCTTAAAGCCTTCAAGCAAGGTGCGTTCATGATCCACCTGACTCTCTAAGACGGACTTCTTCTGACGAATTTGCTCAATAAAGGCCTTAACTTTCAAGGCAGCCTCGACATGAACAATCCCTTTGGCCACGTCTTGATCGATAGCCTCCTTGGCTGGAAAGGGTGCTTCAACATCCAAAGAGGCCTTCTCCCTTTCGACATCGGCGATCTTTTATTCTAGCTCCGCTATTTGGGTGAGATAGCCAGATATCTGCTGGTCGAGGGCTAAGCGTCTGTCGGAACGTGTCTGCTGAGAGGCCTCATAATCTTTCAAGTTCTTTTCATAGACAGCGCTGATATACCATTCCCGCTTCATCTCGTTTATTTGGGATCGGATTTGGGCATCAACATGTTTGCACAAGGTCATATCTTTCTCCAGTTAGGTGAAGAAGCCTTCAAACTCGATCAGATACGTGGTTGTAGAAGTCGACACGTCGAATGTTGAAAGCGCATCCAGAATGTTGAAGACGTCTCGAGCTACAAGCACTTCAGCGGTCGCTTCAACAAACTCTTCCCCAAATAAGTGGGCCCTCAACTCCTGCAGCTTAAGGTCGAAAGTGTTGTCTTCGGCTAAATTAACTGTATTATTCGACCCTGCAGGGTTAACAGCCTCGACAGTCCCACGAAGTTTGAGGAGAGATTTTAATGTCTCTGTAGGGTTCGACAGTTTGGAGGCCAAGATAGCTTCAGGAGTGTCAAGTGAGTCTGCGATGCCATCTCTTGGAGGTGAAGAAGGTTCAGCCACGTGACTAACATATGTACCCTCCTCTCTATTGCTGGGAGCAGCATTCTCATCATCTTCCTCAAGGTTGACAACAACAACAAAGTTTTGTCTGGAAATTTCCTCCGTCAAAGTCCCCGGGAATTCGTCAACCTTTTGGGGACTTAAGGGAGGAGTAGTCCCAACCGAACGCCCAACAGTGTTGGCGATAATGTCGGCAAGTGTTGGAGAATTTGGATCTTCGGCGTCCTGCGAAGCAAACAAGACAAAGATGTCGATCAGAAGACATGAGAGGTCCATTGACAAAAAGGGTAGAAAGAACATTACCTCAAAAGTTCTGGGCGGAGGAGAAGTTCTGGTAACGACAGTATGAAAGACTTTAGTTAAGTCTTCTGGTACGACAAGTGTTAGAGTCGACACAACCTCCTTTTGAGGGGTTTTCTTTGTTGGCACTTTCTTTTTTTGCCTCAGAGGAGTGGCCGAGGGAGAGCCCGACGATTTAGAAGGAAAAACTCGAGAACGGGTACTCTCGTCCGACACCACCACGTTGAGAATGATTTGTTGTTCAGATGCCTGGGTGGAACAATTTAAGTGAGTGGATCGACAAGGACAAACGAAATGAAATCAAAGAAGACATGTCATACCTGAGCATCAAGAATTTTTTGTTTTTTGGTTGGCTGGGTCGAAGATGACACCACAGGGGAGCCCTCTTGTGCCCCTGGGAAAAACAAGAAGCAGTTAGAAAACAATGCAAACTCAGCATAAGCAGATAAAGACAGAAGAATAAGCTTACCCTTTTTTGAGCATCCCCAGGGGCATTGGTGGGCCGAGCCTCCACCAAAGGTGGTGATGGACCAAGAGCTTCGCCTGATAGAGCTGCAAAAGCGCCGACCATGTTCTCTAGGAAAAGGTCATGGTCAAAATGCTGCGCTTGATACTCTGACCACCAGACATTGAAACTCTCAGTGAAGAAGAATGATGGTTTGTAACGAAACACAGGAAACTCTAGGTGTTAAGTCGACTTGGCAAACTTGAGACAATTTTTATGACCCCTATGGTTAAGCTTTCAACTAGCCCACACGATGTCATCGCGATGGCGAACCAATGGCTTTTGTAGCATCTGGCTCATGCCAAATTATCGAGCGACCAAATTGGGCTGGTAGTTCATAAACCCGTACCCAGTGCTGCTCGAGTCGATACGAAACAACAACATCGTCGAGGTTAGAAAAGTCCTCTAGATGGAGTTGGATACTGCAGCGGTGCTGGGGGAAGCACCAGGAAAAGGAGTCTGGAACCAAGTCGACCCAAACTCTCGATGGGAAAAAGGTGTCATCCCAGGAACAAAGAAGTTTTCCTCGGCAAACATAGTGAGATATTTCATAAAAAGGGTTTTGTTGGGAGTCTCCTGCGTAGTCATAAGAGCAAGTCAGACTCCCTCCATCGGTCGGTCCTCGATCAAACGTTGCATCTTGGCCGATGCTGGGCAACCTAGTTGATGTTTAAAAGTGGCATTTAGCCAGTGTTGCAATAGCCACATTGGCCCCGACACATTCAGGGCTTTGGTGGTGTCATAGAGATGGGAAATCTTCAGAGACACCACCCCCACAGAGTGATACAGAGAGGCTAGAAGGAGCTTGCCGAAGGCCACCTATCGACCCTCATGGATTTGGATAGCCATGTTGATGTATCTTTTTGCTATCTGCAAAGAACCTGAGCAGAAGAGGTAAAACGAGATCCACAAATTCAGGAAGGCAATGTGTTCTTCGTCAGACACCTCGACTGAGTTTGTGTCGTGATGGTCTTCGATAAAGTTCTGAAAACCACCCCGATCGAAGTCGAAAGAAGCCCCTGTCTCAAGGGTGGGGTCGAAAGTTTCGCCCACTGGAGAGAGACCGGTAATGGCCACCACATAGAATAGGGTATGTGACAGCATCCCACAGGGTAATTGGAAGTGTTCGTCGAACCTTCCCAGAAGAACATCGATGCCAAAAGGAGGCAGGGGTTGACCCTGTGAGAATTTCTCGACAGCTGGATGGCGTCGAATATGCCAGACCTTTTCCATTGGGTCTGACGTTTGTTTTGAACCTTGTTTAACCTGGCCAGATAGTCTTTGTTTCCAGGGGTGGGCATCGAGCGAAACACCCTAACTTTCGGCGCCATAAACTTCAAATCAAGTTTGCCACCTTTGGGGAAAGCTGGAGGCATGGTTGCAGGAAAGCTAGGAAAAATGGCCGCATGGCTTCATGACTAGGCTTGCCAAGAGGGTAAGGACCGTGAAACACATGAAGCTTTCCGGCCACCCCAAAAGGGATAATCATCTATTTCTTCCAGGCCGCTACAATGTTTTCATCGGCAGAAGTGGGGTTTGGGAGTGGTTTGTGAGCATCAGCCTCTGACAGAACGAAGGTAATGGGGTTGGTGCCTGTGGTTTAAGTTTGGGAAGAAGGAGATGCCATTGAAAATGGTGGCTTTTGAGAGACTGGTGTAGTTATGATGTTTAAAGAAGAAGAAGCGCAGAAAGTATAGACGAGAAAAGTTCTAAAGTGAGACTTATGGGCTATTTATACTCAATGCTGGTGTGGAAGACGAAAAGGTAAGGGGCTTTTCAGTTGCTCACTCATGGGGAAAGTAATGAGTGGAAGTTGGTACTGGCGTGGGGAAGTGGAAAAAAATGATGATGGAAATTCTTGGAAGTTGTGGCGCAGAAAGGTGCCATCATCATGTTAGGGGGCGACTGACACGTGGATGCTTCGACAGAAAAGTCATGATGACACAAACAAACTGCTATGTACCTGGAAAAAACACCAAGCCTCTCAGTCGACAGGTGTCTCCGTCGAAGCTTAGGTTTTGGTAGGGCATCTTGTTGGCTGGAAATTAGCCAACTGGAAACACCGACCTCGACAGGAGCTAGAGGAAGGAAGAGTTAGACCGATAAACTCCTTGGGTGAAAGCCAAGGATCAACAACAACAAAACTTGGAAGCAACACGCCTTGAATCGACACTGTGATGTGGTTTGGTCGACAGACTCCTGCGCCGGTCGACCCAAAAGAAAAACCAATAAGGGTACTCCTGACGGGAGAAGTTGGTGCCTGGCGGGAAATCACTTTGAAAGGAGGAACGTGGGAGTAGTTTTCAAAGACGTGGGATGACACATGGCGCATCCTGAAGCCTCCTAGCAGTTATTTTATATGTCTATATAAAGCAAAGTCTTGTTGGGGAAAAAAGGCGTCTTTTGTCAGTATTGAAAGAAAAACACTCTGAGTGTCACACACTAAAGAGAAAAGAGTTTACTTTGCCATTCCAAAATGTACGAATACGTCCAGTTGTGTTTTTTTTCTTTTTTACGTTAAATTTACCAAGTATTTATGTTATTTAGAGTAAAGTTTTGTTCAGCATCTCTTTGATGCTTTTGCTTCAACATTCCTTTGTCTTAACTTTTCTTTATTTGCCTAAGTTTAATCCTACACGCTCCATAAAGCAAATAACCGTCAAAGCGCACCATAGCCCAAGTAAAAAATCCACCCAAACCAATTGTCCTGGGACTAGTTTGGCCGGTCCCGCAAGCAAACCCGCGGAGGAAGGTCAGAGGTTGTCCGTGCAAAAATCACGTGCAAACAGTTGTTCCACTATGATAGTATAATATTTAGTTGGGATTATCTAATTTTTTTTCTTTCATAGTTGTTTCATTGAATACTTTATGTCATGAATGAAATTTGTTTTCTGCTTATGATATGGCTTGTGAATGTTTGAGAGATGTGACATCCTTTTTATATCTTTATAGTTTTTGCATATGTTATAAATTATATTTTGGGGATTAGGATGTTACATAGTTGGTAGAAGAACAGGTCAGTCCATCTAGCCTTAGGTGTTATAAATATACAATGCCCTTGTGCATAACATGTGTGTTAACACTATTAGTATTGTTTTACGGTAACCATTATTTGCTTTACTATTTACAATTACTTAACTTGTTTCAGCTGATTGTGGAAAAGGAAATGGCTGGTGGTAGAAACGATCAAGCGATTCCACATGCTCCAAAGGCAATGACTCAGGTGATGGCACAAGAAAATCAAGCTTTTCACGCTAATTAGAATCAGAATGGTGGGGCTGATGAGTTTTGTGGGCTAGGAAAACTCCAGAAGAATAATCTGCCTACATTTAAGAGAAGGTACAATCCTGAAGGTTCCCAAGCTTGGATCCAGGAGATTCAGAAGATTTTCAGAGTTGTTGCATGCACTCACTATGCCAAAAAAGACCTTTAGCAGCGCTTAAAAGCGCTGCCTAAAGTGGCGCTGCTAAAGGTAAAGGCAGCGCTTTTTTTTGGCCTTTAGCAGCGCTTTTTTTTTTGCCTTTAGCAGCGCTTTTTTCACCCTATAGCAGCGCTTTTATAAGCGCTGCCTAATCCCACTTCACCTCCCCCCTTTAGCAGCGCTTTTTAAAAGCGCTTTCTTAGACCCCTCCTTTAGCAGCGCTTTTTTAAAGCGTTGTCTTAGACCCCACCTTTAACAGCGCTTTTCTAAAGCGCTTTCTTAGAGCCCCCCTTTTCCAACCTATAACAGCGTTTTTTTATGCCTTTTTTTGCCCCTTTAGCAGCGCTTTTTTAAAAGCGCTGTCTATTCTTCACGATTTTGAATTTTTTTTTTAAATAATCACATTTTTTATATATTTTTCAATAAACCTGCTTATAACAAATACATTCCCTGCTTATAATTCAGGTCTTTAGTTCAACAGTTTGGCCTTATATATAACAATTATTTTGGCCTTATTTTTGTGTATTCATCAATTTGCAATATTATACACAATAACTAAAGTATACATTATAATTCATCACTTTGAAATATTATACACATAAACTTGCTTAAATATATTACAACACAGTCCGATCCTCAGAACAAAATCACATATACAATCAATTCACATATAATTACAAATCTGATAACTTTACAAATAGATACAATATCAGATGTCACATTAGGAAGAAATAAACTTAACAATCTTTACTTGACTATTGAATTCTGTATGAGACTGCATGGAGTTCACTATCAGCCACAAATACACGGTTTTCTTCAAGCTTTGTATCATTATTCAATTGAATGTCTTCCAAGCTTAATTCAATAGAACATGATTCATCTTAACAACAGCACAAGCAAAAACAATAATAGATAAGTAACAATACACTTGAACAGGCCCATGTAGATCATTAAGTACTAGATTTCTATGAAATTTTCAGTTCTTATCATTATTTGAAGTTTCTGTTAATCAGATTAATAATTAAATATGTATTTATAGAATTAATCTTCATTATCATTACCTTCCAATATATATTTCCTCATGAAGTACCAAAGCAGTCAATACAGTCACAATCACTGTCACAAGAGGGCTAAACAATGCAGAGAAAAGAGGTCCTCTCTGTGTTATGCACCATGCTTGAAGACAAAACATAACCGCTGATCCCATAATTCCCTACAAAATATATTTATTACAAATTATCTAGGATTATGATGTATAAATATTGGTGTGTATCATCATGAAAAATTACCGCATATAAAGTGGAACCAAATTGAAGTAGAGAATTAATCTTCCATGCATTAAGGTCTGGCTCCAAGAATACTGTCACTACGGCTGATTGTAATGTTGAAATGAAACACATCCAAGCTGACAGTGATAAATAATTAGGATGACTTTTGTAAACAGGAACCTGAAAAATATATAAGGGTGAAATGTTATATGTTTATAGAATAATAGTTATATCATAAGTATTAATTATTAAGATTTTAAAAAATAGTCTCTGATGGTACCGATATTGATTTTGTTATTGATTCTGTTATTGACGGTTTTTATGATAAGGAATTAATTATGGTTAATTCACATCCGCAACAACCACTAACACATGTGTCGACTAAAATCGCGTAAGCATAGACCGTTATTTAAGACTTTGATTGTACTGAAATTAAGTACCTGCAAAATTAGCCAAAATGACCAGGCAACACTACTTGCCAAAAGAAAAACACATCCTAGCAACCAATTCTTATCAATATCACTTCCAGCCATGATTGATTTTGAAGGTATGATCGTTGCATTTAATAGTTTTGGACCCTTCAACAATACTATAGACAAAGCTCCACAAATACATATCAAAGTCCCCACAATTTTGGCTATAGTTTTCAAACTTCTAATATTTACTTTTTCCATTCTGTAAAATATTCAAAGAAACATATTATTATTGGTTTGAATTTTGATTGACTAACAAATATAAGTTAAGTTAGTTATTAATTACCCTACAAAGGCTGCTATTAAAAATGTAACTCCGGGAATAAGATTGATCATGGCACTTGCAATTGAAGAAGACGAAAGATATAGTCCCTCAAAATATAGATTTTGATACAATGTAATGCTGCAACATCAAACATCATTATACATATACAAACATAAAGCTGTATGAATGATCTATACATTCTAAAACTATATCCACATTCATGAAGACGCGTGAATTCATTAAATGTTGTGTAACTCGCCAGACAAACTTTATTTCAAAAAAGTTGTCGGATCTATATATTTATGTTTTAAAATTTAATAAATAAATAAGGATTATTTGTGAATTTAGACTATTTCATAGAAAAATAAGGATTAAGAAAAATAAATAAATTTCAAGATTAACAGAAACTTAAAGCTTTCATCTAAATCACAAATAGTGTGAAGTTTCTAAAGCAACATAATCTAAAAAATCATTGAATATATGTGCAGTATTTCCCTTATAAAAATTATTAGTAAAAAGAACTCATATAAGGTGTGGCATTTCAGCAAACACCTTGTATACGGCTAGATATAATGAAAGTTAACATAAGTAAATTCATTGTGGCATTTCAACAAACACCTTGTATACAAAACTCAAGCCAATATCAAACGAGTAATTTTCATCAACGGTATCAACAAAAACAAGTCAAAAACTCAAAAAAGAAGTAACACTAACATCATATAATCCAAAAAAATGAAATACTAAGACATTAATCCAGAAAAATGCAAAATGAAAAACTTCAAATACCGTAACAATGGACGGACGGCGGCAGAATGAGGTGACGACGGAATGACCGGAGGAAAGACGATGGACGGAGGCTGTCGGACGGAGGCGCGGACGGAATGTGTCGATGGTGACTGTTCTAATTCTGAATAGGGCAACGTTCGCGAGTGGAAATAAGAAAGAAGAAGATTGTTCTGATTCTGTGAAAATATTGGAATTTTTTAAATTTATGCTACTTAAACCTATAGCAGCGCTTTTTTTGGCATTTAGCAACGCTTTTAAAAGCGCTGCTATAGGTCTGCCTTAGGACCCCCTTTAGCAGCGCTTTTAGAAGCGCTGCTATAGGTATGCCTTAGGACCCCCTTTAGCAGCGCTTTTTTTGGCATTTAGCAGCGCTTTTAAAAGCGCTGCTATAGGTCTGCCTTATGACCCCCTTTAGCAGCGCTTTTTTAAAAGCGCTTTCGTAGACCCCCCCCCCCCCTTTAGCAGCGCTTTTTTAAAGCGCTTTCTTTGACCCCCCCCCCCTTTAGCAGCGCTTTTTTAACAAGCGATGTCTTATGTATGCTATTTTTTTGTTTTTTTTTTCATGACCCTTTAGCAGCGCTTTTTTAGAAAGCGCTGTCTTTTGTTGCGCTGCTAAAAGTCATTTCTGGCGTAGTGACTGATGCACAAAAGGTGTTTTTTAGAACACGTATGTTGTTTGAGGAAGCTAAGTATTGGTGGGCGAACACTCGCCAAAGGATGGAAGCCGTCAATACTGAAATTACTTGGGCTAATTTTAAGAATGAGTTTTTGGACAAGTATTTGTTGGGTGTGAATATGAAAGTAAAAAATGGTCTAGATAGGGGTGATAAACCCAAATTAAAAAAATGCAACTGTCATTTTCCAAAATTAGAGTGTTTTCAAAAATGAGTTGCAGGCAGAAGGTTTGAAGCAAAAATGAAAATTATACAAACGATTATGATCAAGAAAACACACAACTTGTTTCACAAATATCTAAGAATACAAATAATGAACCTTTTGGTATGAATTGATTCATGTTGTGCAGTCACAAGAAGTTTATGCAATTGATTCAATGTGGATTACTAAATACATTTCGTTTTCGATTATTCAATCATAATACTAACTAGACTAGTTGTCCAATTCTAACAAAACCTAAGCTTTACGTAATTAATCGCTATCAACAACAAAACGTTATAGTACGAAGGAATTTAAAAACCTAACACGCAATCACTCGGAATATAAATGCAAGAGTAGAGTTAGAAAGATGACACAAAGATTTATAGTACTTCGGCGTTTGTCCTCACTTGGTCTACGTGCACTCTTCAAGGTTTCCCATTGAAACCTGCATAGTTCCATGTTATTTGAAAAATATTTCAATGAGTTCATACAATTACCAATCCACAATTTACAACTGAGAAAATAAATCTCCTAATTTGGATCTTAACTTGTATCTAGCAAACTTGCCAAACTCTTATATATAATTTTTACTCGAATACGTTTCTTAAACCTTCCAATAACATCAATTCTGCTCCAAGCCTTCATGTGTAGCTATTAACCCCTTAATCCTACCAATTCCTTGAGTGGTGATATTTTTCGAAGATTCGAGAAGAACTCTGCCTTGTTTGTAGTCTTCCACACAGTTACTACTAAGGCAATGCTGAGAGAAGAACCTACTTCTTTTCAATGGAATTTGTCACCACCATTGACAATCCCCATTTCTTGCTAACCTGAAAAACTCAACAAGATCTTCAAGAAAGGTTAGTTTCAAATATGTGACTCCTTCAATCAATCTCAAAACTCTTGTTATCAAGATCTGAACTCAATTAAAGTTGAAGATGTGAGAAATTCGTAGCAAGACTTTGAGCACTCAAAACAGAGGAAATTGATTTTCACACAAAATCACATTGAAAAATATTAACAGAATGATGTATGTTTTGTTTGAATGATGACATAAAATGATTTATATGTGCTTGAGATGAAGCACATAAAATGGTTGAAAAAAGGTAGTTAGATTCGAATCAAGAAAAATATGATTTGAATCAAATGAGCAAAAATGAGGTGAAATGAAAGAAATACCTAATTTTTCTCAGCTTAAGACAAATCTTCATCGTCCTTAAACAAATCATCACCGTCCATTTAATGACTATCAACGCTCAAGACATTGTCATTAGTGATCCTCGTGAAACCTAAAATTCCCATTATAAAAGTATTATGAATATTAAAATTAGATAGTAGTGAATCCACAAGAAACATTATTGTGAAACTCTATGTTTAGTTAGATCTCCATGATAGATTGCAATAGCATAAAAAATTAGGTTTATTTAATATGTGGCTGGTGAGAGTGTATTTACTTTGTGTGATGGATTGCAAATGCAGAAAATCATCATGGATTCAAGGTTTGTATTCTTAAATAATCATATAACTGAATATTTATTTTATTTAGCTAACATTTTTTTGTTTTATATCAGAAACAAATGAATGCAAGTCATAGAGAATATATTGCATTTGATATATGAAACGTGGATCCCCAACATTTTTTCTTCTCCAAGAAATCCAACATTTGTTCTTTACCGACATCGATGACGATGAAGAACAACATTTTTACTTTAATATTATGTGTAAATAATGTAATATTCTATGTAAACAATGTAGTTTGCAAACAAACTTATTTATTAATATTTTGTGTAAATTGTAATTATTTTTATTATAAAAAAACAAACTATCTAACCCCTCAATTTTTAAATAAACCAAGAGGTATGAGGCACTGTTTGTGTAAAAAATAAAAATGCTGATGTTGAGGTTCGAACCCATGATTATATAACTCTACCCCTCAGTTTTTCATTAACCGAGGTGTTAAGTGACAATTTTTATGTCACCCTTCGTTATGTTAGCTTGGTAGTCGATGTTACATCTATTTTGTGTGCGATATTATAAACATTATTTGTAGCCGTGTATTAAAAAGATTCAACATGGAGAAGTTCAAGATGATAACAACCTCAAAGTCAACCTCATGCAATCTTGACAAGGACGAAGATAGAAAACTTGTAGAAGAAAGTAAGTATCAAGATATGATAGGATTTCTTCTCTATCTAACTGCATCGCGTTCTAATATAATGTTTGATGTCTGCATGTGCGCACGCTTTTAAGCATCCCCAAAAGAATCACATCTCAGCACGACCAAACGCATCATGAGACATCTATCTGGCATAATACAAATGAGTTGGGTATCTGATAAGGGAAAAGATTGTTACTTAGTTGGGTACTCTGACACCGATTTACTGGGTGCAAATTGAATAAGAAAATTACCAGCAGTACATGTCACTTACTTAGGAACTCGCTTGTCTCATGACATAGCAAGAAACAAGCAAGTATTGCGCTATCCACAGCTGAGACAGAATACGTTGGTGCGAGTAGTTTTTATGCTCAACTTATTTGGATGAAAAAACAGATAAATGACTACGGTGTCAATATTAGAGCCATCCCAATTAGATGCGACAACACGAGTGTCATAAACCTCATAAAAATAACCTAATACTTCACTATTGGACTAAACACATTGAAGTTAGGAACCACTTTATTAGTAATCATATTGAGAAAGGGGATTGCGTACTTAAATATGTAACTTCATCTAATCAACTTGCAGATATCTTTATTAGACCTTTTCCTAAAGAAAACATGTTTTTTTATAAGAACCAAATTAGGTATATTAAACCATTCATACATGAAATAAAATGCCTATATGTTATTGTTTATCTATGTGATTATGTTTGCATCCTTTACATGGCTTTTATACACCTTTTTAATTTCGACAAAGTGGAAAAATCTCTACTTAACTGTGGAAGAGTTTAATCACTCCAAATAAAATATGTTGTTTCTTTTACCATCTCCCTGAGAGATGCGTTGTCATTGTCAGAAAGAGGGAGAATATGGATTTATGCGCGTGCAGGTATAAAGTTGAAAATTCCACAGAAGATTCGTCTGAAGTTTTAATGACGACAACAATGAATAAAGTCGGCAGATTTCAACCTTGATGATAGTGACCTAATTAGAGAAACATTTCATACCTCATCAATAAGAGACTTAAGATTAAAGTGGTCATATAATCAAAAGAAATCTAGCAAATATTTTAAAGCCTCAGATAAAGTGTGAAAGTTCTTCATGTCGAGTCAGTCTGTCTGAGTGACTCAAGTCTTGTAAAAGTAAGGAAGAACTCTTAAAGACTAAGTAAACTCACACACGCCTTAAAATATATTTTTCAAAAATATGATCTTATAAACTATTTTTCAAGTCAAGCCAAGTGATTAAGAAGTTGTTCAAAGAATTTTTGAACAAACCAATCGACTGTAACATTATGTAATCGATTGAAAAAACTTTAATGAGAGAGTCAATCTATTTGAGCATTAAGCCAATCGATTGGAGAATGACTAATCGATTAACCAAACAATTGGGACAACACCTTGCACTTGTTAAAAGTATAATAGGTGACAATTTCTAATTGATTTGAGTTGTTTGAAGGGTTTAGATTCGTTGAGGTGTTATAGCAAGCTCACACAAAGATGATGAGAAACTATGTATTTAGGTGATTTTTCAATGAATTTAATGTCTTCCTTCAACCTTATGACTGAACTATTTATAGGAATTTTTTAGACCTGAATCTTAGAACCTAAGAAAGCAATTATAATATTTTTCTCTTTCAAGAGTGTGGAGTAAGAGCAATTATTTTCCCAATTATTCTAAAGAACTTAGTTTCCTTGACACGTCATTTCTCACGCGCTCATAAGTAGACGATTGATGTAGTTAACACATGAGTGATTCAATCAAAAGAAAAACTCTACATATAATGGGTGGCCGTTGTTATAAATGAGCGACTAAAACGGAAATGAATTCGCTGTAGTCAAATGCTAACTGCAGGGTGATTCTAGTCCTTCATCTCTTACAAAAATATTTTATATATTTAATGATGTAAAATCTGCACCATTTGATTTAAATCGTAACACCTATATTGTCCTTAATTGTGTGACAGTGTGGTTCTCTCACTGCAGGGAATCATGGTCCAACTAAAACCCCTATTTTAGCCAATGTATGTTATATGTCTGCCCTGGATTAATCTCGTGTTGCCTCCTATAAATCCTTCCCAAACATATTAATACATATTAGTATTGTAAAAAAAATATTTATGCTTTTATGAATAAAAGAAAGTCGTAAACATTGTTTCACCAAACTGCTTAAATATCAACAAGAATGTTACGTGGTAAACCAAAACATTGTGAAAGCCGAAAGTAGCAATTGATTCACATTGATATTTGCCATTTCCTCAAAACCGTTGTTTTAAAAAACGAGACTAAAAATAGAACCAATGATACATTTCGATCATATAATTTAATAGACAGAAATACAAATTAAAAAAATATTGAAAAAAAATTATTAAAAAAACACATGTTGGACCAACAGTTGTGCAACCAATAAAATTCAGCTAGATTACTATAAAACCAGAATCAAACTAACCAAAAAACTGAACAATTCCAGATTCAATCGGTTGAACCGACTTGTTCAGTCCGATTTTATAATGTTGCTTAAAACTATTAGGCAAAAAGTTTTATCAAGCAGTGGATTATTTTTTAATTTCCTTAACTGTATAACTAGTTAACAATATGATAGGGCGATAAGACTGTTTGTTAGAAAGATGTCTGAAACATTAATCCTATTCTATAACTGCAAACAGCAAACCATACAATTTGGCATATTGCAAAATGAGAGTTTAGTACAACCAAGTCGACATGAGTCCAAATTTGGTGTTTTGGATTATTAGAAACTTCTTTGATTGCGTCTATTAGAAAAACCTATGTCGCCGTCATTGACTAAGTGTTTAAATCTAGCAAGGCCTCCGCTTCCACTATATGCTTGGCCTCTGGTTGTAGCTTGATGATCAGATGAATCTGGATTGCCACAAATCCCAAGTTTGACTACAAATGTAGCTGTGCTTCCTTTATCAGGTCCTTCGCTTTCCATCCAAATGTGACCACCCATGAGATTTACAAATCTGAATCAATTTTGAGTCAAATACTAATCTATTTTAGTAATAACATTAACATGCATTTCAAATAGGTGCAATGATGGTGACTTGCAATGATGGTGACATGGAAATATGACTGTTTTTCTGTACCTTTTGCAAATGGCTAGCCCAAGACCTGAGCCACTGCTGGATCGACCCGCTCCACTCTGAGACTGAGTAAACTTGGTAAAGAGATGCGGAATATCTTGTGGGAGAATGCCACATCCAGAATCCTTAACCTGCACAAAGAAGGATGCTCGGGTCAGTCATGACTCATGAGATGGAAATCAATACCTAGATTAATTACAGTTGCTAGGACAATAGCATAATATATGGTTGGATAGAGATTTCAGATATTGAAGATGCACGAGGTACCTGGACTCGTATATAGAAATGACCGTCACTTGATGCTGGATAGAACTCAGGCGGTCGCCAATCCTGCAAGGATTCTGGTTTTGCAACAGAAGCTCTGATAGAAACATAACCCTCCTTAGTATATTTGACAGCATTACCCACAACGTTTAGAAGTGTTTGCATAAGCCGTTTTTCATCACCAATGGCATGATTAGGTAGATCAGGGGCCAGAATTAAAGTAATTGGTAATTTTTTCACAGATGCAATAGGCTTTATCAGTTCAATGACCTGAATTAAAGATAGAAAAAAGCAATCACAACACTGTTCACGGTAAAAGCTAATGAATAGTGTTACTGACATCTCAGACCGTTTAATCAGAAAAGCTTATAGAAATTACCTCTCCTAAGACACCGTGAAGGTTGATTTTCCCCATTTCTAATTCAAGGCTACCGTCTTCCAGTCGGGACAGATCTAAAACATCATTGATAAGTGCTGCCAAAACATTACTACTCTTCAATACAGTTTCTATCATAACCCTCTGCTCTGGAGTCAGTTCTGTCTCCAAAAGAAGTGATGAGAGTGCTATAATTGCATGCATTGGTGTCCTCATTTCATGATTCATGACTGCAAGGAAATCATTGCGAGCATGAATTGCCATTTCAGCTTCTCGCCGAGCTAAATCTAAAGCAACGTTCTGTTCCATGAGTTGGTCCCGGGCTCGCATAGACTCCTCCAAAATAGCAGCATGTGAAAGGGCAACTGCTACCTGTTTGGAAACTAAAGGGATTCAGCATATGGAGGAATAGTATCTCAAATAAAAATTTAAAATGTAATAATGATAACACAACCATGTCCTCACATCTGAGGTGCATGTGAGGAAACAAATGCCACATCAGGACTAAAAAGCGTTGGCGAAATTTTGAAACCGCAACTGTGGCGCTTAATGTCACAAAGACAAATTACAAAGTTAATATGCTCATTTAATCTAGTAAGACGATATTCCTAAAAGACAAACAATCAAATAAAAAGTTTCAGGTATTTTATTTGGTATTGTTAAGATTAGGAAGCATGCACGTGGAAGTAAGGGAATAGAACATTTAAAAGCCAGTCCCACACACACTGGTTATAACTTTATCCAAGACAGATCTGCATCAGACTTGTTCAATCTTTGATGTTAAGAGAAGTAATTAGATATTATCAAGTATTCTTTTACCCCGTGTTTTCAATCTTATTCTTAATATTAATATGGTATCAGAGCCTATCTCAGTTTAGTTATTGAGCCACTTGTATGTGTCCAAAGTCAAAACTGGATTGGTTCGAATACAATGTTAAGTGAAAAGAAAATGACATACGATTGAATTTACATGTTAACTACTAGTATATCGGGTGTTGAATTCTATAGACAAAAAGTAATAACTAATATATACAAAGATCATATGTATCATAATTATGTGATTTGGTCTTCCTTTTTAGCCACTTCTTGGAATTCACTAGGCTCAGTCCATATGCATACATATGGTTCTTTACTTAAGTTACAAGGTGTCATATGCTGTCTTCTACCACGGTGATGGAGAAATACGGATATACACCCCAAATTGCAATTGTTTAAGGCAAGGCCAAATGACCAATTGATTCATAGCCATTTCTTAATTTTCATATTATTCTATGCCCCAAATTCTAAAACATGTTTACAATGATAGTCAGAACAGAACTTCCAGGCAATAACAGACAATGAGTATGACGGTTTAAGCAATCAATCAAGAGTAAAGGAATAATAGTATGTAACAAAAATAAAGAATAAAGAATAGACAATATACATATAAAACGCAAACCAGTAAATAAAGGAAATCAAACTAACCTGATCTGCAACAACATCGACAAGCTCCAACTCATGATCTCGCCACTTTCTAGCACTATCTGTAGGGAGAATGAGAACCATGATTGCAAAGCTTTTTGCTGAAAGATCAGGCCAATCATTAATTTGGAAATTTGACAAATGCAAAAGTGGCACCCGAACAGCAACAACTTCAGGTGGCACATATCTTCCGACAAGAGGTCTTATCCTGGCAAGTGGACACGTGTGTGGTATCCGCGTAGCTCTCGGGCTATTGAAGACTTCATTGACAATAGGAAGGTTTGTTGGCACAGTAGACCCAACTTGTACATGATAAGTTAAAGTATGAGAAAGCTGCAGATTAAGACCACTCCTTGACGGCATCCACAATGCACATTCCTCCAATCCTAAAGTCCGACCCAACTCCACAAGAGTAGTCTTAAGAATCGTATGCCTATCAAGCGTGCTCCTTATTTCATGAGTCAACATTCTCACATGCCTTCCAGTTTCTTCTTGAGTAAGAATAAGCCCCATCTCCCTATCAAGCTCTTCCGCCTTGTTCTTAAGAAACAACTCACGGGTTTTAACACTCAACAGATCCGGAATAATATGAACAAGCATAAGCGCAGTGGCACACGACACAATAGCACATGAAACTTTAGCAATCGTCATTACAACAGCAACAGCTTTAGAGTGGGCGGAAAACGTCCACAAGTTTATAAAATGAGTTGCCCCACAAAGAACAATAAAAGCCCCAAACTGCATAAGAACCCATCTATACGGAAAGAAAGCAGACTTCTGAACAAAATAAATCAGTTCCACAGGAATCGAGAAATATGCAAGCGCGATTAAAACATCGGAGATATATTGATACTTGACAAGAAGTTCATCTGGTGGATAAGGCGTGTCTATACACTCGCATGACTCCATCTTCTAATGCCCTCGCATAAAAGGATCTGACAAAAATATACACCCTAACATAAGTTGTCATCACGGGTTTAAAAACAAAAAGTTAACAAAATACCCAAAAAAAAATTTATTAGTTGTAATATAAAATTTATAAATATAAATATATAATGTATTCCGAATTTCAAGTTCAAAATCAAGAACAACAAGAGAACACCAAAATCAAAATCAACTATTTACTTACATAAACAAAACCTAATCTGAGCTATTGAGATTGATGTAATCCAAAAAAAAACTAGCTGAGATTTTTAGAGTAAACTGAAGAATAGTTTGAAAAAACAAATCTCCAAGAAAACGAAATCTACAAAAATTACTTACACGATCCAACAATTGCTGGAATCTTATCACGAAATTAAAAAATATATGAGAAACTAAATAACAATATATTAATTTATAATAGATAATGGTAGAACCAAATCTAAAGAAGCAAATAGAATGAATAAAATAATGCTTAAAACTGAAGCTGATTAAAATATATACATATAAATATAAATCACCATGAGCATTATTGAATGAATTATACAAAGCAAGAAAAAAAATAGAGAGAGTGGGAAAGGAAAGAGTGGATACCGGAGGAAGGGAGGAGAGGGGAGGTAGATCAGGCGGCGGTGTAATCGGAGCCGCCAATTTGATACGGCGGGGACATATGAAATGAATAAAAATGGAGGAATGAAGAAGAGAGTGTTATGTTTGTGAGTGGGAAAACTACGAGACTTGAAGTATAAAGCTATGAGACTCTGTCTCTGTATTTCACGGACAAAGATGGCAACTTATATTAGTCTTACGCGCCTCTCGCGCGTGTTTTTCACTCTCCTATCTTTTTCATCACTATCCTTATTCTCGTTTTTGCTTTGCACTTTACGCACACGTGCGACATCGTTTTTGTATTGCCTTTGCCTAATATATGAGTTGTATTATTTTCAGATTTAAATTTAATATCAAATACTGGAAATAATTTTAATATTTTAAATAATACACACAAACAGTATAAAGATACTTTACAATATTAATTAACCATCTATATTTAAACATCTAAAAATTATTTTTTTTTAGTAAAAATCAAAGGATTTCCAACACTCACATGTTGAACACTTGAAAATATATTTGAAATTCTTTTCGCACTTTTTATAATCTTTTTTTTTTGTCATCTTTCACATATATTAAAATATACTAATAATATAATTAATATGTAATTTATATATAATTATTACTAGATTATTATTCATATATTGATATGTTAAATAACTTCCAACACGCAAAAAATGGTAAAAAAAAACAATTTTTATGTACTTTTAATTATTTTATTTTTTTAATTATATTCTTTATTAGTCTAATTTTTTATTTATAATTTATAAATATTAATAATTTATTTATATTAATGCTTAAAAATAAATAAATATTATGGTTATATATATATATATATATATATATATATATATATATATATATATATATATATATATATATATATATATATATATATATATATATATAAAAGAAGTATGAAAATGTGAATAATATTCAAATAAACGTACATATCTTTTACTTATTAAAATAATTTTAAGAATTTGATAAACATCCCAACATAATTTTTAACAATTACCTTCATTTAAGTTTATCTTTTTATTTTTTGAGGAAATTATTAAATCAATAAATTTTTAATTTAATATATTTTTTAATTTCATATATTAATACTGGGATTCACTTTGATCCTTAATTTTAAAATTATTTATATTAATTTTTTAACTCTTCAAAATATATTATTTTATATTTTTCATTATTAATAAAAAATGTTTTAAATAATAAAATAATTAATACGAATTTTTTTATGTTAAGATACTAATAAGAACTTTGAGGTTATAATATGGAAAAAAAATATTAAACTTCAATTTTTTTAATCTAAATATTGATTTAGATAAGTATTCTATAGTATAATTACACGAAGGAATATTATATAATTACACAAAGGAATGGATAAGATCAGACTCACCAAAATCAACTTTTTAGCATATATCAACCAAAGTTTTATTTAAATAAAAAAAACATTTCACTACTATTATTATCATATTAATTTTCTATATTTAAAAATAATCTGTTAATATTTTTAATATTTTATACCTGGTAACATATATTACATTTTTGTATGTTAAAATATATTATGATAAATTAAAAGTGAAAACTAATATTATATTTAGTAAGATTTTACAAAAATCTAGGTTAAATATTAAAATAAAGTTTAATCACTTTTGATTTATTATTGCAAAAGTTTGTTTAAATATATATCAAATTACTTGTATAAACAAATTTATATAAAATATATTTTTAAAAAGATAATCAACCATATAAAACAATGAAAAAATTAGTTTTAAACTTTAATTTTTTTTTATTATATTAGATTTAAGGCGTCTTAACTTGACTTAGCCTAATTTTTCCCTAATCATAACAAATATATAAAAATAAAACGTTTAAAATTATTGAGTAAATAACTAAATTGATTAGTATTTTTCAATTAAAAAATTGCATTGATATTTTAAAATTTTAAAGGAATAAATTGATCTACATAAAATAAATATATACTGTTATTTATTTTTATCTTTTTCAGTATGCTATATTTGATTCCATTTTCATAAGTTAAAATTGATTTTGAAATATTTATAAGTTTTCTAGGATATTTTTTTAAGCAGCAAAAACTTGAAATAACATATTTGGAGGAATACCAAGTGTATCAATTTGAACAATGCTAGCACGCAATGACACACTAATTATAGTTTACATAATCTTAGTATTCAATTACCAGAGCCACTTTATTATTAATTTAAAGATAAAAGTGACATGATTTGTTTATTTTGATAGTCAAATGGAAAGAAAAGAAGATTCATCCCCTGAGTACCCGTATTGGAATGTTGGACTATGTACAATGCATTTGGGTGATTGTCGCTCTCTCCCAATGCGCTTTCAAATTACATCATCAACTCCAACACCAATAAATAACACTAGTAAATTATTGGACCTTCCGTCCTATACATTCTACTATTCCTTCTTCTCTTCATTCTTAATCGGATTTCTTTTTCTTTTTCTTTTTTTGGATCTCTTTTCAAGTTCTACTAGTATGTTTAAACGGTAATATATAATTGATGATTAATACTCGATAGTTTATTAGTAATATTTCCTCTATTTTGAGGGAAAATTGTGTATTAAAATATATTAATATTAGTATATTTGAATTGGCTTTTGGAAGATCCATATGTGGAAATGATTCTGCGTGAGTTTGAGGTGTTTGTTTTACCAACAATAGAATTGGTTCTATTTGAAGTTAGAATTTGTAGCTTCTATCTCCCGAACTGATTCTAGATCATTTTTACGGTAAAATTTATTGTTTAATTCATGTTTACATATATGTATCTCAACATAAATTAATTCTACTAAACTCAATTTTGTTAGAACCAATTATGTTTACTGTCAATCTAAACACATCCTAAGTTATTTTATAATATCAAAGAATCATTGATAATATTTTTTCTTCTCTTCGTCCTATACAGGTTTATGAACTTGTAAAACTATGTCTACCACAATGTATCAATCGATACAAAGGGTGACTTACAACAAAAGAAAGTACATGACTCTCAAAATCTTAAACCCTTATTTTCTACTTTACAAAAGTCTTAATAAGAATTATTATTCTACCCTAGGTTTTAATCTTCATTTTATAGTCTTCAGATGTCCATGGGTTTCGAAGTCTCTGTTTAATCTTCCCTTGACCCATGTTCTGATTGCTCCTTAAATCTTGGACCAGATCTGCAACAAATCTGTTGCACCAGATCAGGATGTCGAGTCCACAATGCTAGGACATCTTGACTGACATGTCTTCCTTCAACAGATTTCTTCTTGTTGAAACATCTTATGCAACATCATGTTTTACCAAAATTTTAGTCAAATCTTTAGAGCCTTCAATCTCCCCCTTTTGACAAATTTTTGCTAAAACACCTTTTGCACAATAAACCCAGGATGATACAGATGGAGAGGGTAGAAAGTCCTGAAGTCATTTCAGCTGGATGACTTGTCTCCCTTATTGTTGTGAAAAAGGATGCCTTGGAACAAAATATATACTGTTTCTTTATAGACAAGAAACACACAAGGGTTATGGCTAACAAAGAAAACAAGGAAAAACAACAAGAAACAATAAAGATTGATTATAAACTGATATTCTTTCCTTTCTCTATCAAACAAGATTACAAGTATACAAGAATAACAAATAACCTCTCTCTTGAATTAGGATTTTATCTTCCTATTTTTCTTTATTCAAGTTGAGAGAGTAACATGCTATTTATAAGAAAACTAACACACTAACCTAATGGGCATTTTAACAATTACCCATTAGAAGCTAACTTAAGGTACAAGCTAACTTAAACAATTGGGCTTACAAGCAAGACCCAATTCAACATGCTAACAAACATAGCAATATTGACTAATGCATGTTAGAACAAACTTCGACTACAACACACATTACTCGCGAACAAACTTCGACTATCATAGAGTTTGATTCAATATCTCACAAATATCCACCTTGGATCTAACTATATAATATCAAGAAGCTAGCTTTCTTCATTCAGCTTTATCAATTGCATACAGTTGAAAAACTTGCAATTAGGCAACGTCTTGGTGATCATATCAGCAGCATTATGATCTGCTAAAATCTTCAGCACTTGGACTTCTCCATGCTCGACTACCCCTCTGACGAAATGCAACCTCACATCAATATGTTTGGTTCACTCATGATAGGCTGAATTCTTCGACAGATGTATTGCACTTTGACTATCACATTTAACAATGATAACTCGACCTTGAAGTTTTAGCTCCTTTGCAAAACCTTCAAGCCACAATGCCTCCTTCATAGCTTCAGTTAAGGCGATATATTCTGCTTCAGTGGTTGATAAGGCAATGAACTTCTGAAGTGTTGCTTTCCAACTGATTGATGTCCCAAACATAGTGAACACATATTCAGAAATAGATTTTCTAGAATCCATACAACCTGCATAATTAGAGTCGACATATCCTTCGATTGCTACTTTACTATCTTCACCCAAGGCTCCACCATAAATTAGGACTCTATTCAAAGACTCATTTATGTACCTTAGAATTCACTTCAATGCTTGCCATTGAGCCTTTCCAAGATTTACCATGTACCTGCTTACAAGACTTACTGCATATGCTATATCGGGTCTAGTACAGACCATAACATACATCAAAGAACCCACTATATTAGCATATGGAATGCTATTCATATAAGCTCTTTCAACATTAGTATTGGGACACTGATCTATACTCAGCCTGAATTGAGGGTTTGTCGGAGTCACAAGAGACTTTGAATTCGACATATCAAACTTTTCGAGAATCTTTCGTAGGTATGCCTCTTGAGATAAGCATAATTTTGAATGCTTTCTATCTCTTCAGATGTCAATCCCAAGAATCCTGTACGCAGCTCCCATATCCTTCACGTAGAACTTCTTATTGAGTTCAGCCTTCACCCTCATTACATCTTCGACATTATTGCTTGCTATTAGAATATCATCCATATAAAACAACAAAATAACAAATGAATTACCAGGTCAAAATCTGAAGTAAACATAGTGGTTGAACTGACTTCTAATGAAACTTATGCGTGCCATGAACTTGTCGAATCTCCTATTCCACTGTCAAGGAGATTGTTTTAGTTCATATAAAGATCTATTCAATTTTCACACATAATCTTCCTTCCCTTTTTTGACATACCCTTCAGGTTGCCTCATAAGGATTGTTTCATCTAGATCACCATACAAGAATGCATTCTTCACATCCATCTGTTCCAGTTCAAGATCGAATTGGACCACCATGGCAAGCAACATTCGAATGGACTATGCTTCACAACAGGAGAGAACATACCATTGAAGTCGACACCTTCTTTTTTAGTGACCCCCCTAGCGACCAATCTTGCCTTGTATCTCTTCGACGCCACTGCTTTGATTCCTTCCTTAACTTTGAAAATCCATTTACAGCTGACTAACCTGGCTCCAGTAGGTTTCTTGATCAGTTCCCAGGTGTTGTTATCATGAAGAGATTTCATCTCATCATCCATGGCCTTCAGCCATTCAGTCTTCTTTCGACTCCTCATAACTTCCTTATAGTCTCTAGGTTCTTCGTCTAGAACCTCACTTGCATAGATTAAGGCATAAGCTATAAGATATACATACCCAAGTCTCTGAGGTGGCTTGATAACTCTCCTCAACCTGTCTCTTACTAGCAGGTAGTCATTATCAGTCTCCTCATCTTTGACAACATCTTCAGCGTCTTCTTCGACTTTATATGGGATACGCAATTCAGCATCAACATGCTCTACCTTAACAGGAATCTCTCCTTGTTCCAGCTCTTCGTCAACATCATCATTTTTCTTGAAAGTCATCTCTGCTTCATTGAAAACTACATCTCAACTGGTGATACACCTCCTGTAACCTGGCTCTAGGTACAATAGCCTATAAGGTTTTACTCCTTCAAGGTATCCCATGAACATGCATTTCAGAGCTCTAGGTTCGACCTTGTCTTGCCTAATGTGAGCATATGCCACGCAGTCAAATACTCTCAGTCTATCAAGACTAGGTGGATATCCCAACCAAACTTTTTTAGGTGTCTTCATTCCTAAGGCAGTTGAGGGATATATATATATATTTATTAGATAAGCTGCTGTCGAAACAACCTCCACCCAAAACACCTTCTTCAATCCAGCACTAACTAACATGCATCTAACCCTTTCAAGGATTGTTCGATAAAATCTCTCAGCCAAGCCATTTTGTTGAGGAGTACTTGCTACAGTCTTATGCCTTGCAATCCCAGACTCAACACAGTAATTGTCAAACGCTTTGTTACAGAACTCAAGTCTATTGTCGGTTTTCAACCTCTTAACCTTTCTGCTAGTTTGAGTTTCGGCCATAACCTTCCAACTTTTGAAATTCTCAAAAGTTTCATCATTCGTTTTCTGAATGAATACCTATAGCTTTCTGGAATAGTCATCAATGATAGATAGAAAATATCTTGCACCTGAGTGTGAAGGATTCCTTGCAGGCCCCCAAAGATCAGCATGAATGCAATCTAGGGATCTATGTGTTCTTTGCTTGCCTTTGTTAAACTTCGTCCTATAAGATTTACCAAATACACAAGATTCAGAAAACTCCAACTTTTTGACTTTGTCACCTCTTAGCAGGTTCTGCTTCCCCAATTCGACCAGGCCTCTTTTGCTGACATGACCCAATCTCATGTGTCATAATTTTATCTTTGACACAGGTTTTGTGGATGCAACATTTGTCGAACCACTTACAACCTCAGCCTCAAGGGTATACAAGCCTTGTTTCTTCACGCCTCTCAAGAATTCCTTCGACCCCTTCATGAATCTTAGGATACTTTTATCTCCTTGAAAAACATATCCTTTCTGTCGAATTCACCAAGAGAAATCAAATTTCTCTTCATGTCAGGTACATGTTCGCACGTGGTTTTCGCGCGAACAACCTCCGACCTCCTAACGCAGGTTTACTTGCGAGACTGGCCAAACGAGTCCAAAACTTTGGTTTCGAGTATATATGATAGTGGTAGAATGGTGGGTTTTTAGATGCGTTTGAAACAAACATGAATAGAGAATGTGTAGACTTAAATAAGGACAAGTGAGTGGGAAAAAAAAGGACAGAAACAAAAGGCAAGAAATATGTAAAGTTGGTAACATAAATTGCTTTTAAAGGAAAAGTTGGACGTGATCATACATTTTTGCAGGAATGAAACTTTTTTCTCTCAGCGCTTGGTACTCAGAGTATTTTTCCCTTACAATGTTATAAAAAACGTCCCCTTAAAATGAATCTGGGCATTGCCTTAAATAGAAATAACTGTCATGTTGAATTTGGTGGTGCCACGTGTCCTTTCACCACTTTTGTAACTTTCCATGTTCTTAGCTTTCAAATTTTCTTCCCGCTCAAATTTTTTCCTCCTTTGTGTTGGGCTCCTTGCCCATCAGTCGACCTTGTTGATAGAACATGCCTGAGTCGACCCACAAACCTTCCTCTGCTGGCGTCGGCTCACCTCATTTTCGTCACCACCTTTCCCATCCCGTCGACCCACAAGCCAGTCTTTGTGTCGCCTTTCTTTGGTCGAAACTTCCAGCCAACAAGATGCCCCCTCAAAACTCAGTTTCGACAAAACACTTTGTCGATCGAGAAACTTAGTGTTTTGGTTCTATCGAGTTTCGAATGCGTCTTGGTTATGACACAACAATACCATCATTGTTTTCGGTCAAATCAGTTGTCATACCCCAAATTTGTCCTACTTGTATAATTTTCATTTGTACATCCATACATGAGCTGTTATTAAAAAAAATCAAAAAATACATGTTGTTCCACTCAAGGGCCCTTACTCAAAAACAACCAAACAGAAATCAAAAACCAGATCTAAAATGCAGAATCGAATGAGAAGAATAAGAAAAAAGAAAATAAATCAGAAATCTTCTTCAAACCACATCAATAACTCAGCAAACAAAAATAATAAACTCACTCCCAAACGTGTTCAGACCTTCTTCTTCCCCAAATCTATCATGACACAATCAACCACAATAACCTAAACGGCACGAATCAGAGCGAGACAGAGAAGAAGGTTGTGTAACATGAGTTGCGCTATTTTTTTCTTCCTCCCTTCATGACCGTGGTTTCTTCCTTGTTTTCCCTTTAATTCTCCTTGGTGATGAACTTTGTGATGTAGTTTCTTTTTTCTTTCGATTTGCTTCGGTCAATTTGGTTTTAACCCTTTTTACTATTACAGAGAATTTGTTGGTGTTGTTTTACGTTTCAATGCTTTTTTTTTAAATACATTTTGTGAAATGATGTGTGGGCTAATGGGTTCAAAAAGTCCATGGACTTTGTTCTACACACAACCCTTTTTAATTTTCCATCGTGCTTGTTTTAAGTTGTAGGATGATGGGTTTTCATTAAAGCTCAAGTGATTCCATGACCATTTTCATACCCCTCTAATTTCTAGACACCTCCCTCTTCATCTTTTGTTTATATTTGCTTTAACCTTTTAATTTTGAGAAAAAACCTGATTTTTTATAGTTATCATTTAATTTAGTTTTAAATTCCATAATTTAATTTGTTTTTTCATTGATCCTATCTCATTTTCAGTTTAATTTTTCATTTCATGGATGATCGATGGAGTCTTTAGATTCATAAAACATTGATTTATTGAGGTTGTTAACCTTTATTATTTCATATCTGTAGAAAATGATCATCAAGATCATTTTCTATACTTTGGTATCGTGAGAGGTTACCTTCAATTAGTTGACACGAGTTTGTGATTAAGACAAGATCATCTTCTTTTAGGTCTGTGTGACACGATTACATTGGAAAATAATCATCAATATCATTTCTCTATCGTTTTTTTAGCACAGATATCAACTTGTGCAACCTCCTATAGCTTGATTTTCGTCATAAATCAAGCTACGATGGTTTAGTGCTACATTTCGTCCCAATTCAATTTACATCGACTAACAACTAAATTTACTTTCTGTCAATATATTCTTGTTTTACTTTCAGTCAATATACTCCTGTTTTATTTTCAATCAATATATCTTGATTTTATTATCTTGTTCATATACTTGTTAATATTATCTTGATTATACTATTGCGAATATTATCTTGACTATATTGTTATATATCTTGCCATATTATTCACATTGTTCATATCTTGTTCATACACTTTTCTAAAACACTTAACAATTATCGAAACAATAAAATCCTAAATTGGTGGACTGTTGGTTACTTTTCCAAGTAATGGATTATTGGACTTTATCAGAAACCCTAACAAGGAGATTTTGTCTGACTTTTGTTTAAGGCATAGTTTAGGAAATTTCGCACACACACGGATTTCTCTTGGGCTACCTTACAATGAGACCTTTTATTTCGTGCAATCCCGTGTAACTTACATGTATCCCTTTCCCATTTCGATGTACGCATTTGTATTTCTTTGATTGTGGTTTATCTTCTAGGAGCATCCTTAGGGACTAGCGTAAATTAAACCATTTTCAAACTAAATCTCGATTCGTCATCGAGCCATTTTCAAACACCCTTCGTAAGTCGAGGGCTCATACGCATTTGCCATCAACCTATCGGACACACTTTTACATTTCATCGTGGTTACATTATTAGGAGCACCCTCAAGGACTAATATTGTTTCTCACAACCTAACCCTTAATGCGTCTTCAAACCGGTTCCATTTTCAAACTAACCTTCAACCAACCACGTCTTTGTACACAAGTAAAAATCAAATCCTCGATTCAACGTCAAGCGGTATTTTAGCCAAGTTGTAAGTCGAGTGCCTTTTGCCTTGCAGTCCACCTCTTTGTGCAACTTATTCAATTCTATCTTTTTTAAAACGCTTTTCTTAACAAATAACAAAAGAAGAGGATCCATGGAATCTAGCACTCCTTGGATCTTCTAATGAGTGGCTCTTGAGGCGCATGCTTTGGGTTGTCATTCATTGAACCTTTTGTCTTAAAATGCTTAATTCTTATTCAAACATTTTTGTAATCAAACTTAGGAAAAAGGAGATTCTTGGCGTATAGCATTCCTTGAATCTTCTAATGATTAGCTCTCGAGGCATGCCCCTTGAGCTGTTATTCATTCACTCTTTCGATTTCAAAACATTTAATATTTTCTCAAACCTTTTCAATCAACTCCTGAAAGAACTGAGTTCTTTGAATCTCGCATTCCTTGGATTTTTTAGTGACAACTCTTGAGGCACGCCCCTTGGGTTATTTGTTAGTTAATTTTTGGTTTCCAAACCAAACTTAAATTAAACTTAGTTCAATTCAACCCCTCTCTTTTCGTGGTCGTCTCCACGAAATACGAACGCTCTGATTCTTCATTCTCGTCTGAATGTAAGATACGTAGGCACAAGATTGTGATGATCTTGGCGAGCACACTTCCATTTTTCTCCGCCATTTTATCACAATTCTATCCATCTTCCATTTTACCTCTAACCTTTCCTGTAGTCGAACTACGACAACTCTGATTTCTCATTCTCGTCCAAATGAGCATACGTAGGCACAAGGGCTCCAATCCTTGTCGAGCACCCTATCCTTAAACCACCCATTTTCCCCTAGCATCGAATCCTTTTATCGTACCGTTTTGCATTTACCATTGAGAAGAAAACAAGTAAGCTTAGATAATACCCATCACAAATCATACTAAGAGGTTCCCGTTGAGTACAACAGTCGTGAGGGGTGCTCATACCTTCCCCTTTGCGTAACCGACTCCCGAACCCGGAACATTGGTTGCGACGACCGTGATCCTGTCCTTTCGTTTAAAAGGTTTTCTCGATATTTTCCTTTCCCGTCTCTTCAGGATAAATAAAGTTCGGTGGAGACTCTGTCGAACCGCATACCGCGCCTTTAGCGCGAGGGTCGTATGTCCGAATGAATTTTTGAGGTGCGACATCAGCCACACATCACCCACAGTCTGACGTGATAATGGCGCCTTTCTACGCCATAATTTTTAAGAAAACTAATCATGTTTGGTCACATCCCAACATCATGGGTTTTTAAACCACTCTCACTCACACTAGAATTAGAACCGCCCTTTTCCTTTTCAATTGCGTTCCAGCTTGCCTATAAATAAATTATTTTCATATTTGGTTTCTTTTTTTCCAACTCTTCTTTTGCTTCATCTCTTTTGCAACCTTTGCTCTTCAAAATTTATTCAACTTCCTTTCCAATGGCTTATTTAATCATTTCCATCACTCACACCTCCAACAACAATCCTATCGTGTTTGTTCTCTCTGAAGCTGACTCCCTTAGGACCCTTCCAAACCTGACATCTGCTGATGACACGGTGGTAGCTTCCTAGCAATGCTAGATGGTCATCCCTTTTGCAGTTGCTGGAAAGCTGCATGCTTTCCATGGGCCGTATCCTGCTAACAATTCAAACCATTAGGAGCTTCAGGCATTCTTTCCTTGCTTTCTAGCCACCATCCCCCCAGCTTTCCAGAAGGGTGGCACTCTCGACCTAAAATTCATGGCGCCAAAGGCCCGTCTGTTTCCGGTTGAGGCCTACCCCAGGAAACAAAGACTATATTTCCTGGTTAAACAAGGTCTAGGGAAAACTTCAGGACCAATGGAAGACGGCTGACATCTTCGATGCCATTCAGCTCTCCAGGAATGCACACAGGGTCGACCCTTGTCTACTTTTGGCATCAATGTTTTTATGGGAAGGTTCGACCAACACATTCCACTTTCCTTATGGCATGTTGACATTGACTCTCTTAGATGTGGCGGTCATCACTGTTCTTTCTTCTCTGGGTGAGACATTTGATTCGACCCTGGAGACGGGAGCTACCTTCGACTTCGACCATGCTGGCTTCCTATTTTGACGATGTCTCAGACGAAGAGCACATTGCCTTTCTAACTCTCTGGCTATCCTACTACCTCTTCTGCCCTGTCTCTCTATAAATAGCCAAGAGTTATATCAACTTGGAGATCCAGATACATGAGGGTCGAAGGGTATCTTTGGGTAAGCTTCTGCTATCCTCCCTATATCATTCTCTTGGTATGTCGGCCTTAAGAATAAAACTCCTCCATGAAACTACCAAGGCCTTGAACATTTTAGGGCTCATGTGGTTGCTACAACATTGACTCAATGCCACCTTCGAGCATCAACTGGGTTATCCTGTGTCTGCAATAATGCAGCGTATAAATGAAGATCGTTTCGTAGAAGGCGTTCGACTCGTCTTGATGACCATGCAGGAGACACCCAACAAAACTCTTTTTATGAAATACCTCACCATGTTTACTAAGGCAAACACCTTTGTTCCTGGCATGCCTCCTTTTGTGCATCGACAATTTGGTCTGTCATGGTTCAGAAATCCCTTTCCTGGCACTTCTCCAAAGGCAACAGCAATGTCAAATTCAATTAGGCGGGTGTTTTTTACTCCTACCATGTTTTCATTTCGAATTGAGACAGGAAACACAGGTTATGGATTCATGAACTATCAGTCCAATTTGGTGTCCCGACAGTTTGGCTTGAGCCAAATGCTACCAAATTATTTTGTACGACACTCTTCTGACATTGTATGGGTTGGTCGATGGCTAAACCTGGTTGGCCACAAGAACTGCCTTAAATTTGCTAAGTCGACTCAACGTCTTGAGTTGCCAGTTTTCTCTTTTCAACCATCCTTCTTCACCACCGAAAGCTTCAATGTTTGGTGGTCGGAATACCAAGCCCAATGCTTCAACCGTGACCTTTTCTTGGAGAATGTGGTCGACGCCTTTGCTTCTCTCATGGGTGAAGTCCCTGCCCCGTCAATCGTTGTAGCTATCGAGAATCCCCCAGGAACTGGTGTCTCTGAGGATACCTCAAAGAAGGTGCTTTCTCTATTTTTCTTGTTTATCTTTCATTGATTGCCAATATCTTATTTTTTTATGCTTTCTTCCTCAGGGTCGGAAAAGAAAACTATTTTAAAGGTGTACAAACCCTTACAACCATCTAAAACCTACTAGAACATAAAGTCAACTCCCATACCATTGAATTTTGACTTTTCTGCACTTTCAATGCTAAGTCACTGCCTAGACCATTTCTAATCCTTCCAACACTTCAAACATACTCCATATAAGTTGTTTAAACTATCCAAGGCATTAAAAAAGTTCTGTAACACCATTTCCTAGAGTTTCACTTTGAAACTCTTGATGCTTTCTTGCAAAAGAAGCCATTATGTCAAGGCAGTGTGGTTGAGGGAGTTTTGATCATTTGGACATCTTATTTGGAGCACATTGAAGCTGCTTGGATCATCATCCATCAAATGGATTTCTAGTTTGGTTTTTTGACTTGAAAAGGCTACAAGAGGTAAGTATTCCAACTTGCTACTTTTTAGGTTATATTGAATTTTGAGGTACATTGATTATGAACATATTAGATATGTCTTATAGGTTATGTTTGAACCTTTTCTTGATCACAAACTTGTGTATTCATGACTGTCCACTTGTGTCGGCTTGTTAGCTTGATTTACATCTCATTTCCATATGAAACTTGTTAATTATGGTTAGTAATAGATGATTGGTGTTTGTAAACATCATTTATAGGTTACATGAGATATGTTTGATCACTTGTCTCATGTTGAATTGATGCATTTCTGTCTGTCACCTTGTTCTTGCACAAACTTGCCATTTTTTCCACTTCACATGTTATATGTTGAATGAGCTTGCGTATTGATGTATGATGCTTGTAATCACTCTCTATATGTCTCATATTATGTGTTTGAATCATTGCTTGCTGCTTAGAACATGCGTATTGGACTGTCACTTTGCTTTTGCACATAACTTGCCATTTTCAATGATGTCTTCGAGTTTTTCATATGATGCATGATCTGAGAAAACTACCACCACCATTGCATTTCTTGTGAAAAAATACACAATTTTATTTTTTGTTTCACTCAATTTTATTAAGTTTTGAGCAAGTTATGGTCCTTCTTGCAAATCTGCCTAGCCTTGGTCAAGTTGTCTTGTTTTTTGCTCTAGTTTGCCTAGTTTTGAACCTAGTTTTCAAAAGTGCATAACTTCTTTTATTTTTATCATTTTGATGCCACTCTTTTTGAATTATGCTCCTAAGTGTGTCTAGTTTCAATGCGTGAAAAAATAATTCAAAAATTGTTATTTTTGAAACACTTTGGTCCACTTGAATGACATGGCCTTTTTAGGGTTTTTTCTTTGGTTTTCATGAACTTTCTGGACATGGTACTTGATTTTTCTTGTAAGTTTGATCTTGTATGAATCATTTTTGAATTTATAACATGTTTGTATGTTTAAAAACACTTGTATCTTTGCTTCACCATGATCATACTTGCCTTTGTGGATGCATGAATTTGCAAAGTTTGCCTTGAAACTTCTTTGTGAACCATGATATGTTTCTTGATATTGTAACCTCTTAAACATGATCCCTAATCCCCTATTTTGTTTGTTTATGTTTCTTGTTAAAACCATAACATTTTTAGGTTTGTTCCTTGCTTTGGTTGTTACCATGAATCTTGTTCATCTTTCCCTCTATGAAGTTTGAATCCATGCTTGAATTGTTGCCTATCCATGCTTGATTTTCATCAAGATGTATTGAATATGATTGAATGGGGTATATTTATATTTGATTGATTCATATACCATATTTGATTCAAGTTATAAGTTATTTATATAAGTTTTGTATGAATACCATTGATGAAAATATTGTTGTTACACATGTTTCATGTTTGCCCATGTTGGTTGTTACCTTTTTGTTTAACTTGCTTCACCATAAATCACATGTTGTTGTCACACTCTTGTTCAAAGATACTTGGTTGTCACCTTGATTTGTATCCATGCTTAAATGTTGTCATGACCTGTGCATGTTGATCCTTGAACTTTGTCATGATAAGTAATGTTTTGACTTGTGTATGATGCATTTATGCTTGTGATGTTTGGTCTTGTAAGAACCTCATCATCCCCTTTTATATGTTTTAATATCTATGTTTACCTTTGATTGTAACCATTTTATTTGATTCTAAACTTCTTGTTATTGAATACTTGGTTGTAACCTTGTTCTTTGCTTGATATGGTCATAGGCTTACCCTTTATCTTACTTGATTGTTACCATGCTCTTTATATTTTCATCATGTTTGAATGAATGAATATTGTGTGTTTAGGCCTTGTTAAGTTTGTGTCCCCGAGTGATGTAGCTTGTTAGCTCTCACCCAGTTGCCTTGTTATCCCTTTTTCCAAAGGAAAGTCTTTCTATTGACTTTACTATCATAGATATCTCATTACCCTTACCCTTGACTTGGTTAATTCATTAGGTCCTTTAACTTAGTTAAGTTGGAACTTATATCCATTAGAGTACTACATATGTTTAGGATGTGAAAACTACCATATTCATAACCAACCCCGATCCCTAAAACTCTAGCGTTGTTGTTACATCGCGCAAAAGGTTTTTCTTTGTTTAACCTTTCCTTTGGATAAAATAAAGCTCAGTGGTAAATTTTAATGAATTAAGATTCAAGTTAATCAATAGCTTGGTATCCGATTCTCACCGCAACAGCAATGGCGACTTCGCTGGGGAAAAGGGACTTTGAGGGTTTAGCCCACTTTGTGTGCTTGTATACTATATCTCTGTATGTTTGCCTATACATGTATATTTGTGAATATATAACTCTATGTTTGCATTGGATCATTTGGGTGATATCTTGAGTGGTGAGATAAGTCCTAACCCGGACTTGGGTGTACATATATAATAGAATATGGTATGATCAATAGTTGGCTGTTGGGAGTAATCCTAACATGTTTGACATATGATGTAACCACGCTTAGTTGAGACCTCCTTGAGATAATTAATGGTGTATGAGTAGTCATGTGTTTCATTAGTTGTCTCAACCTGAGAGTCCGTGAAACTGAGGACCTTTAGTTACCCACTTACCCCACTTGGCCTTCTTAGGACGTAGTGCGGTGACTATAAGGGAGTAGTCCCGAAATAGTTGTTATGTGATACTACACTCAGACGAGTTTATCCTGAGAATATTTTTTACCCACGTGAGTAGTCATGTTGGTTCATAATATCCGAAGGATTTATCTATGACTATGGAAAATCTTGATAGAACCCATGTTGCAGGTACAATGGACACCTTAATACATATCCTTTGGGAGGGTATACCCTGGCTTCATGCTCATAACCCAGAACCTAGGACCCTTGCTTGTTAGCATATGCATTTGTGCATTGTGTATACTTGAATATGTGCCACGTGTGCATCATATCATCATATCATCATGGCATCTCATCTTGGTGCACTGGTTTTGTGAAACTCAGTCGTCCTCTTTTGCAAAACCCTAGATATCATGGATTTTGGGAAAAGAAACACTAATAAATACAACTTCAAGAAATGTGATACAACGAAGTTGAGAGAGTTAGAAACATTGGTATTTGAAGATTTTGGGAAAACATACGGGAAACTCATGAGTATTATGAAGACTAGAATGGAAGAAGGGGTCCTTAGCACTTTGGTTCAGTTCTAAGATCCGCTATACCACTGCTTCACCTTCCCGGATTACCAATTGATGCCGACACTAGAGGAATACTCTTACTTCATTAGGATCCCTGTGACAGATAAGAAACCATCCAGCGGTTTGGAAAAGTTACCCTCGCTGAAAGAGATTACTGGTGCACTTCATCTAGAAGTATCTGAGGTCAAAGCCACTTATGCTTCAAAGAATGAAGTTAAAGGTTTTAATTTTGATTACTTATTGAAGAAGGCTACTTCCCTTGCCAAGGAGGGCAGTGTGAAAGCATTTGAAGCGGTATTGGCTCTATTGATATATGGGTTGGTATTGTTCCCTGAGCTAGAAGAGTTTGTCAATTCAACTGCTATCATCGTGTTCTTAAATGGTAATCAGGTACCCACTTTGCTAGGTGATGTTTACCATTCCATTCATCATAGGACTCTTCAGGGAAGAGAAATTATTCTTTGTTGTGCACCCTTGTTGTACAAATGGTTTGTCAATCATTTACCAAGGATGGACGCTTTCAAGGAAAATCCTAATGGTTGGAGATGGTCTTAAAGGATTATATCTCTAACTTAAGCAGATATTCACTAGTACAATCCCGCCTATGATTGAGGAGTCTACATTGACAGATGTGGTTCTTTTCCAAATGTACCACTTCTGGGAGTACAAGAGGGAATCAACTACAATCCCGCATTAGCCAAACATCAATTTGGATTCCGAATGAAGGATAAACCTAGCAACATCCAGTTGTCTGGTTTCTTATACCTTAACACTGAAACAAAGGAGAGTTTAAGGAACAATATGATTGATTCTTGGGGGAACATCCAGAAGAAAACTAAAGTTGAACTTGGGAAAAGGAATTATGTAGCCTTTGAGCCATCCACTCAGTGGGTTCAATCTAGATCCCGTGATCTCAAGATGCCTTACCTTTTTGAAAAGAATACGCAGATTGTCATCACCTCATCTTCCGCCATCCCTGTTGAGAAGATGGAAGAGTGCCAAGAGATCCTTGAGAGAACCAAGCTTGAAAGGGACACTTGGGAAGGCAAGTACCATACTCTTCACTCTGAGATGACGGAATTGAAGAGAGAGCTACAAGACAAGGATGAGTTGATTAGGTGGCTCGAAAGATGCTTGATTAGTGAAGATGTGATAAAAGAGAAATTATTTTTCTCTAGCGTCAAGCCTACGCAAAGTACTCATGAGTATTCAAATATCCCACCAACTTTTGGCGCCTAGAAAGGAATAGTAGATAAGTTGATAATAGAGAACACTATGCTGAAAAGACTGAAGAGGACGTGCGGATAAGACTCTTGTCAGATTTCTTGACCATAGGGCCTAGTTTTCTACTTTGATCTAACCTCACGTTTCTTGTATTGTATTTCAAAAGTTGTGACTTTTCCCAATATAAATGAGACAAGGGTTTTGCTTCAATTTATCTTCTGAGTTTCGTAAAACCAGTTGCATCTAGCATCTTTGCATTGCATTTTTCATCTTGCTAACCATTCAAGGAATTCAAAATCTTTTTTGTAGACATAGTAATGTCTCAAAGAAACAGGTTCACATTCCCAAGCCTGAGGTTGGACAACCTAAGGATCTTAAGAGGCCTAGTAAGGAACTCTGCTGCTTTCATCGCCAAGTATGGAGACCTGTTATCTTTACTAGACATGCAAGTAAACGAGGAAATACTGCTAGCTCTCACAAGGTTTTATGATCCTCTTTACCATTGCTTCACATTCCCGGACTTCCAGTTGCTTCCGACTTTGTAAGAATACTCTGCGCATATGAAGATTTCTATGAATTTTACATCTCACTTTGGAAGAGAAAGAAGACCAAACATGAGAGATATTGCTGAGGCTCTGCACCTGGAACCCACTGACCTTCCAACCCATTTGGATATTAGAGGTGGATTTACTGGAATGGAAGCAAGACCATATGGAAAGGGCTGAGTTTCATTATGATCATGGAGATATGGGAACCTTTAAAGCTATACTGGTGTTGCACCCCAAATTTTGACCCCTTAGATCCTCATCATCATTGTAGGATCATTTTCATTTGATTAACTAAGCTTAACCCATTTCAAGTTTATATTTGTTAAGATGCAGATGAATTAGGGTTCTGTACCGTCAAAATCGAGATTTCGGTGGTCTGATCAATCAATGTTTTGGATTGATTCAACTTCAAATAAGTCTCCAAATCATCAATAATACAACATTGGATCAAGTATGGATTCAATTTGAGGTGGTCACCCGGAAATTGAGAACAGTGCAGTTCAAGATGCCCGATTAGGGTTTTCTGATCAGGAAAAGTCAATTGTAGTTTGACCTTTGGTTTAAAGAGTATTTCAATGGTGGGATTTTGATCCATTAAGCTCCTATGGCTTAGTAAATTCCATTCAAAGAGTTTCAAGTCCTCAAGATGTCCGGATCATCGACAGTCGACTCGGTAGTCACCGATTGATCGAACGTTTGACCAAAAAGTCAACTCTTCAACAATAAGGAATTTGACTTCAAGGTGTGAATAAAAAATGTTCCTTATATCATATTACACCTCCCCATAAAATTTCATGACCATTGGATCAAGGGTTAAGAAGTAATTGCAAAAATCGGGAATTAGGGTTTCGAAAGGGGCAAGACCATAACTCCTCAACCACACATCCAAATGAAGTGGTTCAAAACTCATTGGAAAGCTCTTGAAAAATACTACAAAATCCTCAAAGTGGTCCATGATCAAAAAATGCATAGAATTGGAGTTATAGCAAAATTCATTTTTGAAGGGGAAATAACTTAGAAAAATTCTAAGTTATTTAGCACTTTTAAGTGGTTTTTTCAGAAACTTTGAAGGGTTTTTCAACCTAGTTCCATCAATAATTTGGAAATTCCCAAAACATGGAAGTTATAGAGCTACTTGAGGGATTTCTAAATTGTGGTAGAACTCCTCAATAACATGTTTGAGCAGGAAGTTATGCACCATAGAAGTTGAGCCTGTCACACTTGAAATCACTTGGTCCAAACTTCTCAAAATTGGATTTTCACAACTTGGGATATCCCCAACCCTTGGATCATGATTCAAGCTGATAATGTGAGGTATAGATGGAGAGAAAACCATAAGGAAGGATGGTTTAATGAACATAGCAAGTTGGAGCAAGTTGACATTATTTTAATCAAATAAAAGGGAGGAAAGAGAAACTTTTTGAGGAGTTGGCAGCTGCAGTCCCTCTACACTCTAGCCTTGCATAAGGTCACTTCACCCCTCTCATATCATATGGTTTTGATTTCCTTGAGCCAAGGAGTTGATGGGAAGAGGATGCCACAAAGATTTTGGAAGATTCACTTCAAAACTTCATAAACTCCCTCCAAAATGTGGAAAATTCAAATCTGCCCTCATGTTCACTTTCACTATAAATAGAGGCACTCTCATTGATTTTATGGAGATGAGAGCACTCTACATCCCTAGAGAAAACCATTGCTCTCATTCAATCTTGCTTTTGCTTACAAGTGAAGAAAGCTCCCTAAAAAACACCAAAATCTGCCTTGGAGCAAAGTGCCTTCTAAAATCATTTCCACACATTCAAACTCACCAAAAACCATATACAAAACTCATAAATATTGTGTAGAAGGTGTTAATACTTTCAAAGTACTCAAAAACACCATTTTTTTCAAAAAGTCAACTTTCACACCAAGCAAGTTTGACCACTATTCTCAAAATCTGCCAAATCCTTGTCTAGGCCTATTCTTGATGTCCTATCCATCCATACACCTCACATATGTCATATTGCAACTGTACAAAGCATTGAAAACCATTAGTGAAGCTCATTTCTCTAACTGATCTTGAAAGTTGGTTTGTTGCTTCAAGAGGAAGCAAGCTTCATCTCTTTGCAAAGGAAGGAGTATCTCTGGGTTTCTAAGCTTTTTAGGTTGCTCAAGACTTGTCTACAAGAGGTATGTGATATTCAAACTCCTCACTAGTCATACATTATCTTGTATTGTCATTTTGTGGTGATTTTTGTGAAAACATACCATGGCTGCCCCATTGTGGTTTCTTTGTCAAGAACCCTAGTTTTATGATCATGAAATTTGTTTTGTTAATATTTTTTCATTTGTAAATGATATGTGGATGATATGTTACAAGTTGTTACTTTAATGTCATGCTTAAACTTGTTTGTGAAGATTTTGGCCATGTGGTAGATTTAGGATCCAACTTTGAAATAATGATGTGCTTGCCCTAGTCTTGTTAGACCTAGCTCATTAGTGATGTTTGACTCAACTTGTAAGTTACTCATAGGATCCCCCTGCCCTTGATCATGTTTGAATCAATGTGGCTATTATTTTTGCTCTTATGTCATTTTGGTGTTATCTTGCTTACCATTACTATGAGGTGGGGTTTTGAGTTGTTAGGCTTGTTATTTCTTGTATCTCAAGTCATTGGTCTTGTTCATGATGTTTGTTTGGTGAAGATGTGAGAAATATGAGTTTTGCTATTAGGGTTTTCATGAGATATTGGTAATTTTGCTGTCAAATTAGGGTCAACATATCATTTTTGGCTTGGAGCACTTTTGTTTGACTTTAAGATTATGGATTCATTTGTTTACCTATTTTGAGGGTGTGTGTGGTGCCTAGGTGCTCAAAAACTTCTTAAGTGTTCAAAATGACTTGTCATTACTTCACTTACATTTCAAACATCATTGATACCACCAACACATCATTTTCTGTTTCAGTTAATTCCTACATGATTTATGTGCATAGAATCACTGCCCTATTGATTTGAAACTTGTGTGTGATGTTATTTATCTCGAACTGTCATGAAATCACCTGCTGCTACATTGGTTCACTAAAACTGTTTCACATTTCAACAACATACCAAAATTTTGCTCCAACTGCTATGAGCTTGATTTCAATGCATGATCACTTTCCTTATCATATTTATGATGTGTGCACATTGGTAATTTGATCTATTCTTGCTTGCTTCCTCAATTTCACCCACTGCCCTAACAAGACAGTTTTTTACATTGCCACAAAACTTACCAATTTCTGTTTTAGGTGCAATATGCTAAATTTTTGAATTCAATCTCATCCATTGTCACATATATGTTGTATGTGTGCTTTTGTTTTGGTTTGAAACCATTTCCATTTGCAAAATCCCTACTGCATAATCAAGACTATTTTTGCTATCCCACCAACATGTCAATTTCTATTCTAAGTGCATTATGTTTTATTTTCTTGGTTCATCCTATCTGTCATCATGTATATGATGTGTGTGTACTTTTGTTTTGGCTTGAAACCTCACTGCTTGAAAATTCACCTATTGCCTCATCCATTACCAAAATGTTTTGCATTTCCTCTAACATGCCAATTGTTGATTTAATTGAAGTGTGCCTAATTGTTGAATTCAATATCATCTGTCATTACATTTATGATATGTGTGCATCATTGTGTGGTATAAAACTCATCATCTTGGAATATACCTGTTTGCATTGGCAACTTGTTCCAAAACTTTTTTCACATGTTATACCACCAAACCATCTTGAAAAATCTGCCACAGTTGTGACTGTCATGAGAAGTATGCCTTGAGCTTGATATGTTGAACTTCTGTTTTGTTCTTAGTACACGCTTGTTGCCCTAAGAATGTGGTATCATTGAATCATGTTCTGTTAGCATCATCATTTTGCACTAGTGGCTGTTAGCATTTAGATGTATACACTAAGGGTTTGTAATCTTGATTGAAGCAATGACTGTTTTTTTGACATCATGGTAAGGCTGCTTTCAATAGATATGTACATGTGATTCCCATGAGGGGTTTTTATTTGCTTGTAAGTCATGGTTGAGATCTTTCATGAGTTTGCTTGTTAGCATCATGAGGTCAATGTTTGGGATATTTGTAGTGTTTAAACTCTGTCATGCCTTTTCTATCACAAACAATACTGTCAGTTAGAAGTAGCACTATTGCCATATGATACCAAGTTTGTTAGGTGCATGAGACTGTTTGTTGAATGTTGTTTAGCATTGCCATGATGAGATCCATAGCAAAACTGTTATAGCTGTCTAACTGTTATCCAATATTGCTGCTTCTTCATTTTCAACTATTTCCAAGTCTGTTATTTTGCTGTTAATAACATGAGTGCATTTATTGTGTGAAAACAGGTGGTAACCTGTAGTGTTTAAGCATTGTCTTGATAATGCTTATGTTCTCATGTCAATCAAAAGAAAACTGTTTTGACACACTATTGTAATGTTGCACTTTTCAAACCATGTGCATTTCTTTCAACTCACATACCATTTTGTGGCCTAGATACTTATTGAGCAATTTTTCTGTTGGAAGTCATCCCTTGCTATATTTCAAACATGTGCAAATTAGTTTTGGTTTTGAACTCATGTATTTTGATCATAACATCTTGGTACATGTCCATATCATGCTTATCATTGCAACTCATATGTCATTTCTCAATCCAGGGCTGCTTTGCTTTAATTTCTTGTTAGAACACTTTCTATATCACCTTTATGGTTTGCTCATGTTGTTTCATCATCCAAACTGCCACTGGTACAACTTATGTTCATCAAGATGCATATCAAAAAGCCATTTTGCAAGTTCAATTGAATTTTCTTATGTGAACATCATTTTGAAAAACCAATTGCACCATCATCATCCTTGTGGAAAAATAATCAAGATAGACTTTAATTTTGCTGAATTTGGTGTTGAGTTGATAGAGTTATGAACCAATCCGTTTCCACCATGCTTGCTTTGATTTTGGCCCAGAAATGTTTGCCTTGTGAGGGTTATGTATTTTTAGGGATGGCATAATCAACGGATGTATGGCCACCCCAGTGGTAGAAGCATGTGCCTTAAGTCACTTGTCTTGCCCTTGGTCCTTGGTTCGATCCCTGAGTGGGACACTTTTTGGCATTTTATTCCAAATGACATTGTTTTCATTATTTTGTCCATCTTTTCCTTTCCTCTACAACATGCGCGCAAGTGGCCAAGTGGTCTTGGGTTTGTAAGCAAGAGGGCGTGGGTTCAACTCCCACCCTTGCCATTTTTATTTTATTTTTACAATATTGTGTATATTTTGGCATAAAATTTCCAAAAAATCATAACTTGTTCATTTTTTATCTTTTTGAACTCGTTTTTTTTTTGCAACATGTTTATTTTAATGTCTAAATTCATGTGATGTAAAAATATTCCAAGTTGTTTTAAATTATGATGCCTTTTGTCTATGGGAACTTTAGGGTTTTGTTAAGATCGTTATCTTACATGTTATTAAATTCCCTTAGATTATGCTTGAATTTTCTTGTGAGATCTTTGCTTCCCATGTTAGTTAATATGCTAGGGTTTACTCTCCTTTGGTTGTCACCATAATCCCATGATTGATTCCTCCTAAATTATGAGGTTAAACTAATTTACTTGTGTTTGATTGTCATCAAATACATATTGTTGTTACACTTGATATATCTTGAAATTATAACATGTTTACTTTCAAATTGTGATTTGTTTACACGGTTGTAACTTTCATCTTTTCCAATCTTTTTTAAGATATGTTTTCACCTTTGTTAAGATCCCTTTCCATCTTTGTTATGATGTTTCCCCATCTTTGTTAAGATTTGTTCTTGGTTGTGACCATTTGTCTTAATTGAAATCATTAATATTGTAATACTTGCTTTGGGTGTGACCATTTATCGTGATTGAAATCTTTGCCTGATATTGTAATATCTTAAATGCTTACTTTGGTTGTAACCATTCATCCTGATTTAGATCCTTGCTTATTATAATATGCTTGATCATTCTTGGTTGTAACCATATCCCTTATATTCATCATGTGTGAATGTTTATGCTTTGTTAAGTTTACTTTCCCCAAGTGATGGAACTCTTTAGTTCTCATCCAAGTTGCGTCATATTTTCCCTTCCAAAGGAAAGTATCTCTATTGACCCTTGGGTCATAGATAGCTCATTAAACTCATAGGTCTGGATAGAACCTTCCCCTCCTTTTGGTCTGGATAGAATCAATAGGATTTACACTCATAGGTCTGGATAGAACCTTCTCCCCCTTTTGGTCTGGATAGAACCAATAGGATTTAAACATCATAGGTCTGGATAGAACCTTCCCCCTTTTAGTCTGGATAGAACCAATAGGATACCCTCATAGGTCTGGATAGAACCTTCCCCTCCTTTTGGCCTGGATAGAACCAATAGGATTTAAACTCATAGGTCTGGATAGAACCTTCACCCTCTTTTGGTCTGGAAAGAACTAATAGATCCTTATTTTGTAGTTCGGGCCTGAACTACGACCGCTCTGATTTCTCATTGGACAATGAGAACACGTAGGCACAAGATGTGATATCTTGACGAGCAACCTTCCCCCTTTCTCCCACCTTTTGGTCTGGATAGAACCAATTGGGCTTACAACGTAGAACTTTAAGATAGAGTTTGGTTAACTCTATGTAAGAATCATGGATATGATTACTTACCCCCCTTTCTTGAGTGTTCAATTTAGATCTAGAGAGTTTGGATAAACTCTACACAAACATTGTTATGTTTGTCCCCCTTGGAACCTTGATCATAATCAAGTGTTCTTCAACCCTAGTGAGGTGAACTACGATTGCTTTGATTCTATCCTAGTTAGGATACGTAGGCAGAGGATGCGACGTCTTTGTGAGCAAACTTAGAAACTATCTTTAGGTTTTAACCTACACCTTTACCCAATCCCAATCCATAGAAAACATTTAGCAAACTTAGCATGCAAAAAAACAAAAGGTTCCTGTAGAGTACTACAGATGTTTAGGATGTGAAATACCTACCCTATGCATAACCAACCCCTGATCCCCGAATCTCTTAGCATTGTTGTTACATCGCGCAAAAGGTTCTTTCTTTCTTTAGACCTTTCCTTTGGATAAATTAAAGCCCGGTTGTGAATTTAAGAATTAAAGATTCAAGTTAATCAATAGCTTGGTATCACGATTCTCACCGCAACAACTGGCTTTCTTGATTTATGGCTTATATTTGTTTCCAAGTAACCCTGAGTTCATCAGCTTAGAGGCCATCAAGTTATTCATTGTCAAAAATCTCGTTCCTACTTTATTGGCTGATACCTATTACACCATTCATCAGTGGAGGGTGTATAATCTCGGACAATTTGCCTGCTACACGACGCTCTTAAGAAAATGGTTTATTTTGTATTTACCTAGAACGTTCCCTCTATGGAACCTAGAAGACAGTAATAAATGGGTTGGAAAGATGGCTTCCCTCTCTCACTATGGCATCAGCTGGTATGATCTTGCTCACGGAGGAATAGTAGAAATACATAACTGTGGGGATTTCCCAAACGTACCCATGATCGGCATCAAAGGATGTATCAACTACAACCCTATCCTGGCCCGCCGCCAGCTAGGATATCTAATTGAGAAAGAATCGGATCCAACCTTGTTAGAGACTTGCTTCTATGAGAAATGTAGTGACCCGAATTTCGAAGCTCGAGTCATATTCGCCTGGCGTCTTACCAACTTACAAGGGATGACCGTCGTGGAAAACCCGATTTATCTCGCTTCAGAGGCATACCTGTTTTGGTCAAAGGAGATACCGCTAAAGATGTTATACACCCGCTCTTATGACATTCTGCCAGTCCCGGAAGAACTTTTGTCTAGAAGAGAATTAAGGTTCACTTTAGTCAAAGCCAAGCGAGAAAATGAAGAACTCTGGGAGCTGCTTCGTCAAGACCAGATGAGGGAAAGACTACAAGAAGGAGAAATATCATCTTGTTAGAAGATCTTGGCCTTTTAATTTCCTTTTGTTCAGTTTGTACCCCTAGCTTTTGGAAATGTGTAACCTTCAATTTTGAAAATGTTATAAAAGTTTCATTCGTTAATTGAAACTTTATGCTTGTGAGACTCTATTTGTTAATGGAAATTTGGTTAAGCTTTCATTTTTTAATGATAAGCATCGCGTTGTTACGTGTTGATCCATTATTTTTGTTCGTAAACAAAATTTTTGATTTTCCTTGAATGTGTGGCTTGCATTTGCATCTGCATCCTACATTTCATTTGTGTTGCATTGCATCGATTCTCCGGCTCATCCTATTCTTTGTTGTTGTCAGAAATCACACTGAATACCCACCGATACCAGAGCCAACGCTCAGAGAAGAATGGATGATCAAGACCAAAGAATGGATCAAATCGACAACGACCTCGAGGGGCTACATGGTGACGTTAGCCAGATTATGGAAGTCCTTCAAGTGATAAGAGCAAAAATGGACTCGCAGACTATAATGGTGTCTGAAATCAATACAATAGCGGCAAATCCTTCTCCGGTAGTAACCTCAGCAACTAAACATCCATTTGGTATCGCCATGGATTTCATGCCACCATTCAGTAATGCCCATCAATTCAATCTTCAACAACAGATTGTTCTGTTAATGACGGAACTTCAGAATCCTATCTACACCCAGGCAGGTGCTCAGGCACAGGTCTGATCGATCTTCAACAATCATCAGCGGATATATGATATATCCGACGGGTCTGAGGTCGAAGATGAGAAGCACGAATTGAGAGTTGAGATGGATATAATGGTGAGACGAATGAGGGCCATAGAAGGAAACAATGTCTTTGGTTCCGATGCTAAGGACATGTTCATGGTTTTGGGTTTGGTATTTCCTTCCAAGTTCGTGATGCCCACCTTTGAAAAATATGAAGGGGCGACCTGCCCAAAGACTCACCTAATCATGTATTGTCGGTGTACGGCCACACATATTGAGAACGACAAATTATTGATCCATTGATTCCAGGACAGTCTTAAGGGTGCCTCTGCCAAATGGTACCTAAGTTTGAACCAGTCAAAGATCCAATGCTTCCAAGACTTATCCGACGCATTCATTCAATAGTACAAGTACAACACAGACTTAGCGTTAGACCGTCGTCAGCTCCTCAGCATGACATAGAAGAGTTCATAATCGTTCAAAGAATACGCACAGAGATGGCGCGAAACTGCCGCTCAGGTGGAACCTCCCCTGACAGAAAAAGAATATGCTGATTAGTTTATAGATACGATCCGACCCGAATTCTACGAGAGGATGATTAGTATCGTTACAGTGAACTTTTCCGATATTATGGCCGTAGGTGTGAAAGTGGAGGCTGGTTTAAAGAATGGCAAAGTAACAAGATCAGCTAGTAATACCAGCACTAGCACAATGAAGAATCCACCGAGAAATTTTCATAAGAAAAAAGAAGGGGAAACTAATGCTGCAATGTGTGACAGGAGGGTTCAGAGCAGAAGGAATCACCCACAAAATCAACAACTACCTCGTCTACAACCATAACAAAACTATCAGCAGTATTGATAACAGCAGTATGTGGCCGCAGTCATGCTAGTTTTTCAACCTCGGCCAAATCAACAAAACTTTCAACAACAGGGGCCCAACGTCTACCAGCAAAATCATAATCAACAAGCACAACAGCAACAAAGAGCTCTGGCTCCGAGGCCTGCTTTCCAGAATAGAAGGCCAAGTATTCATCCCATTCCTATAAGCTACACTGAGCTATACCCCTTAATGGTGCAGCAAGGCCTGATTTAGACAAGGAAATTGGGTCTTCCTCCAAATTCGCTGCCGCATTTCTACAATCCAAATGCACGTTGTTCCTTTCATGAAAATGCCGCGGGATATGACCTTGAAGGCTGTATAGAACTTCATCACATTGTGCATGAGTTGTTTGAAAAGAAGATTCTCTCCTTCGAGGATAATCAGCCCAATATGGAAAATTGTCCCTTACCAAACCATGGTGGTGTCAATGTTATATAGGAAGATTCTGATACGAGATTGATTTCTAGGGTCTCTGAAGTCAAAACTCCATTGACCGAGTTACAAAAGAGACTGATAAAGGCAGTTCTAATCGCAGAATTTGATGAAGAATGCAGTGATTGTAATCATAATTTGCTAGGTTGTGACTTAGTGCGAAGGAACATTCAGTCAATAATTGACGAGGGATTGCTACAGATATGTGGGAAAAAGAGAATAGAAGATATCTCGGTGATTGAACTCATATTCAATTTACCAAAGAGGTCTGAAAAAGTGCCAGTGTTCAACACTGCAAATAGCAAGTCCGCTTCTCCTGCTGCTGTTAGGTCCGTATTCCACAACAACCCAATACCGACGGTTGGCCAGCCTAAGCCAAGGTTTTATCAAAGAAGAGGACCGGGTCCCAACCCAAAGGCAGTATCATGGAAATATGGCTATTCCTAGTATAATATGAAAGCTGGGAGAAAACATGAGGATGTAACAAACATTGTTGGGGCAAGCAAAATGACCTGCATCGATCGTATATATCAACTCAAAGCAACTATTACCGTTTCTAAGGAAACCATTCCCAAGGAAGCTATTCCTAAGGAAACAATATCAAAAGAGTCTACTAACATGGAAAAGTCAAAAGGAAAAGAAGCCGCGAAGGAAGAGGAAGAAGAGTTCTGGAGAATAATCCATCGAAGCGACTACATGGTAGTAGACTAGCTCAATTAGACGCCGTCAAAAAAATCGGTCATGTCTCTGCTGCTAAGTTCTCCTGCTCACCGACAAGCATTACTGAAGATACTGACACAGTCCCATGTGATGAAAGATATCACTGTGGGGCAGTTCAATTCCGTTGTTGCTAACATCACGACTTGCAATACACTGAGCTTCAACAATGATGACTTGACCACTGAAGGTCGCAAGCACAATCATGCCTTGCATGTATCTGTCAAATGTGAAGATGATACTCTCGCTAGAGTACTTGTTGACACTGGGTCGTCTCTCAATGTGATGCCCAAGAGAACATCGGCCAAATTAGCATATAAAGGAGTCGTGATGAAAGCCACATCTTTGATCATGAAAGCCTTTGATGGATCGAGAAGAACAATGATTGAGGAAGTTGATTTTCCGATTATGGTGGGATCACAGGTCTTTGAGGTTACTTTTCAAGTAATGGACATAAATCTGGCATACAGTTGTTTACTAGGAAGGTCGTGGATACACGCAGCAGGCGTGGTCACATCTATATTACATCCAAAGATGAAGTTCATTACTGAGGATCAGTTGGTCATAGTACACGGTGAAGAGGATTTAATGGTGAGCAATCTACCATCCTTCCAGTACATTAAAACCGATGACGATGCATTGGAAACAACTTTCCAAGTGTTGGAATTTGCACATGTTGTATTGATTGAGGACGCTATTGTGACACGCGAGCCATCTTTCGCCTCTGCCCAGAGTATCAAAAACTCCCTGAAGGAAGGTCTTCCTTAAGGCTGGGGAGAAGTGATTAAGGTCAACGCTCGGGCGAAGAACAATCGACAAGGGTTGGGTTACAAACCAACTCTAGATGAAGGAGTAGAGATTGACGGCAAGCGCCTAAAGACCCTGAAAGAAACCTTTGTGAGCGGCGGTATTCAGATAAGTGCCATTGAAGAAGACACTGAAGTAAGCTGTATTGACAACCTGGTATTCCGAGATGAAGTTGTTTTGTGCAATTGGGAGGCCGTTGATGTTCCCGTCATGTTACCACTCTTAGAGTAATATGTTTGTCTTGCTTGTTAGTTTTTATTTGTTTAAAATACATGGTCACGCCCGAGGCCAGTGGATCATTTTGTATGGGTCACACTTTTGTAATTAAAGATAAATAAATAAATAAGTGTTTTGTTAAACTTCCATTTATTGTTCATCATTGTTTTTTATTTTCACTCTTTTAAAAGGAAAATGACAATCTTTTGAAAACCTAAAAAGAGTTCATCATCTGCATTTCTTTGTGTGTGTTTGATTATTTAAGCCTGTTAACACATGCAGTTAACCTCCATCACCCGCTAATCCGATGATCATCCAGTTCTTTCTGAATTTGGTTCACCGGTATTCCAAGTTGAAGATGAGAGGGATGAGGATTTTGAAATTCCTGAAGAACTGATAAAGATGAGTGAGTATGAGGATGCCTATATTTAAACTTACAAAGAATAGATTGATATTATCAACTTGGGCTCTGGAGAAGTAAAAAGAGAGGTCAAGATTGAGGCATCGCTTGGGGAAGAGGTTAAAGACAGACTGGTAATGCTTCTCAAAGATTATGCGGATGTATTTGCTTTGTCCTTCCAAGATATGCCTGGGTTGGACACTGGCATTGTGGTTCACAAGCTACCTCTTAAACCTGAGTGTCCTCCAGTTAAACAGAAACTTTTAAGATCCAGACCCAACATGGCTCTCAAAATCAGAGACGAGGTTAAAAAGCAGATCGACACAGGCTTTCTGGCAGTTACTAAATACCCTGAGTGGGTGGCTAATATTGTACCAGTACATAAGAAAGATGGAAAAGTTAGAATGTGTGTAGATTGTAGGGATCTTAACAAAGCTAGTCTGAAGGACAATTTCCCTTTGCCGCATATCGACACTTTGGTGGACAATACAACCAACTTTGTTGTATTTTCATTCATGGATGGCTTCTCCGACTATAATCAGATAAGAATGGACCCGGTTGATATGGAAAAGATAACCTTCATCACACCCTGGGGCACTTATTTTTATAAAGTTATGCCTTTTAGATTAAAGAATGCTGGAGCCACATACCCATGAGCCATGGTGGCATTATTTCATGACATGATGCACCAAGAAATTGAGGTTTACATCGATGATATGATTGTCAAGTCTTAGAGAAAAGACTCATTTTCTGAAGCTATTTGAAAGACTCAGGAAGTATCAGTTGAGACTAAATCCTGCCAAATGTACCTTCAGAGTCAGAATTAGTAAACTACTCGGCTTCATTATTAGTTAACATGGAATCGAGGTAGATCCTGACAAGGTATGAGCCATCCAGGAAATGCCTGCCCCACAAACTAAGAAGCAGGTTAGAAGTTTCCTTGGAAGATTGAATTATATCTCCAGGTTTATTTCCAACTTGACTCCTACTTGCATGCCGATCTTTAAGTTGTTACGAAAAAATCAAGCGGTTGTGTGGAACAAGGATTTCCAGTCGGCATTTCAAAATATCAAAGGATACCTCAAAGAGCCTTCAATATTGATCCCTCCTGTTCCTGGAAGGCCTCTCTTCATGTACATGAATGTGCTCGAGGAATCGATGGGTTATGTCTTAGGCCAAACAGATGAGTCAGGGAAGAAGGAGCATGTGATTTACTGCTTGAGCAAGAAATTCACTGATTGTGATAGTCGTTACTCTCCATTAGAAAAAGCTTATTGCGCTTTGGCTTTGGCAGCCAAACGTCTGAGGCAGTACATGATTTGTCACACTACTATGTTGATATCCAAAATGGATCCGATAAAGTACATATTTGAAAAACCTGCCCAGACGGTAAGACTTGCAAGATGGCACATACTCTTATCAGAGTATGACATTCAATATATTGCTCAGAAGTCAATAAAAGGAAGCGTGTTGTCATACTACCTTGATGATCAACCTGTTCAAGATTATTAGCCGCTCAAATTCGACTTCCCCGACGAAGATATCATGCTTCTTTACAAAGCCAAAGAAGAGCCTGACCCCGAGGAAGGTCCTGAACCGGGTTCCCGTTGGAAAATGATGTTCGAAAGTACGTCCAACAAAAGAGGCCATGGTGTTGGTGCTGTTCTGGAAAATCCGACTGGTGGTTACACTATTGTTACTGCAAGATTGTGCTTAAAATGTACGAACAACATAGATGAGTATGAAGCCTGCATCCTGGGTCTTGAAGCTACCATTGACCTTCGTATTAAGATTCTGGAAGTAATTGGTGACTCTGATTTAGTAATTTATCATCTCAAGGGTTAATGGGAGACCCGAGATGAAAAACTGATTCCTTAAAAAGACTATATTTTGGAGATGATCGAGTATTTTGACGAAATCAATTTCAAACACGTCCCGAGATCTGAAAACCACATAGCAGTTGCTCTAGCTATGATGGCTGCTATGTGGAAGGTTCAATTTGTCAACGAAGCTCCCATAATTAGCATTTAAAGAAAGACGACGCCAACATACGTCATGATGGATGAAGAGGAGTCTGTCAGAAAACCTTGGTTTTATGACATCAAAAATTACCTTCAGAGTCAAGAGTATCTCGCCGACGCCTCTAAGCTTGATAAGAGAGCTTTGCGAAGATTGTCATCCAAGTTCTTCATTAGCAATAATGTTATGTACAAAAGAAATCACAACATGCTCTTACTCAGATGTGTTGACAGTAGAGAAGCAGACATATTGATGACATACATTCATGAAGGTGCCTTCGGTACTCATGCAAGCGGCCATGCCATGGCAAAGAAGATATTAGGGGCTGGTTATTACTGGTTAACTTTGGAGACTGGATGTATCCTATTCTCCCGAAGATGTCATAAATGCCAGATTTATGCGGGCAAGGTGCACGTGCCACCACATCCTCCGAAAGTATTGTCGTCACCTTGGCAATTCTCAACGTGGGTCATTGATATGATTGGGGCAATTGAACTTAAAGAATCTAACAGACATCCGTTTATCCTAGCCGCCATTGACTATTTCACTAAATGGGTGGAAGTTGCCTCCTATGCGAATGTAACGAAGCAGGTTGTTGTCTGGTTCATTAAAAAGGAGATTATTTGTCATTACGAAATCCCTAACCTGATCATTATAGATAATGGGACGAATCTGAACAATAAAATAATGAAGGAGCTCTATGACAGTTTCAAGATTAGACATCACAACTCTTCTCCTTACCGACCCAAGATGAATGGAGCCGTTGAAGCTGCAAATAAAAACATTAAAAAGATTGTGCAGAAAATAGTAGTAACTTCTAAAGATTGGCATGAAATACTACCATTTGCTTTACACGGATACAGAAAATCTGTTTTCACTTCAACAGGGGCAATCCCTTTCTCCCTAGTTTACGGGATAGATGCAGTACTACCTATTGAGGTTGAGATACCTTCGTTAAGGGTCTTAATGGAAGTCGAGCTCGAAAAAGCTGAGTGGGTGAAAGAAAGGTTTGATACACTGAATCTCATTGATGAGAAAAGGATGACGACAATGTGTCACAGTCAGCTATATCAGAGGAGAGTTAAAAGAGCCTTCGACAAAAGAGTCAAGGTCAAAGAATATAAAGAGGGTGAGCTAGTACTTAAAAAGATTCTACTGGTGCAGCGAGATATGCGTGGAAAGGGGATGCCAAAATACGATGGCCCATGTGTTGTGAAGACGGTCTTTTCTGGAGGCTCTTTTATCCTTGCTACGATGGACGGTGAACAACTCCAACATCCTGTAAACTCAGATGCAGTAAGAAAATATTATGCCTAAAAAACCCGCTAAGTTGAAAACCTGGAAAGGAAACTTAGGCAAAAAAGGGGCATCCTGGCGGATCATAACCTATGAAGGAGATCCGGGCAAAAATTAAGGATAAAATAAAGAAAAGCTCGCTAAGTCGTAAACCTGAAAAGGCGGCTTAGGCAAAAATGAGCGTCCCGATGAGTTGAAAACCCAAAAGGGCGATTCAGGAAAAAGTTAGGGACAAAGGAATTTCACTGCATCAAGAGTTGTCACTACTGTAGGAGATCGTCAAAGAGGCTCACTTTCCTCTACTCTCGTCAGGGGCAACAATTCAGACAGACTCTTAGCTAGTTAGGGCTGAATTATCATTGGATTTTGTAACCTTTTCCCAATTTTCCATTTTTATGAATTGTAAATGTTCCATGGGACTCTGCCTTTGGAAAGTTTCTATCTTTGAATGAAATCATATTTGGACCAATCTTTGTTTTTGCTCTATTGATTGCTCTACCTTTTTTTATGCAAAACATCACTTATTCATTAATGATGATTTTTAAAGGCAAAAGTTTTTTTTGAAAAAAAATAAATTGTTTTGGAGAGAGTTAATTAACAAGCAAGTCGTAACTTTGATTGTAACATGACAGTGTAAAATTAGACTCCTCTCATAAGGACATAACAGTTGAAACCTTGGTACCATCATTTCAACAATATAAGGTATATAGAGATTTCTTTTCCCACGCCGTCGCGCTACGGGGTTTTGATATCCCTGATTAGTTATTTTGTCCGTTGTATTGAAGTTGTGACCTCTCTCCAGCAATTTTGCAAGAACAAGGATTGTTTCCTCTCTAGAGGATTAAGATTATTCTCCAGCATTGGAATTCAGTGTGATTTCTTTTGCCTCCGGTGTGGTAGATCGTTATCTATCTTTCGTTTCCTTCTCCCGCGAAGTCGTTCGGCATTGCATTCGCATCAAACCATTAGCATATGCATTTGTTAACATACCTTTTGTCCTGGTTTGTTCTGACTGTGGCCTTGGTGTTCCATTTGGAACGATTTTTTTTTGTCAAGAATCTGTCGGGTGTTCATTCCCCAGTAGTTGCTGGATATTGTCTTGAGATCCTCTGGTCGTTACCAAATTCCTTTGCTTCAGACCTGTTGTCACGGCCTTACCATTTGGTTGTTACCTTAATTTTGCCAAGTTATATGGCTTAGGTATTATTGTGATAAATACTTATATCTCTGGAAAGTCTAGTAATATTTTTACTGGCGTTCTGTTTAAATCCAATTGCTATTGGTATTTCCGATCTGATTGTTACCATATCTGTTTGGAGACCCAGTAATGTTTTGACTGGCCCTTCTTTGAAGCCCAATTGTCATTGGAATTTCAATCTAGTCGTTACTAGTAGTCCCCTGAAGCCTAGTAATGTTTTGACTGGTGTTGTCTTGAGTGACATTGTTTAAAGTCCAATTGTTATTGGCATCCCGATTTTGGTCGTTAACATATCCATTTAAAAAGTCCAATGGTTATTGGCAATGTTCACCCTGTGAATCTCAGGATGATTGGTTGTTACCAGCATTCCTAGTGCATTTTAGGATGTTTTGTTTGTCACCTACACCTCTAGTTGTTTCCTGAAGATCCCGTTTGAACTCTTCGCTATAAGGAAAATCTATGTTTTGGTTTAGTTCCCCAGTGAAGATTTTATTTCTTTCTAGATTCCCCAGTAAGTCTAATTGTTACTAGCCTCCCCTTTTTTGTTCTTGTTTGTCTGGTCGTCACCAGATTCCCCTGTGAAGTCTAGTTGTGACTAGCAATAGTCTGGTTGCTGACCCCTATCTGATACTGCTAATTGGTGTTTACCAAACTTTAGTCGTTACTAATGTTACAACTTATCCTTGAGATCTGGTGTTTACCTGAATCTACCCCCCAGTCGATGTCCGTTTCTCAACCAAATTTGTTGAAAGTCTAGTAGTTACTGGCATTGCTTTAAATCCAATTGTTATTGGTATCATTGATTTGGTTGTCACCATATCCTCTTGGGAGTCTATTTGTTACTAGTATTCCCTAGAAAGTCCAGTAGTTACTGCCATTGCTTTAATCCAATCGTTATTGGTATCGTTGATTTGGTTGTCACCATATCCTCTTGGAAGTCTGGTCGTTACTAGAATTCCCTAGGAAGTCCAGTAATGTTTTAACTGGAATTTTTTAAATCCAATTGCTATCATTGTTTTGGTCGTCACCATATCTCCAGAAAGTCCAGTAGTTACTGACATAACTTTAAAATCCAATTGTTATTTGTATCACTGTCTGGTTGTCACCAATCCCCAAGAAAGTCCAGTAGTTACTGACATTAATTGAAAACTCATTGCTATTAATAGTGGAGTGTTTAGTCTTTACATGTCTCCTCTCAGAAGTCCAATGGTTACTAGCATTGATAAGTCCAATGGTTATTGGTAATTTCATCCTACTCAATTGTGTTTTTTTATTGTTGTTTGTTACCGACATCTCCCCATGAAATTCAGTAGTTATTGGTACTATTTGAACCCAAATTTTTTATTGGAACGTGGTCGTAACCTACATATTTTTTCCCCTGTAAGACCAGTGGTTATTGGTATTAATTGATAATTCCATTTGTTATTGACCTGTTAGTTTGGTTGTCACCAATCCCCGTGAAGACCAGTGGTTACTGGCATCATTTGAAGCCCAATGATTATTGGCAGAGCTTTTTCTGTACTTTTAGGATAGTTGGTTGTGACCAACATCCCTAGATGTCCTCAGCAGGTCTTGGAGGTCTAGTAGTCACTAACATCCCCGGTGAGTCTGATTTTGTTTCTAGTCTTTTCCTGAAGATCCCGTTTGAACTCTTCGCTGTAAGGAAAGTCCCTATTTTGTTTGTCCCCTAACAGGGACCGTGTCTCTTGTCTTTTGATCCTCAGTTGGAGTCTGAGTCTGTTGAATTTTGTTCCCCTGTGTGGCTTTCTATCCTTGTCTCCCTTGATGCATCTCCTAGCTAGATTTTCCTTTTCCCTAGTGGAGATTTGTCTTCCCCGATGGATTTTTTGTCCCATATCCCTTGTGTGGAGGATCTCCTTGAAATACAATCATTATTCATGTTTGGACTATTGGTTAGTATGCTTTGGATCTCTCCCCTGTGTGTCTGTGTTCCTAGTGAGTGGTTACTCGTTGTTTTGTTCTTCTTTTCTTTTGCTCATGTGTCAGTATTTTCTTACACTCAAGCATCATAAAGCATCATTCTTAGAACTCATTTCATGATCAACATTTGTCCTTTTGCATACCATTGTATCTAAGGGAAAAAGTTTTGGTCTGCTATATTTAAATACCTTTCACCATGATTATATGGAGATCGTTATCTCTCATTGCCATCTGGTAAAGATATTTAAATAGGGGAAACTTTCATACCCAAAATTTTTACCCCTAGATTCAATTATCATTCTAGGTGCATTAATCATTTGTTATCTAACCCTAACCTCTTTCAAGTTTGTCTTTGTCAAGATGCAGATGAATTAGGGTTTCACACTGTCAAAATCAAGAATCCTGTGGACTGATCAGTCAAGGTTTTGGATTGATCTTCTACATATCAAGTCTTAACATCATCAATAGGTTAATATCTTACCAATAACAAGTGATATTTGAGGTTGTTACCAAGAGAATTGAAGCAGTGGTGTGCAAAACCCTGATTAGGGTTTCTAGTCGAAAAAGTCAACTGTAGTTTGACTTTTGGTCTAAATGGTCTTCCAAAGCTTGAACCATGGTCTGTGATGCTTCTATGACTTATTGAAGTCCCCTAAAGAGGTATGAAAAGTTCAAAAGACCCCAGAACACTAAAGATCAATCCTGAAGATTTCAATTGTTCGGCTCGTTTGTTTGAAAAGTCAACTATTTGACTTTTAGAGTTTTGAACCCAAATTGAAGCAATCAAGGTTTCCAAAATCATTTTATGCCTAAATAGTGAGTTTGGTGAAGATTTAATCAAGAATTGATGGATAACTTGTGAATCAAGAAATTAGGGTTATGAAAAAACCCTAATTATAGGCTAATTTGGAATGGTCATAACTTTCAAGCCACACATCCAATTTGAGTGGTCCAAAGATGGTTATAAAGCTCTTGAGAAGTCCTAAAAGATTTTCCTAGAGGGTTGAGGTCCAAAAATTCATAGATTTTGAGTTGTGAGCTCATCAAGTTGTGAAGGATTTCCACACTTAGAAAATTTTATTGTTTCTTGGCTTGTAAGTCAACTTTTGCAACAAACTTCATAAGGATTTTTGACATAGTTACCTTTGGAATTTAAACTTTGGCCAAACATGAATGTTATAGATAATATTTGGGGCTTTTTAAAAATTACAAGAGAATTTACTCGACCTTTTTGTTTAGGGAGAATCAAAGAGGACAAGTTAGACATTTTTCATGTCACAAAACCAAGTTAAGCACTTGCATTTTGATGCATAAATCACTCAAACCTCTTCTAATCACTTTGTTAACTCATTATTTGATGCTTAGGGACTTAATTGATGAGATTACAATGCATTTCCACTAGCAAAATTAGAGTTTGGATGAATTGAATTGTTTATTCTTGCAAGTGGATGCAAGTGGCAAGGAGAGAGAAACTTTTTGCAAATTCTGTCACAACTCAGCTACTACTTAAGTTGCACTCTTTCCTTCACTTCGTGTCAACTATTTGTAGGCTATTTATGGTGATGAAACACATAGGAAGGTGGCTCATGCTCAGAAAAGAGATCCCAAGTTGGATTTATTTATTTTGCCTCCAAAAAGGGAAAATTTGGCAAGTTGGTGTAATCTGCCCATACCTCTCATTCTCCAAGATTGCCTATAAATAGAACACACTCCTCACATATAAAATACACCAGAATCAACTAGAAACCAAGTTGAATCTCTCTCATTTCCTTGATCACAACCTTCTTGTAAGTGGTAGAAGCTTGCCTCTTTGTGAAGAAATTCTGCCTTTGTATAAACTCATCCAAAACCATTTCTAATCATCAAACCACCAATAAAATAACTCTAAAACATCACATAACATGTGCTAGAGGTGTCCAAACCCTTACAGCCATCCAAAACCTACTAGAACAGAAATTCAACTCCCATACCATTGAATTTTGACATTTTTGCACTTTCAAAGCTAAGTCATTGCCTAGACCATTTTCAATCCTTCCAACACATGAAACACACTCCATATAAGTTGTTTGAATTGTCCAAGGAATTACAAAAGTTCTGTAACACCATTTCCTAGAGTTTCACTTTGAAGTTCTTGGTGCTTTCTTGCAAAAGAAGCCATTTTGTCAAGGCAGTGTGGTTGAGGGGGTTTTGATCATTTGGTCATCTTATTTGGAGCATATTGAAGCTGCTTGAATCATAATCCATCAATTAGATTTCTTGTTTGGTGTTTTGACTTGAAAAGGCTACAAGAGGTAAGTATTCCAACTTGCTACTTTTGAGGTTATGTTGAATTTTGAGGTACATTAATTATGAACATACAAGATATGTTTTATAGGTTATGTTTGAACCTTTTCTTGATCACAAACGTACGTATTCATGACTGTCCACTTGTGTTGGCTTGTTAGCTTGATTTACATCTCATTTCCATATGCAACTTGTTGATTTTGGTTAGGCATAGGTGATTGTAAACATTATTTATAGGTCATATGAGATGTGTTTGATCACTTGTCTCATGTTAAATTGATGCATTTCTGTTTGTCACCTTGTTCTTGCACAAACTTGCCATTTTGACACTTCATATGCTATATGTTGAATGAGATTGCATATTGATGTATGATTCTTGTAATCACTCTCTATGTGTCTCATATGATGTGTTTGAATTATTGCGTGCTGCTTAGAACATGTGTATTGGAATGTCACTTTGCTTTTGCACATAACTTGCCATTTCAATGATGTCTTCAAATTTTCCTTATGATGCATGATCTGAGAAAACCACCACCGCCATTGGATTCTTTTTGAAAAAATACACAATTTTCTTTATTGTTTCACTTAATTTTATTAAGTTTTGAGCAAGTTATGGCCCTTCTTGCAAATCAGCCTATCTTTGGTCAAGTTGCCTTGCTTTTTGCCCTAGTTTGCCTAGTTTTGAACCTAGTTTTCAAATGTGCATAACTTCTTTGATTTTTATCATTTTGATGCTAATCATTTTGCATTATTCTCCTCAATGTGTCTAGTTTCAATGTGTGAAGAAATATTTCAAATTTTTTTATTTTTGAAACACTTTGGTCCACTTGAATGACATGGCCTTTTTAGGGCTTCTTCTTTGGTTTTCATGAACTTTCTTGGCATGGTACTTGATTTTTCTTGTAATATTTATCTTGTATGAATTATTGTTGAATGTATAACATTTTTGTATGTTTTAAAACACTTGGATCTTTGCTTCACCATGATCATACTTGCCTTTGTGGATGCATGAATGTGAAAAGTTTGCCTTGAAACTTCTTTGTAAACCATGATATGTTTCTTGATGTTATAACCTCTTGAACATGATCCCTCATCCCCTATCTTGTTTGTTTATGTGTCTTGTTAGAACCATAACATGTTTATGTTTGTTCCTTGCTTTGGTTGTTACCATGAATCTTGTTCATCTTTCCCTCTATGAAGTTTGAATCCATACTTGAACTGTTGCATATCAATGCTTGATTTTCATCAAGATGTCTTGAATGTGATTTAATAGGGTACATTTATCTTTTATTGATTCATATACCATGTTTGATTCAAGTTGTAACTTGTTTATATGAGTTTTGTATGAATACCATTGATGAAAATGTTGTTGTTAGACATGTTGGTTGTTACCTTCTTGTTTAACTTGTTTCACCATAAATCACATGTTGTTGTCACACATGTCACAATCTTGTTCAAAGATAATTGGTTGTCACCTTGATTTGTATCCATGCTTAAATGTTATCATGATCTGTGCATGTTGATCCTTGAACTTTTCCATGATAAGTAATGTTTTGACTTATGTATGATGCATTTATGCTTGTGATGTTTGGTCTTGTAAGAACCTCATCATCATTCCCTTTTAGATGTTGTAACATCTATGTTTACCTTTGGTTGTAACCATTTGATTTGTTTCTAAACTTCTTGTTAGTGAATACTTGGTTGTAACCTTGTTATTGGCTTCACATGGCCATAGGCTTACCCTTTATTTTACTTGGTTGTTACCATGCTCTTTATATTTTCATAATGTTTGAATGAATGCATATTGTGTGTTTAGGCCTTTTTAAGTCTGTGTCCCCAAGTGATGTAGCTTGTTAGCTCTCACCCAGTTGTTTTGTTATCCCTTGCTCTGCTCCAAAGGAAAGTCTTTCTATTGACTTCACTGTCATAGATAGCTCATTACCCTTATTCTTGACTTGGTTAAGTCATTAGGTCCTTTAACTTAGTTAAGTTAGAACTCATATCCATTAGACTTTGCTTTAAGTTTAAATACCTACCCCTTGTTAGGAATATCCTTCAATTAGAACTTTAAGATAGAGTTTGTTAACTCTATGTAAGGATCATTGTCATGATTACTTACTTCCCTCTTGGCTTTTATCAAAGTCAATCCCCTTGAGTGTTGAACTTAGATCTAGAGAGTTTTGTCAAACTCTACACAAACATTGTTATGTTTGTTCCCCTTTGGAGTCTTGACCATAGTCAAGTATTCCTCAACCTTAGTGAGGAGAACTATGGTTGCTCTGATTCCATCCTAGTAAGGATACGTAGGCATAAGATGCGATATGTTTGCGAGCAAACTTAGAACTACCCTTAGGTCTTTACCTCAACTTTACTTTAACTTCTATCCCATGACTCTGGTAAACAATAACTTAGATAATTTAGCATATACACACACAAAAGGTTCTTGTAGAGTACTACAGATGTTTAGGATGTGAAAACTACCCTAGGCATAACCAACCCCCGATCCCCGAAACTCTAGCGTTGTTGTTACATCGCACAAAAGGTTTTTCTTCCTTTCACCTTTCCTTTGGATAAATCAAAGCTCGGTGGTGAATTTCAAAGAATTAAGATTCAAGTTAATCAATAGCTTGACATCCGATTCTCACTACAACAAGTACGTAGGTATGAGGCTCAGGAAGTCTTATCAAACACCCAAACCCTAAAAAATATTTCTCTTCTCATCTCTCAAATCTTTTGCAAACAACACCTTTTGAGCCAAACATAGATTTTCAAGAGGTTCCTATAGAGTACTATAGATGTTTTAGGTGTTAACACATTACCATTGCATAACTAACCCCCTTACCCTTTGTCTATCTGTTTGATTAGTTTTGTTTTAAAACTTATGTGGGTTTTATTCGCTCTTTCCCCATTCATTTGGAAAAAATAAAGTGTGGTGGTGACTCTTGCTTTGTGAGTTAATTTAATCATTAGCTTAATCTCAATTTTCCCCGGTACAAAATAGTGGCGACTATGTTGAGGAGTAGTCTCTAGTGGGTTTAGCCTAATTTGTTTATCTGTTTTTTATTATTATATGTTATTTGTTGTTTATTTTTTGGTGGTTGGTGATCTCTGAGTGGTGAGATAAGTCCTATACTCGGACTTGAGAGCACAATAAGATAGGATTATGGTATAGTCATGTTTGGCTTACGTGGAGTTAATCTTTAATAAGCTGACTTGAGACCCCCAACTTAGTGGAGGCCTCCTTGAGGGTAAATATGTTGAACAAGTAAATTATGAAGGAATTTTACTTTCGACCTGAGAGCCTGAGAAGTTGAGGACCTTAAAACTCTTTAACCTATCTTGGCCTTTTTAGGACGTAGTGCGGTGACTATTCAGGTGTAAACTTGGATTAGTTGTTACGCAATAATACACTCAGACGAGTTTCTCTTAAGAATATTATTGGCTGACGAGTAGTCGTTTAAGCCGATAATATCCAAAAGATGGAATCACGACTATGGGAACTTTATAGAACCTTATTGTACAGATGATTTAACCCTTAGTACATACCTTCTGGTGGATCTTACCCTTAACTCCATGCCCGTGATGTCAAACCCTTGAACCTTGTTTGTGATCTTGTTTGTGATTGTTGCATAATCATACAATCATGCATTCATGAACATCCTATTTTACTCAATTTTTAAGGAATTTAGAGATTCTCTTTGCAAACGTCGTAGATATTGAGACTATGGATATTGGAAGGGGGATCACTCAGAAATACAATTTTAGAGCTTTTGATCCCAAAGGATTGAGAAAGCTAGCATCCTTTATGGTTGATCTCGTGGATTTAAAAGGTCGCCATGGAAGACTTTTGGCTATTCTCTCCACCAATGTTGAAGATGGAATTCTTAATACTCTTGTTCTATTTTATGATCTTATCTACTGGTGTTTCACTTTTCCATATTATCAGCTTATGCCTACCTTGGAAGAGTATGCTTATCTTGTGGGTGTGCTACTTTCTGACAAAGTTCCTTTTAGTGGTTTGGAGGAGGTTCCTAAATCACAAGTCATTGACGCATCTATTCACTTGAGGAAGTCTGATATAGATGTCAATCTTATGGTCAAAGGAGGCATTCAATGGTTAAATTCTAAGTTCTTGATTGAGAGAGCTTCTTGTTTTGTTAATGCTGGTAGCATGATGGCTTTTGAGGCTATTTTGGCTTTACTCATCTATGGACTGGTCTTATTCCCTAACATTGAAAACTTTATTGATGTTAACTCTATTCATATCTTCTTGATTGGAAATCCTGTTCCGACCTTGCTTGGCGATACTTATTTCTCTATCTATCATAGGACTTTTAAGATAAATGGTACTATTGTATGTTGTGCCCCTTTACTGTACAAGTGGTTTATTTCACACATACCACAATCACCTATCTTCAAGGAAAACAAGAGTTGTTTGAGGTGGTCTCAAAGGATCATGTCCCTTACCAATATTGACATAACTTGGTATTCTTCTGTATATGATAATGTCAAGATCATTGATAATTATGGGGAGTTCTCTAATGTACCTCTTCTTGGTACACAAGGTGGAATTAAATACAACCCCAGTTTAGCAAGACGTCGGGTTGGATATACCTTGAAAGATAAACCTAATAAAATTCTGTTGGAGGGTTTGTTTTTCCAAGAAGGGAAAAATGCTAAAGGTTTGAAGAAGAAGAGGGATCATGTTTGGCACAACATCCATAGGAAGGGAAAAAAAAGCTTAGAATACAGAATTGTGTAACTTTGAAAACTTATACTCTTTAGGCAAAAGAGATAACAATAGAGCTCAAGATGCCTTATGCTTATGAGAAGCCCATGTATTTAGTGGTTGCCAAACCACTCACCATTCCTATTGAAGATGTGAAAGAACTTCAAGAAGCTTTAGCCAAGATGAAGCAAGAGAAGGATATGCAGGAAGGCAAGTTTCATACTTCAAACCTTGAGAAGATAGAGGTTCAAAAGCAATTGAAGGAAAAAGATGATTTGATAGAGTTGCTTGAAAAACATGTTGTGAAGAGACAGAGAGAGGATTAATTTTCCTCTAATATTTCATCATCTCATCCTCCTACCTCAAGTGTTTGGAAGGGTATTGTGGATCAACTTGTGTTAGAGAAAGCTACCATGAAGGATACTTATGAGAGGGAGATCAAGAGACTCAAAAGGAAGTATCAGCTTGGAGTTGGACCATCTTCATGTGTGATTCCTTAGGATCTAATTTTTTCCTTTTGTATTTAGGATCTCTTGAAACGTGTACTTCCAATTGTAATCCTTTCCAATTATCAATGAATTGAGAATTTTTTAAGCATTTTAAAAGTGTTATTTCTTTATGATGTTTGAAATTGCTTTATGATATCTTAAAGTTCCTTGAAAATTGAATAAAAACAGTTGCATTGCATATCATGCATCATTCTACATCTGGTCTTGCTTTTGAGAGTTTTACAGGTGTCTTATTGCTTTTCTCTTGGTATTCTCAAAAGTCAAGTTGTCTCACTCGTACAACACTCGAGCTAACTGTCAAAGGAAAATGGATAATTTAGAGCAAGAAAATCGCGAACTCTATGAAGAGGTAACAACCCTCAGGGCTGATTGCTCTCCAGAATCAGTCTCCTCATCCTCCTCCTACTCCTTTGGCAACTCAGCCTCAAACTATTGTAATTTCTGAAATTGTGTCAGTGCCCGTTTTTGTGGCCCCGTTCAGTGCACCGCCATACCAAATGCCTAATGGTGATCCTTAGCGCATGCCTTGGAATTTTTTCATGGAGTTTATAAACTCGTTATTGAAGTTCCTACTGTACAACTAGTCATGACTGTTCCTCCACATGTGGTGCATGCTATTCCATAAACTGAAGAGCCTATTTTTCATGCTTATCCTAGTGAAAGCTTGTGCGTTTATGAAAGGATGGGCGAATTCCAAGAGATGCAGAAGGAAATTAAAGTTTTAAGAGGGAAATAATTATTTGGGAAGAACGCTCATGACTTGTGCCTTGTTCCCAATGTGAAGATTCCTGCCAAATTTAAAGTCCCTGATTTCGAGAAATATAAGGGAAACATTTGTCTTCAAAGTCACCTTGTGATGTACGCAGGGAAAATGTCCACTCATACAGATAATCACCAGCTTCTAATCTATTATTTTTAAGATAGCCGCATTGGCGCTGCTCTTAAATGGTACATGGGATTAGACAATACTCAGATTCGCAATTTCAATGATTTGGGGGAAACATTTATTCGACAATAAAAATACAATCTAGACATGGCACTGAACTGATATCAACTTTGTGCTATGTCACAAAAGGAGAAAGAAACTTTCAAAGAGTATGCCCAGAGGTGGCGTGAAATTGCTGCACAGATTAGTCCTCTGTTGGAAGAAAAAGAGATGACCAAGATTTTCTTGAAAACTTCGAGTTCTTTTTACTATGAACGAATGGTGGCTAGTGCACCTAGTGACTTCACCGAGATGGTAAACATGCGTCTAGAAGAATGGGTTCATAAAGGACAATTGGTTAAAGATTGTAATTCTGTTGGTAATCCTAAGAAATATGGAAGCTAATTTTCTAAAAAGAAGGAGGGAGAGTATAATGCCATTTCCTAAGAAAGGCATAAAAGACACCGAGGAAAGAACAATTGTCATCAACAACAGGTAGCCTCGGCCACGCCTGTCATTAATACTGCTCCAGTTGCTCTAGCTACTTCAGCTTATCAACCATAATTTTGACAAAAGGACTCATCAACAACATAATCAAAAGAATCACACTCAGAAAAAGCTCAGTTTGATCTGATTCCCATGCCTTATGCCAAATTGTACCCTGCTCTGGTACAAAAGAATCTTGTACAAACTAGAGATCTACCGGCTGTTCCAAAAAAGCTCCCTTGGTGGTATGAATTTGATCATTTATGTGCATATCATCAAGGGGCTCCTGGTCGTGACATCGTGAATTATTTTGCATTAAAGGCATAAGTTCAAAGATTAATTCAAAGTGGTATTATGTCCTTCAAGGATCTTGGACCAAATGTCCAAGCCAATTCATTGCCTAAATATGGAGGTGCCAATGTGAACATGGTAGATGGTTGTCCTGGCCATTATCGTGTCTTTGATGTTTATTTTATTAGAAGATCTTTGGTTAATATGCATGTCAGTTTATGTTGACTGGGCTATTATGAGCATGACCATGTTGCTTGCCGAATTTGTTCAAGAAATCCCCGAGGATGCTCAGTGGTGAAAAGAGATCTTCAAGCAATGTTGGATCAGAGGCTTATCCAAATTACTCGATCAAGGGTTGATGTAGACCATGAAGTGGATGTCATAGTTCCTCATTTCAATATACCTAAGCCAGTGGAGATTGTTTATAATAGTCGGAAGTCGTCTGTATCCCCTTTGATTATTTGTCTACCTTGTCCTACTCCCTATGATTCTAACAAAGATGTGCCTTACATATATAATGTTACAATGATTGAAGATGGCAAGGAGGTGCCTATTCCCTATCTTTCTTCAGTTGTTAATATTGTCGGTGTTAGCGGAGTGAGCCGTAGTGGTCATGTATTTGTTGCTGCACCTCCTAAGAAGGTTGATGATGTCTATGCTAACAAGCCAATTGTATTTTAAATTCGTATTGTATAATCTGAATCTAGATTTGTAATAGGGTAATATAGTGGTTCAAATCAGAATTCTAATGATGAAGTTTTAAAAAGAGTGAATAAAAGATTGTTGATCAACTGCTGCAAACTCCATCCAAAATTTATGTCTTATCTTTGTTGATGAACTCTGAGGTTCATAGAGAGGCTTTGAGGAAGGTTTTAGAATAAGCTTACATAGACCATGATGTTATTTTTGATCAATTTGATGGTATTGTTGGCAATATATTTGCTTATAACAATCTGATCTTTAGTGATGAAGAGATAGCTGAGGAAGGAAGAAATCACAATATGGCCTTACACATTTCAATGAATTGTCAAGAGGATACATTATCCAACGTGTTGGTGGATATTGGTTTCTCTCTGAATGTAATACCCAAGTCCACTCTATCAAGGCACTCTGATGTGATATAGTGGGGTTGTTGTTAAGGCTTTCGATGGATCCAGAAAAACTATGATATGGGAAGTTGATCTCCCTATGAAGATAGGTCCTCAACCTTTTCTGATCACATTCCAAGTTATGTACATTCATCCTGGATATCGTTTTTTTGGGCTGGTCGTGGATTCACGAAGCTGGAGCAGTCAATTCAATTCTCCATTAGAAGTTAAAATTTGTGAAAAATGGAAAATTGGTCGTGGTAGGTGGTGAGCAAGCCATGGTGGTAAGTCACCTTTCATCTTTCTCTTACATTGATGCTGACAAGGCTGTAGGAACTCTGTTCTATGCTCTCTATTATTGATAATTCTAGAAAGAAGAATGAGGCATCCATTTCTTCTTTGAAAGATATGCAACAAGTTGTGGAAAGCGGCCAATTTGTTGGTTGAGCCCAAATTATTGAGCTTGATGAAAACAAAAATAGAGATGGTATGAGATTTTATCTTGGTGCAACTAGAAGAGAGTTGAAGCGTAATCAAGACATATTCCACAGTGCTGGGTTCATTCATTCTGGAGATCAATCTGTTGCTGCAATTATTCAAGATGATTCAGAAAAAGACATGTCGAACTTCGTGACGCACGAAGTGGTATGCCAAAATTGGACAGATGTTTACATTCCTTCTATTGTTCACATTTCAAAGTAATTTTTTCTTGTTTTCAAAGATCCTTTCACTATGCCCAAGGTGAAAGTGAATATGTTAGGGCTTTGTTTCAATTTTTAATATCATGAATAAAATGTTATTTTGCTTATCCATATGTGTTTTTTTATCTTCTTGCTTTTTCTGGAAAATGGTAACCTACAAAACCAAAATATAATAAAAATAATTTCAATATATGCATAATACTTGCACATTTATCTTTTTTCTAAATTCAAGCATATATCATTGTGCAGATTGATTCATGATAAACACATTGAAAACAATCCCCCTATGCCCTCTCCCAACTTTGAATTCCCTGTGTTTGAAGCTGAAGAAGAGAGTGTTAAGGAAATTCCTGATGTGATTTCTCGGATTCTTTAGCACGAAGAGAATATCATTCAGCCTTATAAAGAGCCAGTGGAAGTAATCAACTTGGGTTCTGAAGAGGATATGAAAGAAGTCAAGATTGGGAGACTGCTTCATCCAGATGTTAAGAAGAGGATGATAGAGGTTCTTAAAGAATATGTGAATGTGTTTGCTTAGTCTTATCAGGATATTCCAGGTCTTGATACATATATTGTGGAGCATAGATTGCCTTTAAAGCAAGAATGTCCATCAGTCAAGCAGAAATTGAGAAGAACTCACCCTGATTGGCTATTAAAATCAAAGAGGAGGTTCAAAAGCAGATTAATGCAGGTTTTCTTGTTACCACTGAATATCCTCAATGGGTGACCAATATTGTGTCTACTCTAAAGAAATACGGTAAAGTCCGGATGTGTGTTGATTATAGAGATTTGAATAAAGCTATCCCAAAAGATGATTTTCCATTGCCACATATTGTGATGTTAGTAGATAATACAGCTAAATTCAACATCCTCTCTTTTATGGATGGTTTTTTCCAGATATAATCAAATTAAAATGGCACCTAAGGATATGGAAAAATAAATTTTATTACACCATAGGGAACATTCTGGTACAGAGTGATGCCCTTCGGTTTGAAAAATGCTGGTGCAACGTACTAGAGAGCCATGCATACTCTTTTATATGATATGATGCATAAAGAGATAGAAGTCTGTGTGGATGATATGATTTCTAAGTTGAAGGCTGAAGAAGATCATGTTGAGTATTTGTTGAAGCTGTTTCAGCATTTGAGAAAGTTTAAACTCCGCTCAAATCTTAAAAAATGTACTTTTGGTGTCCGTTCAAGAAAGCTTTTTGGTTTCATTGTCATCCAGAAAGGTATTGAGGTAGACCCTGATAAAGTCAAAGGTATTCAAGAAATGCATGTACCCAAAATAGGAAAATAAGGTAGAGGATTCCTTGGGCGTTTAAATTACATTTCCCAATTTATATCACATGAATGCCACTTGTGGGCCGATCTTCAAGCTTCTTCGTAAATACCAAGGTTGTGTTTAGACATAAGATTGTCATAAAGCTTTTGATAGCATTAAAAAGTATCTGCTTGAACCTCCTATCTTGTCTCCTCAAGTGGAAGAAAGATCTTTGATTATGTATCTAACTGTGTTTGAAGAGTCCATGGGTTGTGTCCTTGGTCAACAAGATGAAACTGGTAGAAAGAGTATGCCATATATTATTTGAGCAAAACATTCACAGATTATAGGTCTCAGTACACAATGCTTTAAAAAACATGTTATGTTTTGGCATGGGCTGCTAAATGTTTATGCCAGTATATGATCAATCATACCACTTGGTTGATATCCAAAATGGATCCAATCAAGTACATTTTTGAAAATCCTGTTTTGACTGGAAGGATTACCCATTGGCAGATGTTGTTATCTAAATATGATACTCAAAAAGAGATTAAAGGAAAGTTTTTTCTATTTATTTGGTTCACTAGCCAATTGATGATTATCAATCCATCAGGTTTGACTTCCACGATGAAGATGTTATGCATTTGAAAGCCAAAGATTATGATGAACCGTTACCCGAAGAAGGGTCGGATCCTAAATCTCGATGGGGTTTAGTGTTTGATGGAGTTGTTAATGAGTATGGTAATGGAATTGAGGAAATCATTATTACTCCTCATGGTTCTCATATCCCTTTCATTGCAAGATTAATGTTTGAATGCACGAACATGGCAGAGTATGTGTAGCACCGCAAAATTTGCCTAATCTTTTTCTTATCTACTGGCTTGTGTTTCTCTACATTTTGCATTTTTGCATATCATAAAATTGGTTCTTGAGACATGGGATCAAGGTGTTTATATGGCACAATATTTTCTTTTATTGCAAGGTTTTAAGCAACAAGTGTTATAAGCTTCGACATTTATTTTCCCCAGTAATCGAATGTCTAATTTTATTTTATTCAGCGGGTTATTTTTAACACAAGAGATAGTTCACTAATTATCTCAGGCATTTTTATAGTTGCAATATAAAAAGACAAGTTTTAAAGGCTTAACGTGGCTCAGAACGTGTGGAAAAGGACGATTATGCAAGATTCCCTCCAAATGGCGCAATTTTTCAAATTTGTGAAGGGTTAATCGATTAACCAATTTGCACTATCAAATGGTTAATCAATTAACCAAAGGAAATTTTGCCCAGATACGTGCATTTTCAATGCTGCCACTTTTAGAGTCCATTTTGATCACTTGTGAACTGGTTTTTGCATTAATAGAAGGATCTAGAATCACTCCAAATTTTGATTTATTTTCAAAACCAATCCAATTTCCCTCCAAGTTTTCATTCCTAATCTAATTATAATTTTCAAAACCTCTCTCCAAACCACAATTTCACTCCTAACCAAAAGCTTATTTAAGTTAATTCACTCCAAACCTCACCATAATTCAAAAAATACACACTCATTCTTCAGAATTTACTCTCAAATTCTCTCAACTTTCTCAAATCCCTCACACTCCAAAACTCCATTAGATCTCTTTTACTTTAATTCTTTTATTCTTCATTAGAATCCTTAAATTCTAGAGCTTAACCTCGATAATTCATCTCCATCAACTTCAATTCATCATTTGATTTTTGTTTGGATCTGGGTCTGGTTTTGAAAGTAAGCTTTTAAGTGATTCTTGGATCAACTTTGGCTTAATTTTGCTCATTTTTCACTTCTCTTGCAAGAAATCTCTTGGATCTTGAAGTTTTCTTGGGTTTCTAGCTTGGATCTATCATTTGCAGTATAACAACACTTACCAAAACAATTCTCAGCTTTAAAGGTTGGTTAATTCTAGATCCACTTCTGTTTTAATCTTATTTGAATAATCAAAATGTAGATCTTCATTTTTAATTAATTTTGATGATTTAATCTATGTGATTTGTGATCTCAATGCTTGGATAAGTTTGATTAATGTTTGATCAATGATTTTTGGTGTTAAATTCGTGCATAATTGATTACATGATCATTTGGATGATTGCATAATTGTTTAATTGCTGGAAGTGCTTTTAAGTTGCTGATTCTCTGCTTCTTGTGCAGTGTTAATCGATTAATCAGTTGCAATATAAAACTAGTTAATCGATTAACCAGTGTATTTTCAGCCATTTTAAGTTGTTAATCGATTAACACTGAACCAATATGTGTTTTTGGTTGTTTTCAAGCATGTTTTGATTTCTTTCTACCTCTAACCTTCATGAATTGATATGATACATTTGTATGGACTGTTTTTGACCTGTTTCATCATGCTTGATTGTTTGACTGCGATACGTCGACGCATGACTTTTGGTTTCTGTTGATAAATGTTTGAGATGCTCATGTTGTTGCTTGATGTAATGATCACGTGTTTTGCTCATTTGTATAATGTTAATTGTTGATTATCTTGCTGGACTTGTGGTGCTGTCGTACCTCGAAAAATACGATCCTCGCGATGGACGCGGAAAAAATGTTCGAACAGAGTCGCCACCAAACTTTATTCATTCTAAGGCAGGAATAGGAAAATATCGATAAAACCTTTAAAGAGATAAGAACATGGTCATCGCAACCAAATTCTAGGTTCGGGAGTCGATTACGCAAAGGGAATGTATTATCACTCTCTACGTTTGTTGTACTCAACAGAACCTCTTGATTCGATTTGAGAGAAAAGTTAGCTACGTTATTTGTTTTCTTCTAAGATTTCGCCTATAGGGGAAATGACTGGTTTTTAAGATAGGATGCTCGCCAAGGATTTGGGCCCTTGTGCCTACGTACTCCCTTGTGCAATGGGAAAGTCAGAGCATCGTAGTTCGTGAGACTACGGGTAAAGGTTTGGGAATTGTGGACTTGTGGGAATTGTGCTCGCCAAGATCATTGTAATCTTGTGCCTATGTATCTTACATTCGGAAGAGAATGAAGAATCAGAGTGTCCATAGTTCGGACAACTACGACAACAGGTTTGTAAGTGAACGAGTGTTTAGATCACATTCTAACTTCTAAATATTGGCTTGTTTGCTCGCTAGGGGAGGCTGAAACACGAGTTCATATGCGCGGGAGAAACGACTAAACAATGTTCTTGGCATCGGTTTGAGTCAAACGAGAGTTTAGGTCGCATTCTAACTGCTAAACATTGGCTTGTCTGCTCGCTAGGGGAGGTTGAAGCACGAGTTCATATGCGCGAAAGAAGGGACTAAACAATGTTCTTTGAGAAGAGTGTTTGGGTTGGAAATCGCACGAGGGCGAGGAATTAGTGTTTGGAGAAGTTTCAATCGCACGGGGGCGAGAAAAGAGAGTTTGGCTAGATAGTTTGATGGAGAATGATGACTATTCAATAAACGAGACGTCGGTCTCGCAATCAATTAATCGAGGCATTATTGGAATGCTAGATTCCAACGATACCTTTTTCATTCAATTTCGAAAGTTGTGTTTGATGGACGGTTTAGACGCGTATTAGGGTTTAGATTCGATCGCACGAGGGTAAGAGATAAGGTTAGACAAATTTAATATTTAGGAGGAATGATGATTATTCGATAAACGAAACGTCGACCTCGTAACCAATTAATCGAGATATCATTAGAATGCTAGATCCCAACGACACCTTTTTCATTCCATTAATTATGAAATATGTTTGTTGGATAGTGAAAGTACTTGTCCAAGTAATTAGGGGAAGTGTTTTAGGGATGAAAGTTTGAATGACACGATATTCAAGGCATACGCCTCAATAATGGGCACTCTCGAATTCAAGGAATGCACAACTCCAAGAACTCGATTCTTTCGTGATTTAATTAAGAAAATAATTTGAATAGGTTAGCGTACTCAGATTAGGCGCGCTAGGTATTCTAGAAATGTAATATCAAAAGGATCACAAACCAAGGCGTGCACCTTGAGAGTAATCCTTCGAGAACCCAAGAAGTGCTAGACCTCAAGAGAATAGTTTGTTTTTGAAAAAATACTCGAGGTGAGTCGAGGTTTGAATTGAGTTTTAAACGTGTGCACTAGCAAAGTGGGCTAGTCTTCTAAGTGACCAACTAGAAATAATTGATCAAATAGGTGTCACTGTAAGGAAGCTCAGGATTAAGCTTTAAATGTTGTGTATGGTGATCAAAGGTTGACGGCGAGGCTTTGAAAGCACTCGACTTACAAAGATACAAAATGGCTCGATGAATCGAGAATTTATTTTGAAAATTGTTTTGAGAAAAAATTAATATCTTAGAAAAAGGTTTTAACTTAATTAATAAAGTATATTTTTCTAAAGGTTTAATATTTAAAAAAAATCTATTTGTTAATAACTTTTAAATATATTTTTTAAAAGAAGAAATAATTAGAATTTCTTATAAAAATATCTAATTAATAAAAATTGTTTAAAAATATCTTTTAATTGAGTGAAAAACGATTTGAAAACCGAAAGACAAAACAACCGCAACTCAAGGGCGTGCGCCTCGAGAGTGGTTGTCTTAGGACCCAAGGGATGCTAGACCCCAAAAGCCCACTACTTCCGTTATTAATTAAGAAAGAGTTTTTTTTAATCGCATTGAGAAATATTTAATTGAATTTGAAATAAAACTAAAGGTTTGAATAACTTATTGAAATTGTTTATTTTATTCTATCTTAAAAATTGATTAATTAACTAAAAATGAATTGAATTTATTAATTAAGTTGACAAACTAACAAAATGCAGTAACCAAACATTCTAAAACTACACACATAGCAAACCAAATGTGACCCTCCATAAAAAGACACCATTAATCTTCTTGAATGTAAATTCAAAGAACCATAGCAACCCAAATTTATTTTACAGTGTAAAGACCAATAACAGTTGTGCCATACGAATTAGAGTGAATGAACAATAGTCACACCAAAATTTTATTTCCAGCACATGTAACACAATGACTTTCATCAAACAAAAACTCAATAAACATATCCATAACAAGTAACAATCAAACAAGAAGGATGTATTAAGAGCAGACTTCCTGAACTTAGCCTCAAAATAAAATGACATGAATTAAACACTCGCTATTTACAAAGTTTAATTAGCTAAGGGTGTGTTTGGTTCAGGGTAGATGGAGGGGAGGGGAGGGGAAAATTTTAATTAAATATGTTTGGTTCAAATTTTGGGAGGGGAGGGGAGCAAAACCCTTCAAAACACACTTTTTGGTTCCCTCCGAATTGGGGGGATTTGGAGGGGAGGGAAGGGAATATGAGTTTTGATATTTAAAAATTATTATATTTACTAAAATATCCTCAGTTTAATTTCAGTATTTCAAAACTATTTGTTATCTTTTGTGTTACTGTTTTTTCTCGATTGTTTTCATCAACTTATTATAATTGTTCTCCACCTTCAAATTATTTTATAATTTTTATAATTAATATAAATCATAATCATTGTCTTTTTTTTATAAAAAAATTATGTTTCGTTATATTCGTTTTTTTCTTTTAATTTTGTTATGTACTCTATCATATTTTCTTTTATATCAAATTGTAAACCATATCATTTTATTTATTTTTGTTTATTCATTTTATTAAATATTTTGAACCATTAATATTTAGTAATAAGTTATTTTATATATTTGTTTTGTTATATGATTCATCACAATTTAAACGATGTTATTGGCATATAGTTTAATTTATGTTGAAAAGTTATAAGTCAAATCGATTGTACTCGATTTTTTAACTTTATGTGACAAATAATACTTTTTTAATCACTCAATATTAGAAATTTTATTACCAACAAAAATACGCAGGAATTTTTCACATTTTAATATCATATGACTTATATAAGATCATAAGGATAAAAATGTAAATTATTAATAAAACCCCTCCCCTCCCCTTCTGAACCAAACACATTTTTAATTAAAATCCCTCCCCTCCTCTCTTTTGAACCAAACACTTATTTGATTAAAAAATTCCTTCACCTCCCCTCCCTTCCCCTCCCCTTCATTAAAATTCCTCCCCTCCCCTCCCCCTCATTACCCTAAGGGTATTGCAACATTCAAACCGAAATGAAATGAGAACAGTAGCAATTCAGATTAAACACCAGGTTCACAAATATCCATCACAAAACTCATACATTAGCAAAGCTTGTAATTTGCGAGATCAAAGTCGGAGGAAAATGATGATTAAAACCTCAACAAACTACAACTTGAAATGCTTTCAAATTTAACATAATGTCAAAAAATGAACTAATAACAAAATATCAAACATTTAATACAACATTTTAATTCCAGCACAATTCAATATATTGTGAAAGTATTCATGTGATGCTAATGGTTACCGGTATGCGAGTCGCGGTTGAAACTAATCAAAAGACGCCACTGTTTTCGCTGTATCATGTCACATGCTTTTGTTATTCCATGCTCTAATGTGTGATGCCATCATTACGGGTATCGCCGTTGAGGATGCGGAAGACCTAGAAAAAATGGAGACAGAAAGAATATGTTGTGAAAGCTGCTGCGTAACATAGTTTTTCGTCAACGGAACCGAAGCGCGACGTCGAAAGCTGCTGCTTTATTTTGTCATGTTACCGTCACTGCTGGAATGCTCTCATGCTGTCGATATTTCCTTATTGATGGAGAGAGATAGTAGTTCATCGAAAATGGATTGTCGCATGAAAAGGGAAAGACGATTTCATAGTTATGGAAGTTATTGGGTTGAATGGAAGATGAAACGCGACGGAAGAAAAGGAAGGGTTGGGTTTGGTTGAAGGTGATGAAGGTTTACGGTCGAAGGTTTTTCGGAAGGGAGAAACAAAGGAAAAGGCGATTGCGACGGAGAAAAGGGGTAACTGGGGTTTTCGGCGGCTGTTTGAGAGGAAGGAGAACAGTGTTGCGGCGAATTTAGGGAAGAGAGGTCTTTAGGGTTTTTAAGATTGGACGGCTAGGGTTCTTTTTTGTTGAAGATAATGAACAGTAGATCCCCATTTTATACCTAATTTTAAACCCTAATCCCCAATTCTCAATTTCTCAGCTATTTCCACCGTGTCCTTGTTTCTCTTCAATTCTTTTTTCTTTTCTTTTTTGAATTAATTTTTTCTGATTAATAAATAATAAATCTATTCTAATTAACTCTAATTCTAATTCTAACTAATTAATTAAAACTCTAACTTAAATTCTATATTCTAATTCTATTTCTAGATTAATTAATAATTCTAAATTCTAAATCTATTAATTAATATTAAAACTATATTATATTAACATATTATAAAAAATAAAATTATAAAACAAAAAAAATGAATAAATAGAATGCCATGTGTCACATATTTATTGGGCAAAAGGTGAAAAAGTTTATTTTTGCTGAAAAATACGTTGTGCTGTACAAGCGAGGTAAATCAAAAATTAAGTCGGGGCGAATGCAAACTTTGAAAAGGTAGGACAAATTTGGGGTATGACAGGTGCATGTTCGTATTTGCTTTCGATTCTGTTTGTCGCATGATCGTTTGAATTATTTAATTAATATGAATAACATGTTGTTCTTGTTGAATTCTTAATGATGCAATCTTGTTGAGTACTTATGATTAATTGTTAATGCATGTCCATATTTTCTTGATACTTGTTCATGATTGATGCTGGTTCATGTTGATTTTGTTGAAGCATGCTTGTTGCCCTATTTTCTACAGTTGTTATGTTATGAATTTATATGTTGTTGTATGTTGTTCTTGCTTGTTGCCTGCCTTTTACACCTATTTTTGTGTTGAATTAGTAGTTGTTAAAGTTTGTTGTGCTGCCTTGTACAGGAAGCGCTGTTGTAGCTACTGTTTTTGCCTTGTTTTCTTGTTTTTGCCTTGTCTTTGCATGCTCCCTTAGGGCTTCCTAGTCCAGCTTAATTTCTGATTAAGCTTAGAGCAGGATAGACATTAGAAGTTTAATCCATGCATGACAACAAGTAGGTTAGTCCCTTTTAACCTCAACCTTAGGTCCATCTTTTACATGATAACATTTGGATAGAATTTCCTTTCGCATCCTGACCTTAGGGCCACTTTTCATGACAACATTAGGACGAAGTTTCCCTTAGACCTTTCGAGCGTCTTTCTTTCTTCTCGTCTCAATACAAATTCAAAACACTTAATAAAGACGATGAACGGTGTGCACCACGAGCCATAAGTATATGGGAAATGATGAGTGAGGGGTTTCCTCTTATTCGTCTAGAGTGTTTAGTGTATGTCCCGTCTGGGGGCGATATGTAACGCATTTTTCCTATATCATAGTCTTTAGTGCACGTGAATCTCAAATTAGACTAATTCACTTCACTAAAATGCACAAACAAACTTCAAACCTTTTTATCCTTCGGGATTTGTCTTTCAAACCTCATTTTCAGAAAGAATAGTTACTTTTCTGTTCTACCGCAAACAGGCATCGAACCTAACTGTTGGAACGAGAACTTAACGTCGCTCATAAGAACACTTAACCAACTTATGGTTTTGTTAGCTGAACTACGTTTGCTCTGATTTCTCATACCAGATGAGGACACTTAGGCATAAGACGATGATGTCTTGGCGGGCAACCTTCCCCCCCATCACCCGTAGTTTCCCGAACTACGTTGACTCTAACTTTTCCATTGTATGAGAGAATACGCAGACATAGGGCGACAATATTCTATCAAGTCTCCTTTTTCTTTTCCCTTTCCTGTTTTGGTTTAGCAATAGTTTTTAGATAACACACCCTTTGATTAGATAACAAGCATGAATCCTATTGAGTACAACGAATATGAGGGGGTGCTAATACCTTCCCCTTGCGTAACCGACTCCCGAACCCAAGATTTGGTTGCGATGACCTTCTTTTCTCCCTTCTTTCAGGTTTTCTTTGATCGTTTCCTTTCCCTCCTTTGGGATAAATAACGTTCGGTGGCGATTCTTCTATTTGTTTTCGCCAGGTGTTTTTCGTAGTTGCGACAGTATGAAGCTTGTATATTAGGTCTTGAAGAAACCATTGATTTGAGAATTAAAACTCTTGATGTGTATGGGGATTCAACCCTTATAATTAATCATATTAAGGGAAAATGAGAAACTCGTCAGCCTGGCTTAAGTTGCATCATGTATCTCGTGAAGAGAATCAGATGACAAATGCTTTGGCCACTTTGTCTTTTATGATTAGAGTGAATTGTTGGTAATGACGTGTCTAAGATTGACATTATGCACCTTGATAGACCTGCTCATGTGTTTGCGGTAGAATAAGTAAAAGATGATAAGCTTTGGTATCATGATATTAAATGTTTCCTCCAAAATTAGGAGTACCCACTTGGGGCATCCAACAAAGATAACAAGACTTTGAGAAGACTGTCTTGAAATTTCTTTCTGAATGAAGATGTGTTGTATATAAGAAACTTTGACATGGTCTTGCTCAAATGCATGGTTAGACATGAAGCAGCCATGTCAATGAAAGAATTTCATGAAGGATCCTCTAGTACTCGTGCTAATGGACATGCAATGGCTAAAAAGATGTTAAGGGCAGGTTACTAATGGTTGACAATGGAATTTGATTATTGTAAATATGTGAAAAGTGCCATAAATGTCAGATTTATGCTAATAAGATTCATGTGCCTCTGACTCTTCTCAATGTTATTTCATCTTCATAGCCTTTCTCTACGTGGGGAATTGACATGATTGGTATGATTGAACCTAAGGCTTTGAACATACACTGTTTCATTCTAGTGGCTATTTATTATTTCCCCAAGTGGGTTGAGGCAGTATCTTATGCTAATGTGACTAAGCAAGTTGTAGTCAGGTTTATCAAGAATTATATTAACTGTCGGTATGGCATTCCCAACAAAATTATTACTGATAATGGGTCAATTTTGGATAATAAGATGATGAAAGAGTTGTGTGATGATTTCAAGATTGAAATTATAATTCCTCTCCTTACTGATTTAAGATGAATGAGGTTGTTAAAGATGAAAATAAGAACATTAAGAAGATTATCCAAAAGATGGTTGTGACATACAAGGATTGGCACGAGATGCTCCCTTTTGCTTTGCATGGGTATCGTACATCCGTCTGCACTTCAATAGGGGCAACCCCTTTCTCACTTGTATATGGCATGGAATAAGTGCTCCATGTAGAGGTTGAGATCCCATCAATGCGAACCTTGATGGAAGCAATATTATATGAGGCTGAATGGTGTCAAAGCTGATATGATCAGTTGAATTTGATTAAATAAAAGAGAATGACAAATTTGTGTCATGACCAGTTATATCAACAAAGAATGAAGAAAGCTTTTGATAAGAAGGTCCGACCTCGTGCATTCAGAGAAGGTGACCTTGTGCTCAGAAAGATCTAGGGGCAAGTGTACTCCTAATTATGAAGGCCTATATGCTGTTAAGAAAGCATTTTCTGGCAGTGCATTAATTCTTACAACTATGGATGGTGAGGAGCTCTCTCATCCAGTGAATGCTGATGCAGTCAAGAAATACTTTGCCTAAAAAATAAAAGAACAACTCGCTAAGTTGAAAACCCGAAAGGGCAGCTTAGGCAAAAATGAGCGTCTCGGTGGGCTTAAAACTCGAAAAGACGGTCCAGGAAAAAGTTAGAGACATAAACAGAAAATAATTATACCGGTAGATTGAAAACCTGAGAGGGTAATCTAGGCAAAAGTTATGGATTCTGGAAAGTAACTGCATCAGGCCAGACTTGATCATTTGAAGCAACGTTTCTCGTCAAGGATTCTCATTCTCATCATACTCAACAGAAGTTTTGAGCATAATGGAATTCAAAGTTGTTAGGGAGAATATTGGTCACTGTATTTCAATGTAGCCTTTTCCTTTATTTACCATTTTCCAACTTTGTAATGATTCATGGAGTCACGCCATTTGTGGAATACCATTCTATTAATAAAATTTGAGTCTTTGTTCATTTGTTTACAATTCTTATATTTGTTTCTGTTTTGAAAATTTTCATTTATTTTTTATAATAATTTTTGAAACAAAAAGATAAATAACAATCATACTTTTGAAAATTAAAAAAATATTTTCCTTTGGTTTGTGAATACTAAAAGGAATGTCAACAGTTACTCCAAGAATGGTAAAATCTCAAAGTGCATAACTCGATGTTCTCCCAAGCAGAGTTTGTTCTTGTTGATGTTTTCCCTACCTGAATGCTAGTTCAGATGTTCCCTGGTCGAGTACTGAATTCAACATTTTCTAATTAAATCCTAGACCTGGACTCCTAAGCTAAGCCTTGATTCGGGTTTCACCAATCGAGTGTGATTCTCTTCCTCGACCAAGTTATGATCAAGCAGATATACAAGGTTGTGAAGTTTCTATTGTTGGATTCCATCTCTCTTTGTAGAATCCCCTGCAGGCATTTATCTTTTCTGTTATGGTTTTATTGTTGTTGTGTGCAAAGTGAATAGAAAATTCAGAATAATGTTTCCTACTAAGAAGTGGTGAGATAGGAGTCAACTGTTGGATTTTCTCTCACCTTGGGTTGAGTTTTAAAATCACTCACAAAGTGACTTTTTTCTACAATGTTAACTTCTTAATTTCCCTTGCAGATCCAGGAATTTTTTCCTTGAGGTTGTTAATCCCCAGGGAGTTTTCTTTGATAATCCCCATCAGGTCTGCATTTCCCTCAGTGGGGTTTGTATTGGAAGAATTTTTGTGGTATGATTCTCAGCAGATCCATCCTCTCTCATAACAGAGTTTACGCAAAGATACATTTTTCCTCTCAAAGGTTGTCTTTTGGAAGATTCATCTTTCCATTCCCTTAATAGAGTTGATGTAAATATTAACAATTCCAGGGGTTGATATCCCCAGAAGAGGTTTGCTTTGTGTACTTCCCTAGCAGGTCTTCATCCTTCTGTAGAAAATTTTGAGTGGATTTTATTTTACCCAAGAATATTTTAGAAGGTTTGTGATGTTGTTTCCCCCCAGCGGATCTTTCCATTCCCTTGAAACAAAGTTCATATTATTATCCCCTCAGTGGATTATTAATGTTAGAAGATTGAACATTGGGTTTCTTCCCCAAGCAGTATCTTCATGTCCTCAGAAATGTAAACCTTGAAGCAGAACTGTGTTCCTCCAGTGGCTTTTGTTTATCTCAATCTGAATCCCTAGAAGACCTTTCAGCAGAATCTCCAGCGGTATCTCAATCTTGTTGAGATTTAGCCGAGTATCTGGTTGTACTGTTGTGATTGGTCATCCCCAGTTTATCTTTGTGCTTGTTTTGTCAGCATATATATATATATATATATATATATATATATATATATATATATATATATATATATATATATATATATATATATATATATATATATATATATATATATATATATATATATATATATATATATATATATATATATATATATATATATATATATATATATATATATATATATATATATATATATATATATATATATATATATATATATATATATATATATACACACACACACACACACACACACACACACACACACACACACACACACACATACACATGCATATATTTATTCATTCATACATACATCATGCATAGCTAAATGAAATTCATGCTCATTTTTCATTTCTTGGTGTTTCTTACCCACCCTCTCTGGTGCTGTTATCCCCATAAAGTGTGTGTATCCTCTCTCCATTTAGAGTGTCTACCTTAAGTATAAAATGTATATCCTTTTTAATTCCATACTGAGTTTATTCCTCATGGGAGGGTTTTGCTTTAGTTTTGCTTTCCAACTCATTTATCCGGATGGAACCACTCCCTAGTTGAGTTATTTCCTCATTAGGTAGAGTCTTGTTTGACCATTTCTCTCTAGTTTGTTCTTGGATTGAACTTTGGTCTTCTGTAGCAATTATTTTGAAGCTCTCTAGGCTGTGAAACATAGATGATTGAGAGGGCACTTATTTTTCACCTTGGAGGATTGTTATTTCCCTAAGCAAAAATCTATTTTTGATTCCCCATTAGAAGATGAAGATTTTGTTTCCCTAACAGTGTTGTGATAACACTCTCTTGGAACCTTTTCTTGATAGCAAGTGATCTCTTTATTTTAGAAGCCTGTATGTCCTCAGCATGGTTAGCCTGACTTAACAAGTGGCAGTCTCTTTGAGAAGCTTGTTTCGTTATTTCAACCTTTGCAATGATAAGTGGTTGTCTCTTCTGAGAAGATTATCCGTTCTTGATGGATCTCCAACCTTTGCAATTACAAGTGGCAGTCTGTTTGAGAAGCTTATTTGCTATTTACAACTTTTGTGTGACTTCAAGTGGTTGTCTCTTTATTTGAGAAGCATGTATGTCCCAAAATACCAATCTGTAACTTCACATTAAATGATCCTTGATCTTAATTCAATTAATTGAAGTCCTGGACTCGTTATTTTCATAGGTGGCATCTCTTTATTTGAGAAGCCTCTTACGACTCCATCAACCTCTCCATTAAATGGAATCTCTCCGCTATTTTCTCGTTAGAGAAGTTTGTTTTGAAATTTTTATCATCACCAACAGATGGTTGTCTCTTTATTTGAGAAGTCTATTATGCAATCTAACATGCCCGTGTCTCTTTTGGAGATCCCCAGTAGAGTTATTGATTCCTAATTCCTAGCAGATGTTAGTCCTTTTAGTAGAGACAACTTGTATTTGGTCCTTTTTCAAGTCTGAAACTTGATTAAATAAAAAGTTGAGCCCTATCTTAATAGTAGAAGCTTGTTATTATTCAACTTATTTCGTTACTTAAATAGGTGTTTATCTTCTTAATTGAGAATCCTGTTGCGATTCGGTGAATCTTTCATCCCCAACAAATTATTGTCTCTTTATTTGAGAAGTATATTGTGTAGTTTGACCTGCTCACATCTCTTTTGAGTATCTCCGACAGAGTTATTGTTTATTTTCAGCAAGTGGCTATCCTTTGTGAAGCTTGTCTATTACCCTTTTCAAGTTTGGAATTTGATTAAAAAAAGAAGTTAGGCCCTATTATAATGGTGGAAGCTTATTATCTTGTTAATATTTTCTACCTAAGAGTTTCTTTTCCAATAGAACAAATGACATTTCCCATGATATTTCCCAGTGGAGTCCATATCCTCTTTCCTCTTTATCTCCAGCAATTTCAAGTCGTAGCTTCATCTACACACTTTTCCCATCTCTTGTGGAATTTTATATTCCCTGGCTGAGTCTTTTCTTGTTTTTCCCTTGCGGAGTTTCTGCTTCCTTTGCTAATTTTCTCCAACAGTATTTTGTCTTCTGTGGTACCTTTTCCCCACAGAGTCTTGTACATGCATTCATATCATATCAAAATCACTTTGCGGTATCTTAGGATCAAAAATTGGGTCTTCTGTATTTAAGTTTCTTCAATAATATTGATACAAATATTTCAATCTTCATATCTCTGGATAGAAGAAACTTAAATAGTGGCATCTGTCACACCCTAATTTTTACCCCTAAGATCCCACCTTATTCACATCTTTGCAATGCATCAAGATCACAGACTTGGGTGTCTCCTAACCCTCTTATATTTGGGTTTGCCTTTTGCAGAGATCACCAAACACCTCTTTATGTAACTTTCATTTTTTTACTTATGTGTTTTGTAATTCACTAACTCCTAATCAAAATACAAAAATATATGCCTTATCTCTTTTGTTTCTTTTGCAAGGTAGGGTTTGGAATCAAGAGCATCGAGTGATTGTCTCCTCAACTAGGGTTTGAGTTCCTCAAGTCAAAGTATGGTCAACCATTTATTTTCAAAGGCTATTCATCAAAGCATGACCTCTAATCTCAAATCATAATTTCTTAAGCATCATTCAACTTCATTTGATCAAAGATATTTTAAAATTTGATGCCTTGATTCTCAAGAAATTTCTAAGGTTCGTGTGTTTATTTCCATGCCTTCATCAATAAGTTTCCTTAGACCATTGTAAGCTTCATCAAAGGACAATCAATAATACATCATTTTGAGTTTATATGATCATCAATATGCCTTGAAATACAAGAAAAAGTTCAAGGTCGCAAGCTTGTACAAAGAAGTGTAAGTTCAGAGTATGCCTAAGAGGGGGGTGAGTTAGGCTTATAGAAACTTTTTCAGATTTTTGGTGTTCTTTAATTTTTCTTTGGTTATGTTCTTGGTGATGGATGCAGTAGAAAGCATAAAGAAAGTGGACACCAAGATTTATAGTGGTTCCCTTCACAATCCGAAGGTACTCCACTCCCCTTTCCACATGAAAAAGAGTTTTCACTATTTGTTGCACCCCAAAATTTGACCAACCGGGTCTCGCATTTGGCTCGATGTTTCGACGCATAACCGCATTCGCATCTGCATATCGCATACAGTGCATTTTTCATTTGTATTGATTTTATCAGGGATCACAGCTCCCGTCTCGTGTTTCAGGTGTTTTTGATCAGTAGAATTGATTTTTGGGTTATTGCGGTGCCCGTTTATTTTTACCGATTATTTTTGTGTCGTTCGGTGCTCATTTTGTCCCTCTGGGAATTATCTTGATTTTTTCTGGATTTTATAGGACTTTTTAGGGCTTTAAATAGTTTTTAAATCATTTTTTAGGATTTAATAGGATTTTTGATATTTTTAATTCTTTTTAAATCAATTTTTAGCATTTTATAGAATATAATAGATTTTAAATTCATTTTAGAATTTAATAGGTTTTTAATTCCTTTAAATAGATTTTAAATCATTTTGTAGAAATCTTTTATAGATTTTAATATTTTTAGATAATATAGGATTTTTTAGAATATTAGTATAATTTTTAAATAGAATTTAAATAGAAATAATAATAATAAATGAATAGATTTTTCCTTATTAAAAATAAATAGGTTTTATTTTCTTTTATAGAATATTAGATTTTTAGAATTTAATTAGAGTCTAATAAAAGATTATAGGTTTTATTAGGATTTTATTAGTTGATTAGTTAATTAGATCTAATGTTAGGTTAGTGATTAATTAGGGTTAGAGTTTTTTTAAATCAGTTTTTAATTGTTCTGATAGCATTTGCATGTGTTGGGCCCGTTTGAGTATGCAAGGCCCATTTTCGGAATGCAGTTTCAGCCCAGTATTCAGCAAAACGTCCAAAAGGTCCAGCAGAAGAGTCCAAATTCGTCCAAATTCAATCCAGTATTCTCCAGCGTTTTCCAGCACTTCCTAGAACTATCCAGAACTTTCCAGACTTCATCAGCATTTAAATACCAAGCAACACGTGTCTACAAAGGGAGGCCCCACTTCGCAGCATCAGAACACGCCACGTATCCACGAACCTCCTCTCTCTCAGCCACCTTTCAGGCCACGTGGAGGGCATGCAGAGAGCCCCTCCACTTTCTCCACCACGTGGCGCCTCCATATGCTTCACCAGAAAAGCCTCGCCGGACCGCCGTGCATGTACTCCGGCCACCACAACCCACCGGCGATCTCCAACAATTCCAGATTCCGTTCACCTCATTCATCTTCATCCTCCTATCTTCATCCTCTTCCTTTCAACCGATCCACCAACCTCCATCGTCTCCACCGTCGATTCTCCAGAAATTCATCAAGACGATGAATCTTCATCGTCAACCTCCCCAGATCTTCACCAATCAAACACCAGAAATCCAGAAAAACACCAGATCTTCATCAATCTCTCCCAAAAACTCATCAGAACGAAGAACTTCAACAAATTTCCAGAAGTCATCAACGCTCATCGTTTTCCAGAAACCACATGCACATTCATGGTGTTTGTAACCTGTTCACGTCAGTTCTTCATCTTCAAGCACGATTTCAAGGAACGTCCAACACAAACCCTCAGCGTCCACGAACAACCTTCAAGAATCAGATCCAGAAACGTCTTCAATCTTCATCCTCGGAAGAACTACAAGCATCATCGAACCATATGGAAGAACTTCAGGTTGTTCATCAACGATCTCCAGAAGAAATCTCTGGTCCAGCTTCGTTACTTCAATGACCTTCAAGAAGTCTTCAAGAAATCTCCAGATTTGTTCATCGCGCCTTCACACAGGATACTCACGAAGAACAAATCTTCAGCGTTTTCCAGAGTTTGCTTGTTGTTCTTCAGATCATCAACAACATTCAAGAACACGTTGCGTTCTTTACCAATTTCCAGGAAGTTTATCAACAATGAACAAGATCCACACAAGACTTCAACTGTCACCACCATGGCTTGTTTGCAAGAAATGGTCAAGCGAAGAAAATGGAAGATGTTTGATTGTGGATTCAGGTATGTTTGAAACGGAGAAGAGGAGTTCAAGCATGGCGACGGCGGCGGAGAGAAAGGAGAAGAACCTAGGTTTTTTTTCTGAAACATGGAAGGGAGAAGGGAGAAAGGATGGGTCGTGGGCCTCAGGCCCAGTCATTTTTTGGACAAACACACCTCCCTCCGTTTTTGGCTGAAACGGGCTTTGGGCCCTAATTTTTCTGGCAGCACACCCATTCAATCCTCACCATACCCCTCCTGCGTTTTTGCTGAAGAAGACTGGGCTGGGCCCAATCAGTGTGGTTTTTTTATTATTTTCTTGTTAAACTCCCCCCTGTATAACAGTGTACACCCCCAGCCCCATTTGCTTGTTTTTTTTATTCTTTTTTAAAGATTTGAAAAATACATTTGAAAAAGAAAAGAAGAAAAAGAAAAGAAGAAAAATACATTTGAAAAAGAAAAGAAGAAAAAGAAAAGAAGAAAAAGAAAAGAAAAAATATATTTGAAAAAGAAATAGAAAAAACAATAAAAGAGAATAAAGAAAAAGGTGAAAAATAGAAAGAAAAAGTGAAAAGAAAATATATTTGAGAAAAATGGAGAAAATATGGAAAATGTGGAGAAAAGCATTGTGAAAAAATATGAAGAAAAATATTGTGAAAAATAGAGAGAAAATATTCAATAAAAAAATATATGAAAAATATGTTGAAACGAAAAGAAGAAAAAAGAAAAAATATCAAAGTTTCGATTTAATATTTTTCAAGCATTTTCTGTTTAGGGATATTTTCATAGGGATTATTTTCCGACTTTTAGGATAGAATTAGAGGCCCATTTGTTAGGGGGCTATTTTCATTCGACTTTTCAGGATAGAATAGGATAGCGTTTCCTAGGAGATTTATTTCAGTATGCAACCATTGTAATCATTTTTCAGAGATGAATAAAACGAGATTTGAGCTGTGGTCCGATAGTAGCCGAACTACAGCTGCTCTGATTCTTCGTACCAGACGAAGATATGTAGGCATAGGATGCGATATCCTAGCGAGCACACTAACGACTAACCTGTTGTTCTCTCGCGGCTGTGCGATCGAGACTTTCCCGCTGACGATTAATTGAAACCCTTTTTCTCTCTTGCCCAAGTGCATTTGAGATTCAGCCATAGTTTTGACCATAGGTTCCCGACCCTGTGAAACCAGTTGTTTTTCTCACTGCTGTGTGAGAATGTTGTTAGCCGTAGTTAGTCTGAACTACGCAAGGCTCTGATCTTCCATTCAGTGGAAGTACGTAGGCACAAGACGCGAGGTCTTGGCGAGCCAATTTTCCCTGTAGTCCCGAACTACGTTGACTCTGACTTTCTCTCTCGAGAATACGTAGGCATAGAGTGCGACGCTCTATCGAGTCAATTCCCTTCCCTTTAGATTTAGCAGCCGTAGATAAGATTGTTTTGCATCCAGTAGACAACCCAAGCAAGCGTGGATCCCGTCGAGTACGACGGACGTGAGGGGTGCTAATACCTTCCCCTTGCGTAACCGACTCCCGAACCCAGGCTATGGTTGCGATGACCATACCTTTTCCCCGTTTTTTGCGAGGTTTACTTCGAGCGTTTCCTTTCCCGCTCTGAGGGATAAATAACGCACGGTGGCGACTCTTCTGTCAGCCGGCGCCGATTTTCGCAGTAGCGACAGCTGGCGACTCTGCTGGGGATCCAACGTCCCCTGGCTGCTAAGGACTGCGATAGTTCTTATGCATGTGGGATCCAACGTCCCCTAAGAGAGAGTCAATCCTAGCGCTTGTTTGCTTGGCTATTGGGGCCTATTTATCGATATTATCTGTTGCTGTTGGGGTGTTACGGGTGTTCTATGATATTGAGTGAGAAGCCGGACCTGGGCTTGGAGTGCACCTTAGACTTAGAGTAGAAATTAGTGGGTGCCCGCTTGCTTTGCCTTGCTTTGGTGTCCCATGAAATCTACACTCAGACGAGGTTCTGCTGGTTGGCCTCCTGTCCCTTCCTTTGGTTGGCGTGGGTTGCTGGTTAGTTGGATTGTCGACTCTGGGAACCGATCATTTGGAAGTTAGCTGAGTGAGGCCTCTTCAGGACTTGACGATGCCACTCCTTCTGGGAATCGTATCGTCAGTTCTGAAAGTCTGTGACGCTGACGACCGCATAGGATGCCGTACCTTGTCAGATATAGGTCCACACCTGTGAGTGGGGGGGTTTTTTGTGCAGGAAACTTGACTTTCAACCTACCCGTTATTCTGGTCTTCTTTTCAGAGAACGTCTCCGTCAGCAGCGCAACAGTATTCAGATTTTGTGTGGGGGCTGTGGTCCCATTGTTTGCTGCATTTTGCATATCATATGCATATCAGTGTTGCATTGCATATCATTCTCCAGCTAGCCAGAGTTCTGATCCAGCCTTTGTTTCCTGAAGGTGATTACCCGGAGTTTGGATTGAGCAGCTGTTGATTGTCAGAAGACCTACCCAGGGGTTGAGTAGATTTGAGCAGAATCAAGTGTCGAAGTCAGCTGAAGACTATTGGTAGCCATGTCTGAAGGCAATTTCCAGTCTCCTAACACCTTGACAGGGTTCACTATGGCGTCCAACCCTCTGTATGATTCCATGGAAGACTTCCCGCAAGTGAACAACGTTGCTGCAGACCAAGTTGTACAGCCTTCTGTTGAGAACAGAGATCGACATGAGCAGTTTGTTGCCCAGAATGAGCGTCCTCCTCCTGTCAGCAATCAAGGTGTTGCTTTCCCTGTGATGAATTACCGAAGAGATATTCCAGCAGCTGGGATGGTAGATCCGAGAGCCCTTGACGATGGTAGAAGAGTCCGAGTGTTGGAAGAGCAAATGAAAGCTTTGAAAGCCAAAGATGCTGTTAACCTGGATGCTGTAGGCATGTGTTTGGTTCCTGACCTGGTGTTGCCTTACAAGTTCAAAGTGCCGAAATTTGAGAAGTACACGGGAGATAGCTGTCCAAAGCTGCATTTGATGATGTTCTGTCGAAGAATGACTGCGTTTGCGCGAGATGACAAGTTGATGATCCATTGCTTTCAAGATAGTCTGACTGGGGCATCTTTGAGGTGGTATATGCAGTTAGAGAGGAATCAGATTCAGTCATGGATGGATTTAGCCAGAGCTTTTCTGAAGCAGTACGATTACAATTTAGACATTGCTCCTTATCGCATGCATTTGCAAGAGTTGTCTCAAGAGATCAATGAACCTATCAGGAAGTATGCTCAGAGATGGAGAGAATTTGCTGCTAAAGTGCGTCCCCCGCTGTTAGACCAAGAGCTGGCAAGCATGTTTGTGGATTCCCTACAATACCCGTACTTCAAAAGATTGCTCGGAGTTCCGGCAAGTTTTTCTGACGTGGTAGCATTAGGAGAACGCCTTGAGTACTCCATAAGAATGGGGAAAATTCAGATTACTTCATATGATCAAGCTGGTGAAACTGAATACCCTTGTGACTATCAGAGCGAAGAAGAAGTTGTGATCAACTCAGTCATACCAAAGATTGAATATCCTCGAAGCGAATCAGTGAATTTTGTTGGTTCATCATCTTATCAGAGATCAGTACCTCCCGTGGCTTGTTATACTGAACAGACAGCCGTGCCTGGGGCACCATATCAGGAATCTTATGTCGCTTCCATGGCAAATCAGCGAACTCGAGGCCAAAGCTATCAGAATCAGCGTCAGAATCAGAACAGACCTCGCAACAACTTGGAACGAAGGAAAGCTCCTTTTCACCCAGTGCCGATGCCGTATAGCCAGTTGCTACCATCTTTAATCCAGAAGTCTTTAGTGGAGCCGAAAGCTCTTAAGCCAGTTCCAGAACCTTACCCTCCTGGGTACAATCCCCACGTTCAGTGTGGTTATCATGGTGGCTCTCCGGGGCATTCGACGGAAGATTGTAAAGCATTTCAGGCGAAGGTACAGCAGTTGATTGATCAGGATCGCATTTCCTTTCGAGAAGGATTTCTGTTTGTTCATCCCTAACCGCTCAGCTGTCTAAGCTCGTAGATTCAGAGGGTGTTCCCCAGCAAAAGCCAGTGGTTCAGACAGGCAGGCGCCTCAGCATTGGCAGTTCTCAAGCTTTTACATCATTTGCATCTGTAGTTTCTTTTCCTGTTAGTTACTACCTGCTTTTAACATTGTATGTTTTGAATGGTGATAATAATAAAGTGATTATGCATTTTTCTGAATTAATCATGTCGCCGTCGCTCATTTATTGCATTGCACTGACACTTGCATTCTATTCACTCCACTTTTTCGCTGTGACTAGCAAAGTTAGGAGGGAGGATGACGAAACTGAAACTCATAACCAATGATTGTATGCTTTCAGATAAGACCGTACCGATGACGTACAAGGCATTATTTCAAATTCCCCAAACACTGGAGATATAAGGAGTTAGTCCCTTGTTAACCACTTCGAGCCAGGAAGTAGAAGTTTTTTCGGACTTTTAAACCCTCACATCTTAACCCGGGGCAGGGTAGTTGTCAGTTAGCTTGACCGAGCATTCAAGTCTTACAGAGGAGTGTTGTCTTTCAAGGACCAATCAGTTTACACCTTTCAAGAGGTCAAACCTCACCAATCAGGAGTGAGACAGTTACAATCCTTTCGGAGCAATCAAGACAATCAGTGTCGCACGACTTTGTTCCAAAAGAAAGAAATGAGAAAGCCCGCTAAGTAAGAAGAAAGAAAAGCTGGAAAGCTAATACTTAGGCAAAAATCAGGGCATCCCGCTGGACTTCAAAAGAAATCGAAAACTCGAAAAGAACTCAAAATGAGTCAGTCCAGGCAAAAATTAGGGAACCAAAAGAATGGAAAAGAGGGATTAAAAAGAAAATTTTCCCCAGCAAATCACGAAGTCGTGTACACAGACACCAAAGCGAAGAAGGAGTAGCTATCACTCTGGAAGAAAAGCATTGTGAATTCCTTAACTGTAGGTTCTTACCATTCAACATACTTCTCGAAGAGGCGAGCGCTTGTGCCAGGTTAACTGAACCGTAGGATCGGAGATCATCACGTAGAAAGGGGTGGGAACAAATCAAAATTTGAGCCAAATATCCTTTGTTTCAAGAACCGTGAACCCGACCACGATACAACCCTTAAAAGACCTAATTGAGGTAGGGTTAGTCTGAAGCGCATTACGATAAGGTTGAGTAATCTGACTCCTTCTTGACTTGCTAGTCACATCTTTGTTGCATTTTCACTGACCACGTGAGCACTGCGTTTGAACTTCGGTTCATTCGTCACTCATCATCATATGCATGTAAATGAGTGGCAGCTCAAATTTTTTCAAAATCTGCATAACCATTGCATTAAGATTACCATTCGTAAATAGACAATTCTAATTGCAGGTTAGTAGTTAGCATGAAAGAAATTCCACCAGGGAGTAATCAAATAGGACTGAGTAATCCAGCAGTCTGAACCAGAATGGTGTATGTTGTGAAGCCTTGTGAATCAGGGGCATTATCTTCCAGTAAGTTCAGTATCAGTCAGTTTGAGGACAAGTCCCGAAGCTTCAGTTGAGCAGGGGCAGTTTGTTTGAGAAGCAGTTGATCAGAAATGAATCTTCTCAAGACCTAATCAGGGGCAATTATGCAGAGCGCTGAGATTTGAAGGCAGATGCTTCCAATGGATAATCAGATCAGGTTAAGTCGCTAGAACGCTCATTCAGGGGCAAGTCATCGCAGAGAATGTTGAAATCAACTGGGTTGTTAGGTGTTTAATTGGAGATTGAATTCTTTTGTCGAGCAGATGTCAGGGCAAGTATTATCGAAGTCTTCTCGTAGCAAGTTGTTCGGAGCAGGTATTCCCAAGAGTTAGATTGGGGCAAGGTGCATTGTACTGGGGCAAGTTGTGCAAGCCAGTCTTTTATCCCCCAGCTGAGTGTACCAGGGGCAAGTCATTCAAACCAGCTTGTTTATCCCCAGCCAGAGTTGAGTATCGGGGAATCATGTCAATACCCTTATCGAAAACTTTTCAAATAAGAAGATCTTGTTGTCGTTGGATCATTATCCTGCAGTTTAAACCTGTTGCGTGTCAGTAACCAGTCGTTTCCAAAGTCCAGTTCTCGCCTGGCAAATCGGTAACCAGTTCTCGTCTGGCCCACCTTCCGTAAGCACCAGTTCCCGTCCTGGTGCAGTTTATTGTAAGCAGCAGTTCCCGTCCTGGTGCAGTTTATTGGTAACCAATTCTCGTTTGGTCACCGTTTCTTCAAGTGTTGTATCAGTTCTCGCCTGGTACATGTCGTCGCGTAATCAGTTCTCGTGTGTTTTAACCCATGTGGTATACCAGTTCTCGCCTGGTGTACGTTAGCTTTCAATCAGTTCTCGCCTGGTTGTCTATACCTCAGCTTGTTATCCAGTCAGCCCGTCTGGATCAAAAAACACAAAAATCAATTTTCCTAACCTATTTTCCTATCAGTTCTCGCCTGGTAGTCTACCTTTGAATGCTAGTTCTCGTCTAGTATTTTCCACATCTTTCACTGTGTACATAACCCATGTTTATTCTAAATCAGAAAAACAAAAACCTAAAGGTATCTGACACAATATTTCCCAATGACCCGCATGTTGTCATGTTCCCCGATACGAAGCTCAATTAATGCCAGTGCTTCGAGTAATGTTTGAATTCCTTGCAGATATTGTCAAATCAGAATGGTTACTCTTCAGCAGATGAAAGTTGCTTATTATACCCGGAAGAGTCGAGAGTGTCTTTTACCCCGTATCAGAGTAGGATCAGGAGTGTCTTCAGCAGATTAAGATTGATATCCTCGATAGTAGGAGCATTTCCAGCAGTGTGCTGCGCGTAATCAACCTCAGTTTGGGTCAATCCCCGCAGAGTGCAATCAGTTGTCAATGGTTTGAAGGAAGCATCCCCAAGCAGAGTTCTCTTTCTTTCCCCAGTGAAGTCGTCAAGCAGGGTTGCCTTTTCAGTTCTCCAGCAGAACAGTTATCCTCAGCGGATTTGATTTCTCGTTTCCAGCATTTATTTTGCTGAGATGGTTTTGTGACTTCAGGTCATCCCCAGTAGAATTGACGTTTCCTTCGGCATTTATTTTGCCAAGTGGTTTTCAGACCTGGTGTTCTCTGGCAGCTCGGGCTTGCATTAGCATTTGCATATATAATCATAGCATTTATACAAGCATATAGTATATCCATGCCGTTTGGGCCTCGCATTTTCAAACAAAACGCATAGCATATCCATGTCATATAGGACATTGCATCATTATCAAGCATACGCATGTCGAAACATAGACCAAGATGGTTACCTATTGGATTTCGAATTTGTTCACCTGCAGAGTTGTTTGGTTCAGCTTCTCGACTTCCCCAGCGGAGTGATTCTTCATTTGATTGTTACGTCAGCATCGGAAAAAAAACAACAACAACAACAACAAAGATTGACATATATCAGACTTCTGAAGCTGCCCCTTTGTCAAAACAGGTGCCAGGCAGTTCCATTCAGAATTCCTCAGGAGAATTGTCCTCAAGTTCGCAATGAACTGTGAGTTGACCAGACTTGATCCCATGAAAGAGATGGGAATCAAGGTGTTTGCTTTATGAAGCATTATTTCAATACTTGCGGCGTCACACAGGTGTTGAAAGGGAGAAGAAAATTTATCAGAAAATTGACCAGATGTTGCCGTGACAACCAAACTTCAGTTTATTGGAAGCTATTCCTCAAGCAGCTTTGCAGTATATTCTTGCGGTTGGCAAATTTCAGGGTTCCATTTGTATTCAACCGTCATCTACCTTGAATGTTTGAAGGCTGAGCGCTCTTCACCCATTCAGGTCGAAGTCGCTTGAATAGGGGCAGCTGTTGCACCCCAAAATTTGACCAACCGGGTCTCGCATTTGGCTCGATGTTTCGACGCATAACCGCATTCGCATCTGCATATCGCATACAGTGCATTTTTCATTTGTATTGATTTTATCAGGGATCACAGCTCCCGTCTCGTGTTTCAGGTGTTTTTGATCAGTAGAATTGATTTTTGGGTTATTGCGGTGCCCGTTTATTTTTACCGATTATTTTTGTGTCGTTCGGTGCTCATTTTGTCCCTCTGGGAATTATCTTGATTTTTTCTGGATTTTATAGGACTTTTTAGGGCTTTAAATAGTTTTTAAATCATTTTTTAGGATTTAATAGGATTTTTGATATTTTTAATTCTTTTTAAATCAATTTTTAGCATTTTATAGAATATAATAGATTTTAAATTCATTTTAGAATTTAATAGGTTTTTAATTCCTTTAAATAGATTTTAAATCATTTTGTAGAAATCTTTTATAGATTTTAATATTTTTAGATAATATAGGATTTTTTAGAATATTAGTATAATTTTTAAATAGAATTTAAATAGAAATAATAATAATAAATGAATAGATTTTTCCTTATTAAAAATAAATAGGTTTTATTTTCTTTTATAGAATATTAGATTTTTAGAATTTAATTAGAGTCTAATAAAAGATTATAGGTTTTATTAGGATTTTATTAGTTGATTAGTTAATTAGATCTAATGTTAGGTTAGTGATTAATTAGGGTTAGAGTTTTTTTAAATCAGTTTTTAATTGTTCTGATAGCATTTGCATGTGTTGGGCCCGTTTGAGTATGCAAGGCCCATTTTCGGAATGCAGTTTCAGCCCAGTATTCAGCAAAACGTCCAAAAGGTCCAGCAGAAGAGTCCAAATTCGTCCAAATTCAATCCAGTATTCTCCAGCGTTTTCCAGCACTTCCTAGAACTATCCAGAACTTTCCAGACTTCATCAGCATTTAAATACCAAGCAACACGTGTCTACAAAGGGAGGCCCCACTTCGCAGCATCAGAACACGCCACGTATCCACGAACCTCCTCTCTCTCAGCCACCTTTCAGGCCACGTGGAGGGCATGCAGAGAGCCCCTCCACTTTCTCCACCACGTGGCGCCTCCATATGCTTCACCAGAAAAGCCTCGCCGGACCGCCGTGCATGTACTCCGGCCACCACAACCCACCGGCGATCTCCAACAATTCCAGATTCCGTTCACCTCATTCATCTTCATCCTCCTATCTTCATCCTCTTCCTTTCAACCGATCCACCAACCTCCATCGTCTCCACCGTCGATTCTCCAGAAATTCATCAAGACGATGAATCTTCATCGTCAACCTCCCCAGATCTTCACCAATCAAACACCAGAAATCCAGAAAAACACCAGATCTTCATCAATCTCTCCCAAAAACTCATCAGAACGAAGAACTTCAACAAATTTCCAGAAGTCATCAACGCTCATCGTTTTCCAGAAACCACATGCACATTCATGGTGTTTGTAACCTGTTCACGTCAGTTCTTCATCTTCAAGCACGATTTCAAGGAACGTCCAACACAAACCCTCAGCGTCCACGAACAACCTTCAAGAATCAGATCCAGAAACGTCTTCAATCTTCATCCTCGGAAGAACTACAAGCATCATCGAACCATATGGAAGAACTTCAGGTTGTTCATCAACGATCTCCAGAAGAAATCTCTGGTCCAGCTTCGTTACTTCAATGACCTTCAAGAAGTCTTCAAGAAATCTCCAGATTTGTTCATCGCGCCTTCACACAGGATACTCACGAAGAACAAATCTTCAGCGTTTTCCAGAGTTTGCTTGTTGTTCTTCAGATCATCAACAACATTCAAGAACACGTTGCGTTCTTTACCAATTTCCAGGAAGTTTATCAACAATGAACAAGATCCACACAAGACTTCAACTGTCACCACCATGGCTTGTTTGCAAGAAATGGTCAAGCGAAGAAAATGGAAGATGTTTGATTGTGGATTCAGGTATGTTTGAAACGGAGAAGAGGAGTTCAAGCATGGCGACGGCGGCGGAGAGAAAGGAGAAGAACCTAGGTTTTTTTTCTGAAACATGGAAGGGAGAAGGGAGAAAGGATGGGTCGTGGGCCTCAGGCCCAGTCATTTTTTGGACAAACACACCTCCCTCCGTTTTTGGCTGAAACGGGCTTTGGGCCCTAATTTTTCTGGCAGCACACCCATTCAATCCTCACCATACCCCTCCTGCGTTTTTGCTGAAGAAGACTGGGCTGGGCCCAATCAGTGTGGTTTTTTTATTATTTTCTTGTTAAACTCCCCCCTGTATAACAGTGTACACCCCCAGCCCCATTTGCTTGTTTTTTTTATTCTTTTTTAAAGATTTGAAAAATACATTTGAAAAAGAAAAGAAGAAAAAGAAAAGAAGAAAAATACATTTGAAAAAGAAAAGAAGAAAAAGAAAAGAAGAAAAAGAAAAGAAAAAATATATTTGAAAAAGAAATAGAAAAAACAATAAAAGAGAATAAAGAAAAAGGTGAAAAATAGAAAGAAAAAGTGAAAAGAAAATATATTTGAGAAAAATGGAGAAAATATGGAAAATGTGGAGAAAAGCATTGTGAAAAAATATGAAGAAAAATATTGTGAAAAATAGAGAGAAAATATTCAATAAAAAAATATATGAAAAATATGTTGAAACGAAAAGAAGAAAAAAGAAAAAATATCAAAGTTTCGATTTAATATTTTTCAAGCATTTTCTGTTTAGGGATATTTTCATAGGGATTATTTTCCGACTTTTAGGATAGAATTAGAGGCCCATTTGTTAGGGGGCTATTTTCATTCGACTTTTCAGGATAGAATAGGATAGCGTTTCCTAGGAGATTTATTTCAGTATGCAACCATTGTAATCATTTTTCAGAGATGAATAAAACGAGATTTGAGCTGTGGTCCGATAGTAGCCGAACTACAGCTGCTCTGATTCTTCGTACCAGACGAAGATATGTAGGCATAGGATACGATATCCTAGCGAGCACACTAACGACTAACCTGTTGTTCTCTCGCGGCTGTGCGATCGAGACTTTCCCGCTGACGATTAATTGAAACCCTTTTTCTCTCTTGCCCAAGTGCATTTGAGACTCAGCCATAGTTTTGACCATAGGTTCCCGACCCTGTGAAACCAGTTGTTTTTCTCACTGCTGTGTGAGAATGTTGTTAGCCGTAGTTAGTCTGAACTACGCAAGGCTCTGATCTTCCATTCAGTGGAAGTACGTAGGCACAAGACGCGAGGTCTTGGCGAGCCAATTTTCCCTGTAGTCCCGAACTACGTTGACTCTGACTTTCTCTCTCGAGAATACGTAGGCATAGAGTGCGACGCTCTATCGAGTCAATTCCCTTCCCTTTAGATTTAGCAGCCGTAGATAAGATTGTTTTGCATCCAGTAGACAACCCAAGCAAGCGTGGATCCCGTCGAGTACGACGGACGTGAGGGGTGCTAATACCTTCCCCTTGCGTAACCGACTCCCGAACCCAGGCTATGGTTGCGATGACCATACCTTTTCCCCGTTTTTTGCGAGGTTTACTTCGAGCGTTTCCTTTCCCGCTCTGAGGGATAAATAACGCACGGTGGCGACTCTTCTGTCAGCCGGCGCCGATTTTCGCAGTAGCGACACTATTGTTTTAGAAAGTACAACCTATCACACCATCAACCGGTGAGGCCTACAATCTAACAACAAAACAAACTAGTGTGCAAGAACAATCCTCTTGCAAACACTAACCCTTGTGTCCAACAATCCTGGATCACAAGTCACAACAGACTATTCTGTAATTCTTTTTTATAATTTTGAGAGTACAATAGTAATATCAATACGAAGATTGATCTTCTCCTTTAATCAGAATTCACAACTTAATCTTAATACAAGTGGTCAAACAAATGGATGTGAAAGGTTATGCAAGTATGAACACTTTTTGAATGTATTTGAAATTATTTGAAATGTAGTGACTATGATTCAATGATTGTTTTTGAAAATTGTTGGAGGTGTTTTTTTGATTTGAAATTATCAGAATTTATATGAGCCAAAACACCATTTCAAAAGGGTATAATTGAGTATGAGTTAACACATGGAAAGGTATAACATTCAAATAATTTTTGAACTTGAAAGGAAGCAATTTTTCAGAAAACGTTCAGTGTTAATCGGTTAACCATATAGGTTAATCGGTTAACACTGTAACGTTAGCCCAAAGAATTTAAAATTTGAGGGTGTTAATCGATTAACCTATATGGTTAATCGGTTAACACTGTAAAAACTTTGAAAAATAATTAATTTAAAAGTGTTATACCAATTCCAAATGATTTTAAAACATGTTAATGCATTATGATCAAATGATAAAATATTTGAACACTTGTATATCAATTAAATTAGAGAATTTTGGTATACCATAGCTTGTGTCCAAGTCTTGAAAGATGATCGAGCAAATGTACACGAAACTTGAATGTTGATCACTTCCATGATACTTTGATCTTGGTCTTTTGAAAGCTTTTGACTTTTTGCACAGATGAAATGATCTTGAGTCTTGTCGTTGTTGTCATCAAAACCTTGAAACCTTGAGATGAAGCATGCTTCTTCAGTCTCCCCCTTTTTGATGATGACAACCAATTGAGTCTTGTGCAGTGCTTTGACGATTTTTGGTCCTGGTCTTGTTTCTCCCCCTATGTCCATGAACTCCCCCTTTCTAAAAACAGAGGCTAAAAACAGACAAAAATTCTGCACACATAGACATTAGAAAGCCAAAGCTCTTCTCCCCCTTTGTCATTAGCAAAAAGGAAGGAGCTTTCAAACAAAACTAGACGATATCGACAATCATGAAAGCAATCAAAAGAATAATCACGTAGGTAAGCAAAACATACTGAAATAAAATTAAACATGCAGCAGAGTGCAACCCGAATAGTGTATGGGTACAACGCAAATGAACAAAAGTTAAGAACATAAACTTAAAACTTAATGACTAGAAAGCAATAAAAGACAGCAACATCAACATATTCTCTAAATGTCCTCATCAGCCATATCCTCCTCGTCTTCTTCCTCTACTTCTTCACCTTCTTCATCAGATACACCAAAGTTGCCGGTGTTGGTGCGGCGAGAGGTAAGTACAAGGTTTCGGAGAGAAGCAATGGCCCGGGAGGTTTCTCTATGTTGAGTCATCATAGTTTGGTAAAGGAATTCATTTGTAATGCCTCCTTCAGGTACGGGATAGACTTGGTTGACAGCGGCTCCTTCATCCGAATACTTATAAGTGCCGTTAGTATCCTTAAAAATTCCTGTGTTCTTGACAATTGTAATTTCGTTAATCTCATCGGTGGTTGATTTCATCTTGGTGGTTGGTTCACGGTTAAGATCCAAAGTTGTCAGCTCCAAAATTCTTGACACCAGCCTTGCATACGGTAGACGGGTTGAAAGAGATAGTTGTTGTTGAAGGTGATACATAATGGTCAAAATCCAGTTGACACGAATCTTGTTCTTGATGGAAAAAAGAAGTTGCATTTCCAAATCGTTAATTTGGGCATGATTTGAATCCTTGGGGATTAGAACATAACAGATTACGTAATGAAGCATCCGATCAGAAACAGTAAGATTATTTGCATAGCACAACAGACGAGCAGTGCGTTGGTTGGCGATAATCACCTCCTTTGGAAATCTGCAGATCTGATAGTAGAACTCCATCTTGTCGTAGTTGGACCACGGCCCTTCCACGTGGTTAATTCCTTTTCTCAGAAAGTACCCAGACGCTGGTATTTTTAGCATAGCAGCAACATCAGACAGATTTTCTTCCACAATGCAGTCTCTAACAGTTGTTTTCATAACATGCTCATCATTTGCATTCATAAACACAGACAGCTTATGCAAAAAGGATTTGACAAGATCCGGATAGCAATTTCCAAAATCCGACACAAATTTATCGATCCTTTGATATTGGAGCAAAGCAGGAAAATCAAAAGACGATGCCGGAAAAGCCTTAAGATTCACATACTTTACTGGGAGGATGTGACGAACTTGGACTTTGAAATCCATTCTGCGCTTCTTGGTTGTTTTCATAGGGATATCTTCTTCATCAGATGCAGAATGGTGTTCTGGTAGCTTTCCCTTGTCGCGGTTTGATGCTGAAGCCATGGATGAATTTGATGGAACTGAAGTTGTGGGTTCTGAGGAAGTTAGGGTTTGAGAAGATGGAGATGGTTATGAGGAGTTATCCAACTTAGAGAGTGGGAGAGAGGTAGTGGGTTTTAAACTTAGGGTTTGAAGAGGGAAGTTTCAAATACTCTTGAAGAGGGAATAGGATTCCAAGGATATGGATTTTTGGACACTTAGGAGAATATTGACCATATAAAAATGCATTTAACACATATAATGTTTCAAAAATTCTAATTAATTTTCGTTTCTGATTTTTAGAAATTTGAACAGTGTTAATCGGTTAACCATATAGGTTAATCGATTAACATATTAAAAAGTTTAATTGTTACAGAAAAACTTACAGTGTTAATCGGTTAACCCATATGGTTAATCGATTAACACACGCGAATTTTTGAAAAATGCTTTAAAAAAAATAGAATGCATACACATGAAAGCATATTGAAAACATACATAATATCATGCATATATAAAATAGCAAAAGGTCAGATGTCACCTTCATCAAGAATCCCAAGTTCTCGCCGAATTTTGTAGAATGGTTCTTTCGCCAAAGGTTTGGTAAAGATGTCGGCGAGTTGATTGTGCGTGTCGACGAAAGTAACATCTACATCTCCATTCAAAACGTGATCTCGAAGGAAGTGATGTCGGATATCTATATGTTTTGTTCTTGAATGCATGACCGGGTTCTTTGTAATGTTGATGGCACTTGTATTATCACATTGAAGAGGAATGCAACCGAGATCTACACCGTAATCGAGGAGTTGTTGCTTGAGCCACAGAATTTGTGCACAGCAACTTCCTGCTGCAATATATTCCGCTTCGGCTGTACTGAGTGCCACACACGCTTGCTTCTTGCAGGCCTATGACACTAATGCATTCCCGAGAATGTGACACGTACCACTTGTGCTTTTTCTATCGGTCTTACATCCTGCATAGTCAGCGTCAGAATAACCAACTAAAGAACAAGTACTTCCTTTAGGATACCATAATCCGACGTTCATCGTCCCTTTGAGATACTTTATGATTCTCTTTACGGCTGTGAGATGCGTTTCCTTCGGACTTGCTTGAAAGCGTGCACACAAACAAACGCTAAACATAATGTCAGGACGGCTTGCCGTCAAATATAGTAATGAACCGATCATACCTCGATATTTTGTTATATCAACTGGAGTACCGAATTCATCTTGATCAACGTACGTTCCGGATCCCATAGGAGTGGACATCACCTTGCAACTATCCATATCGAATTTCTTCAACAATTCCTTGCAATACTTGGATTGGTTAAGGAAGATGCCATCCTTTGTTTGCTTGATTTGTAGTCCAAGAAAATAATTCAATTTTCCCATCATGGACATCTCGAATTCTCCTTGCATCATAAGTGAAAATTCTTCGCAAAGCTCTTTGTTTGTTGATCCGAAGATGATGTCGTCGAAATAGACTTGAACCAATAAGGTGTTTCCTTTGATATTCTTTATGAACAATGTCTTTTCAACCTTTCCTTTTGTAAATCCCTTCTCACATAAGAAATTGCTAAGGCGGTCATACCATGCTCTTGGTGCTTGTTTTAGTCCGTAGAGTGCCTTTTTCAGTTTGTAAACATGCGAGGGATTCTTGAAGTCTTCAAAACCCAAAGGTTGTTTGACGTAGACTTCCTCATTGATGTAGCCATTCAGGAAAGCGCTTTTGACATCCATCTGGAACAACTGAAAATTCATAAAACAAGCGTAAGCAAGTAATAATCTAATAGATTCTAACCTTGCTACCGGAGCGAACGTTTCATCAAAATCAATTCCTTCCTCCTGGTTGTAGCCTTGAGCGACCAATATTACTTTGTTACGAACTATGATCCCATTCTCGTCAAGTTTGTTCTTGAACACCCATCTTGTTCCTATGATGTGCTTAGGATCTGGTCTTGGTACAAGACTCCAAACTTGATTCCTTTCGAATTGGTTGAGTTCTTCTTGCATTGCTACAATCCATTGATCGTCGCCTAAAGCTTCATCAATCTTGGATGATTCAATTTGAGACACAAAAGCCATGTTGAGACAAGCATCCTTTAGATTAAGTCGAGTTGCAACGCCTTGGCTAATATCACCAATAACTTTGTCTATTGGGTGATCTCTATGTGTTCTCCATTCTTTTGGAAGATCTTGATGTTCTTCAATGATTTGAGTGACATCCTCTTGTGGTATTTCTTGATTCTTTGAAGTCTCTTCTTGTTGTTGTGAAGAACCTACTATATCATCATCATCATCCATAATAATATTATCCTCTTTCGAGGGGTTAGTCTCATCAAACGAAACATGAATGGATTCTTCAATAGTAAGGGTTCTTTTATTAAAAATTCTAAATGCTCTACTATAAAGAGAATAACTAAGAAATATACCTTCGTCGGATTTCTCATCAAACTTACCGAGATTATCCTTATTGTTGTTGAGAACAAAGCATTTGCATTCGAATATGTGGAAGAATGCTATATTTGGTTTTCTACCCTTGAACAACTCATACGGAGTCTTTTTGAGAAGTGGTCGAATATTGACACGGTTGCTTACGAAGCATGTTGTACTAACTGCATCTGCTCAAAAGTATTTAGGAAGATTTGCATCGCTAAGCATTATCCTTGCAAGCTCCACCAGTGATCTATTCTTCCGTTCTACAACACCGTTTTGTTGAGGTGTTCTTGGCGCTGAAAAATTATGAGAAATTCCATGCTCTTTGCAAAAATCTTCGAAGTCTGAATTTTGGAATTCTCCACCGTGATCGCTTCTTATAGAGGCTATGGTGAGTGATTTCTCATTCTGAATTTGCTTCGCATACTTCTTGAATGCTTTGAAAGCATCATTTTTCTGCACTAAAAACAATGTCCATGTGTATCGAGAGAAATCATCAACAATAACTAAAGCATAAAAATTATCTCCGAAGCTTTTTGTTCTTGATGGACCAAAAAGATCCATATGCAACAATTGAAGTGGCCTTGATGTAGAAACCACTTGCTTGGATTTGAAAGTTGTCTTGGTCTGTTTCCCTTTTTGACATGCATCGCATAATTTATCCTTGATGAATTTTATCTTTGGGAGTCCAACAACTAGATCGTGCTTTATCAATTTGTTTAGATGCTCAATCTAGATGTGAGCAAATATTTTATGCCAAAGCCATGCCTCGTTGTTGTTTGCCATAAGACATTTTACCTTCAAGGAAGAGTCATAAAAAGAAATCATAAAAATGTTATTATATCTTTTACCTTTTAGCAAAATGTCATGAGTGGCTTCGTGTTCTATCAAGCATTCTTCCTTTGTGAAGTTGATTCGGAACCCTTTGTCACACAATTGACTTATGTTAAGTAGGTTGTGTTTAAGGCCTTCCACATAAAGAACGTCTTCGATGATTGTACATGGAGGTGCACCAATGGTTCCAACTCCGAGAATTTTTCCTTTATTATCATCACCGTAAGTGACATATCCTTTGGCCTTTAATGATAGACTTGAAAATTTGTTTATATCTCCCGTCATATGCTTCGAGCAACCGCTATCAAGATACCATTGATTAGACGTTGTCTTGAAGCATACCTACAACACAAAATTAAGTAGTGTTAGGTACCCAAATTGCTTTGGGTCCTTGATAGTTAGTACCTTTTTCAACCCACATATAATGCCCTTTAGCAACACCAATATTGCGCACATAGCAAGCATTAGGTGTATGACCTTTAATTCCATAATAAGAACATATAGATTGAAAGTGACTTCTATATCTAGGAACATGATTCTTTTTCTTCGCAACTTTTATCTTGTTATGATTTTGATGCTGATTTTTAGAAGTGCTTCCCTTTTCTTTAGCAACTTGTTCACTTGCTCTTACAAAAATGGTCTCATTGGTACTTGGTTTTGGAAATTTAGAATATCCTAATCCACTTTTATCATTAGAATATCTTTGATGTTTAAGAATTTCTTCCAAGCCAATTTGACCTTTTTTGTATCTTTCTAAAACTCTTTTAAGTTGAACAATTTGAAAAGATAGGGATTCACAATTCTTACATACAAGACTTTGTTTTTCATTTATTAATTTCTGTTTTTCATTTTCAATATTTTTCATAAAAACAGAATTTCGTTCTTCTAAAAATGAGATTCTTTTCTTTTGTGTTGAGATGCTTTTATATAAAGTCTTGCATTCTTTTAGAAGTTCATCTATAACTTCTTGTGCATCATTATCATAAACAGAAAAATTGCTACTAACCTCATTTTCTTCATCGGAGTGGTGTGAAGCCATTAAAGCCATATTTGCACATTCATCGCTATTCGATTCCGATGATGAACTTATCTTGTTATCGTCCCACGCAACATAAGCCTTTTTGTTCTTGAAATCCTTTTTGCCTTTGAATTTTCCTTTATTTGCGAGTTTCGGGCAATCCGGTTTTATGTGACCTTGTTTCCCATATTCGTAACATGTAACTTCTTGATTTGATGTGGATACTTCCTTTTTCCTGAAATGTCTATTCTTTTTAGAAAAAGAAGAATTTTTACTATTATTAAAAAAACTTACCAAGCTTCTTTACTAGAAGCATGAAATTTTCGTCTTCGGAAGATTCGTCATTTTTGTCATCCTTTGTGTCAATCTTCAAGGTAATTTCTTTGGACTTCTTGTCTTGACTTTCATGCTTCTCAAGCCTTCCAAGTTCTAGTTCATGCTCTTGAAGTTTTCCAAATAAGGAAGCGGAAGTCATCATTGAAAGACTCTTCTTTTCTGAAATAGCGGTCACCTTCGGTTGCCATTCTCTTGTTAAGGATCTTAGGACTTTCAAGTTGAGATCATCATTGGTGAAGGTCTTCCCGAGAGCAATCAAATGATTTGCTAGATGAACGAATCTCTTTTGTAGGGCAACAATGGATTCACTAGGCTGCATACGGAACATTTCATATTCTTGGCTTAAAGTATTAAGTCTTGATCTTTTTACTTCGGCTGTCCCTTCATGCATTTCTATCAAGGTGTCCCAAATCTCCTTTGCTGATTCACACTGTGATATGCGGAAGAATTCGTCCATACTGAGAGCGCTTTGAAGTATGTTGATTGCTTTCTTCTCATTCAAAATTCTCTTCTTATCATCTTCATCATATGAGGATTTTATCTTTGGAGTTCCAACACCATTTATCACACTTGTAGGAACATGTGGACCAGTCTCTACGGTTTCCCATATACCGTCTCCTTGAGCCTCAAGATGTGCTTTCATACGGATTTTCCAAAAATCGAAATATTCTCCAGAAAAGAGTGGTGGCTTGTTACTACTTCCACCATCTTTGAAAACCGGGTTGGTACTTGCAGAAGCCATACTGAATCGTTAGGAACAGGTTACCTTAACCTACTCTGATGCCAAATGTAAGTTCAGAGTATGCCTAAGAGGGGGGGGGGGGGGTGAATTAGGCTTATCGAAACTTTTTCAGATTTTTGGTGTTCTTTAATTTTTCTTTGGTTATGTTCTTGGTGATGGATGCAGTAGAAAGCATAAAGAAAGTGGACACCAAGATTTATAGTGGTTCCCTTCACAATCCGAAGGTACTCCACTCCCTTTTCCACATGAAAGAGAGTTTTCACTATTGTTTTAGAAAGTACAACCTATCACACCATCAACCGGTGAGGCCTACAATCTAACAACAAAACAAACTAGTGTGCAAGAACAATCCTCTTGCAAACACTAACCCTTGTGTCCAACAATCCTGGATCACAAGTCACTGTCGTACCTCGAAAAATACGATCCTCGCGATGGCCGCGGAAAATACTGTTCGAAACAGAGTCGCCACCGAACTTTATTCATTCCGAGGATGGAATAGGAAAATATCGATAAAACCTTTAAGGAGATAAGAACATGGTCATCGCAACCAATATTCTAGGTTCGGGAGTCGGTTACGCAGAGGGAAGGTATTAACACCCTCTACGTCCGTTGTACTCAACGGGAACCTCTTGATCGATTCGAGAGTAAAGTTAACTATGCCTGTTTGTTTTCCTCTAAGGTTTCTCCTATGGGGGGAATGGATGGTTATAGGATAGGGTGCTCGCCAAGGATTGGGGCCCTTGTGCCTACGTATCTTCACTTGTAAGAAGTGGAAAATCAGAGCATTCGTAGTTCGGGGGACTACGGGAAAAATAGGGGATTGTGGGGAATTGTGCTCGCTAGGATTATCGCAATCCTATGCCTACGTACTCTCAACAGATATGAGAGATCAGAGCAGCCGTAGTTCGGCTAACTACGGTAAAAGGGTTGGTAAACGAACGAGTGTTTAGGTCGCATTCTAACTGCTAAACGTTGGCTTGACTGCTCGCTAGGGGAGGCTGAAGCTTGAGTTTGTTATGCGCGGAAGAAGGGACTAAACAATGTTCTTATCAAAAGGTGTTTTGGTTGGAAATCGCACGAGGGCGAGGAATTTGATTTATCGTATTGGATGTTTTTGGTTAGAGAATATATTTGAATAGGTTTAAGGTTTCGATCGCGCGGGGGCGAGAAAAGAGGATTTTGGTTAGGTAGTTTGATGGAGAATGACGACTATTCGATAAACGAGACGTCAGCCTCGCAATCAATTAATCGGGATATTATTGGAATGCTAGAGCCCAATAACACGTTTAAGGTCTTCTAGGGTGGTCGAAGCAGTACCTTATCCATTAAGGCTCTTCGATGATACCAAAGCAGTATCTCGAACAAAACTTGAGATTCTTCGGGTGGTCGAAGCAGTACCTTATCCATTAAGGCTCTTCGGTGATACCAAAGCAGTATCTCGAATAAACTATGAGATTCTTCGGGTGATCGAAGCAGTACCTTATCCAATAAGGTTCTCCGATGATACCAAAGCAGTATCTCGAACAAAGCTTGAGATTCTTCGGGTGGTCGAAGCAGTACCTTATCCATTAAGGCTCTTCGGTGATACCAAAGCAGTATCTCTGGTCAAAATTTGAGATTCTTCGGGTGGTCGAAGCAGCATCTTATCCAATAAGATTCTTCGATGATACCAAAGCAGTATCTCTGAACATAACTTGAGATTTTTCGGGTGATCGAAGCAGTACCTTATCCATGAAGGCTCTTCGATGATACCAAAGCAGTATCTCGAATAAACTATGAGATTCTTCGGGTGGTCGAAGCAGTACCTTATCCATTAAGGCTCTTCGATGATACCAAAGCAGTATCTCGAACAAAACTTGAGATTCTTCGGGTGGTCGAAGTAGCACCTTATCCATTAAGGCTCTTCGATGATACCAAAGCAGTATCTCTAGTGATAATTTGCTGAGGAATAGTTGAGCTAAAATTCCTATTTAAAGGAACAATGTTGTCCAAACTCTGCAGGGGAGAAATCTTCAATAAACTCTCTAAGATAACATGTGCTTGGGGAGAAACCAGAGCAATAGTTGCTGGGGATCATCATCATCAACTGCATGGTTGAAGACTGACTTGCTGGGGAGTAGAATTCCCTGAACTCGTGGGGTATTAAATCTTTTCAGAGTCATACTGCCAACTTCACTGGAGGACTGACCAAGATGCTTGTGAACTGATCCTGGATCCTGCTATGTTGCTATGCAATGTAATGTTTTATGATGCCCAAACATGCAACTAAGATGCAACTGCTAGGAAGTGCACGATGCGAATGCCAATGATATGTCAATGCTTGATATGATTATGATATGATATTGTATGTCGTGTTTATGATAATGCAGCGACCAGGTATGCTGGGGATGAAATCCTGTCGGAGACATCACCAGGGGTTGGATTCGGTAATCGCCAAATGGTTAGGACTTTGGTTATTGAGGATGCCAACGAGGGTGGACTTTTAGTGGTTGCCAAATGGATTGGACTTTGGTTATTGAGGATGCCAACGAGGGTGGACTTTTAGTGGTTGCCAAATGGATTGGACTTTGGTAGTTGCCAAACGAAATTGGACCTTGAAGGATTTGTTTCGGTTGCAAAGCTCTGACAGGTATCAGGTCCAAGTTGTGGGGTGAAACCTAATGACAGAGAGGCTCTTTCAGGAGGTTAAGGTTATTTGGTGGGGTGATGGCATGATTCCCCGACACTCAACTTTTGCTGACGAGAATAAACTTGCTTGAGTAATTGCCCCAATATGGTTCAATTTTCCCCAGTTTGGGTCTATGAAGGAATTTTCCTTGAACGGAAATTGGAAGCAATCATACCATGAGACGAACTCGAGATGGCTCGCCCCAGCATTCCAAGTCGTGAAAGGGAGTTGGAAACAGTTGTACCATGAGATGAACTCGAGATGGCTTGCCCCAACATTCTACATTGTGAAAGGAAGTTGGAAACAGTTGTACCATGAGATGACCTCGAGATGGTTTGTTCCAAAACTCCAAGTCATGCAAGGAATTCGGACGCAGATATACCATGAGATGATCTCGAGATGATTTGTTGCAAATTTTAATCAGGAAAGGGTTTTGACCTTGATTAACTGACCCTTGGGTAATTGGCTTCAAATTATTCTTGAGGTAGTCTGCTTTAGAATGAGCGTTGAAGCAACATGACTTGTGCTGATTGAGCGTTGGAGGGACTCTCCCTTAATCAAACAAAACTCTGGGTAGCCTGCCCCTTGTTGGATCCTTTGCAGAAGTGGTATACTCGTTCTGGTAAGAACCTAGCTTCTAGCTGATAGGTCATAACAACTTACAAATGTTGAGCGTAGCGACTCATCCAGAGCATTTTGACGGTACGAGCATAGCGACTTAACTAACGCGTGTTAGTCGTACGAGCGTAGCGATTTAACCAATGCATATGGATTGCGTGAGCGTAGCGACTTAACCAATGTGTTTGGGTTGCGCGAGCGTAGCGACTTAACCAATACGTATTAGTCGTGCTTTTGCTCTGCCCCAAGGCCTTTGACGTTTGTTGACCTCAACCATCATCTAGTTTGCCCCAAGTTCAACCAGCTTGCCCCAGTCTGCCGGGTGTTTGAAGGACTTTCTTCTGGGACGAGAAACTTTGGAGATGATTATACCAGGATATGGCTTAAACCCATTTGCCCCAGAGGCTGGACCTTGTAGTGGTTTGCCCTGGTTTAAACCTCAAAAGGACTTGCCCCAGATCCGTAGGGTTAGGAGAAATTCTTGATTCAGGTCAACGCCAATGAGTGATCAAGTTCCTCTTTGACTGCACTTTGTTGGAATTTCTATAATGTCAAGTACTGATTTGCAATTTAGAATTGTTCATTCAAAAATGGTAATTTTAATGCGACATTCATGCAAGTTTTGAAAATATCGTTTATTGGGAATGATGTGAAAATGTGTGACGAGTGGACTGTTAATCCAAACGCAATGCTGATTTAATTGGTGTGAAAGATATAACAAGAATATGACACCAATGCATAAGATTAGAAAATATGTAGGAGTCAGTTTACGCAACCTTGCTGTAGTATGCTTTCAGAGTAAACCCCGCCTCAATTAGGCCTTTTGAGGGTTGTAACGCGGTCTGGTTCACGGTTATAGAAACAAAGGATATAAGGTTCAAAATTTTATTTGTACCCACCCCTTCTTCGTAATGATCTCCATACCTACGTTCAGTTAATTTTCCACTTGTTTGACGGTATAAGCTAGATGGTTCAAGGTTCGCTCGAGATGGCAATCACCTTATTTTGCTCCTTGATGGATGTCAGTGCCCCTTGATTTGGGTGGCCACTGAATCTTATTTTGTTTTTTTGTCGAGGGTTTGAGGACCTCTTTTGGTTTATCCCTAACTTTTGCCTGGACTGATCTTGTTTTTTCGAGTCCATCGGGATTGCCTTTATTTTTGCCTAAGTCTCCTTTTGAAGTGTTCGACTTAGCAGGCTTTTTATTTCTTTTTTTTGTTGGAGGATTTGTGACTGCCAAGTCATTGGTCATTTATGAACAATCGTCATGTCTTTTGGATGTTTGTCTTGTGATTTGAGTGCGTAATCAGGTTAACTGAATACTACCCATTCCCCAGGTTAAATGTAAGGGTTTATAGATCCGAAGGAACTCCTACTTCTAGGCTCTAAGTGGTTAACTAGGGACTAACACCTTATCTCTCCAGTGTATGAGGGGTTGAATCAATGCCTGTACATCATCGGCAGGACTTTATCCAAAAGCATACTATCAGCAATTATGGGTATTTTTCTTTCGTCATCCTCCCTCAAATCTTTGCTAAACAACAGTGCAATGAAGGAAGTGAAGTGAGATTTTTTTTGTGATTTTGGCAATAAGTGAGAAAACATGAGTGGATACGAATGGATTTGATCAAAAGCATGCATAATCACCACATTAACAATACCATTAATAAGAAACAATGTCTAAAAGCAAGTAGCACTTAACATAAAGGAAACTACAAATGCGCGAAAATGATAAGGAAACCGCCAATATTGAGGAACTGAGCTCTTCTTTCTTGCTTCACAGTTGGGCTAACTTTTGGCAGCTGTTTCATCTCGCCTTCTGTGTTGTTTTCGTCTTTTCTTAGCTCAACCTGATTCTGTCTCAAGTGTTCCATGGTCTTCCAGCACTAAGTCAAGTTCATTACTGGTGTCGGGAAATCAACCGCAGATTATGGATAAAGGGTGGATAGGCTTTCTGGCTGAGAGAATGATATGCGATGCAGATGAAATGCACATGAAATGATATGCAAATGCAATGCAGGCACAAACAGGATCCAGGAAAACATAAGCAGGTCAAAACGCCCTAACCGGTAGACTATACAAGGCAAGTTCTAGATTTTGTACCCACAGACCCACTCACAGGATAGCTTCTATGTTGATGGATAAGGTTCCCAAGATCACGGACACCGATCGCATCAACATTACGCAACAGGCTAGCTGTATTATAACGAGAGTACGATAGGGTCTCTCCTGAGCGGAGTCCTCATGCTAGGCACACGAGGAGCGGGTCCTCGGAGATTAACATTACACGACTACCAATATAGAAACGGGTTCTACGAGTGGTTCCCAGAGTCATGGACCCTTCATGAATCAAATCGTGCAACAGGCTAGCTGCGTTACGATATGATCTACGAAAAGGTCTATTCTGGAGGAGCTTTCATGCTAGGCACACAAGGAGCGAGTCCTTGGGGACTAACACTAATTACTACCAATTCTAAACTATGTTTTCCCTCTTCTTTTTCCAAAGCTCGGGTGTAGAGCTTTACTTGTGATATTTTCCCAGAATCCAACAAGCAAATATACTACAAAGCATATAATAGAAAGAGAAAGCAATAAATAAAGAACAGGAGAAAATAAACATAAAGAAAACAGTTAAACAAAAGGTTAGTACTCTCAAATCGAGTCAAGTTAGGCTTGACTCTCTCTTGCATAGGGCAATGCGTGATTCCCCAGCAGAGTCGCCATCTATCGTACCTCGAAAAATACGATCCTCGCGATGGCCGCGGAAAATACTGTTCGAAACAGAGTCGCCACCGAACTTTATTCATTCCGAGGATGGAATAGGAAAATATCGATAAAACCTTTAAGGAGATAAGAACATGGTCATCGCAACCAATATTCTAGGTTCGGGAGTCGGTTACGCAGAGGGAAGGTATCAGCACCCTCTACGTCCGTTGTACTCAACGGGAACCTCTTGATCGATTCGAGAGTAAAGTTAACTATGTCTGTTTGTTTTCCTCTAAGGTTTCTCCTATGGGGGGAATGGATGGTTATAGGATAGGGTGCTCGCCAAGGATTGAGGCCCTTGTGCCTACGTATCTTCACTTGTAAGAAGTGGAAAATCAGAGCATTCGTAGTTCGGGGGACTACGGGAAAAATAGAGGATTGTGGGGAATTGTGCTCGCTAGGATTATCGCAATCCTATGCCTACGTACTCTCAACAGATATGAGAGATCAGAGCAGCCGTAGTTCGGCTAACTACGGTAAAAGGGTTGGTAAACAAACGAGTGTTTAGGTCGCATTCTAACTGCTAAACATTGGCTTGACTGCTCGCTAGGGGAGGCTGAAGCTCGAGTTTGTTATGCGCGGAAGAAGGGACTAAACAATGTTCTTATCAAAAGGTGTTTTGGTTGGAAATCGCACGAGGGCGAGGAAATTGATTTATCGTATTGGATGTTTTTGGTTAGAGAATATATTTGAATAGGTTTAAGGTTTCGATCGCGCGGGGGCGAGAAAAGAGGATTTTGGTTAGGTAGTTTGATGGAGAATGACGACTATTCAATAAACGAGACGTCAGCCTCGCAATCAATTAATCAGAATATTATTGGAATGCTAGAGCCCAATAACACGTTTTCATTCGAAATAATTTCGAAATATGTGTTTGAAGCTGTGCTGAGAAACGAAAAAAGTGATTGACAAGCAACCTAAGAGCGTGCCTTAAGAGCTCGTCACTCAGGAATTCCAGGAATGCGAGATTCCAAGAACTCTATTCTTTCGGAAATAGTTTGAGTTAGAAATCGCACGAGGGCGAGGAACTAATGTTTGAAAAGGTTCAATCGCACGGGGGCGAGAAAAGAGTTGGAATGGTTGAAACTTTAGGAGGAATGACGACTACTCGATAAACGAGACATCGGCCTCGTAATCAATTAGTCGGGATATCGTTGGAATGCTAGATCCCAACGACAATCTTTTTCATCCCATTAATTATAAAATAGTGTTTGTTGGACAGTGAGGGTACTTGTCCAAATAATTAAAGGAGGTATTTTAAGAACGAAAGTTTGAATGACACACCATACAAGACGTACGCCTCAGTAGTGATCATACTCGAATTCAAGGAATGCGCGACTCCAAGAACTCGATTCTTTCGTGATTTAATTTAGAAAAATAATTTGAATGGATTAGCGTACTCGGACTAGGCGTGTCATGTACTCTAGAAAATAAGATCGAAAGGGTCACAACTCGAGGTGTGCACCTCGAGAGCGGTCGCTTAAAAAATTCAAGGAAGGCGAGATCCAAGAATTTAATTGTTTTGAAAATTCGATTAAAAAAAAGTTTAATTTAATCAAGAAAGATAGTTTTAATTTTCATATATAAAATTAATTAATTAATTGCTTATAAAAAGATTTTTGAGAAAAGCTAATAACAACTAATTGTGTTGAGAAAAGTTTAATATCTTAGAAAAAAATATTTTAACTTTATTAATAAAGTAGTTTTGTTTAAGTTTAATATTTAAAATATTATTTGATAATAATTTTGAAATATATTTTTAAAAGAAAGAATAATTGAAATTTCTTATAAAAACATCTAATTAATAAAAATTGTTTTAAAAAATATCTTTTTAGAAAATTTAATTGAGTGGAAAAACAAATTTGAAAATCGAAAGACAGAACAACCACAACTCAAGGGCGTGCGCCTTGAGAGCGGTTGTCCAAGGACTCAAGGGATGCTAGACCCCAAAAGCCCACTACTTTCGTAATTAATTAAGAAAATAATTTTTTTTTAAACATATTCAAACTGAATCAAAGTTGGTGAATCAATATATACTGACAAAGAAAAGAAAACAACAGCTCCCAATATGCACATAAGGCGCGAAGGCGCAACACTTGAAATGTGATTACTTACCGAAACTGTCATGCTTTGAGGTGAACAACATATCGTATCTTAAGCATATCACAGCAGTGGCGTCTGCGTTATCAGCTCACTATAGTGTTGTACCCGTCATATTAATAAGAATTAAACATGCGAAAGTTCGTAACCAAAAGAATAGACTCGAAGTTGTAGTTGTAATGTTACCAACAACAAAATTCCATTTCTCAGAATTATGATTTAAATGCAAGATGTTATAACCAAATTTCTAAACTAACTACACAGGGTCAATCACAACAGAACAACAACAATTCTAAATGATGTATTCGTAACACAAGACGACCATGCAACGTACCAGAACAAGCATCTATTATACAAAAGGAAAAAACATAACAGAGTCGGCTTAACCACCACAAGTAATCGAAAATTACCGACACGCGATTTGCTGCAAAATTTGGAGTTGGAGTGTTGTTGTTGTTGCTGCACATGTATCGACACTGACATGGTTGCAGTGTCGATTGTTGTATCAAAGTTGCTTGTTGAAGCTGAAACAAACCAAACATCGCTAGTCGCCTCTCAACCGACTTATGATGACAACTCAAAAGGATCCCAAAATAATGATGCTTCAAGCTTCTCTGCATAATCGAAATTATGGCGATGGCGCAACCGTATTGCTGCAGTTGTAGCAATGTTGTTGTTGGTGTTTGAATTGAACCAATATTATTAATTCCCTCTCAACCTGCACGCAAATGATCACACAAAAAGAAAGCAGTACAAGGAACCAACATGAAAGCTGAAAATAAAAGAGCAGTCTATATCACTGCACAACTGGTTTTCTCAAACCTGAATGTTGACTATGAAGCAACAGTAGCAACTTATACATCTAGTTCAAGAAACAATATAAATCCAATTATTACCAATGCTGTTGAAATTATTTGTCAAAGAAATAACACTCGGCAAGCAAGGCGAAAAACAAATTATCACAATGTTTACGAATTCAAAACGGAACCCAACTTTCTTTGAACAATAACCAGCGAAGTTGATACAATATTCAAACCACAGCTTATGCTAAAACATGATTTATAAACAAACGTGAACATGAAGCTAGTGGCATGACACACATATACATTCCGTAAACCGTAATTAGTTTGAAATTAATTCAAAAACAACACTCACAATATTAGAACAAGGCATAGCATGTATATCCAAATCAATATGTCATGAATGAACACAAAAAGAGATAGCTAGATGATTTGAATCATAATACAACACAGTATCACAAGCAGACAAATGCTATCAAGTCCCAAACAGAAACTAGATATGAACAACAAACATCTTAGCTCAACCGAAACACCGACCAAGATTGAAACCGAGCTAAAATCCTAATTGATACCTTTGAAATAAACAACAGCAACTTTTAACATTAACTCGCCATTCACAATCAAAACCAATGAACTAACAAAAGCACAACACATCACACTTGATACTCAAACGTGCACCATCATTTTCATGATATGATTCTTTGATTTCACAACCAATTTTCTAGTTCAACATAATGCAAATCAAACCAGTAGGAAGAATAATATGCTGAAAATAAACTTAGTGAAATCAATAGCTTGAAAAATAAAAGTCAGATTCATAAAAATACCCCACGTAAAATTACGATGTCGATGTCGAACTCGTTGCATCAAGCAGTCTGGTATCATTACTTTTGTCCAGTCAGCACCTCTGAGACGTCCCATCTCGCGGCATAGGAGAAGAATTGATTATTTGATTTCGCGCTTTATCTTTAGAAGCCAAAGCAGAATTTCCATTGGAATTATTTATCATAAAGAGTGTCTCAATCATGTCCTCATTCAACTGAAAAGAGCTTGGTCTCAACTGATCCCAAACCATGGCCCTATCTGAGCTTGCCTTAACTTTATCCCAATGTAAAGCCTTCAACTTTGGCTTTGGAGTTTCCTCATTATCATTTGCGCAATCGAAACCGGCGACGTCGCAACCTGTCAAAAAGAGAAACACAACAAACAATATCTAACAGCAACTAGGACTGATATCAATGTTAGAACTACAGCATTACCGTCAATGTCGCTGAGTGCACATCACTATGGTTGTTGAAGAAATATTCATGACTGTTCTTGAACTTCATTGTGCCTTCCTCCTAATGTCTTATGGAGTCGTTGCTGGAGTTGTCGTAACTCGGCAACATTGGCAATGAAGAGAGGTTGATCTCGATTGAGACATAGGTTTTCACTGCTACAAACTGCCCTGTTGTTGATGAACTGATGTTGTACATGTATCAACACTGATATGGTTGCAGTGTCAAAGTTTTTGTTGTACCTGCTACCGAGTAAAAGTGGTGATTGTCGTCAACAACCTGCACAGAATCAACACAGCTCCACACAAAAGCGTAAACAAAACTCTAGCATTGTAATCAAAACAAAATATATACTAAAAATAAATGAAGAAAGTCATTAATACATATGCCAAATCGAATATTACGATTGCTGTGAATTGAATTATAGCCATAATCAGTAGCATATACCTTCAAGTTACGTCACAACACCACAAAGTCAAAGTAACCTTACACAAACCGTTGTCGAGTCGGTCACCATAGTGGTAGCTAGGAACAGAACCAAGCCTTCTGCGTTATTACATTGTGACAGCAAGTTGGTTGCTAAGTCTACGGCATTTAAACTGTGGGAGCGCAACATGACCAAAACATACCCTTCAACCTTTCAAAAATAAAATTACACAACTACACTAATAAAACAGCAGCAGCAACATCATTAGCCAAATATGCGAAACCATAACGTTAATCGACCACTACATCGTGCAAAAAGAAATTCAAAACCAAAGGCTTCAGAGATATCAATAGCAGAACAAAATATCACCTTATCAGTTTAGAAATACACATTGAAATGCTACCTGACCAAATCAGCAGAAAACAAACTCACGCAAGGAAACAACAGGTCCAATTTAATAAAATCTGTCAGAACAAATCGAAAATGACCAAAGTTGTATAGTGACCCTATAGCTTGTCCCTCATTGGATCTCATCATCATGAAAATTCAATGCTTTGAAACCGAAGGTATCCCTGCTGAGTTCGACAGCCTTTTCCTTAATGTGTTAGTCAACCAATGAAACAAAACAGATATGACAGCAAAATAGCATCTTAGTTGTGGCAGAAATTGAATTAAAAAGGAGAAAAACATAATAGCACAATTTAAATCGGTTACGTGACAGGAACCGAAATCAAAGACAACAACATGATGAACATCAAAAGAACAACTCAGCAGTAGTACCAGACGAAAATGAAAGTTGTACAAATGAAGAACCTGTCTCAAGGTAGGCGTTGCAACAAAATTTTGTGACTTAATCCAAGATTAGACCACGTTCATTCCACATAAAATCGCAACACAAGGACAGAAGATACTAACAGATCGAAATGCCGAATCAGGCTAACTGCTGTTGAAATGGAGGTGCGGAAGTTGCAGTTGTTGTGAACCTCGTGGTGTTGTTGCAAAATGTAATGGAATCCAGGTTGATGCCTTTGTTAAGCCAAAATGCAAACACTAGAGTGCTCAGAAGATGAGGCCTTAAGGTACTCGTGGCGCCATTGTTGTCACGCCGAGTTGCTGAGCCATTGAATGGTGGAGGAGTTCAAGCGATTTGGAATAGCTCGATTTTAGTTCGAAGAAGATGAACTGACAGGATTCTTTGTTGCGCAGCGGAAAAGGGTGAGCTACGAAGGCGTTTTTTTTGGTGATGGCGATGGAAAGAGAAAGGAGAATGATGTGTGAGAGTAGTGGCGGAAGGAAATGGTGATGAGGGTTCATATTCGCGGTGAGGAGAATGAGGAAGGTGGTCGGAGAAGAGTGGATGATGATGGATAGTGTATTGACGGTGAGGAAACTGAAAAACGAAGGTGTGAGAGGGAAAGAGGGAATTAATGGCGGAGCGATTGAAGGCGAAGAGAGGAAAGGGAGATCGATTGAGACTGAACGGTGATGAGGGTTTCGTGAGAGATTTGGCTTCGTGAAGGTTTTGTGTGAGCGGCGGTGGAGACTGAGGAAACAGAAGGTGGTGGCGGCGCCGATTTGGGAGAGCGACGAATTAGTTTTTTTTTTGTTTGGGGATGAATTGGGGTGGCCGTTTGGGGTTGCCCCTCAGAATTAGGGTTAGGGTGAACAGTATCCCTTTTATTCTAGGGTATGATGAACGGTGTATCCTTATATAACCCCAAATCTTTAAACCCTAACTTCCAAACGTGTCCTCTCATTCAGATTTTTTTTCTTTTTTTTTTAATACTTTCTTTTAATTCTAAACTAAATTAAAAATTTAATTCCTATTTAATTAATTCTAACTATTAATTATAAATTTAAATCTAAACTAATTAATTAAAATCTAATCTAATTTTTTTTAAATAAATCCTAATTAAATTCTAACTCTATTTTTTTTAATCTATATATTTTTTATAAAATTAAAATTTCTAAATTATAATTAAGCTCTAAATTAAATCTATTTAATAAAAAACAAATTTAAATCCTAATTTCTACTTTAAAACTAATTAAAAATTAAAAAATAAAAAAAACAATATATTAACCTATCATGAGAAAAATGAAATTATATAAAAAAAAACAGGTATACATATATAAAAAACAAATGCCACGTGGCATACCCTTATTGGGTTAAAAAGCGAAAATGCCCGTTTTTGCTGAAAAATACGCTACGCTGTATAAGCACGGTAAATTAAAAACAAAGTCGGGCAAATGAGAATTTTGAAAAAAGGTAGGACAAATTTGGGGTATGACAGTCACAACAGACTATTCTGTAATTCTTTTTTATAATTTTGAGAGTACAATAGTAATATCAATACGAAGATTGATCTTCTCCTTTAATCAGAATTCACAACTTAATCTCAATACAAGTGTTCAAACAAATGGATGTGAAAGGTTATGCAAGTATGAACACTTTTTGAATGTATTTGAAATTATTTGAAAAGTAGTGACTATGATTCAATGATTGTTTTTGAAAATTGTTGGAGGTGTTTTTTTGATTTGAAATTATCAGAATTTATATGAGCCAAAACACCATTTCAAAAGGGTATAATTGAGTATGAGTTAACACATGGAAAGGTATAACATTCAAATAATTTTTGAACTTGAAAGGAAGCAATTTTTCAGAAAACGTTCAGTGTTAATCGGTTAACCATATAGGTTAATCGATTAACACTCTAACGTTAGCCCAAAGAATTTAAAATTTGAGGGCGTTAATTGATAAACCTATATGGTTAATCGGTTAACACTGTAAAAACTTTGAAAAATAATTAATTTAAAAGTGTTATACCAATTCCAAATGATTTTAAAACATGTTAATGCATTATGATCAAATGATAAAATATTTGAACACTTGTATATCAATTAAATTAGAGAATTTTGATATACCATAACTTGTGTCCAAGTCTTAAAAGATGATCGAGCAAATGTACATGAAGCTTGAATGTTGATCACTTCCATGATACTTTGATCTTGGTCTTTTGAAAGCTTTTGACTTTTTGCACAGATGAAATGATCTTGAGTCTTGTCGTTGTTGTCATCAAAACCTTGAAACCTTAAGATGAAGCATGCTTCTTCAAGAAGTTTGACCAAAAAAGTCAACATTTCAAGCCCAAGTTCAAAACTTCATAACTTCTTCATACTTCAACATTTTTGAGTTCTTATTTGTGAAAATGACTCTCCTTGACATCCCCTCCAACTTCTCTTTACAATTCAAGAGCTAATTGTGCTTGGAATGCCTTCAAAAGTTTGGAGACATTATAGGTCATTTTGTGGACTTAGTGAAATTAGCCTCAGTTCAAGTGATATTTTCCTAACTTCCAAAGATAATAACTCTCTCAATTTTCAAATTTTTAGGGCGGTTATTTTTTATAATTATCCTTTTTGATGCCCTCTATAAGTTTGTTTCAAGGATCAAAGGCCAATTATGCTTGGAAAGCCATGAAAAGTTTGAAGACATTATAGGTCATCTTGGACTTAGAAATTTCTTGACCTCTGACTACAGGTCATCGTGCCAACTTTGCAAGCTCATAAATGTCCAAGCATCCAAATGAAACATTTCTTTTAAAATTGTGTTCTTTCCTATGATGTGATCATTTTGCAAAAAGAATGAGCACTAAAGGTCAAGTGTACAAGATTTCCTAATGGTTTGAACATGGTTCCATGGAACTGAAATTTGCTCATGATCAGTTTTGCAATTTCACTCAATGCTCAGTTTTAAGCCAATGTTTACACGTGGTCAGTACCCGGTGATGTTAAATAATGGTTTGTGATGCAAAAGACCCAAAATCAGAAAGAATGCACTGTGTTTTGATGACTTTCCATTCAAGCTTGGTCACACTTTTGGTGTGCATGATTTCATATGAATTGCAACTGATTTCCACACGCATCCCATTCATTCACCTCAACTATAAATAGAGGAAGCATTTGCACTGAATACCAAGCTTAGAAAGCTCCCAGAACCTCTGCTTGAGCTCTTACTTGGCATTGAAAATTTGAAATTTCGTTTCCAAACTCTAAGCTCTTTCAACCTTGTTTTTTGATTCCATTAGCTCCATCGTTCTTCTCTGAAACTTCTACAACATAAATCAAGCTCTAAGACTCATTGAAGTGCTTTAACTAGATCCTAACTTCAACACCTTTGATCACTATTTGGACAAGGTAGTTCTGAGCATATTTTGGACTCAAACAAGTTACCACAATGTAGCTTATTTCTTCATGATCGTTTCCCCTAACTTACCTTGTGTTGATTGTTCATATTGGTCATTTAATTTTTATTTTTATGCTTCTTGTTTCACCGAGTTTCTTTGAAATTCTCTCTGCTTACTTTTAATCAATGAAAGTGAAGCACATGGTTGAGTTTACTTCAATGAGACGGTCACACTGGTGGTGGTTTTGTGATTTAAGGTTGCAAAATACCAAGCTTCGGTGAGCAACTCATCGGAGAAGCTCTCGTGGTGGCCTGAGTTTGTTTTAATTTGAAATAGATCACGTGCATTATTTCATTTAGACTCCACCGTATCTTCTTTGATCTGGACCTTTGGATTTATTTTAATAAGATCAAATGGATGCGCGGGTGTTTGATTGATGGCCTTTCATCAAATTTGATGGTTGTGATATTTTGCAGCATTTTATTTGTTTTATTTTCTCATTTAATTTTGAAAAGTCATAAAAAAATATTTCTTTTAACATTTTTCATTCCAAATGTTTTCTATAATTTTCTAAAAATATTTTCTATTTTATGAGCATTTTTCCATATTTTTATTTCATGTATTTTAATTTGTTTAAAAATACTTTTATGGATTTTTAAATTCTCTAAAAATTATTTTGTGATCCATGACTTGTTTTTGACTTGTCTTAATTCTCTTGAGCATTTATTGTTGTTTAGAGGCTTCATCTTGATTTTCTCATTTATTTCCTTTTAAAAATCTTTTTCATGCATTTTTATTTGTGTGATATGACATTTTCTCTTGGTTGTTGGTTGTTGCCTTGGATCATGGTTTCTTGATCAAATTTTCCTCAATTTCAATGGACTTTGGGTGTTGATGAGGTTGGATGAATCTTCATCAATTCAAATCTATCATTAAATGAATCATTGATCCATTTTTGGTGCTTTGTGTTGATGATAGGTTTAGTGCCTTAATTCACCAAGAAAAGTGATTGAAATTGATGATAAATGGATCTCAAGTCCTAATTCAATTTGGTTCCTCTTCTCATATTTCGTTCTCCTTTTTCTTTTTCTTTTCTCTTGGTCAATTAGAGAATTTATTGTTCATTTTGTTCATGATGTTTGGATTGATATATTGGCCCCACAAACTAAAATTTCTGGATCTGTCCCTGGGCGAGTCTGGCCAATCTTTAAGATACTTATATAGGCTCCTGGTTGTTTGTGGGAGATTTTAGTGATATTACAGGGCCACATGAGAAGAAGGGAAGATGAGCTTGAAATCATAGGTCTTATGAGGATTTTCTTCTCTAGACCAATGCATACTGGCTAATTCACTTGAACATCTAAGTAGTTCAGTTTACTTGAAACTATGGCAGATCAAGGTTTACTTTTGTCGCGCTTAGGTTGAACAGAGCAATTTATTATGATTCGTGGATTACATATTGAAATCAAATCAGCTTCTATATGTCTATAGACATTGTTCAGATCATTATTATTAATTAGGAGCAACGTAGTCGATATAACTTTTATTCCTTCAAGTTCTTCAAAACTTCATCTTCCCATAAAGAGTGTGGCAGCATTGTGGCCCAAACTTGGAATTTACCAACTGAAGGAAATTTGGCGAGGAGAATCATATAAAAAATTCATAGGTTGCAAGGGGTGCTTCAACGTTGGAGTAAGAAAAAGTTCTATAATGTCGAAATGCAAGTGGACATTGCGAGGGAGAAAACTAGGTTAATCAAAAGTCTCATGGATAACAGAGAATTTAAACAAGATCTTTAGGATCAGAATGTACAAGCCCAAATTAACCTGAACGTGGCGGTTAATATTCAAAATAACTTTTGGAGTGAGAAGGAGAGGCTTAAGAAATTTGTGGAGGGAGACCGAAACACAACATACTTTCACAGAATTTCCAAAATCTAATCAATCAACAAGAAAATTTTGCATATAAGAGATAATGATGGTGTGTATACAGATAGAAACCAAACTGAGTAGCATATTATTGAATACTTTACCTCTGTTTTTGGGACACATAATACTTGCACCCCAAATGATTTGGTTCATGTTCTGGTCACCAACGTATATAATGTTTCTTTTTATGCGCTGCATTTGAAAGCTGAGATCGAGAAACTATTTTTGGCATGAGCGTGTCATATCCTAAATTTATCCTACCTTTTTATTTTTTTTGTCCCAAGTATGTATGCAGTGATGGTTGAAATTCAGTGGAAGTTTGACCTAATCTTGGTCAAACAAGTGGTTTTCTTCATTCTCAAGTTATCAGGATGTATTGAATTCTGTGTCATGGATCTGAAAATTATCAAGTGATCAAGATCATGGTTTCGTGCAATGTTCAAGTTATCTAATGAAATCAAGTTGTAGAATATTCAATTTCAGTGCATTTGGCCTCATATTTCAAGTGATTGCAAGTCCTAATTATATGGTTCATGTTCTTGTCATTGATTCAAGGAGAAGTCAAGCAGACCATTTATTCAAGATGATTTCAAGTTTGATTCAATTTCAGTCAGATCATAAGAATTTATTCAAAAAAAAGTTAAGATTCAGGAATTGACTCACTTACAGTCAGATTCAAGATTTAATTCAAATTTGGTCAAGGTTCGAGATTTGATTTATTTCAAAGTCGATCACAAAATCAAGGGTTTGCTTCAAACATGGATGGTGCATAATTATCAAGGTCAATTTTCCAACCATAAGCCCTTTTAGATTTACCATTACCATTATCATATTATTACAATTATCATTAAACCAATACCGATCACAATTCCACAAGTCACAATCCATAAAAGAAAACAAACAAATAGTCCAATTCACATTTACATTCTCAAGCCCATAAGCAAGTTCTATTACAAACCAAAAAAAAAAGAAAAAGGAATAAGCTCATGAAATTGCAAAGCCCGTTAAATTTTTCTCATTAGAAAAAAGTTACAACAATGCAAAACAAGTTTCTACAAGCTGCTAGCTACTTCACACCATAAACTACCTCCATACTACCAAGCCTTCCAAGCAAATATTCCAAGCTGACCAAGCTACTACATCACGCACGTGACCAAGTGAAGCCTTCACACCAAAAGCCAGCAGTACACACCAACCATCACGTTAATATAAGCTGCTACAACAATTTCCAACCAAGCTGCAACTTCGCAACTGCCAGCCACAAGCTTCCAAAATGAATACGAGCTACAACCAGCCACAAGCCAAGCCAAGATAAAAAACGACAAGAAGCTGTAATACGTCATTCGCAAAACGCAAGTACGCGAGGCCTCAAGCATTCCATTTGCAACCAACTTTCAAATCCACATCACCTGCAGTAAAAATGAACATTCCAATCCAAAACGACACATGACTAATCCTTTTGCAAAACACCAAAACAAAAACGCATAGCACAACGCAAACGGAAAATTCCAAACCTCACTCATCTATAAATAACACCTCAACTCTCCTTCATTCATCAAGCTTTAGCAGCCATCAAAATTCTACCAAAATTCACCACCACCTTGTTCACATCTTCAAGCTTCAGACCTTCATCTTTGCTAACTGCAACACAAAACCAAGCTTCGTCACCCAAACCTTCAACCTACGTGAATCCAAAAATCATTTCGAACCTAAACCATCAATAATCACTCAACTACAACAATAACAACCACTTCATAAATAAAAAAGAGAGAAAGAGAAGAAGAAGAATGAGTAATCCCCGATTTCACTTCCAAAGGTGGTTCTTCTGTTTCCCTTTTCATTGTGAACCCGCATCTGAACCGTTAGAATTGAGAGGGATGTGAGTTTGTTTCTATTTGAATTGAATCTCTCCATCGCTGGCGTTGAGATTCCGGCGCGGTATGGATGTTTTTTTTCTTCTTTATTCTTTTCCGGCAGAGAGAGAGAGAACGGGAATGAAAAGGGTGTGTTTCTGGTTTTTGTTTTTAGCTGATTGTTTTTTTTAAAACCAGTTTTCCTTGCTTATGGATTGGGCTTAGAGCCCGTGAATTCCATTTTATACTCCCTTGTTATCCGTGACACCCCCTTCTCAATTTATGTTCTTTTCTTTTTCTTAATTTTTTATTTTCTTTTTTTGATTTAATCTTTTTATTATTTTAATTCTCTTATAATTTTTGTTATGATTTAATGACATGATTAAATCATCCTTGTTTTAATTTTTTTTTTGTTTTATCCATTTATTTTATTTCATCTTGATTTATTTTTCTTTTTGGTCAATAAGATCTAAGGATCATAGAATGTTGGTTTTCAAAGAGATTGAACCTTCATTATTTCAAATCAGTTGATGAATAATCATTTGGATCATTCTCTACACTTTGGGATAGCGATAGGTTGCCTCTAATTAATCAATAGAAGTTCTTGATTAAGATGAGATCATCCTCTTTTTTGTTTTGTGTGACATGACTTTAGAAGAATGATCTACATATCATTTCTCTAGCATGTTTTAACACAAACATTGTTATTGACCAGTCTCTCATAGTATGATCTTCCTCAAAGGTTGTGCTACCATTGCTTAACATAGCGCTAAATTGGTCCCGATTCGAGAAAGTGATCATCTGATCAATAACCATTAACAACTAACATCTAACTTTTACATTTTCGCTATTTATTTTTTTGCTATTTACTTTCCGTTATTTACTTTTCTGCAGTTTATTTTATTGTTCATTTATCATTCATGTCTTTATCATTATGTCATCTTCATCTTCTTCTTTATTTTTTCATCTTATTAAAAAAATATACAAAAACATGATAAAATGATCAAATATCCTTAAAAAAAATCTAATCTTGGACTATGGTTACTATCCCTAGCATCACGAAGTTTTGGACCCTGTACATAAACCCTAGCAAAGGAGACTTGGATCTTAGATTCTTTATTTTCTTTGTCTTAGCTTAGGACACCTAGTATAATATTCATAGCTTACTCTTAGGCTTTCTTACAATGAGACATACTCGATTAATGACTTCTAATTAGTCATTTTAAAAAATAGCCCACTTTGCTAGTGCACACGTAGTTTGGATTCGATTTTATTATTTTCATCGCTTTCATGCTATATCCACTTATGTATGCTTGCTTGTTTGGGTTGTGTATTTATTGTTTATTCTTATCCCCATTCGATAAAATGTACCCTTATCCCCATGCAGTGTAAAATAATTTTATCATTTTTCTTTATTTTGCTTATGTCTTGTCATTGCATCACCTAAACCATTTTCGAAATAATTCTCAATTCAACGTCGAGTCATTTTACACCCTTGTAAGTTGATTTCCTCGTGCATCGCCATCAATTTTAACCTAACACAATTAGGTCCTCCCTCCCATCATTTTCAAAACCTTACCATGCCTCGAACGCAAATTCAAACCTCATTCTACATCGAGTATTTTCTTTAAATCAAATCAAGGCACCTAATCATATTCAAACACTATTTCATTAAAGGTGAAAAAGGAGATGGTTTGGAGTCTTCGATTCCTCTCCTCAATTATTTGGGTACGAGGAGCCTTCCTCACTATTCAAACAACTGTCATCTCTAAAAACTTCTAATCCGGTTCATTTCAAACCATTTTAGTAATAAATTGAATCAAAACCATTTTAAAATCACTTAGATGAAAAATATATAGTCTAGAGTCTTCTATTCTATCTCCCAAATACTTGGATACGAGGAGCCTTCCTTAGCCATTTGAGTACTCGTCATCCGCTTAAAACACTTTAATCATATTGAACCCTTTCATAATTAAGGATGGAAAGAGAGTTAGTTTCGAGCCTTCGATTCTTGTCTTCGATCATTTGGGTACAAGGAGCCTTCCTTGGCCATCCAAGTAATTGTCAGCCAAACAAAACATTCAACACAATAACTCAATTTCTCGCCCCTGTGCGATCTAAACGTTTTCTCAAAAGAACGATGTTTAGTACTTTCTAATGCGCATACAAACTAAATGCTTAAACCTCCACCGAGAGTAGAAAAACTAATGTTTAGCCATTAGAATGTGACCTAAACATTTGTTCGATAAAGCAAACCAACGACCCGTAGTCCCACGAACTACAGACGCTCTGATTCTTCATTTTTTTTCAAATGAAAATACGTATGCACAAGGATCCCAATCTTTGGTGAGCACCCTAATAAAAAAATCACTCATTTCCCCTTAGAAAACAAAACCCTTTTCTCTTACCTTTCGCATTATTCACTTAGAAGAAAACAAATAACACTAGCTAACATTCGATCACAATTGGACTAAGAGGTTCCCGTTGAGTACAACAGACGTGAAGGATGCTAATAACTTTCCCTTGCGTAATCGACTCCCGAACCTACAATTTGGTTACGATGACCATTTTCTTATCTTAAAGGTTTTATCGATATTTTCCTATTCCTTCATTGGAATGAGTAAAGTTCGGTGGCGACTTTGTTCGAACAAATTTTTTTCGCGTCCCATCGTGAAGGTCTTACTTTTTGAGGTACAACAGATTGGAGACTCTGGTGGGGAAAACATTGCTTCATGCAAGAGAGAGTCAAGTCTAACTTAGTCTAAATTGTTATGATTGTTAGCTTCGCTTATTTGTTTTCTTCTTATTTGTTCATTTGTTTTCTTCTTGTTTGTTCATTTGTTTTCTCTTGTTTATTTGCCTATCTATTTATTATTGTTCTTGTGACACTGTTTGGACTCTCTAGTTATTGGTGCTTTATGAGATAGGCTCTCTACCTGAGTCTGAGAAGAACCTTAGGCTTAGGATGGTGGTTGTATAGTAGAGGCCCGTGAGGAGCCTTCCTCGTTGGAATGATACGAAAACTCCGGTTAGAGTAGATTCTCTTGAGGACATTATCATCTGACAGGCCTTCGTCAAGGCGATAATGTTTTCAAGTTGGATCAATGACTCTAAGGACCTTTTAACCCGTTATATCCAGGGTGGTTGTATAGTGTTAACTCACGAGGAGCCTTCCTTGTTGGGTTAATATGAAAGCCCCAATCAGATGAGACCCCTTGAACGTATTACTATCCTGACATTAATATTTTCAACCTCGATCTATGACTCTAAGAACCTGCTTTTAGAATCCTTGTGTCGATGGTTGTGTAGCAGAAGCCCGTGAGGAGCCTTCCTCATTAGGAAGATACAAAAGCCTCACTTAGAAGATATCATTTCAAGGATGATATTGTCAGATGAGCCTTTGTCATGGCAATAATGTCTTTGAGAAAGATTCATGACTCTAGGCACCTACCCGTTTTAGAGTTTACTTGTGGGGTTCCTTTGATTAGAGATATTTATTATTTACCCCTTACTATGACCAACCTCAAAGTAGATTGTACTTGTGATCCTGAAATCTTGCATGCCAGCATTGCATCCATACATGTCATGACATCGCATTTTCAAAAATTTCATTCAAAACTTTTGCATGGGCATCAATTGTGCATCTTGCATTTTATTCCAAAAATAAAAACTCATTTCACCTTCCTTCGTCTCCAGTAAATCAAGTTGATTGACACCAGTACATTACTCGCACTAACACAAGATGAATAATAGATCATATCTAACAGGATAAAGCTGCCTTTAGAGAGGAAATGGACTATGACCCAGTTCAAAATAATTTTATTTTTCAAAATTAGATAATTCAATAAGTCTCAATCACAATTCATAATATATTATCAGTGATAATTATAATTCAATAAAAAATAAATAAAATTTAATTTACAAATGCGTATCGCGGGTTCTTCATCTAATATCATATAAAATAAAAGTATAATAAATGTTATTCTCATTCCATAAGAAATAATTCATTCTAATGAGCATAAAATTTTAATCATATAAAATGATATAAAATAAAAATATATTATTCTTTATCCTTATCATGTGATATTTTCTTTCAAATATATGATTGGGTTATCTTAATATATGAATGTTTTTCTCGATCAAATATACATATTGTATAGCAACTCTAATAAATTTCTAAAAAACATATTTAAAATTGTATAAATTTAAAAAATTTTTTTTACAGATATTATAATTTTAATAAAATACAATAGTTTTTATTTGATTGAAGTTAAATTTGATTGGTGTTTAATCTGGATTTAGATTTAAAAATAAAATTGCAAAGAATTGATTATCATTAAAGTGATTAGAGTTTGAATCCTTTCATTTTCAATATTTTCCAAATTAACTCTTTATATGTATGGAGCATTGATTTTGTTTAATGAAAACATAAATTTAGCAAAGTAGATTAAGCCAAATTCATCGGTTTATAAATTTGTTTATCTAATATTTTGTCATAATTTTATAGGTGAATTAATGTTATTAAAAGAACTAGTAAAATATTTGTGTTATCTTGCGGATTCCTTCTAGTTGATCCTCATCATAATTTTAGGATCATATTCAGTTGATTAACTAACCTTAACCCATTTTCAGTTTATCTTTGTTAAGATGCAGATGACTTAGGGTTCCGTACCGTCAAAATCGAGATTTCGGCGGTCTGATCAATCAATGTTTTGGATTGATTCAACTTCAAATAAGTCTCCACAAGATCAAAGATGATACATTGGACCAAGAATGAGTGCAATTTGAGGTGGTCACCCGGGGATTGAGAACAGTGCAATTTGAGATACCCGATTAGGGTTTTCGATTAGAAAAAGTCAACTGTAGTTTGACTTTCGATTCAAAGAGTATTTAAATGGTGGGGTAAAGGTCCATTCAGATCCTATGGTTTAGTAAAGTCCATCCAAAGAGTTTCAAGTCCTCAGGATGTCCGGATCACCAACGGGCGACTCGGTAGACACCGATCGATCGAACGGTTGACCGAAAAGTCAACTCTTCAATAATAAGGAATTTGACTTCAAGATGTGAATAAAAAATGTTCCTTATGTCATATTACACCTCCCCATAAAATTTCATGACCATTGGATCAAGGGTTGAGAAGTAATTGCAAAAATCGGGAATTAGGGTTTTGAAAGGGGCAAGACCATAACTCCTCAACCACACATCCAATTGAAGTGGTTCAAAGCTCACTGGAAAGCTCTTGACAAATCCTACAAAAGACTCAAAGTGGTCCATGATCAAAAAATGCATAGAATTGGAGTTATAGCAAAATTCATTTTTGAAGGGGAAATAACTTAGAAATTTTCTAAGTTATTTAACACTTGTAAGTGGTTTTTTCAGAAACTTTGAAGGGTTTTTCAACCTAGTTCCATCAAGAATTTGAAAATTTCCAAAACATGAAAGTTGTAGAGCTACTTAAGGGCTTTCCAAATTGTGGTAGAACTCCTCAATATCATGTTTGAGCAGGAAGTTATACACCATAGAAGTTGGGCCTGTCACACTTGGAACCACTTTGTCAAAATTTCTCAAAACTGAATTTTCACAAATTGAGTCATTCTCCACCCTTGGATTGTAATTCAAACTGATAATGTGAGGTATGGATGAGGAGAAAACCAGAAGATAGATTGGTTTGATGAGCATTGCAAGTTGATAGCAAGTTGATATTAAAATAATCATAAAAGGGAGGAAAGAGAAACTTTTCCCCAAGGATGTGGCAGCTGCAGCTCCCTACCTCTCTAGCTTCATTTCAAGTCACATCACTCATTCATATCAGCTGGTTTTGCTTGCATTGAGCCTTGGAACTGATGTGAAGATGGCTGCCACTAGATTTGGAAAGATTTTCTTCCAAGACTCCCTCCAAAAATGGTAAATGACCAAGGCTGCCCTCACTCTTGCTTGGTTATAAATTGAGGCCTCCTCTATGAGTTCAAGGACACTAGATCAATATCATAAAACCACAGCTCTCACTCTCCTCTCATTCATCAAGAATCCTAAAATCTTCAAAACTTCCATTTCCACCAAAAAAGTTGTCTTGAGCAAAACTCTGCTCAAGACCAGTTCCATCCCTTCCAAACCTCTAAAAAGCATACATACAATCTTTAAATATCATATAGAAGGTGTCCATACCTTTAAACCTTCAAAAAATATCAAATTGCTAAAAGTCAACTTTCACACTAAGAAAGTTTGACCACAACCCTCAAAACTTGCCAAATCTTGGTCTAGGCTTTTTCTTGTTGATCTAACCATCCACACACCTCCCATACATCATATTATAATTGTCTAAGGCATTAAAAACCAGCTGGAAATCCATTAACTCCACCTGTCCTAAAGTTTGGTTTTGTTGCTTCAAGAGGAAGCAAGTCTCATATCATTGCAAAAGAAGGAGCACCTCTGGGTTTCTAAGCTTTTTAGCTTGCTCAAGGCTGGTCAACAAGAGATATGTGATGTTCTATATGTCTAGAAATCATACATTATCATATTTTACCTTTTTGTGAGGATTTGTGTGAAAATGTACCATAATGCCCTATGATGCTTCTTTGTCAAGAATGTTAGTTTCATGATCATAATGCTTGTTTTGACCAATATTTTTTCATTTGTAAATGATATGTGGAGGTTAGATTGTGAGTTTGTGTCTTGATACCATATTCATGCTTGTTAGTAATGTTTTGGTCATTTGGTAAATTTAGGGTCCAACTTTGAGAAATTGGTTTGTTTGCCCTAGAACTCTACACTTGGCTCACTTTTAGGATAGGTAGATGATTTGTAAGTTGCTTATAGATCCCTCCTTGCCTTTGATCATGTTTGAATCAATATGGCTATTTGATTTTGCTCCTATGTTATTTTGATATCATCTTGCTTGTCACTACTAAGATTTGTGTGTTGGGCTGTTGTGATTACTACTTTGCATACCATCTGTTCTAAGTCATTTGATTAAATGCTTACTTGATCAAGTTCATAATGTGTGTTTTGGTGGAAATGTGAGAAACATGAGGTTTTGAACTTTAGGTCTGTTTTGTAAGACATGTGTGCTTTTTTGCTGTCCAATTTGATTCAATGTGTCATTCCTTGATTTAATGAGTTTTTGCATAACTTGAGGTTGTGAACTCATTTGTTTATCCATTTCAAGAGTGTGTATGTTGTTGCTATGCTCAAAATCTGTCTAGAGTTCAATTTGCTATGTCATGCCTCAAATTGTTGCATTTATTCAAATACCATGAGGTTAATAAGTCATTTTCTGTTTTAGGCTTTGTTTATATGATTTGTGTGCATTAAATCTTCATCATGTCCATTTAAAACTTGTGCACAATCTCATTTTCTCCATCTGTCATAGTTAAGGCTTATGGTATGTTCAAATTAGTGTTTTTGTTTGACATGAGTTTCAAAATACCAAGTTCTGTTTTGGTAGAGGTCTCACTCATTTTTCTGACTTACATCGCATCTATTAGCATCATCATCATGTGCATAGGTCCTTTTTTCATGAAATACATCTTTGCCTTAAAGTTGCCTTGTTGTGGTGAATGTTTATACCTAGGCAGATTTTCCAATTTTTTACACCAACACACCAAATTTCACACTACTTGACACAAGCTATCCCATGAACTTAAAACACTTTCATAATGATATTTGTGGTGTGTGTGCATTAATCACTTGTGTTGTCATGGCTCACTTTTACATTTCACATTCCAATCACACTCACAAGCTAGAACTACCACAGCCTGATCAATTTGTTCTTTTTGTTTGTGTATGCATGATAGTAGGGTTGTAACTCACTCACATATTTGATTGTAAGGTGTGTGTATGTTTGCTTTGGTCTGAGTTTATTTGTTCTTACAATTTCACTCACAATTGCATTTGTACACTAAATCTGCCATAAGCATTACGAAATTATTGTTCTGTTTGCATTTGTCTAATCTTTGGGTTGAAACTTATTTATATCCATGATTATAATGTGTGAAAATGATTAGATTGATCAATGCTTACCTGCATTTCCATTTCACCTCAAACTGCTCCTTTTAAGTTAAAACCATACCATGAATATGTCAATTTCTTTCTTGCTTGCAAAGTGTCTAATTTCTGAGTTATAACTCATTGTTCCATGCATCTATGATGTGTGTGTGGGATGTTTGTCAACATGAGGCCTTGATTGCAGCTAGAATAGGTTTGTACCCCCATGACTGTCAAACTGTTCTAAATTGTTCTTGTTGCAACTTATGTCACAAATTGCAAATCATGAGTCACTTTGCATTTAGGTTGGGATTTGGACTTCATCTGTTTTGAGACTTCATGAATGTTGTATTTGGGGTGTGTGAGGGCATTCAATTTGATTTAAGCATGAGCAATATGAACTATGACTTTGAAAATGCATGTCAATTCACCAACATGGCAGCTGTCTTAGCTTTTTGAAATCCATGTTGTTTGTAAACTTCTTTATGGTGTGGACACCTTCTATATGTTGTTTTGAGCATGTGTGTACGGTTTCTTCATTCCAATTTGGCCTGTTTCACAAACTCACTATCTCACTTGCAAAATCTTAATTTTCACCTCATTCTCACATAACAGCTAGACAGGCACCTCACAAGCAGTTGGTTTAAATACATGAACATGATATGTATGATATTTGGATTGTGCTTGAACCATTTTTTTTATTATAACATGCCTGAACTGATCACTAGCCTCAAAGATGCATTTTGTTCACATTTTGCAACTTGAACATCAATCTGAGTTACAGTTTGTCTTGAATGCTACCATGTGTTTTGGCTCACTCATTAATTCACATGTAGTATGCTTGTATGATTGTTTGGACTTGAAACTGGCTGGTACCTGATTTACAACTCAAAATGCACAACACACACTCATAATGCACACACTATCGGGTTTTAAAATGGGAGCCTCATCTTGAAAAACCAATTCCACTATCGTGTTCCTCATGAAAAATCCTTCAATTTGCACTAAAGGTTTGTTTGATTCCATGAAAAAATGACTGAGTTATGACACAAAATGCAAATGCTGATTTTATGTGTTTGGTTTGCCCAACTTGCCATGTTTTTTCCCCTTATATATTTATGGGGGTGGCTAAATACACAGATGTATAGCCACCCCAGTGGTAGAAACCTTACTCTTTCACACGCCTAACCAGGGTTCGATCCTTGGATCAACCCTTTTTGTTTGTTTTATTTTCCATTTGTGAATGATTTCTTTTTTTTTCTCCTTCCATTCACTACCAGCGTGTGTGTGTGTGCTCTATTGGTTGTTATGTGTGTTTGCAAACACAAGGCTTTGGGCTCAACTCCCATCTCGGCCCTTTCTCCTTTTTTTTATTACTTGTGTGGTTTTATTGTCATAATTCATACAAAACTTCAAAAATTCATAACTTGTTCATATTTTATCATTTTTGATCCATTATTTTTGCAACATGTTCATGACAATGTCTAGTTTCATTTAATGTAAAAATATTTTAAATTTCTTGTAGTCACAATGCCTTTTACCTACTTGGAAGTTGGTTTGTTTTCAAGATCTTTATCTTGCATATCGTTGAATTATCTTTCATGCCATGCTTAATTTATCTTGTGAGATTTATTAATGATTGATTCCAATATGTTAGTTAACATGTTAGGTCTTGTTCTCCCTTGGTTGTCACCATGACCTCATATGATTGCCCTCCTAAATTATGAGGTTTAAACTGATTTAACGATGTTTGATTATCATCTATGCATTGTTGTTACATTTGCTATGTTTTCAATTTGTGACTTGCCTGTCTTCAAATTGTGATTTGTTTATGTGGTAATTACCTTCATCATGTTCCAATCTTTGTCAAGATAGGCCCTCAATCTTTGTTAAGATGATTTATTGGTTGTAACCACTGATATCATTTGAAGTATATGCTTATTGTAATTTGCATACTTACTTGTCTTATTTCATCTTGCTTATTTACTTTGTTAAGTACTTATTCCCCAAGTGATGGAACTTTTTAGTTCTCATCCAAGTTATCTCTCTCTCTCTCTCTCTCTCTCTCTCTCTCTCTCTCTCTCTCCTTCCAAAGGAAAAACCTCTCTATTGACCCTTGTGTCATAGATAGCTCATTACCCCCTTTGACTTTGTCAAGTCATCTTGAACCTTAGTTTAGTACAAGCCATTAGACTTTGCTTTAAGTCTAGAAAGCCTTACCTACACTAGGAGTGTTCTTCAACTAGAACCCTAGGATAGAGTTTGTAAACTCTATGTAAGAAACATAGCAATGATTACTTACTCCCCTCTTGAGTGTTATAACATAGATCTAGAGAGTTTTGTAAAACTCTATACAAACATTGTTATGTTTGTTCCCCTTTGAACCTTGAACATAATCAAGTGTTCTTCAACCCTAGTGAGGTGAACTACGATTGCTCTGATTCTATCCTAGTTAGGATACGTAGGCAGAGGACGCGACGTCTTTGCGAGCAAGCTTAGAAACTATCTTTAGGTTTTGACCTACACCCTTTACCCAACCCCAAACCTTAGCAAACATTTACCCAACTTAGCATGCAAGCAAACAAAAGGTTCTTGTAGAGTACTACAGATGTTTAGGATGTGAAATACCTACCCTATGCATAACCAACCCCCAATCCCCGAATCTCTTAGCGTTGTTGTTACATCGCGAAAAAGGGTTTTTCTTTCTTTAGACCTTTCCTTTGGATAAATTAAAGTTCGGTTGTGAATTTAAGAATTAAAGATTCAAGTTAATTCAATAGCTTGGCATCCCGATTCTCACCGCAACACGGGGTACTGTTGGCCCACCATGCAACAGTACACCAAGGAACACGTCAAGAAGTGTGACACATGCCAACGACATGGGGACATGCACCTGGCCCCACCCAACGAGCTCAAAACGCTCTCGTCCCCGTGGCCTTTCGCATGGTGGGGGATGGACATCCTCGGACCCGTCACTATAGGGTCATACCAGAACAAATATTTAATAGTCGGTGTCGACTATTTTACAAAGTGGATAGAGATTGAAGCCCTCGCCAAAACCACGACACACAACATACTTTGTTTCTAAAAAAAACATCCTTTCCTGGTTTGGCGTACCCCAAGAAATCGTCACTGACAACAGGACAAAATTCATCGACAAGAACTTCCAAGACTTCGTTACCAAGCTGGGCACAAAACAACACTTCACATCTGTCGAGCACCCACAAATGAATGGGCGGGACGAAGCCTCCAACAAAATGATCATGTGAGGCCTGAAATGAAGACTAGGTGATGCCAAAAAGAGGTGGGTCGAGGAGTTGCACATCATGCTTTGGGCCTATAGGACGACCTCACACTAAACAATCGGGGATACCCCATTCCGACTGACTTACGAAACCGAGGCAGTTATCTCGGTGTCATACCCCAAATTTGTCCTACCTGTTTATCTTTTGTCTGTATATCTTTCCATCAACCATCAATCTGAAAATCAAAAGATATGTTGTTTCTACTTGTCGCCCCAAACTCAAGATGTCACAAGGCAGGGTCGAAGGGAAATGAGGTGTTTTTAGGCTAGCAGGACGGTGGTATGTGGTAATCATTGAGGTTCATTGAAGGGCTATCTGTATCAATGTGTGGGCCCAGTAAAGGTTGGAAATCAGTCAGGTCTGACTTGATCTTGGTTTGGCGAGTTTTATTTCATGATTGAGGGTCAGAGATGATTGATTTAAGTGATAGGTTTGATTCCTTTCAAGGCATGACTAATCGTTTTTAAGATATTTTTGGAATATCTTTGTTTGTGTTCCAATATTATTGGAGTCACATCCTTAGATAAATATTGAGGTTATGAGAATTAAGCGAGATAAGTTATGGTTGGATTTATTCTAAATTTGTGCAAATTATGATAATTCACACTTTAAAGGAGGAGTGACTCATGCTTGCCTCAAGATTTATGTTTGAATAGGTCTTAAGGATTAATATGTTAATATTTTGCAAAATCATGAATAAATCAAATTGTCAAGAAAGTGGTGAATTCAACTGTTTCAGAGTGATGATCTTCAGAGGATCTGTACACTGTGCAGTCAGGTGGCAAATATCGAGATTGGATTGCCATTCAAAAATTGACTCTAGGTTTTAAAATCCAAATTTGAATCATGGTGTTCTTTCTATCTCCTTGAGGATTATTTTAGGATGTTATTCCTTTTTGCGGAAATTTCGAAGATGATTTTAATGTTGAAATTCGAGGTTAATATGGAAATTTGGATTTAGTAATCATTGTTTAGTTGGAGAATTCGAGTTGTTCCAAGATAAACTTAAGGGTGCAAATCAAAAGAAATAAATCTTCAAAGGCCCATACAAAATTCATTCAAAAAGGTGGGGTCCATAACTATTTTATGTCCAAAATTATTTAACAAAATTTGCAAAGAAATGGTGCCAAGACATTACATCTACAACCAAGCATTACCACAATGGCTACACCACGACTTGTGCAAAGTATCCTGTAGCTCCTACGAATTCACAGGAGAGGCAATTTGCCGTACCATGTGCGGTTAGCTGTGAGAGCGAAATGCTTCACAATTAGTATACCACGCTGATTTACACCAGGAGTTACTCTCACTATACCTCCAGCCATTATACACAACAATATGCTTTTCACATGCCTCAAATCGCAAGCTTGCCATGTTAACTTTATTGGCAAAAACATCTTCGACACAAATGAAGAAAGAATTGCAACGCCTGCGACCTGTAAACACAAACAGCAGCAAACCAGTACACCAAGTTGTGAAGAATGAAGAAAGATAACAACATGCCGTCACCGAAATTTTACAAGCTACAAGCCTCCGCCAATGTACAGACCCTGACTTCAAATGACCTTCATGTGGCCCACCTCTCTAAGCATTATAACAATAGACAAGATTCACACAAGCTCTGTGAGATACTCGTAAATTCGTCAGCTGCTACAAATTCACGAAAAATAAACCATAATTCAAACCATATATTAGTACAAGAAAATAAATGATGAGCAATCAGACAAAACTCAGTTGTATAGCGCATTCTTCACGACACCGTTTTGGCCTTTCTTTTCGTACACCACGGTACAATCTTTAACCAAGCCACTTGCAAGAAAAAGGACAGTTTCCGCAGAGAAAATGTAGTGCCACCATCCATCCATGATTCGGTACTATCAACACAAAATGGGACCTGCAAAAAAATCAAAAGAAAGCACCAAGAGTGAAGGCCATTATCATAAGGAAAAATCAAATGTTATTGGAATTAACCCAATGCAATTGAAATTTACGGTTAACAGACAAGACCAAAAGAAATTCTTTGTTACTCACCACACAGTTGCTCTTCACAAATGAATCGTGCTTGAAACGTAGTAGCAGCACATCATTATCCCAACACCCACACCAGACAAAGTCTGCTCCAACAAGCCATAACCTGCAACTTCTGCTTTACCACACCACTACAAAACAACAACCTGCCATAGCCCACACTACTGCACCCAACACACCAGACAACAACCTGCTGCAAACCGTACCGCCAGCTACGACCACTCTGCTACTACTTCAAAGCCACGCCCAACATGCCAAAATGAAAACCTGCATTCTTCAACCAAAACCGCAGCAATAAGTAACAACAATAACTCAACCAGAAAATGCTTCTTCAACCTTCCTCCAACCTTCAATGTCTTCAACAACAATTTTTCCAAAACTCATCAACTTCCATTTTTTCAAACACATAAGCTTCACCGTTATCCTCCCTTCCGCCACATATCCAACTCATAACCCACTTCAAAAACCCATCAACATTCCCCAAAACGCGTTCTTCATCAACTCGCCACAACCCATAAATAACCAGCTCGCGACTACTCCTTCTGTGTTTCACTGATTCGAACAACAACAACATAAACTCGCTGGAGCAACCACCATTGCCATTTCAACGGTTCAGAGATGTTGGTTTTCGTCGCATATTTATTGTTTTCACGATGCAATGTTGTTGATGGCAGAGGATTCATTTTACCCTGTTTTCTTCTCTCAACCTCAACATACACTCAAACAAACTTCAATCAGAACCCAGAAACGCACCTACACCATCGCATGAGCTTCCGTTTCCATCAACCCAAACCAATCTCCTTTTCTTCTCCGTGAAAATAACCCAATCCGCAAATCTCAACCTTTATAGCAAACCTCCGTCGCAACCCACATCGCCTTCATCGTAAACACATCGTACCCAGAAAACCTCAAACCTCCATAAACAATCAAACCTTTGAACCAACGCCATATTCGAACCCTAACCCCTCTTTCAGCATCCAAAATCCTCCAACAACCGAAACTCATCGAACACCATTCAAACCCATTTAGAAAAGAGAATCACGAACGAAAACTGAAACAGGATAGATTGCGATGAAGCCAGATGAGAGAAACCGAGAGAGAGAGCGATACGCGAAACAGTGGAGACTGAGTGTGTTATTTCAGAAGGAAGATCTTTTTTTTTTGTTTTTTTTAATTATTATTTTATTTTATTTATTTTCTTTTCCTTTTTTTTAATTTTATTTATTCATTATTTCTCTTTTTGTTGATAAATCTTGATGGGCCTCCGGCCCGTGTTTTTCTTTCTGTTTACAGTCCTCATTTAAGCCTTCACACCCCTGTTTTCATCGATTTTATTTTTATTTTTTAAAAAAAAACTTTTTTTATATTATGTAATTGTTATTGTATATATTATATTTATTATGTATGTAGATATTTTATTAGTTTTATATATTTTATTTATAGTTTATATATTAAACTTTTTTTTAGGACTTTATATATATATATATATATATATATATATATATATATATATATATATATATATATATATATATATATATATATATATATATATATATATATATATATATATATATATATATATATATATATATATATATATATATATTATATTTAGAAGTTTTGTATATTTAGAATCTTATTGCAATTTATATTTAGAAGTTTATAGCTTTTTAGAGTTATCTCATTTATCTTTTGTTATTGGGCATTTTTTTCCTTTTGGGTCGATGACGAGACCACCTTCGATTCTCTGTCAAATTATTGATGAGAAATGAAGGATCTGAGACCAACTTTCTCTCCTCTTTCTCATTTTCGAATTTATTTTATTTCATCTTGTTTTGGCCGATGACGAGACCTCCGTAAACCGTTATTAAGTCAACTATTGATAAATGACGTTGGATCTGAGACCATTTCTTTTCAACGCTTTTTTCTCCTAAGACCTCGGTCCCGTACCGAGTGTATCTTCGAAAACATTTTCAAATCAAATTCTTTGTATTGAATTAAAAAGAGAGGATTGGGTGTAGACCTCTTCTTCTTCGAGTGTTGGGATACCCACTGTAGTGAGGGTGGTTTTGACACTCGTCTTTCAATACGAAGACGCTTCCACCCCTTTTCCTCCTAAAACCTCGGCTCCGCACCGAGTGCATTTTCAAAACCTCGGTTTCGTACCGAGTCCATTTTCAAATCTCATTTTCCAAATTAAATTCTCTTCGTATTGAATTAAAAAGAGAGGATTGGGTGTAGACCTCTTCTTCTTCGAGTGTTGGGATGCCCACTGTAGTGAGGGTGGTTTCGACACTCGTCTTTCAATACGAAGACGCTTCCACCCCTTTTCCTCCTAAAACCTCGGCTCCGCACCGAGTGCATTTTCAAAACCTCGGTTTCGTACCGAGTCCATTTTCAAATCTCATTTTCCAAATTAAATTCTCTTCGTATTGAATTAAAAAGAGAGGATTGGGTGTAGACCTCTTCTTCTTCGAGTGTTGGGATGCCCACTGTAGTGAGGGTGGTTTCGACACTCATCTTTCAATACGAAGACGCTTCTAAACTTTTCCTCCTAAAACCTCGGTCCCGTACCGAGCACACTTTCAATAATAAACTAATTTCTCTTTGTATTGAATTAAAAAGAGAGGATTATGTGTAGACCTCTTCCTCTCCAAATGTTGGGATGCCCACTGTAGTGAGGGTGGTCTTGATATTCGTCTTTCAATACGAAGACGCGACTTTATCCACCATCTCGCTTTCACAACTTCCTTCCACAATTTTCACACCTAAAACCTCGGTCCTGTACCGAGTGCATTTTCAAACTTCTTTTCATAACAATAAAACTTGAATGGTCGTGGAGTGGTTAGGCGTAGGCCTTTTCCTATCCCGAGTGCTGACATTTACCGTAGGGTTTACAGTCGCAAAAGCACTTACCATTCAAAACCAAAAACATCTTTAATAAGAGAACAAAGTTCTCTTTGCATTGAATTAAAGAGAGAGGATTAAGTGTAGTCTTCTTCCTCTCTGAGTGTTGGGATGCTCACTGTAGTGGGGGTGGTCTCGATGCTTGTCTTTCAATACGAAGACGCTACGTTCGCCACACATTTTTTACAACAAAAGACTTTGAGATAAAGAATTGGGTATTACCCATAGGGGTTACTATCCGAGGACCTATCTCACTCCAAAAACAATCTCAACCAATCAAACATGATACCTTGTCTCGCATGGCGAAAACCAACCTTTCAAACAGGATATGTTACGTCCGTTCTACCGCAAACAGGTACGCATAAGTCTCCTCACATGCGAGCAGCAAAACACCTAAACTGCTAGAACGCGCACGATAACATCATCCCCAAACACACCGGTTATCCGCACTGTAGCCACGAACTAAGTTGCTCTGATTTCTCTTGCATGTTGAGAATACGTAGGCATAGGATTGCGACAATCCTAGCGAGCACCCTTTTTCTTTTTCACCCTTTCCCAGAAAGGCATGCTACGTCCATTCTACCGCAAACAGGTAACGCCTAAGTCTCCAACGAGCGAGCAACAATACACCTAACTGCTAGAATGCGCACGATAGCAGCGTCTACCAAGACTTCCCCGCACACCGTAGGCCGAACTACGGCTGCTCTGATTCTTTACTTCGTTCAAGTAAAGATACGTAGGCACAAGGGCCACAATCCTTGCCGAGCACACTTTCCCCCATCTATCCGTAGCCCCGAACTACGTCGACTCTGACTTTCTCATACCTATTAAGAATACGTAGGCCTAGGACCGCAAAGTCCTACCGAGTTCGTTCTTTCTCCACCCCCTCTGTTATCTCTCTTTCCCCGTCTCTAATACCCTTTTCTTTATCCTTTGGAACACTCTTTTATAGCATAATATTTAAGCAAATAAATTCACACATCGACAAACAAAAGGTTCCCATCGAGTACGATGGATGCGAGGGGTGCTAATACCTTCCCTTCGCATAACCGGCTCCCGAACCTGTTCTTGGTTGCGAGACCAATCTTATCCGTTCGTTTCTTAAAGTTTTCTCGATATTTTCCTTTCCCCTCATGGGATAAATAAAGTTCGGTGGCGACTCTTCTGTCCTTTTCTTTTCGCCTCCCTGTCGTTGCGCGATGCATTTTTCGAGTAGCGACACCCGGTGAAAATAAGGGAATCTTCCAGGAGGACCGAATCTCCCCTCGACGAGGAGACGAACGAAGAGGCCCTGAGGGAGGAGCTTGACCTAGTCGAAGAAATCCGGTCGGGGGCATCCCTCCGTGAAGCCTCACTCAAGAAAAAAATAACCCTGCGACATGGCAGCAAAGTCATCAAACGCAAATTCTAGGTAGGCAGCCTAGTCCTACGAAAGAACCAGAAAGACTCACGTGAGGGAAAACTCGCCGCAAATTGAGAAGGTCCCTACCGCGTCCATGCAAGGATAAAAAACAGGGCCTACTACCTCAAAAACCTATACAGGGAGGAACTTGCTCGACCATGGAACGCTGAAAAATCTTAAACATTACTATAGTTAAACACTGCCCGCGACCTACTCACATCGCGACCACAGGGGCGCGCTAGGGTACAAGTGCGACTCCTCAACTCGAGACAAAAAGATAAAAGCACACTCTTATGTGTGAGAGAGGACTCCTGATCTGACAGGGACACCTCAATCGAGCTTCACCATCGTCGTACTAATTAGGCAGAATGCCCAGCTCGCGATGGAAAGTTCACGCCATAAAGCGAAAACCTCGATTGAGCTCTTAGCTTCGTCGACGGTCGGAACCCAACTCCGACCTCTCGGCCAATTCTTCGCACGGAAGAGGACCAACTACGTCGAGCAAAATCCCCAATAACTTAATAAAAATACGCAAAATATAAAGAAAGCATATATTTGACATACAACAGCACACACAAAATATGAATATGTCAAATGATAAGGCACCATGCATTATGATGGGCAGAGCACCTTGTTCGAACATTACAAATTAAAATCCATGGCACACAGGCCGGGCAAAGTCAGATTACAAACTACGGCACGCAGGTCAGACTAAATAACAATTCAAATGACACACATGCCAAACAACTAAAAACACTAAATAGTAGCTTCCTCATCGGGCCGAGGCTCTCCATCACTCTGACCAACTTCATCGTCGAGCATCTCGGGGGTAACCACCCGACCATCGACTAACCGATGGTACGTGCAAATCACCTCGAGGACAAACTAGGCCTCAGGATTCACAATTTAGAGTTGCTCCAAAGCACCACTAAACCCCACCTCGAGAGCTCCCAAGAAGTCCTGCTCGAGTTCCCGGATCCGGGTGACCAGGGAACCACGGGTGGTGAGGGCCCTCTCCTCATTTGTTTCATCCTTAGCGGGCTTGGCAGCAATCTCCAGTTCAGCGACCTTGGTTCGGATTCGATCCCTTTCCCCTTCGGCTTCCTTCAACGTTCCTCGCATCACATGTATCTCCTAGAGGAGGCACACCTGGGCCTCGTGCCTTGTATGAGATTCAAGAAGGTCGTTCTCCGCCTTATTTGTCTCCGTCCAAAGGGCAGCGTCCTCGCCCTGCAGCTTTTTCAGCTTAGAGTTCGGACTGGTTTCATCGTTGAGGATCAAGGCCATTTCGAAGATCCTCATCATAACGACCATGTCCTCTGACAAAGCCTTCCTCCTGGTCGCCCTGTCGATCCCCATGATTGCCTTGGTCTCGGCTTCGACCACAACCGGGGAGTTGTCCCTGTAGAAGAAGTCATGATTGAGGCAGAAAGGAGGCAGCACGAACTTCTCCCCAGGCACGTTCTCAGGAAGGTCGACAGGTACGAAGTCGTCAGTACACTGCCTTTTGGATGAAGTTTCCTGCGAGGGAGGAGACTGGCTACATTGTGGGGAGGAGGAACCACCATCTTATTGGTCGGGCTTCAGCATCTGCTGGACTTGAGCGACTCTGTCCTTGACAGCCTTCTTCACGCCCTTGGTTGCCGCGAGCTTTATCATGTGCTCCTAGAAGTTCGACATCTGGTTTACAACAGAGAAAAGGGGAAACGAGTTGATACAACAAAGAAAATCAAATAGGAGAGCGAAGAAATCACCCACTACTTATTAACCTCAAGGCCGCCTCGTCAGACCTACACTCAAGAAGGGCCTTGGTGTTAATCAATCGAGACTTACGGTGAACCTTCCCGCGCTCGTCCAGAATAAAACTCCCGTCCTTGTTGACGCATTTGGAGAGAGTGAAACCGGAGACAAACTCGACATTATTTTTGTAAGATAGCCGATCATCGACATTCAGATCGTCGGCCTTGATGATGTAGCTGTCATTGCCCTTCTTGAAGTGGTCCTCCTCCCACTCAAGGGGAAACTTCGACTCCAATAACTCCTCCTGCTGCCCGTCCTCCTCTTTGACCACGAGGTCATACAAGGAGTCGACGACCGCATATAACACGACCTTCACGATGAAGTACCTTTCCTTAAAGGCACAGACATAATCCTGATATGCTCGGAACAACTTCCTCGGATGATTTAGGGATACCCAGCTATGTCGTCTTTGGAAAGATTGCCATTGTAGAGAAAAGTATGGAAGAATAAGGGGAGTCTGGCCCCAATGCATAGGTGTTGGCACATAAGTTCGAACGCTCGCACGAACGCAATCCCGTTGGGGTGGAGTTGCGAAGGCGCTAGATGCAGCCACTGTAACACTCCTTTCTGGAAGTCACTAAAGGGCATACAAAACTCCGCTTCTCGAAACGCAAACCCATACATCTAGAACCTCATCCCTTTGAACCTCGAGCAGATGCGATGCTTCTCTCTGGGCTTATATACCATCTAACTCAGGGAAGAGCCCTCAGCGCGGTCCTCAACAAAGGCAAAGGCGTTTGTATCATTGATGGCAAAGCGCGACGCGATGCCAAGGGGTTCTTGCCCGACCCAATATTCGAGTGTGCGAGATCGCTCGTCCCCAATACCATTTTGTTAGGAAGTGCCTGCAGTAGTTCTATGCCTTCCAATACCAGACACAACATAATAGCAGCAGAAAGCCTCATTTCAAAATTCAAGACTATTGTCGGTCTCTCATACATATATAAACACATAAATGCATCATTTTCTAGCACGATACTAGTGCAAAACCTAAACGAAACCAGAATTACAAAGAAAACTCATCATCTTCAACATCTCTTCTATACATACACACAATCAAACTACACATAATCATTTTTTGATTTGGTGGCCATCCAGATTAGGATTGATAACATCCAATTAGGTTGGTGTAACCGAGAATATTGGGTTGAGTTCTTTGTGTGTTTCAAATAAGAAAATAAAGTTGGAGTTTTTCTTCAAGATCATTGAGGATTTAAACGCTTTGGAAAAGATCATGCAAATACAGATTTGATTGAGTGAAAGCCTTGGGACAAGGTAGATGATACTTTGCAAGGGAGTATCGTGAGACGGTGGATTGTGTTCGGGAATCTTGGGTTCAATAAGTGCGTGCTTGGGATTTGTCGCTACTCGAAAAAATGCAACGACGGAGAGACGAGAACGAAAGACAAAAGAGTCACCATCGAACTTTATTTATCCCATAAGGGTAAGGGAAAACATCGAGAAAACCCTAAGATGAAAAACAGATAAGATGGTCTCGCGATCAAAGAACGGGTTCAGAAGCCGGTTATGCGAAGGGAAGGTATTAGCATCCATTGTACTCGATGGAAACCATTTGTTTGTCTATGTGAAGGTACCTGCTAAAAGATTATTTCCATAAAGAGTATTTCAAAGGATAAATAGAAGGGCTAGAAACAGGGAAAATTGAGGAAAGAGACTCGATAGGACTTCGCGGTCCTAGGCCTACGTATTCTCAACAGATATGAGAAAGTCAGAGTCAACGTAGCTCGGGAAACTATGGGTGATGGGGGGAAGGTGTGCTCGCCAAGACATCATCGTCTTGTGCCTACGTATCCTCATCTGGTATGAGAAATCAGAGCAAATGTAGTTCAGGTAACTACGAGAAAGGTCTCGATCGCACTAGGGCGAGAGAATTTTTTTTGGATAATCGGTTGGTCTCAATTGCACTGAGGCAAGAGAAAAGGGAAGTTAGTTGTTAGTGTGCTCGTCAAGGATAGAGATCCTCGTGCCTACGTATCCTCATTAGGGAATGAGAAATCAGAGCATCCGTAGTTCGGCCTACGGTTAACTGGTGTTTTGTGGAAGATGCTAACGTATGCATTTTAGCAGTTAGGTGTATTGTAGCTCGCTTGTGGAGTCTTAGGCGTTACCTGTTTGTGATAGAACGGACGTAACATATCCTTTTTGAAAAGAGAGTTTTCGCCGTCGAGGCAAGATGTCACATTTGATTTTGTGGAAGTTGTTGTTTTTAGGGGTGAAATAGATCCTTGGATAGTAACCCCTTGCAGGTAGTACCCAATTCTTTATCTCAAAATATTTATTGTGAAATGGTGTGGCGAATATAGTCACGTCTTCATATTGAAAGACGAGTATCGAGACCGCACACCCTATAGTGAGCATCCTAACACTCGAAGAGAAAGAAGTCGACACTTAATCCTCTCTCTTTAGTTTAATATATAGTGGACTTCATTCTTTTATTAAAGATGTTTTTGATCTTGGATGATAAGTGCTTTACGACAGTGAATCCTAAAGGTAATTTCAAGCACTCGGGATAGGAGAAGGCCTACGCCTAACCACTCCACAACCATCCAAGTTTATTTGGAAAATGCACTTGGTACGAGACCAAGGTTTTAAGAGAAAAGTTATGAAAAGAATGGATGTTGAATTGGTTTAACAGTTGTTTGAGAAAATCCGTTTGATGTTGGATCAAGGGTTTGATTGCTTAAAAAAGTTTGAGGTGATGCGAACAAGGTTGATGGCGATGCACAAGGCAATTGACTTACAAGGTCAAAAATGGCTTGATAAGAATCGACAGTTTATTTTAAAAATAGTTTTTTTTGAACTAAAAGTCAAGGATGACCGTAATAATATCCACATATAATGGTCGTACAACCACATCGGGTTAATCGGCTTGAAAATATGAATAAAACAAGACATGAAAAAAAACAAGCATCAAGAAGTTCGCCGTGCGAACTTCTTGAAATTTTTTTTTTGAAAACTAAGGAAAGTTCGCTGTGCGGACTTCTTAGGATTTTTCAAATCAGTACACTATTCACAGAGGCAAAAGGCACTGAAGTTCACTGTGCGAACTCGCCAGCGAACCTCACCAAGTTCGCTGTGCGAACTTCCTAGCGAATACACACTATTCACAAACAGAGGCGAAAATGACCAAAGTTCGTTGTGCGAACTTGCTGGCGAACCTGCCCAGAAAAACATCAAGAAGTTCGTTGTGCGAACTTCATGCTATTTTGCCCAGAATATGCCTTTTTCATAGAAACAGAGGGGAAAGGGGGCAAAGTTCGCTGTGCGAACTTACCAGCGAACATGACAACATTTTGAGATTTTTTAAGTGTTCTCACATCTCTCTCTACAAAACTCACTCTTGTTTTTTACAATAACTAATCACTCTTAAACTCTCATTAAAAACATATGTATCCACAAATACTATGCTAACTAACAACAAAGATAAAGTGTGCAACAACCATGCAAGCATACAAAAGTATATACAATGAAATATAAAGAGAGTAAGATTCAAAGAAATGGATACCCAAGAGTTGCTACTCTCCTTCTAATCACCACTGTTGTTTTGTTGGATGTATTTCTTCTTTCACTCTATATTTCTATCTCTCTGTTTCTGTTTTTCTTTTTTAAAACCCTTTTGTTCTCAATGTCACTTTTCTTTCCTATTTTTTCTGGTTTCCTTTTTTCCTATCTTTTGCTCTCTATCTATGCCTCTTCTTTCTCTCCAATTGAGCTCTCTTTTTTCTACTGCTATTGCTTCTCTTTTATAGCCAAAACATTGGGGTTTGCACATGTTTTCAAACTTCAAAATTTCTACACTTAGAAATGTCCAATGCCACTTTCTTGGTGCACCATTTTCCTCTCCATTTCTAGAAGTCCTACTCTTTTCTGCTGCACTTTTGCTGCTATACCAAAGTATTAGAGTTTGCACATGCTTCAAGTTTTAGAATTTCTACTTGGAAATGCTTATTACCACTTTCTTGGTGCAACCCCATTTCTTTCCATTTCTAACATGCTGCTTTTTCTGCATTTGCTAGTGCACTTTCCTAGTGTTGTTTTTTCTGTATTGCTCTCTTTTATTCACTTGTTCTTGGGCTGTCCTTGTGGTCCATGCTTCTCCCCTTGACAGAATTTTGAAAATCTGAATTTTGGTATGTATGTGGACCGACATGATCTAGTCCCTCAAGTTTTGTGACATGGTTTGTTTGGTTGGGAATTAGTTGGTCATGGGGGTTGTTTTAGATCACATTGAAATTGCCTTGAATTTGCCCATGGCTAAGCACTAATGGTCTTGATCTTGAAATGTTCCAATGTTGCATTAAACCTTAATTGTTTTCCTTGGATGTTTGTAGGCTTATTTGGTTATGAATCATGTGAAGGCATAATGTGGAACATGTAGACTTAATGAGGCATGAAGGGTACTATAGCATGAAGTTGATTAGAAACTTGAGTCAAGATTAGAAATAGCTTAATTTTCTAAGCATTGCTTAAAGTTGGAAACTTTGTAACAAATGTGACATTCTTGCAATGTCATGAAATTTCCCTTTATAATAATCTTGAATTTAATCTTGAATTCATGAATCTTGAATTTGGAATGATGGATCTCCCTTATGCCATTGAATTTGAAATGGATGAAGTCTTGAATTATGAACTTGTGATCTTGACTCATGTCTTACAAATTTGAATTCCACTCGAACATAGAATTTGAAACAAAGTTGGATGAAGAAATCTTGAATTAGGCCTTGCACTTCATGTTCATTAGGAATATTGATCTTAAATTACAATCTAATAATGATGCAGATAAACGCAAAGCAAAAGTCAGTTAAGGTTAGAAAAAGGGAGGGCAAATTTTGGGGTGCTATAGGAACAGGTGGATTGAAGCGGCATTATTGGTGAATTGATCAAACATTGATTAAAAGTTCTAGAGGTGGTAGAATCAACAACAAACCATATATATATATATATACATATATATATATATATATATATATATATTATATATATATATATATATATATATATATATATATATATATATATATATATATATATATATATATATATATATATATATATATATATATAAAATTTTTGTTTTTGCAAATTATCAAATCATTTGTTGTTTTGATCAATTCGGTTAGAAATCAACTTTTTGATTATGTTTTGAATTACGGTTTGTTGATTTAATCATAATCACTTTGATTGTGATTGGCTTTAACATCAACAAATCAAATTAAATTTCTAAACGTTATCGATTGCACACAAGGTGTTTGATAAATTGTCTTATGTGCTTTTAATTGATTTTTGATCATTGGAAATAAGTTCTACGTGTAGCTTAACATTTAACTGATTTGTGATTAGTCATTGTTGAACAATTTGTATTCGTTGGTTCGGTTTGACGATTCGATCCAGGTTGTTTTCACTGCTGTGCCATAAAACTTTTGAAAATCATTTTTGCCAAAAGTTCAAATTTTAAATTTGTGATCTATTAATCGAAGCCTATAGTCTAACAATAACACGATTCAACACTAGATTTAGCTCTCGCTCACAAAGCCGAACCACGACTCTGATACCACTGTTGGGAAGTCTGGTAGAGTCGGAAGCACCAACGAGACTAATGCTCCAAGACCACAAAAGAGGGAGATACCATATCTCAACCCAAATCGTAAGGTGTTAGGTAAATGAGTCATTTTTTTATGAAAGAGAATAACAACAATTAACCTCTCTCAACAACCTGAGAGAACTAATATATTTATAAAATACTAAGCTAACTTGGGCTACAAGTTAACTTAACAATTGAGTTTACAAGCAAGACCCAATTCGACATGTTAACTTAAATACAAAACTAATATATTTCAACAACATTCTTAAACAAACTTCGACTATAACATACACAACTACTGTCAAACTATAAAATTACCTTTATCGAAGTTCGATCCAAATAGATACTAAAGTTCGATTCAAATATCTAAACTTTCATAGTATATTCTACATTCTTTTGCTGTTTTTTTTTTATTGTAATTTCTTATATTTTATCATAATATGGCTCTTGAAAAAAAGAGATAAGAAATCTGTTTAAATATGTGCTTTTTTGACATGCTTTAAGTGCTACAGTATAAATTTTTTTAAAAATCATGATGCAAAGCAACGGGAACTGTTGCTCCATTATCTGTGTAATTACATATTATAAAAATAACAAACCAAAGAAAAGAATATAGCAAAAATTATAATATGAAATAAAAACCACTCTTTACATTTTCAATAACTTGTTTCACTTTCTACCCCCAATTTTACGTTTCATGTCAACCGGAGCTGGACTCCTTCCTGTCTTATTTGAGACAACTTTTGATTGTTTCAATGAAGGTGAAGGACCAAGAGAAGATTGAACAAAACTCTTGCTGAAAAATTAATAAAAATTTATTAATATCCAATAACTAGATAAAGAAAAAGAAAATCTGAAACACTTTTACATTACCTTAATTGTGGGCTTTTTGTTGGCTTTGAGACGGATTTCATAATAGACTTTGATCCAATTCCATTGGTCAAACCAGTAAGTCTAGAATGATTGAATTGCCAAAGCAAGTCAGGTTCTGAGGAATCACTGGTTGCGGCATCAATCTCATCCATGTTATCATCTGAAGCCATAATGCTATTAAACTGGTCACCTCCCATGAACATGTTATAGGACTGTTCTGAATACATTTTGGAAGAATCTTGGAGATACGTTTGATAAAAGGCGTCGGATAAGTTTCCATTGCTTTCTTGCCAACAACCCAAGAGGTTGTTGTCAGTTTTGTTTGCTTCTAGTTTGTTTACCATTACCTTATCAACCCATTCTCCGGAACCGGTTTCTTTCTCATCCTCAATGTCATTTTGTACAAGACTATTTATTGGGGGCCAGGGTGGTGAATTTACTGATATCTCGTCAAAATCAACACTTTTAGTTTTCTGTCTCAAAATGGTTTTACTCTGAAGCTGCAAGAAGATCATATATATGAGTTCAACATGGAATAGTAATAACCAAACAAATTTTGCTTTATGAAATAATAATTTCAAAATCTAATATCAAGAGTACATAAAATCTTGACATACATACCTCTATGTTGCCAACTTCAACCATTGGTCGCCTGTAACCAAGTTGGTCGCCTGAGTCTACAACCGGCTGATTTAAATGATAAGGGGATAGCTCAGTCTTAATTCTATATTTTTCAGAGCTTCCAGAAAAAGAATGTTCTGATTCCCCTTCTTTTTTTGCCAGTGCTACTTTAAGGCTGGCAATCTAAAACATGATTAAATAGTTAGACTAAGATGTAATTGAATTTAAAAAATTATGATGAAGAATCAGAGATGTTAGATTTGAATATTAACCTGTTCTTTGAGCTCTTTAACATTTGCACTATCTTTATTTACTCGAGCAGCACCAAGTTCAACTGTCGCAACTCTTTCGGCAAATTTTAAAGTACTAATTGTTTCTCCAACTGCATCACTTTCTGGACTTATGTGAACAAACATCAGGGTCTTAGCTTGTCCTCCTGAAGTAAATTCACCAAAGTTATGAGAATTCAAACAATCGCATCATATCACACAGGAACCAAAAAAAACATAAGTAGCAAACTAACTTCATAAAACTTACCAAGTGAATCTTGGAGCAATTGTGTTAGTTTACTATTTCTATAAGGTATGTGTGTGTTTTTATGAGCCAGAGAAGCTATGACATCGCCCAAAGCTGATAAAGATTTGTTAATATGTTGTGCCTCTTTTAGTCTATCTCCAGTGGCCTCTGATTTATCTACCCTCTCACTTCCTGCTAAGTCAACCAAATGCATGCATCCACGGATGGTAGCTCCGGATGCCAAATCTCTTCCTTGAACATGAACAGTCAAGCAACTGCAAAATTGAAAATTATAAGAAAATAGTTAACACCTCTCTATGAAATACCATCACAAAAACAAGCGAGGATAACAAGGAAGTGAATTGAGTATACCTATGAGATCGACTACTGCGGTCGTTAAGGGCCGTTGCTCCAACTGCACGGTTCCTGTGCCCGAGGTTCATTAGTTCGATAACATCAGTAGTTGATGACACTGGGACAAGGCTTGCATCTGGCACACTGAGCCCTTTGTGAGAGCTGCTATGAATTTCTAATGTATTAAATGGTTAAGGTCAGCATCATCATTGAATGTTGTTTTCATTGTGAGAAAAACTTAACCAAGAGTTACAAGGTATTCATAACATTTTTTCAAAAGTGAATAAATAAAATAAGAGATGAAAGGATATTTTTTGTTTGTTCCATGAGTGACCAATAGATCCCTGACTTGCTCATTATAAATTTCAATCATTTGAACACAAACATCATAGTGAAAAGTGTCCTTTCTTTGATCGGCTATAAAAAACAAATCGCTTAGAGCCCTGTAATTTACCCCTTGACTTTTATCTGTGATCTCTTTTGGTCCGGTCTACATGTAAAAAAACATAAATTAAAAAATATCATTAAATAAAAATAAAAATTATTTCTCTCATGCAAAACTTTTAGTAGACATTACCATTGTGTAAGTTTTTCCTGATCCTGTTTGGCCATATGCAAATATGCAGACATTATAACCATCAAGAACAGATCTAATAAGTGGTTGCATATCCAGGAATACCTCCGCTGTCACACAAGATTAAATTTCAATGGTATTAAAAAACACAAATCTAAATTTAGTATTAAAAACTATACCACACTAACCTTGGGTGGCAGATGGTCCAAATACTTTGTTAAAGTTGAAGGATCTTTGTCCTTTTCCATTCCTCGGAGGAATACTAACTGTGATGGTTCCATCTTCTATACTTTCTACTGCGCTCAATTGGTTTGGTTGTCCAGGAAAGAAGGGTCTTATTCGACAATATACCCTAATACTTCCTAACAAACAAAATTACCTCTAGTTCAATTATTGGATATAAGAAAATCTTACCAGGACAAGAGTGGGAGTTGGACCTAAAAGTACCAAGCAGCCATAATCTTATTACCTTTTAGATCTTGAACTTCATTGTATAGTTTGCGATTTTCTTCCAGAACTCTATGATATCCAGAAGCAGCCTGAGCTAAGCTGTGAATATGCATTCCTACAAAGAAAAACAACATAAAAGTTATGTAAGATGCAGCTTGTAATTCACTTGTACACTAAGAGAAGGATGAGAACAAAAGCAAAAAAAAGTAATGTGATTTGATCACAGATCCTTACCAAGATTGGAAAATTCATCACGAAATTTCATTTGCATGAACTGCATACCAGCTTTTGTCGTGTGAAGAGTAAGCTTTAGCTCCTACAAAATATGCAGAAATATTTAATTAGCAGGGTGAAAAAATTGCAAGAAATAAAATGGCATTCACTATTTCATGTTCAGTACTTGAATGTCTCTTTGCTGTTGGTCAAAAAGCATTTTCTCTTTAAGGTGTTGGCTTTGCAATTCCTCAGCAGCCACATGATTTTTATGAATTTTGTTCTCCACCTAACCAATCATAAAATCATTGACTTAAATAAATGAAGCATTTCCAATCTTTAGGTTCTAGAATATGCTAATCAAAGGTTCATGTTACCTTTTTATCTGCCACGACAAACTTTGAGGCAGATCCGTTTCTTTGAGAAACATGATCTCTTAGTGTAATTTTTGTCTGTAAGTTACATAAGGAAGTAAACAAACAAGTAGCATGTAATATGACTGTCTGGTCCCTAAAAACTAATGACATTATTAAAAGGAAAAACTGTCATACCTGTTCACCTTGGCTTGCAATACGGTGTTCAAACTCCTCAACAACCTTATTCAAAACAGATTCAACCAACTGTTCCATGTAGAAGAAGAGAAGTATTAGTTAAAAAGAAGCGGTTTTAAAGACACTAAAATTTAGGCCTGGATTGAATTAGTTTTTTTTAAGCTAACAAAAAAGGTCCTTCACTAATAAGACAGGTCTTATAAGTTAACTGGTGTTCATGGAGAAGTTAAATGATAGAGTTTCTAAAAAATTGAGGTGCAAATAAGCTAATTTCAACATTAGTAAAGTCACGATGAAATTGATGATTGGAAAACAATTGAGTTTTGGAACAAGTAAATGTAACAGGTATATACTTTATAAGGTTCAAACATTATTTATAAAATTGTGATGAAATTCAGTTGTTAATGTGAAACACAGAATAGAACCACATATGCCGTTACCATTGGAATTTCTTCTGGCTTTTTATCTGACAGAATAGAACGAACAAGCTTACTCAAAGAAAGGGAACCAGGCTGCATAAATAGAAATGTGAAAATTTCATTACTCATTCTTCCTGTTCAATAAGTCTAATCCAGAATAGGTATAATAACAAAAAATCCAGCTTACCTACCATTTTACTAGACTCAATATCAGAATTAAGAGTAACCAGAGTTTTTTCATTGATTGAAGAGGTCCTTGACAAGGAATTAGTGAACGGGTCCGAGTTTTTTCTCACAAAAGATTTAGCAGAAATAGTAGGTTTGGGATTTCCACCAAATTTCCACGCACCATTTGCGCCATTCTGTTTCCATTCACAGTAGTTCTTAAGAGCCAAAACGCAATTCACAATCCTGGATGATTTTCCACCCTACAAAAAATTCATCAGAATAATTCATTATTGAATTTGCAAACATGAGGTGCTAAAAGTATTCTCTTTCAACAACAGAGTTCACAATGATACACATCTATTATTCCTAATTAACAAACTGATTTCAGGTAATAAATATCTATCTAACGCATAATCACATACTTGTTCCAGATCAGATGGCTCAAAGGTAGGAAGTCCAATTTCTTGTATGGCCACCATAAAATTTCTCACATTTTCAAAATATTGATAAGCCGATAATGGTGCTCCATTGGGGATCAGTGCAGAATCAATAGGACTCTCCACAACCTGAAAACGAAAATAAATAAATAAAATGTAAAAAATTTATTTCTTCTTAACCCTCCAGTTTCTATCTAAGGAAAAGAGCTTAATTTATCTAGATTTGCAAAGGATTGTTCCAAAACTCAAGTGCTCCCAATCAATTCAACATTAATCTTAGCAACACATTCAAGTAAATTAAATTAAATTAGGATCTAGATTCACCTTAGGAATAGCTCCAGATTGAACCTTATTAATAGCATTACATAAGATAATTCCACTTCTCAAAACAAGCCTAAACTCTTCTTCAGATGGCTCTGCTGGTAAATCTTTAGCAGCAACAACTCCGATCATTTTTCTCAACCACCCAGCCGCTTCATATCTTCTAGATGCTGCATATCAAATCAACATTTTCCATTTCCGGATAATTAAATGATCGTACAAAAAACACTTAACTATTCTTTGAGGATACAAATCTAAGTTGAAATTCAGTCAAATCAATCTAACATCTATGAAGTGCACACCCCGAACACTCCCAACTCGAGTCCGAGGCTGACACGACGGACACTATTAATAATTTTAAAAAATGAATAAATGAAGTGCAGGCGTCCGAGAGTCGGGAGTCGGACACCTCTTTTTTTCAGATATGTCCGTTTTTTTCAGTCTATTTTTCAAAAAGTGAGAAAAGTAAATAGAAAAAAATAATACCAGCTTCTTCTGCTTTTCTAAATTCTAAATCAAGATCTTTGAGGCGATGACCGTGTTGTTGAAGTACGTCTTCCACAAGAGACGCAGCTGAAAATGACATAGATGCTTCTGATTCCATAACTGATACTCGCTCACAGCACAAGAGAGTAAAGAAAAAGTTAATCAACAATGCAGAGTATCATACTCCATGTGATGAAGAAGAATAGAATGAGAATTGGGAAAGTGGAATTGCAGAGAGAGAAAAGAATCCGAGGTGAAGGAAAAAAGCGTGCGATGGTTTTTCTTGTGAAATATTATGGTTGAGGATGCAGTATTGCATGAGTGTTGTAGTTGTTACCAAAATTCTCAATCACTCTCTCACCTTTAGCTTTTTTTTTTCTTTACACATTCACACTCACTCTTACAACAAAAGCTCTCGGTATCAAAAAAATAAGTTTATACTCACAAGTCATACCGAACCTAGCTCCAAACCTCTCTCTTTTCAAACCGTTTCGTTTTGTTTCTCAAACGAACGGTCACATAGCGCGTGCATTTCAAATATCTCAATTCCTTTGTTTTCTGTTTTTATTGCGTAGTATGCTTGTTTGTTTATGGACTATGGATTACAAATTACTATTAATTATTACTGTTATTATATTATTTTTATACTTTACATTATAAATTTATTAGTTTTTTATTAACTCAAGTTTAAGGTGAACACTATTTTCATTTGAAGCTAAAATTAATTTTTAAGAAAAAAAATATTTTATTTAATTTTTAACAAAATTTAACTAAATCATGTTAATTTCATACTTTTAATATTTTTTTTGAAACGTTTTTTTTCTTCACTTTTAATTCTCGAGTAGACTATCATGTGAATTATTTATATCACATGTATTATTAACAAATATAAGGAACATTTATATTATATTAATTTTTTAAGACAATTTGGTCTCCATTATTTTTTTTAATTAATAAATTTGAAGTTTGTTAAATATTCATGAAAAATATTAGGTATCATCAAAATAAAATCAATAGAACAAAACACTATAAAATTTAAAAGAATATTATACCAACAATTACAACTTCGAAATCAAACATCATAATGTCATCAAAACTAAAAGGTTGAGATGAACGTGGATGACAAAATATAGGTGTTAATGGTCAGATTAACGAAGTTCCAAGTTTTGAATGACGTGCACCGAAAAGAGGCGATGGTGGCCTAACATGAAGAGTTGGAGGCCTATCGGGAGAATGCAATGGTGGTCTAACATGATGATGCAATGATGGCCTAACATAAAGTGGCTAGTGGCCTAACAAGAAGAGACCTTATAAGAAGATGTTGATGGTTGTGGTAATTCTTGCTAGATTAACATCACATTAAATAGTATATATAGAATAGAAGGGGCAAATTATTATTTGTGACAAACTATGTGATTGAGGTTGAGATTGTGATAAACTTTCCATAGCGTTTGTTTTTTTCTTTCTCATATCTTAGTTTGGGAGGTCATTTATATTTTTTTTCATAATGATAAGCTTCACCACACTTTAGGAAAATTACTACATATATTCTTTTAGCCTTGTAATGTTCGCTTTCAAGTATATCTTTTAAATCGATTCTTTTCTTCTATGCTTTTTTGGTCTACCAATAGATCTTTTCAGTTTGGATCGTTTTGGTTTTAGATGATCTGTAATTGACAAAAAAATTTTGGTTGTTTGCAGGTTAAATGTAATGATCATAAGTATTATTCAAAATATCTATTGTGAGTCATTAGTATACATAAGACCGGGATTTCTCAACCTTATGTATTATAGCTACAATGGCATGAATACAAGACATGCCTGACAATTGGCATATTTGACAAGTGCATGTCTGCCACACCAAGCTCAGCCCAAGGCTTATGACATGCATTTTAACATCAAGTTTATCATCACATGTTATTTGATGCATCAATTTATTGTTCTTTATCTTTAACTTGTCAATCTTTCTTCGTAGAACTGGTGGTAGTATACACTTGTAAATGCCTAAGACTCTTTTATGAGATGAGATCTTCCTCATCAAAAAAAACACCTCAACTTTTACACCATTGTCAAAATAGATTTTTTTTCTATATTTCACAATCTTGTTATTTCAAATTCTTACCCATGTTGTGTGTATCATTGTGGTTGAGATAACTTCATGTTTTTTCATTAAGTGTCTTCAATCAATTTATATGAGTTTTAAATTTTGGTTCAATTGTGCTTTTTGCACATTACCACATAATACATAGTAACTCAGCCAAGTAATTCCAAATTTGTCTATTTGTTCCTTCTCACAATCTTCTACTACAAATCTTGTTTCTTTTAGTGCCCTAGATAAGTTCTTTTTGTTAATATAGACATGATATACCTCTTTCATGATCTCATATGCTTGACTCCTTCTAATGTTAAGTTGTATCATCAAACTTTGCTTTAATTTATTTGCAACTCAATCTTTATTAGGGGACTTGTTCCTAAACACTCTTCAGAGTATTTAATCTGACAAATGCAATTACTATTATTCCATGAACAGAAAGCAACTCCACCGACATTTTTCAACACAACAGATAACCCTACTCCTTAACTTATCAATCTTTTTCCACTTAATTTCCATTCTAAGAGCAACATTCATATTTTTTTTTAAACATTCTTAAATTCTCCAACTTTATAAATTTCATCTAAACTTCTAGCCTAACTTCATCAAAAACAACATTAAAGTTAAAAATAAAAATCGGCCCAGAATCAAAAAACATATGTTTTCGTTGACTTTGACAAAATGTTTTTACACTAATTGCTTTGGCGAAAATTTTGAAAAGATCCTTAATAATCTAGTTAACTTAAATTTATTAACTCCATCATAAAATATAACTAACAATAAGAGATCCAAACAATATCTAATATTTAAAGGGAAACAAATAAAGAAAGTAAAGCACATCATATGGCTTTACTAAGACTAGCACTACAGTGTAATGTTGGTAATTAGTTCTATCAACAAACCAACCACCCAACCATAGAAAGATAACGATTGTGCTTTATTCTTAAGACATTAATATTTTCATGATTTTTTACTGTTTCAATGAGACTCATGAACCCCACCAACTTATCAACCACCGCTTGGTCACATGAAAGTTTATTGCCAGAAGTTCCTTCTCATAGATTATTTTCTTCTCTTTAATTCTAAGTTTCTAGTTTAAGGATAAAATATGAAAGATACAGTATAAATTAAATTAAGGTTGCACGTATACGTACGTATAAACAATGCGTTTTGTGCATTGAACTAGTGGTTTTTATATTGGTGGTTAACGTAGCATTTTATTCTTAAAAAGATTCAAGGTCTCTAATTTAAGTGTGGTGATATGATTACAACATTAATGTCACAAGTCACAACCACTAAGGAAGAAAAATAAATTGGAGTTAATAATGGATAAATGGGAAAACGAAGTGCCGTCTTTGGCCTAACTTAACGGAATAAAAATCATCATGTCAATTTCAAAAAAGATGATAGTATTAATAAACAATCATTTTAGTCTATAATATATTTGAAAATAGCTGATAAGTGTCCTTAAGAAACTATTTAAATTGCTAAAAAAAAACTACCTATAGAATAGAATGGGATAGGATGAAATAATAATATATATTATATTATTTATAATATATTATATTATTTATAATATATATTAAGAGATAATGGAGTATATGATATGGACTCGAATTTAAATAGAATTTGAGATGATTTTAGGGTTGCAATTTTAGATTTTGACCTTATCAGTTTTATTAGTAAGGACACTGTCCTCCTAAAGCACAACATATTTTGACCAGTGCATTTTTTAGTAAAAGAGTTAAGGATATGGATGTAAAGTTTGATATGACCACAAGACAGAAAGTGAATTTTAGTTGTTTGCAAGTCGCACATACTTAAGACTTTCTCATTACTATTCTTATTAATGGGTGATGCCAACATATGACATCGCCTTATAATTCTTTTATTTCTTGTTGATGAAGTTTACTCTATTTGTTGTAAGGCGTGTTTAGATACATTTGGAGAACACACAATTCATTGTAAAAAGTTTACAGACTTAAAATATCAACACAACTCTATTAGAGATGTCATGTTTAACATATTTCGGTAGGTTAGAGTATTTGTGAAGAAAGACATATCTTTGAATTTCTTGTTTGACCCACATGAGGGGACATCGACACTTAGGCCAACAAATATTCTGGTGTATGAGTGAGTATGAGAGAAACATATTTGTGAGGACTTGATTAGAGTTTCTCCACTGATGGAACTGAGAACATGAGATTTTACTGTAGGGCATTCAATTCTCAAAGTTGTTTCAAGTAAAGTGGTTAAACATGAGAAAACGTGTTTCGACAATCAACTTACTTTCATACCATTTTCCTTTGACACTTTTGATTTTCTAGCACCAGAAGCAGGCGATCTTTTACAGATAGCCCAAAGACTTATGAATAACAATGTTGTATATCTTAGGTCTACGAGTGTAGTTTTTAAGAGAATTGACTTTGACATCCAAAAAGAAGTATTAGTGCAGCTTTTTGCCTGTTTGCCTTTTATTTTTGTATAAACTTTATTATATTGAAATAGATCAATTATTTGTATAAAAAAACATAATGTAATTGAACATAACCTATAAAAAAAATGTATTTCATCTCAATCTACTATTTTTTATCCTCTAATTTAGGCGGAACGACAAAATTGATCTATTACATCGTGAAATATTCAAATAATAAAATAACATCTTTACTCCATTCCGCTTTATTTCATTTCACTCCTCTCAATTTAACTTCCTTTGTTTTACCATATCCAAACATGAGTTAAGTATTAGAGAGCATTTGCAAATAGACTTGCGTTTATCTTTGTTCAAGAAAACTAGTGAAGGTCAAACTCCAAACATGCATATATTTTGATCATTAGATCAACTATTTTTAAGTTAATGATATTAAATTGTGAAAAGCTAACATAATTAATTTTCATATAGTTTAAAATTTAAAATAATTTTATATACTAATACATTTTATTTGATATTATTTTGTGTCGCACTTAAATCAACAGCCTACAGGAATTTGGTATATGGTCGAGGTCGTTAAATATTCTGTAGAGAAAGTCATGTACTTGTAAACACCTTAACGATCAAATAAGTTAAAGATGTTAAGCGTGAGGTGTTTTAAATTTATAAACTATGTGTTTGGACCTAAGGAATAAGTTAGCAGTTATAGGAGGGGACTAAGATTTATGAGACAAAAATCCTAATTGGACAGTTGTCTTAGATGACAATTGTAGATTAATCAGGTCGTGATCCTTATCGCACAACCTAATATGATCTTTGACCTACATTGATGTACCGTTAAGGGGTGTCCATGTTACGGGTTGTAGTGGAAGGATAGCCTTTGGGTTACTCGTTCCTATACTAAATTGGGCTTAGTCCAGTCTAAAATAGTTTTCCCTCGAGCCTTTAGTTGAAGGAATAAGATGGGGGTTTGATGTCAAAGTGCTTAATCTCACTAGTAATTAAATCAAACCTTTTTCAGATCTAGACTAGTATGACGAGGGTCGTATTGATGTGGGTGAGATCGTGACTAGAAATGTTCATGTATGGGATGTCGACAAACTACGCATATTGTGATATTTTTGTTTTCTCCGGTCATTTTTGTCATCTTCTCTGGTGAACTTTATTTTTTTCACATACTTGGTCATACTTTTTCTTCTTTTTTCTTCCTTGTCGAGGTCTTCTTGCCTCCAATTATTTCCTTTAATGGTAACTTTGTTGTGGTTGATCCATTGTCGGACACAGATCAAAAGTAGTTATTAAAATGCATTGTATATTAAATACTTCTAATTAAATTAACCTAAATTTATAATCAATAAAATTTAAAAAAATTGAGTTCTGTACGGATATTTTAGAAATAATAATTAAAAATATGTATGATTAAAAATAATCAATTCACTGAATCGACAAATGTGACATATCAAGATTTTAGGATTCAATATCTAATTTTGATTTTATTCTTGTTTGACTATATGACTGATCAAGCAAGCGTCAATCAACCCTATGTGAATTATGAGTTCTTATTATTGGATAAAATAACATAATTGACATTGACAATATGTTATAGTTAAGAAATCAAGCGTTACAAATATACATTTGAACTAAGAAACTGAATGCTAGAAAAACTAAATCTTATTAGTTCTGTTGAAATTCGAATTAAGCTTTAGAATAACAATATAATCAAATAGAAGAAGAATAGAATCAAACAAAATTAACGAAATAACATTAAAATCTTAAGGTATTGACAAAATTGTGGAGCAATCTTTAATTTAGTCTGCCATGAGAAGAAAAATAAAGCTTTATTATGTTTCTATTTTAATTTTGAGTTCTCTTCACTTTTTCTTTCTTCTCCCATGCTTTATTCTTTTCTGTTTCTCTTCTTTTCCTCACATTTGTAAGTATGAAAAGCAATCTAAGAGGGGGTGAATTGGATTTTCTGATATTTTTTACTTTTAAAGTGACAATTCTTATGATCTTATTTTTCCAGAAATAAGTGTAGAACTTTAAATGAAAGTGCAAAGTTTAAATGTATAAAAATAAAGAACACAATGATGTTAGAACAAGATTTGTTCATGACATATTTTCCTTGGGTTTTGATGATAACAAAGTATTGAAATAACAATGGTTTATTTGATGTGTGTTACATGTGTGCATATTCTAACACTTGTAAATATTATTGTCAGAATCTGTTCTACATTAAGCACACTTTGAGAGTTGTTGAATTGCTAGCTTCTGGTGGCAGAATCTGAAGAACACTTGCTAAGTGATATCTGGCGAAGACTTTGAAGTTAAAGGTCTCAACATCAAAAGAAGCAATATTATTGTCTCTACACTTAGTGAATGCAAATTGGCTTCTGGTATCATTCATAGTTGGTGATAAAGATAAAGTTGTTTGTACTGCATAAAGCAAGTTGTATTGTCAAAACAGTTTGTCAGCTAGAGTCTACAGATTGCAAGGCTCAAGAAAAGCTTAGATGTTTTATGGATATCTACTCTCAACGTCTCTAATAGTACATAATATCTTGAAGACTCAAAGGTTAAACATGTTACACATTGGATTAAGATCTTCTAGTGTATCTATCTTCAACGGCTCTTGTACTATGGAGTAACAACAAAGACTTGTGATCAAGTTACCTCTTCAACGGCTAGTTTCTGGAAAGGCTATAAATATGGTTTAAGGTTCAAATTGAATCTTTAACAAGGATCAACCAGAAGAAGGAGTAATAAGATCAACAATTATTAACTCAATGTATATACAGATTTTTTTTTGTGTAGGTTGTAATTGTAAAAGTCTTAAGATTTCTTACATATTGAACATATTAGAAATCTTAAGTGCTTTAGGTCTTTGTTATGTTGATTTCCCATACCTCTGATACTTGTATCATGTACACCTTGTTCTCTATCTTGCTGAACCTGTTCAGCAGTTTAGATAAAAATCTTGCGTCATTGGGATACAAGCAAGGAAGTCTTGAGCCAAGATGCTTGAGTCACGTAAGTATCTTATTATGTGCTTGAGCAGTGAAAGTCTTAACCAAGTAGATTGATTGACCATGAAAGTCTTGAGCCAGTGTGGCTTGAGCAAGTTAGCTCGGTTCATGGAATTTGAGTTGTAAGTCTTGACCTGGGAGGTGCAAGCAAAGGCTCGTCTCATGGAAACTAAAGCAGAAGTCTTGAGCCTGAGAGGATTGAGCAAGAATGCTCGGTACATGGAATTGGAGAATTAAGTCTTGAATTGGGAGGTGAAAGCAGAGGCTTGTTTCATGGGACTAGGAGCAGAAGTCTTGGGCTGGGAGCCTAAGAAAAGAAGTCTTGGACCTTAGGTCTGAGCAATTGTAAAGTCTTATGCAGAATCCATAAACAATTGTAATCATGATTTGATTATAGTGAAAATATCTTATGAAAAAAGGGGACTTTACTACTCTCAGTTAGGGGAGGAACCAGTATAAATCTTTGTGTTTTCTACTTTTATTTATTTGCTTTTGTTAACATTCTGCTGCTAAGAATTAACCAGAATATGAACACCATTTTAGATTTTGAACTCTGATCAAATGCAAACTAAGAAAACGGAAAACAAAATTTAACTCTCATTCTTGTGTATTTTTCTCACCTTTAAGTGATGTAAACTAAACCAAGGGTACCTCTAATTCCCTCACACCCTATGAGAGATTTTACTATGTTAGAATATGTACAAACCTCACACCAAGGTCACTCATACACTTTTCTAACATAAATAAGAAAGCGTACCACTTTTCTTTTACACTTGAATAGAAAGAACACCACTTTCTATGTCAAACAATGATCACTTAACACTTTATGATCAAAACATAATTTAGATAATGTATGTAGAAGTTATCGCACTTGAATCAATTATGTAGAAATTTATCTTCTCTTTATCTTGATCCTAATCAAAACATATATACTTAAGTGCTTATAATAATATGAATCAAACTCTATTCAATGAAATGAAAGTTATGTACAAAGTTTCATTTTTTATGGATACACGAACACTTGAAAAACTTGTATGGAGTATGTAAAAATGATGTATGTAAGAGGTTAATTTGAACATGAAAATTTTGGTTTAAATAAATGATGAAACACCTCTTGAAATGATGGCAATGTTTAATGAAAATGATCATGAAGCATGTATCAATGATTTGGAAAAGGTATGATGAATCATTGCATTGAAAAGGTATGAAAAAAATTCATATTTTCAAAAAGTGTCAAGTGCAACCGATTGCATAAAAAGTGCAATTGGTTACATTTTTGAAAAATGCTTTGAAAAAGTGAATGTTGCAACGATTGTTACAGTATGAACTAGTTGCAGTATTTCTTCACTAATTCTTCATTTGGTTGCACTTTTCAAAAACTTGATTTTTTTCACTTTGAAACTTCATGGAAAGAGATGATATGCAAAAAGAATGATTGAAAAACTTTTGAGATGAATATGCATGATAATTTATGAGCCCTTAAGATATATAATATGAATTTTGATGCATACTTTAACCATCTTTATTCTTTCCTTTAATTTCCAAAGCTTATGATCATTTGAGTTTGATTGTGCTAGCCTTCAAGCTTTGTCTTCTTTTTGTTGATGTGTTTGTCTTCATCAAAACTTCAACCAAAGTCAAGAAGAACTTTTCTTCACAATCTCCCCCTTTTTTATGATGTCAAACATCCTTTAAATTTTCGTTGTGAAACAATGATTTGCTTCAATATATATCACTTATGCAACTTTGAGCAACAACTAGAATCTCCCCGTATCTTGTATATCTCCCTATTTCTTTTGCAATTTAAGGCTTTCCCCTAGAAATATTATGAATAAGAACAAATACAATACCTACTATTTCTACCCCTTTTGACATCATCAAATATAATAAAAAGTAGAATAAATTTCAAAGCAAAGTGATAACATAGGAAAGATATATCATGATATATGAAAATTAATAGTACATAATTAGACATTTATTTTCTTCATAAAGATTTGATGTCAAAGTTGATATCAATGTTGATGCTTCTTCAAAAACATATCTAATCCAATTAAGCTTTTAGAACTACCATATTATATGGTCTTGTATCTTGAAGGATCAATCGTGATCTGACAATACTAGCATATGATCTTCAAGTACCTACAAAACAATTAGTAATACGTAGGTACCCAATTTTTTTGGATCCTCTTGGGTTAGTTACCTTCCTTACCCATACATACTCACCATAAGGAATACTATAAATTCTTATGTAGCAAGCATTAGAAGTATGACCTTTTGCATTATAATATAAACAAGTAGGTATAAAAACATGATTCCTTTTATTGACATAAAAGTTATTGCTATAAGGCCTTTTATGATGATTTACAAGATGTTCTTTCTTTGATTCTTCAATGTTGATTTTTCTCATAGCATTTACAAAGATGGTTTGACTTGTACTGGGATTATCAAAATTAGTAAATTCAATTCCACATTTATTATTTAAAAATATTCGACTACTTAACACGTTTTCTATAACAATTTAACCTTTTTCATATTTCATGATCACCTAGTTTAATTCAACAATTTTAGACTCAAGAGATGAACAATTATTGCGTGTTGAATTTTTTATTAAGTCTAACTCCAATTTTGTGTTATTAGCTTCACTTTCTAGATTTAAAATAGTTTTCTTTTGATTTTAACATGTTGTGATCACAAACGATACCTTTTAACAGATAAAGATTGAGAAACAAAGTTCTTGAGTGAGCAATGAAAACGGTTAGAACAAAGAGAGGAAGAAGAAAGGATAAAGAAGAAAGAAGAAGAAGGATTAAGGCAAAATTTTTAATATTTACTTTCTCATTTAGGGTTTAAAAATGATTACAAATGAATAACAATTGGCCTCACTCAACAACCTGAGCGATCTAGCCTATTTATAGATTAACTAGCTAACTTACAATACAAGCTAACTAAACAATTGAATCTTTAACACAAGGCCCAATTCGACATAATAAGTCAACAATATATTTCAAAATTACATACTAGAAATAGCTTCGACTATAATATGTAACCCTTCGACATCAGTATGTGATCCAGCTTCGACTTCATGCTTGTCTCCTGTCGAAACACATGAAAGTTATTTCTCGACAGAGCTAGAGTTCGAACCAAAACCTCACAAATCTCCACCTTGGATCTAACTCTACAATAACAAGGAATAAACTAGCTTTTATCATGCAGCTTTATCATCTGTATACAATAGAAAAACTTGCAACTTGACAATGTCTTAGTGATCATATCAGCAGTATTGTCATCAGTCGAAACCTTCAGCACCTGGACTTCACCATGCTCGATTATCTCTCAGACAAAGTGCATCCTCATATCGATGTTCTTTGTTCACTCATGATAGGCTAAGTTCTTCGACATGTGTATTGCACTTTGACTATCACATTTTATTGTGATGCTTCGACTTTGAAGTTTTAACTCTTTACAAAACCTTCAAGCCACAATGCTTCTTTCACAACTTTAGTGAGGGCAATATATTCTGCTTCAGTGGTTGATAAGGAAACAATCTTCTGAAGTGTTTCTTTCCAACTGATTGATGTGCCGAACATAGTAAACACATATCTAGAAATATACTTTATGGAATCCATACAATGTGCATAATCAAAGTCGACAAACCCTTCAATTTCGACTTTGCTATCATTACCACATGCTCTACCATAAATCAAGACTCTTTTCAGAGACCCATTTATGTACCTAAGAATCCACTTTACAGCTTGCCAGTGCGCCTTTCCAAGATTGGCCATATACTTGCTTACAAGGCTTACACCATACACTATGTCTGGCCTCGTACAGACTATAACATACATCAAAGAACCTACTACACTAGCATATGGAATGATACTCATATAGATCTTGTAGCTTCAATACTCGAACTTTGATTAGTACAAAGCTTAAACTAAGGATTTGTTGGAGTCATAACAGGCTTTGAATTTGACATACCAAACTTGTCGAGAAGCTCCCGTAGGTATATCTCTTGGGATAAGCATAAGTTCGACTGGTTTTTTATCTTTGGATGTTAATCCTAAGAATTCTGGTGGCAGCTCCCAGATCCTTCATTCCGAACTTGTTACTGAGTTCAGCCTTCACCTCCATCACATTCTCGACATTGTTGCTAGTTATGCAGATATCATCCACATAAAGCAACAAAATAACAAGTAAGTTTCCAGGTCGAAATCTGAAGTAAACACAGTGGTCGAATTGACTCCTAGTGAAACCAATGTGTGCCATAAACTTGTCGAATCTCTTGTTCCACTGTCGAGGATATTGTTTCAGGCCATACAAAGACCTATTTAACTTGCACACATAATCTTCCTTATCCTTTTATGCATACCCTTCAGGTTGACGCATCAAGATCATTTCGTCTAGGTCACCATACAAAAATGCTATCTTCACATCTATTTACTCAAGTTCCAAGTCAAACTTCTCCACCATGGCCAACAACATTCTAATGGATTTATGCTTTACAACAGGTGAAAACACATCATTAAAGTCGACACCTTCTTTCTGAGTGAACCCCCTAGAAACCAGCCTTGTCTTAAAGTGCTTCGACATCACTCATTTGATTCTTCCTTGACCTTGAAAATCCATTTACAACTGACTAACCTTACTCCTGTAGGTTTGTCAATCAACTTCTAAGTGTTATTGTCATGAAAAGATTTCATCTCGCCATTCGGTATGATTTCGACTCTTCATAGCTTCCTTATAATCTCTAGGTTCTTCCTCAAGTACCTCACTTGCAGAGATTAAGGGAAAAACTATAAGATCTGCATAACCAAGTCTCTGAGGTGGCTTGATGACTCTTCTCGACCTATCTCTTGCCAGTAGGTAGTCATCACAGTTTCCTCAGTATCTTCATCATATTGCTCTTCTTCTTCGACTTCATCTGGGTTATGCACTTTAGCATCACTATGCTCCACCTCAATAGGAATCTCTACCTATTCCAGCTCCTCTTCAAAGATTTCTGCACTTCGACCAGCATCACCAGTTTTCTTAAACGCCATCTCCACTTCATTAAAAACTACATGACGACTTGTGATACATCTTCTGTGACCTGGTTCTAGGCATCACAACCTATAACTTTTGACTCCCTCAGGATATCCAAGGAACATGCATCTCAGAGATCTAGGTTCGACCTTGTCTTGCCTAATGTGAGCATAGGCTAAACAACCAAATACTCTCAATTTGTCGAGATCAGGTAGTTGACCCGACCAAACTTCTTCAGGTGTCTTCATTCCTAAAGCAATTGAGGGACATCTATTTATCAGATAAGATGCTGTCAAAAGAGCCTTTGCCCAAAACACCTTCTTCAATCCATCATAACCAACATGCATCTGACCCTTTCAAGGATTGTTCGATTGAATCTCTTAGCTAAGCTATTTTTTTGAGGAGTACCTGCTACAGTCTTATGCCTTGCAATTCCAAACTCAGCACAATAACTATCGAAAGCTTCATTGTAGAACTCAAGGCCATTGTTAGTTCTCAACCTCTTAACCTTTATGCCATTTTGAGTTTCAACCAGAACCTTCCAACTTTTGAAATTCTCAAAAGTTTCATCCTTAGTCTTCTGAATGAATACCCATAATTTTCTGGAATAGTCATTAACTATGTATAAAAAATACCTTGCACCTGCATATGAAGGATTCCTTGCAGGTCCCCAAAGATCAACATGGATGTAATCAAGGGATCCATGTGTTCTTTGTTTAACTTTGTTAAACTCTGCCCTACAGGATTTTCGAAATACACAAGGTTCACAAAACTCTAACTTCTCGACTTTGTCACCACCTAGTAGGTTTTGTTTCCCCAGTTAGACAAGGCCTCTTTCGCTGACATGGCCTAATCTCATGTGCCATGATTCTGTCTTCGACACCGATTTCGTGGATGTAAAATCTACTGAACTAATTACAACCTCAGCCTCAAGGGTATACAAGCCTTGTTTCTTCACGCCTCTCAAGACTTCCTTCGACCCCTTCATGCCTTTCAGGATACCTTGCTCTCCTTTGAAGACATGTCCTTTCTTGTCGAATTTACCAAGAGAAATTAAATTCCTTTTAAGGTCAGGTACATACCTAACCCCAGTCAATAGCCTTATTGACTCATCATGGAGCTTGAATCTTACATATCTAATACATGCAATCTTGCAAGATTTATTGTTTCCCAGCAACACTGATCCACCATCTTAATCACATAATTCTTCAAACACATTCTTGTTTGGAGTCATATTCCAAGTACATCCAGAATCCATAATCCACTCTTTGCAAGAGTTGCTTCTCGACACCACAAGGACATCAGATGATTCATAATTATCTTGCACAATAGCTGCATTGCCCTTGTCCTTACCTCCATGATTATTCAGGTGCTTAAGACACATATTTCTTGTGTGACCCTCCTTCTTACAATAATAACACTTGATCCCAAAAATATCACCACCATAAGTCTTCTGCTGAGTTTTACCTTTCTTCTTCTCAAACGTACCATCTCTCTTCGAGGATTTCCCCTTCACAAGCAATCCTTCGCCAACTAATGATGATGGTTTTTGCTCCTTTCTTTTATTCAAATCCTTCGAATACAAGGCTGCTTTAACTTCTTCAAAGGTCAGAGACTATCTTCTATACAAGAGTTTTTTTTTTTGAAGTGAGCATGTGACTTACATAAAGAACACAACAATAACAATGCTTGATTTTCATCATTGATGGTAACATCAATATTTTCAAGATCAAGAATCAGCTTGCTGAACATATCCAGCTGCTACGTCAATGCTTTATCTTCATTCATCTTGAATGAATATGAAGCTTGCTTCATGTACAAATGATTCACCAAGGATTTTGTCATATATAGTCCTTTGAGTTTCAGCCAAACACCAGCTGCCGTGGTCTCCTTCAAAACCTAGCTGAGAACCTTATCACCAAGACTCAGGACAATTGCACTGTGAGCTTTCTCGATCATTTTTGTCTTTTCTTTCTCCTTCAATGCAACATCCATGGCATCTCCTTCCTTTAACGCTTCTAGCAAACCCTGTTGAACAAGAAGGGCTCGCATCTTCAAACGCCATAAACCGAAGTCATTAAATCTAGTGAGCTTCTAAATTTCAAACTTTATTGACGGCATCTTCTTCATGCTCACTGCACCAGTTTGTTGTGATCACTAATGATACCTTTCAATAGATAAAGATTGAGAAACAGAGTTCTTGGGTGAATAACAAAGATGGTTAGAATAAAAAGAGAAAGAAGAAAGGATAAAGAAGAAATAAGAAGAAGGATTAGGGAAAATTGTTTACTATTTACTTTCTCATTTAGGATTTACAAATTATTACAAATGAATAAAAGTTGGCCTCACTCAACAACCTGTGTGATCTAGCCTATTTATAGACTAACTAGCTAACTTACAATACAAGCTAACTAAACAATTGGATCCTTAACACAAGGCCCAATTTTACATAATAAGTCAATAATATATTTCGACATTACATACTAGAACTAGCTTCGACTATAGTATGTAACCCTTCGACATCAGCATGTGACCCAACTTCGACTTCATATTTGTCTCCTGTCGAAACACATGAGAGCTATTCCTCGATAGAGCTAGAGTTCGAACCAAAATCTCACAAAATATTTTCTAGAAAGTTTCAAAAATTCATCATGTAATTCATTAAAAGCACTTTGTAATTCTTCATATGAAGGACTATCATAAACTTCAAAACCTAGCTGAGAACCTTATCACCAAGACTCAGGACAATTGCACTGTGGGCTTTCTCGATCATTTTTGTCTTTTCTTTCTCCTTCAATGCAACATCCATGGCATCTCCTTCCTTTAACGCTTCTAGCAAACCCTGTTGAACAAGAAGGGCTCGCATCTTCAAACGCCATAAACCGAAGTCATTAAATCTAGTGAGCTTCTAAATTTCAAACTTTATTGACGGCATCTTCTTCGTGCTCACTGCACCAGTTTGTTGTGATCACTAATGATACCTTTCAATAGATAAAGATTGAGAAACAGAGTTCTTGGGTGAATAACAAAGATGGTTAGAATAAAAAGAGAAAGAAGAAAGGATAAAGAAGAAATAAGAAGAAGGATTAGGGAAAATAGTTTACTATTTACTTTCTCATTTAGGATTTACAAATTATTACAAATGAATAAAAGTTGGCCTCACTCAACAACCTGTGTGATCTAGCCTATTTATAGACTAACTAGCTAACTTACAATACAAGCTAACTAAACAATTGGATCCTTAACACAAGGCCCAATTTTACATAATAAGTCAATAATATATTTCGACATTACATACTAGAACTAGCTTCGACTATAGTATGTAACCCTTCGACATCAGCATGTGACCCAGCTTCGACTTTATATTTGTCTCCTGTCGAAACACATGAGAGCTATTCCTCGATAGAGCTAGAGTTCGAACCAAAATCTCACAAAATATTTTCTAGAAAGTTTCAAAAATTCATCATGTAATTCATTAAAAGCACTTTGTAATTCTTCATATGAAGGACTATCATAAACTTCAAAACCTAGCTGAGAACCTTATCACCAAGACTCAGGACAATTGCACTGTGGGCTTTCTCGATCATTTTTGTCTTTTCTTTCTCCTTCAATGCAACATCCATGGCATCTCCTTCCTTTAACGCTTCTAGCAAACCCTGTTGAACAAGAAGGGCTCGCATCTTCAAACGCCATAAACCGAAGTCATTAAATCTAGTGAGCTTCTAAATTTCAAACTTTATTGACGGCATCTTCTTCGTGCTCACTGCACCAGTTTGTTGTGATCACTAATGATACCTTTCAATAGATAAAGATTGAGAAACAGAGTTCTTGGGTGAATAACAAAGATGGTTAGAATAAAAAGAGAAAGAAGAAAGGATAAAGAAGAAATAAGAAGAAGGATTAGGGAAAATTGTTTACTATTTACTTTCTCATTTAGGATTTACAAATTATTACAAATGAATAAAAGTTGGCCTCACTCAACAACCTGTGTGATCTAGCCTATTTATAGACTAACTAGCTAACTTACAATACAAGCTAACTAAACAATTGGATCCTTAACACAAGGCCCAATTTTACATAATAAGTCAATAATATATTTCGACATTACATACTAGAACTAGCTTCGACTATAGTATGTAACCCTTCGACATCAGCATGTGACCCAGCTTCGACTTCATATTTGTCTCCTGTCGAAACACATGAGAGCTATTCCTCGATAGAGCTAGAGTTCGAACCAAAATCTCACAAAATATTTTCTAGAAAGTTTCAAAAATTCATCATGTAATTCATTAAAAGCACTTTGTAATTCTTCATATGAAGGACTATCATAAATTTCAGAATCACTAACATCATGTTGTTCATCACTTGAATGGTGTGATGCTATCAATGCCTTTCTTACATGATCTTCATCTGAAGATGAAATTATTTCATTGTTATCTCATGCTAAATATGCTTTCTTTGGCCTTTTGTCCTTCTTGATTTTGAATTTATCTTTCTTTTCAAGTGTAGGGCATTCACTCTTGACATGTTCTCTTTTTCCATATTCAAAGCATGTAACCTTCCTTATAGGTGCTTCTTTCTAAATGATCTCCTTTTTCATTTCTTTTCTTAAGAACTTTTCAACCTTTTTGATAATATCATTTGAATTTGAGACAATATTAAGACAATATCTTTTGAATCTTTCAAGTTCTTGGAGTTTTTCGAGCAATGTTATGCAACACCCCAAATTTGATTATGTATATTAAAGAAATAAAATGTTTTGAAGAAAGGGAGTGGGAATCGAACCCACCATCTCAATGAAAATGATTAAACATTTAGCCATCTAAACCATAATACAATTATGATAAATTTATACATTGATTTATATATAACCTTTTCTTAGCAGTTTCTCTATCATTCCTTGTAGTCTTTCATTCTAACTTAATCCAAAACACAAACAACACAATTGCATTTACTTTCATTTAAAACAGAAAAAGGAACTGAAACCTTTGTTGTCATTGCATGCCATAGGATTTGAATCAATGGATTCACCATTTCTCTAACATTAAAAAAGCAGTGAGATACCTCTCTAATCTACAGGTTTGTTCCACCTATCTCTCTTTCACTCACTATCCCATTTTATAATCCAATTTCATTAACCTAGTAAGTTTCTTTTATTTTCTTTATTCCAAAATAATTATTTTGCTTCCATTGAAATGCTGATTATGAATATGATACTAGTAACATCAAACTTGTCTTAAGAGTTACATTTGTTGTTGTTAATTATATTGATCATTGTGTAGGTTGGTAACTAAAAAGATTCACATGAATATATTGATGAATATTTCTAATATGATAAGAACCTGGAATTTTATTAGATGAAATAGAAATGAATTGAATCTCCCTATTGGTAAACGGTCTTCTTTCACGTGAACGAATGCAACAAAAACAACAATTACAGTAACATACACACACACACATATCAAACTTCTCCTGCAAAATATGAAAACAAAACCCAAATTTTCTTGAAACTACTCTTATAGCGGACAATCATTAGTGATAAAATAAGAACATAATAAGTACCTCCTATTAGCGGCGATGTTGTTGGTGGAAGATTTTATGATTGTTGTTTTGGCTCTCGTCTTAGTGAGTTTGTAGAAAACGTGATGTCAAAAGTGAGAGAAGGAGTATTATGTTGAATGAAAGGTGGAGGCATAGGTATATTATGGTGAAGGTGTACTTGTTGTAGGCCAGCGTGAATAGTACAGAGGGAGTGTGGTTTATATGAGTTTGTGTGAGGTGAGGGAAAAGAGAGAAAGAAGAGGAAAAGAGAAAAAAGAAAACTGGAGAAGAAGAGAAAATATATTTTTGCTTTAGATTATATATAAATCTATGTATAAAAATATCACAATTTCATTATGGTGTAGTGGTAAAAGGCTTACTTATCTTGAAGGAGAGCATGGGTTCAAGTTTTGCTAGTTGCAAAAAAAAATTGCGACATGGCAAAAATGTATGACCTGGCAAGTTGCAAAGCCATAAAATATGTATTGCTTTCTTTTTTATTTCTGACTGTTTTTGCTACATAAATTTACACCCCTCTGTAGAGGTAGTTTGTACAATATAAATTGATATCAGATTTCAAATTTCAATACACCTCCAAGAAACTTAATTATTAAAATCACTCATTCTCTTCATCCTTCAATTTTTCTAAAAGTGTTCACAAACAGTTTTTGAAAGAAGCTTTTTGAAGAAATTTTCACACATTATCACAGCTTCATTTCATTCCCTCTTAAAGAACACTTGTATATTTCCTTGAGTGATAGTTGTTTCAAGGAGAAGATCGATCGTGAAAATTGATAGCATCATATTCTCAAGACATCAAAATTATTTCAAGATTACTTTCTTTGTATTACCTTGTTGTCCAGGGTTGTTGGAAACAAGTGAAGTGTTTGAAGAGGATTGTTCTTCCTACACTTTAGTTACCTATATATTAGATAGTAGGCTTCATCATTGGTGTGATTAGGCTTTGCAATCATTCTAAACTATAGTAAAATCTCTTTTGATTCGAAAGGGTGTTGCACCCCAAAATTTGCCCAACATTTCTTTATCTAGCTTATGTTTCATTTCATTCACATTAGCATTATCATTTGCATTTCATTGACATGTATGCAGGAGATCAAGAGGTATGATTACCAATCAAGAGCTATACAAGACTATGAAGCTAGCTAAGGAGGCTTATTCAGGTGTTCAAGGGTTGATATCCTTGTCAGAGAAGTTAAAAGATCCTCAGAGAGAGTGGTTGAAACCAAGTAGGTGTGTCCCCTAACTTGAGAGTTGTGGGAAGCCATCAGATGATTCTGAAGTCATGAAAATGGACTTGAGGTCTTTAGAGAGCTCATGAGAAGTGTTGAAGATCACTTTGAGGCCTAAACATGTCATTGTGCAAGATTAAGAAGCCTCAGCCATGAGTGGTGTAATTAGGGTTTGACTAAGTCAACCCTAAGGCAACTGAGGATTTGAAGAAGGTTGAGACCTAATTCAAGGGCCATGTGATCATGGATTAATACATTGAGATGTTATAAGGATGATTCCAAGGTTAAATCATCATGATTGAAGAGGTTGAGAAGTTTCAGGCTAGGGTTTCTAAGACTTGACAGTGTAAAATCCCCTAGTTTGACCCCTGACTTCAAGGCCATCTAACTCAAGATATGATTGTCATCTCATCTTGACCCCAACATGATTGTTGTGGAGCATGATCTTAGCTTTAATTTGAGTGCTAGAAGTCATTGATAGGGTTTATAGAACTCAAGTTATGAGCCAGACAAGTTACAAGTCATCTGAGGCATGTGAATTTGGAGCTTGAAAGTTACCCAACTTGCATGACACCTTTGCCCAATAAGGATGATTCCTATCAACTTTTGGTCAACATGAATGTTGTTCCTTATCCTCTTAGCTTTCCATAGAGTACTAGAAGTCCTTGATAGGATTTGTAGAACTCAAGTTATGGCTTTGACAAGTCAAGGGTATTTTGGGTATTTGTGATTATAGGTCATTTGTGATCATAGGTCATTTTCACCAACTTAGAGGCCTCAAATGAAATTTTGTTCAACTAGAAAGTTGTTCAAAATGAGGTTTTAACCTTTACCATGCATTAAGGAGGCATTGAAATGGCTCAAGGAAGGATGTGGTTTGAGGAATTTTGAAAAGAGAAGAATTAAAGGCATTTAATGGTCAAAAATTGAAATAATTCATTTTGTGTCCAAACAAGGCAAAATTATAGGTCATTTTGATTGGAAAAATAGTTTTAGAAACTTTGGCAATATTGGAATTTTGGTTTGAGGTCATTTTCATACCATTTCATGTTATTTCTTCATGATGAAGCAACATATCAAACATGAACCATTGGCTTGCAAACAAGGAAATTAACCTAACAAGCTAATCCAATATCTCATGAGATGATGATTACAAGCATTTTCATGCCCAAAGGGAGCCAGAATTGTGACTGGTGTGAATGACATTTTGGAGAGAAATTGAAATTGCAAAATCTCCTATGGAAGGTTACAGAACTTTCTAGACATTTCCAATGAGTTCTATATAAGCATTAGAGTGTGTTTAACCATTTTTTTGGTGAAGATTGATCCTGAAGCAGAGAGAGCCATTGAAAATTCAGAGGTGCAAGTTAAAATCGTATTCTGAGTTCAAGGCCAATCCAAGAGAAATTGAAGATTGCATTAGCTGGGGAAGGTGATTTGGAGTGAATCTGCATCATCTTGAAGGTTGAATCGAGCAAGAAATGCATCTGGTACAAGCTCAAATACATGTTTTAACTACTTGAAATTTCTCTCTAATTATGTGTTTTCAGTGAACTAGAAGCATGTGGTTAGGTTCCCCTATTGATATAGATGGATTTAGGATGGTTAATTACACGATTAGAGACAATGCTAGGTGTTGTGCAACTTCTGTTGAGATGGATTTCTCATGATTTTTGGAGTGCTATTCATGATTGGATGGTGGAAATTGATCAGTGAAGAGTGATGATTATATTAGTGTCATTAATTTTAAGAATCATGATGATCAAGATTTGGTGGATTTCTGAAAATGCTATCGTGTTTGGAGTTGGAGAAAGAATTAGGGAATTTAGATGGTGGATTCGTGATCAGGATGAAAAATTGAGCAAGATGATGAATTGTTTTGTCATTTTTGATGACCTGAGAAGAGCACCTCACCGGAGAAGACGGTGGCGCTGCAGCTCAGGCCACCGTCTGAGAATTCCCTCCATCTCAGTTTGAATTGGGGACGATGAACATGGACCATCAGATGAAGGTTTGACAATTGACTCAGGCAAGGGATACACGGCCACGATTTGCTCTCAACTCTGAAGAGAGCCTTCTAAATGAAACGCACCGTTTCATTAATTGAAATGGTTTGGGCTTAGTACGCTGAGTGTTATCCACACCCCCTCCTGGCCCAATTCCTGAGTTGAACTTGAATTAATTGCTATTTAGCACGCACCTTTTATCATTTTCTTCTTATTTCTTTTATTTTTATCATTTCATATAGTTTTGTAAATAATTCATAAAAAATAGGAAATTAACTTAATTAATTCCAATTTTTTTCCCGACTCATGAATGAGTCTAGAATTCTATTGAATAAAAATATTAGGAATTCATGCATTTGTGATTTTATGTGCATTTTTTACATTTTAATTGATATTAAAATCATTATGGTTGATACCTTGTTTTGCTGAATTTTGTGTGATCAATTGGTGATGATTCTTGAGCTAATTTTTTGTGTGTGATTAGTTTAGACATGCATGCTCCTCTAGTAATTTTCTCACATTTTTGTGATGAAATTAGGTAGTAGTTTTAAGTTGAAACTTTAGGTGCTCTAGTTTTAGGGTTTAAGCTTAGTACCTTGTGATTTAGGATTTATTTTTAGGACTTTGTGGATGATTCAACCCCTGGATTTTGTATGGTAGATTCATGATTGAATTAGGTTCCCATAGTTATTTTTGTAGGATTTTACAATTGGTTTTAGTATTTTAGTTAAGATTAACTTTAGTACTAAGTTTTAGGTGATCCTAACTTGCTAATTCAACTATAATGACTTCTTTAGTTCCCTTAGATTAGGGTTTTGCCTCTCTTGCTCTTGGATGATGATGAAGACTTGTGTGGGCTGCTGAGGAATGCTTGAAGAAGCTTGGAGGTGAAGATTTCCCTTCTTTTGGTGTAGTTTTGTTTAGGTGTTAGGATTAGGGTTTGTAAGTAGAGCTTCTAGATAGATTCTCTTCTTTCATAAACATGGAAGGTGTTGATCACTTACATTCTTCCCTATGATATAAGGTCCCCTTGTGAAGGCCTCATCTCTCCTTTGGTAGAATGTGTGGCTCTTCACAAGTTGGTAGAACCTTTGAGGGTTCCTTCCTCTAATGATGGAGTGCTTAGTGGTGACCTTTGGTCTTCACTTTGCTTTCCACTATCCAAACCTTGCTCTTGTCAGATGAATCTTTCTCCCTTGCTAGAGGATGGAGTTCCTTGTTATAAGATTGAAGATGCTAGAAGTTGATACTTCTCTGTATTTGAAGACTGCCATTGGAGCTGAAGCTTGAAGACCAAGAAGAACAAGTTGACACTTGTGAAGGAGATCTAGTTGAGATCAAAGGAAGAGCTGAAGCTTGAAGTTGGAGAACAAGTTGATACTTGTGTTTGATGTATTAAAAGCTTGAAGAAGCAAGTTGATATTTGCTGTTGAAGATGATAGCCTTGAAGAGCAGTTGAAGATTAAGGACTGAACTGCTGTCAGAGGAGAGCTTTGTTGTGAAGTTGTGGGAGTGGTTGATCTACTTTCTTTCTTGTCTGTTTGCTTGCTATGCAACTGTACTGGTGTGACTTGTTTGATTTGCTTGATGCATTAGAATAAGTTCATATTTAGATTGATTTAAGCTAGGAGCATGATTGCACTAAAGGTTGAGTTGCTCCCTCTGCTTGTATTTTTACTGTATGGCTTTGCTTGCGGGTATTCGGTAGAGCCCTGCTCCCTTGCCTATGTGGTTTGTTTTGCTTGATGGCATTTTATTCTTTCTGTATGATTGCAGTTATTCATATCTGGCTTGAGGTCGAGACGAGCTTGTGGAGGCTGATGCCCCACACACATTTCCTCCCTCACTTGCATTGCATGCATTTTACAGTCGTTTACTGTTTACTGTTTAAGCTGATGCTTTATCTGTTTCTGTTTATCATTGACATGATCCCCTAGGAATCTCACTTCCTTTGATAAGGAAGTGATAATTAGAACTTTAGGTTGAAACCTATGCACGACAACTTCTAGGAGTTCCCTGTTTCAAACCTCAACCATAGGATGAATCCTTGGCATGACAACCTTAGGACTTGATAGTTTCCCCGTAGTTGTCCCCCTTCTCCTCTCATCTCGAAACAAATCAAAATACACTAATAAAGGTTAACTGATGTCGTACGTTACGAGCCTTAAGCTATTTGAGAAAGGGTTGTTGAAGGGTCACTCTTCGACAGTCTGGATGTTTAGTATGGTACCCATAGGGTGACATGCGACGCATTCACTCTCAGGTCATAGTCTCTAGTGCGATATTGGTTACAAACATCCATAAAAGACAGTTCTTCCGTAAAAAACAGAAAACAAACTTCAAACCTTTTTGCCTCGTGGACCCATAATTCAAAGGAAGCTTTTATGAAGAAAAGAGTGTTGTTAACTCCCAGTTCTACCGCAAACGGTACCGCCTAAGTCTCCAAGGGTCGAGTCGCGTACACCAAACTGCTGGAACTGTTTGTTAACCCTACTCGATAAAACAGATGAATCTGAATCCCCGTAATCCGTGTTATCCCGAACTACGTAAGCTCTGATCTCTCATACCTGTTGAGAGTACGTAGGCACAATACTGATGTATTGGCGAGCCACCTTCCCCGTAACCCGTAGTTAGCCAAACTACGTTGACTCTGATTTCTCATTCTCTGATGAGAATACGTAGGCATAAAGCGCGATGCTTTGCCGAGTCATTTTTCTTTTCCTTTTCAGACCAGCCTTGATAGGTAGATAGATAAAACCAACCCGTCAGATAAACACGACAAGCATGGATCCCATCGAGTACGATGGACGTGAGGGGTGCTAATACCTTCCCCTTGCGTAACCGACTCCCGAACCCAGACAATGGTTGCGATGACCTTGTCTTATACCTTTTCGTCAGGTTTTCCCGATCGTTTCCTTTCCCGTCCCGAGGGATAAATAACGAAAGGTGGCGACTCTTCTGTTTTGCCGGCACCTTATTTTCGCGGAAGTGACAAAGGGGAGTGGAGTACTCTCGGAGTGTGAGGGGAATCACTATAAATTTCTTATGTCTCTTTTTCTTTTCAGCACTTTAATTTCAAGTCCTTAACAAATTACCGGAAAAGAACCAAGAACCGAAAAAGATTGAAAATAATTTTTGAGAACCTAATTCACCCCCCCCCCCTCTTAGGCGCATTTACAAGTTACAATTGGCATCAGAGCAGGTTATAGGTAACCTGTTCCTATCCGATCTAGATGGATTCCGTAAATAACAATCTAGTATTCAAAGATGGTGGTAGTAGCAACAAGCCTCCTTTGTTTTGTGGCGAATATTTCGACTTCTGAAAGATCCGCATGAAAGCACATCTAGAAGCACAAGGAAGTGAAATATGGGAGGCTGTTCAAAATGGTCCTTTTATTCCTACAACGGTCGTCAACGGAGTTGGTTCAGCAAAACCGCAAGGATCTTGGGACGATGATGATAAAAAAAGATACTCTACGACAAAAAGACGATAAATATCTTGCAAAGTGCACTTGGAATGGATGAGTTCTTCCGTATGTCAACATGTACAACGACCAAGAAAATATGGGACACTCTTGTTGAAACTCACGAAGGAAACGCCGAAGTCAAACGATCCAGATTAAATACATTAAGTCAAGAGTACGAACTATGCAGAATGCAACCAGGAGAATCTATCCTAGACTTGCAGAAAAGATTCGTGCATTTGACAAATCACTTGAATGCACTTGGTAAGACACTAACAAATGATGAACTTAATCTTAAAGTTCTTAGGTCCTTATCAAGAGAATGGCAACCCAAAGTGACGGCGGTTTCCGAAAAGAAAAGTCTATCAACAATGACATCTGCTACGTTATTCGGAAAGGTTCAAGAATATGAGATGGAACTTGGACGATTGGAGAAACATGAAATTCAAGAGAAGAAATCCAAGAGCATTGCCTTAAAAGTTGAATCCAAATAAGTGGAGAAAGAAGACAATCCCGAAGAGGATGAAAATTTTACGCTTCTTGTAAAAAGACTAGGAAAATATTTGGTGCAAAAAGTAATATTAGAAAATCTAGTTATACAAGAAGAAAGAAGTTCTCAAAGAACAAAGAAAAAGAAACATCAACATCCAATAGAGACATTACATGCTATGAATGTGGAAAGCAAGGCCACATCAAACCGGAATGTCCTAAACTCACAAAGAATCGTGACCACAAAGAAAAGAAGGATTTCAAAAAGAAGGTCTACGTTGCTTGGGATGAAAACGAAATAAGTTCTTCATCGGACTCCGATAGTGATCAAAGCGCAAATCTAGCATTGATGGAATCACATCATTCCGACGATGAAGACAATAAGGTTAGTAGTAATTTTTCAATTTTTGACAATGAGGCTCAAGGAGCAATTGATGAACTTTTAAGTGAATGCAAAATTCTATATAAAACTATTTCATCTCAAAAGAAATAAATATCCACTTCAAAAGAAAATATTGAGAAAATGGAAAAAAAATTTAGAGATGAAAAAGAAGAATTAATTAAGAATTTTGCATGCACTGAATGTGAGTCACTTTCTTTTTAAATAGTCCAATTAAAACGGGTCCTAGAAAGATATGAAAAAGGACAAATTGGATTGGAATGTGTTCTTAGTAATCAAAGATACTCAAATGATAAAAGTGGTCTTGGTTACTCAAAATTTTCTAAACAAACTTCTAACAAGACCATATTTGTCAAAGCTAAAGAACAAATTCCTATGGAAAAAGGTGACAATCATAAAAAGATTCATCAATATTACAAAAAGAAATGAAACAATAAAAAGAAATCCTATCCCCCTATATATAAAAGCAAATTTGAGCCTACATGTTTATATTATGGTATAAAAGGTCATACTCCAAATGCATGTTATGTTAGAAATTTTAGTGTTGCTCAAGGCCATTATGTATGGGTAAAGAAAGGAACTAACTTTGAAAGACCCAAGGCAATTTGGGTACCTAATAAAACTTAACTCTTTTTTGTAGGTATGCTTGAAGACCTCTTCAAATCAATGATATCTTGATAGTGGATGTTCGAGGCACATGACGGGTGACCTAAGCAAATTTTCACATCTAACGCTTAAGACCAAAGGATTTGTTACTTATTGTGACAACATCAAAGGAAGAATCCTTGGCGTAGGCATCATTGGTTCACCATCCTCAATAACTATAAAAGATGTTCTATATGTGGAAGGTCTAAAGCATAGTCTCCTTAGCATTAGCCAATTGTGTGACCGAGGTTTCAAAATCAACTTCACTAAAAATGGATGCTTGATTGAAAACGAAGTTACTCTTGAAGTTATGCTAAAAGGTAAAAGGGTTAATAACATTTTCTTAATTTCCTTAGATAACTTGTCTTTTAATGTTAGGTGTCTCTTGGAAAGCAACAATGAATCATGGTTATGGCATAAGAGGTTTGCTCACATTCATATGGAGCACTTAAATAAATTGATCAAACATGACTTGGTTATTGGATTTCCAAAGATCAAATTCATCAAAGATAGGTTATGTGACGCTTGTCAAAAAGGAAAGCAAACTAAATCAACTTTCACATCCAAGAATGTGGTGTCCACAACCAGGCCACTACAATTGTTGCACATGGATCTCTTTGGTCCATCAAGAACAAAAAACTTATGAGGTAATGTTTATGCATTAGTGATTGTAGATGATTTTTCTAGATACACTTGGACTTTCTTCTTAATGCAGAAAAGTGAAGCATTCAAAGCATTCAAGAAGTATGCAAAACAAATACAAAATTAGAAGTCTCTTACAATTGCCTCCATTAGAAGCGACCACGGTGGAGAATTCCAAAATGCCTCATTTGAAGAATTTTGTGAAGAACATGGAATTTCACACAACTTCTCTGCACTAAGAACTCCACAACAAAATGGTGTCGTAGAAAGGAAGAATAGGACATTGGTGGAACTTGCAAGGACAATGCTAAGTGACTCAAATCTTCCTAAGTACTTTTGGGCAGATGCGGTGAGTACGACATGCTTTGTAAGTAATCGTGTTAATATTAGGCCTATTCTCAAGAAAACTCCTTATGAACTCTTCAAAGGGAGAAAACCAAATATTTCATTCTTTCATATTTTTGGTTGTAAGTGTTTTGTACTAAACAACGATAAAGACAACCTTGGTAAGTTTGACGAGAAATTCGATGAAGGTATATTTCTTGGTTATTCTCTTACTAGTAAAGCTTTTAGAATTTACAATAAAAGAACTTTATCTATAGAAGAATCTATGCATGTCAAATTTGATGAATCTAACCCCTCCAAGGAGGATATTGTGGTTTGTGATGATAATGATGAGTTTGTAGAAACTTCTGAAGAAGAAACTTCTAAAGATATCATTAAAGATCAAGATAGACCGGTTCAACAAGATTCCAATGTCAACGATCTACCAAAAGAATAGAGAATTCATAAAGATCGTCCTATTGACAAAGTGATCAAAGACATAAGTCAAGGTGTTGCTACAAGATTAAATCTCAAAGATGCATGCTTGAACATGGCTTTCGTGTCTCAAATAGAACCTTCCAAAGTTGATGAAGCTCTTGAAGATGATTAATGGATTATTTCTATGCAAGAAGAATTAAACCAATTCGAGAGAAATCAAGTTTGGGAACTTGTTTCTAGACCAAGAGATAAACATATCATCGGAACAAGATGGGTGTTTAAGAACAAACTTGATGAGAATGGAATAATTGTTTGAAACAAAGCAAGATTGGTGGCTCAAGGGTACAATCAAGAGGAAGGAATTGACTTTGAAGAAACATTCGCTCTGGTTGCAAGGACAGAAGCTATTCGTTTATTACTTGCTTATGCTTGTCCAATGAACTTTCAGCTTTTTCAAATGGACGTCAAAAGTGCCTTCTTGAACGGATACATCAACGAAGAAGTATATGTCAAACAACCCCCGGGTTTTGAAGACTTCAAGCATCCTTCACATGTATACAAATTGAAGAAATCTCTCTATGGACTAAAACAAGCACCAAGGGCATGGTATGATCGTCTAAGTAATTTCTTATGCGAAAAAGGATTTGAGAAAGGCAAGGTAGACAAGAATTTATTCATTAAAAGGATAAAGGATAATTCCTTACTTGTTCAAGTCTATGTGGACGACATTAGCTTCGGTTCAACAAACAAGGAACTATGTGAAGAATTTGCATCGATGATGCAAGGCAAGTTTGAAATATCTATGATGGGTAAGATGAATTACTTCCTTGGATTGCAAATCAAGCAACTAAAAGACGGAATATTTATCAACCAATCGAAGTATTGCAAAGAGTTGTTAAAGAGATTTGATATGGATGGATGTAAAGTTATGTCAACACCAATGGGATCCGGAACCTACATTAATCAAGACGAATGGGGAACATCGGTTGGTATTACAAAGTATCGAGGTATGATTGGTTCTTTATTATATTTGACGGCAAGCCATCCTGACATCATGTTTAGTGTATGTTTATGTGCTCGTTTTCAAGCAAATCCAAAGGAGTCACATCTCATGACAGTCAAAAGAATCATGGAGTATCTCAAGGGAACAATGAACGTTGGCTTATGGTATCCTAAAGGTAGTGTTTGTACTTTAATTGGTTATTCTGACGCGGATTATGCAGGGTGTAAAACAGATCAAAAAAGCACGAGTGGAACATGTCACATCCTTGGAAATGCACTAATTTTAGTGTGCTCTGGTTCTATGGTGAGGATTCAGAAGCGAGTAGCTAGTTTCAAATGGGAATCGGTGAAGAGTTACTTATAATGATAGCAGTGATTTGGTGTGCTCTAGTCCTATATTAGGGATTCAGGAGCGAGATGAACATGTTTTATCCATAATGGTACCACATGCATAAGTGTCATGTTGTGCCATTGTCACATTTCATATATATATATATATATATATATATATATATATATATATATATATATATATATATATATATATATATATATATATATATATATATATATATATATATATATATATATATATATATATATATATATATATATATATATATATATATATATATATATATATATATATATATATATATATATATATATATATATATATATATATATATATATATATATATATATATATGTGCATGTTGTTATAAATGGGTGTGAGACTATGGTGTTGTTGACTGTGTATTAAATTAGTGTTATGTTATATGTTCTCTACCATAGCATTCTTTATACTATTTATATTGAATATTACTTCTCACCCACTTTGCTTCAGGTTGTCCACCATGGACATCTTCCAGATACTCAGGAGAGATCATTGTTGTTGTTGTGTGGAAGGTGGTTTATTGGAGCTACTCTTTGCTTTTATTTATCGCTTTATCATACATTAGTGTCTTTAGTGGTCTGATTGTGTAACATCGGTGAAGGGAGTTTGTTAAGTTTTATGTTGATGTTGTATTTGTTGTTTTAAAGTTTATCACTTTATTTATGAATTTGCTATAAAATGTTTTTCTGCTGAATAGTTCCAAATGATTTGATGTGTTTACAAAGGGTTGTCGTTAGCGACACCTTAAATTATCGTGTAAATATTTTTAAATAAGTTTTGGGGTTTAGGGTATTACATGTTGCGGAAGTCATGTTGGATAGACTCTTCTTTTATGATATCACAATCACTTTTAATTGTCATTCCCCGATAAAAGATCTAAGTACTTTAATGTTAAGTTCATTGTTAGAAAAAGTCATACCAAGAGCAATCAAGTGATTGGTCAAGTGCACAAATATTTTCTGCAAGTTATGTATTGATTCTCAGGGTTGCATTCATAATAATTCATACTCTTGATATAGAGTGTTCAATCTTGATTTTTTACTTCACCAGTATCTTCATGAGTGACTACTAGTGTATCCCATATTTGACTTTCTATTGTGAATTGAGAGACACAGGAGAATTCATCCAGGCTTAGTGATTCTTGAAGAAGATTCTTTGCTTTCTTGTCATGGTGAACTTTTTTCTTATCATCTTCATTCCAAGAACTTTTAATTTTGGTTGTACCAACATCGTTGATGACACTTGTAGGAACAAACAAGCCATTTTCTACATTCCAAATCTCCTCTTTTATGATTCAAGATGTGCTTGCATGTGTATTTCCAAAAATCAAAGTATTCACCACAAAACAATGAAGGCTTATTGTTGCTACCACCGTCTCTAAGAACCAGATTTGCGAAAACCATTTTTGGATATTTAGGAACATATAACCTATAACTTGCTCTGATGCCAAATGTAAGCATGAAAAAAAATCTAAGAGGGGGAAACTAAATTTTCTGGTATTTTTGACTTTTAAAGCGATGATTCTTATGTTCTTATTTTTATGGAAATAATTGTATGAACTTTAAATAAAAGTGCAAAATTTAAATGCAGAAAAATAAAGAACACAATGATGTATATTATTCCCCTTTCCATCCAAGGGTACATTTAGTTCCCTCACACCCAGTGAGAGATTTCACTGCATTAGAATTTGTACAAATCTCACGCCAAAATCACTCACACACTTTTCTAACATAAATAAGAAAACACACCACTTTCTATGTCAAATAATAATCACCTAACACTTTGTGATCAAAAATAAAATTTAGATAATGTATGTAGAAGTTTTTACACTTGAATCAATTATGTAGAAATTGATCTTCTCTTTCTCTTGATCACAATCCAAACATTTATACTTAAGTGCTTAAAATAATATGAATGAATTTATTTTCAATGAAATGAAAGGTATGCACAAAGTTTCATTTTTTTATGGATATATGTACACTTGAAAAACTTATTTGGATTATGTAAAAATAATGTATGTAAGAGGTTAATTTGAATATGAAAGTTTTGGTTTAAATATATGATGAAACACCTCTTGAAATAATGGTGATATTTAATGAAAATGATCATGAAGCATGTAGAAATGATTTGGTAAAGGTATGATGAATTATTGCATTAAAGAGGTATGAAAAAGTTTCAGATTTTTTAAAAAGTATCATGTGCAACTTGTTGTATTTTTTAAATATGTCTTGAAAAAGTGAACGTTGCAATGATTGTTATAGTATGCAACCGATTGCATTATTTCTTCACTAATTCTTCAACTGATTTTACTTTTCCAAAAATTGATTTTTTTTTCACTTAGAAACTTCATAAAAATGAGATGATATACAAAAATGAATTATTGGAAAACTTTTGAGATGAATATGCATGATAAATTCTGAGCCATTAAGATATATAATATGAATTGTAATGTATACTTTAACCATCTTGATTCTTTCTTTTAATTTCCAAAGCTTATGATCATTTGAGCTTGATTGTGCTAACTTTCAAGCTTTGTCTTCTTTTTGTTGATGTGATTGTCTTCATCAAAATTTTAACCAAGATCAGGAAGAACTTTTCTTTACAAAATTTTCTCTCTCTTTTCAACTATTACCTCTTCTTTATTTCACTCGTTTTTTTAGGGACCTTCATTCTTACCTTGTTCGAATTAATCTTATTGAGAATTTTCATATTCATTAACTCCATATTTGGCATCTCTCATACACTTTTTTCCTGTTCTTTATCATCCTTAGGAGCTGTCATACCCTAATTTTTTACTCTAAGATCCCATGACTTTTTTTGCATTGCCTGCATAGCATATCATACTTGTCATCTCGCATAATACCCAATTTATCAGCTGGAATAAACTTTTTAAAATTACAGTTGAATCGGTCAAACTAAAAGTCAATTGTGCGTAAAATCAGTGGACGAAAAATTTTAAAATCGAGCATGAAACATCAGTGATATTAATTTACGTTTTGCGTAGTTTAACCTGGCGTGTTCATTTTAATTTTTCGGCTATTTTTCGGTCACATTTTTGGACATTTTAAGCCATTTTAGTGGGTAAAATTTATTTCAAAATTTGACAAAATGTTGTATTTTTCCGAATCATTTTTTTTGATCATTTTTGTGTACTCATTTTATTTTTTTAAGCAGTGATACCGGTCCAATTTATCACTTTTTAACCGTTTTTTTGTTTATTTAAATTTTAGTTAGATTTTTTTTATTTTGCTTTTTATTAATCATGATATTTATTATGAGTATTTTATTCTTTATTTTGCATAGTTAGTATTTGAATTTTATTTAATATTTATTTATTTATTTATTTATTTGTTTATTTTTCTGTTTCTTATCACATATTAAGTAACACTTCTTGGACAAGTTTTAGAAATTTCATTTGTTTTGTATGCTATTTAGTAACCTTACACAACATGCATGACATAAAGCCTGCACGTGAACATATATGTTCTCTCTCTCTTTTTTTAAAACAAAAATAAAAAACATCCACCATTTTTTTATATATTAGAGAAAAACAAATAAAAGCTGAACTCACACCATATAACCTCACTTCTTCTCCCAACCATTAATCTCTTTTCTTTCAAGCTTCAAACTATAGAGCCATAAAGATTTCAAAGCATTCTTCATCTCCTCACAATTGTGGCATTCAAATCTTCACAAAGCTAACACGACTCACCACTTCAACTCTCGCGTAAACCAAGCAGCATCACCATCATGCTATAACATCATCAGCATCGACGAAAATTTCGACCACCGCACTGCCATGTACAGAACCGAGAGACGAAGAACCGCTGCTGCATATGTGAAGCAAGAGGAGAGCTTAGTTCTTTTTTTTTGGTAACATAATCTCTTACTTTTTTTTTACTATTATTATTATTAAAGTAAAGTTGAATTGTTTTGTTATTTCTTTGACCCAGTAACGCGCTCACTCTTTTTTTTTCATATATGAACCTTTGTTTTAATAATAATAATCTTTCTCTTAGTTTAGTTCTAAAAAGATAAACAAAATCTTTCTAAAAAAGAGATTGTGAGTATTTGTTTTTATTAGTTATTTGTGCAATAAAAAGAATGTAAATTTTTTTTGTTTAATTAGAACTATTTAGATTTTAACTTATTTTTAAATTTGAGTAATACAAAAAACAAAAAGGTTGTAATTATTTATTTTATTAGTTATTTGTGTAATAGAAAAAAAAATGTAAAAATATATGTTTTTTTTAAATTATTAATTAGTTTAAATATATTTATTTAATTTGATTAATTAAATTATTCATTAATCTTATTAAATATTAATATTTAAGTCGATTAATAATTCTCTTGTTGCCTGATTTTATCTTCCGACTGTTTTGCTTTCATGTTTTGAGCTCACTAACAACCAACTTCATGTTAACATTTGCAACTTAGGATTGAAGTCGTCGTGCTCCAGGTAGTCGTTCCGCTGTGGACATTTTACTTGTTTACCTTTGCCATAGGACTTGGAGTCTCCGTGCTCTATTCAGTCGTCCCGCCGTGGACATTCTCTTCCTTGCTAACTTAACCTTAGTTTAGAGTCGCTGCACTCTATGTAGATGTCTCACTGCAGACATTTACTTTTCTCTTTGGAACCTTGACAATAGTCAAGAATTCCTCACCCTTTTAAGGGGAACTACGTTTGCTCTGATTCCATTCCCGCAGGATACGTGGGCACGAGATGCGATGTCTTGGCGAACATTACTTTGTATATACCTTTAGATCTATACCTTAGAACTTTTCCTTTAACAAGCCCACTTTAGCATAACACAAATACTAACAAGAGATCCTGTAGAGTACTGCAGATACTTATGATGCTAATACCTTCCCTGGGTATAATCAACCCCCGAACCTTAGATCTCTTAGCTATATTGTTACATAGTGCACTTAGGGTTTTCTTTGATCTTTACCCTTTCTTTTGGATAAATAAAAACTCGATGGTGAACTTCATGATTTGTGATTCAAGTTAATTCAATAGCTTGATATCCGATTCTCACCGCAACAGAAATTACGACTTTACTGGGGAACCCCTAAGAGGGTTAAGCCCGCCTTGTTTATATTTGTGTTTGCTATATGTTTGCTTGCTTGTATATTTGTATATAATTGTACATATATTTGTTTGTGCTTGGGTTTTTCTGTGTGCAGGGTTGTTACCTTGAGTGGTGAGGATAAGTCTTATACCCTAACTTGAGTGCACCTATGATAGGAAGGTGGTATATTCAAGAAGGATTATAGGGAGTTGATTCCCGACCAAGCTGACTTGAGAAGCCACCGCTCAGTGGAGGCCCTCTTGGGAGTAGTTTTGTTGAACGAGTATTTGTGAAAACATTACTACTTTCAACCTAGAAGCTTGTGACACTGAGGACCTTTAGTTACCTTTTATGCCCACTTGACCTTTTAGGACATAGTGCGATGACAGAGGGAGTAGTCCCGAAGTAGTTGATACACAATACTACATTCAAACGAGAATCTCTTGAGAATATTATTAATTTCTAAGTAGTTAGTGTGTCGATAATATCTGAAATATATGTCAAAGACTCTGGGAACTTCGTCAGAACCCGTTGTGCAGGTTCTTTACCCCTAGTAACCACCCCATGGTCGGTTCTTCACTCAAACCTCATGTTGTAATCTTGAACCTTTGATCCTGTTATGTGTGTTTTGCATCCTGTCTTGCATCGCATTACATTTGTATCTTTGCATGACCCATTGCATATCATCTGTCTGTCCAATAATTCATGTTCAGTTGTCTCTATCTTCCAGTGTACCTATGAATTGTCAACCTGATTCCTTGATACCAATATCGGACTAGAGTTAACTACATACACAGAATTTCAGAGCAAGAGGTATATAATGCAGAAATCCGAATGGATATCGATGACCTAAAATAAAGCATGACCAAGCTTACCGAGATGCTTCAAGTCCTGATTTCTAGAGGAGAGCCACCTCAAAGGACTGTCATTCAGGAAGTTTCAAGTGTTGATCCTCTTCCTGTTCAAATGTCGCCTTCAACTTGGCCAGAGTTTGGTTTACCTCCTAATTACTCTCCACCTCTTGCATCTACTGCTATGATCGATCAAACTGCCAGACCAGTTTTTCAAGCTCCAGTTTTTACTGAGCCCAAACCTGTGGTCCACACTGTTACCCAGATTGTCCAAGCTCCTTTTGAGAACCCTCTTTATGAGTATAATGCTTCTAATGCTCAAGGTGAAGACTATGAAGATTTTGTTGAGCTTGAGGTTGTCCGTGAACAGTTTCAGATCATAGATAAGAGACTCAAAGTTGTTGAGGGTACTGATTTTTTCAATGTGGATGCAGACAACATGTGCCTAGTTTCTGGCCTTGTTATGCCTGCTTAGTTCAAAACTCCCGAGTTCGTAAAGTAGAAGGGTCACTCTTGCCTAAGAGCTCATCTAATAATGTATTTCCGAAGGATGGCTGCTTATACCAACAATCATAAGTTGCTCATCCACTACTTTTAAGATAATTTGAATGGCGCCTCTCTCAAGTGGTATATGAACTTAGAATAAAACAGTGTCCACTGCTTCCAAGATCTCGCCAATGCTTTTATGAAACAATATAAATACAATCTTGACATGGCTCCTGATCACCGTCAACTTCAAAATATGTCTCAGAATGAGAGAGAGTCGTTCAAGGAATATGCTCAATGTTGGAGAGGGTTAGCTTCCCAAGTTGAACCCCCTCTAGCGGAGAAAGAGTTGGCTGGAATATTCATGGATACTCTGTCCCTTTTCTATTGGGAAAAGATGATTGGTAGTGTCTCTTTAAGCTTTACAGATCCGGTGACTATCGGTCAGAGATTGGAAGAATGTATGAAGAATGGTAAAGTATCTAAGGCTGTTGAATCTTCCGATGGTGCGAAGAAATCCTTTGGGGACCTTCCATAAGAAGAGAGAAGATCAAACCAACATTGTCATGGCTGAAGTGAGGAGGCCTCGTCCCCAACCTCGGTAGAATCACCCTACTATTGCTGACATTACTCCTATTGTTGCTGCTCTACGACCAGCACAAGTTCCTCAACATCCAGCTATTGGACAAAACCAGTATCAGAATAGGAATCAATTTGATCCTATTCCCATGACATATACAAAACTTTATCCTGACCTGGTTCAACAAGGGCTAATCACTACAAGGACTCTGCAACCTCCTTCTAATCCTCTTCCAGCTGGATTTATAGCTGATCTCCACTGTGCATTTTATGAGGGCACCTCATGCCACGACTTGGAGAATTGTTATGAACTGAAAGCCAGAGTACGTGAGTTAATTAAAACTGGAATCCTTGATTTTAAGGATATCCATCCAAATGTCCAGAACAATCCCTTGCCAACGCATCAAAAGTGAAGCTTCAGTAAACTTCAGCCGACTATCTTCCTAAAAGTCAGTCTTTCAGACAGGACATCTCATCTTTGTTATTGATTAGTCACTAGGCCTTTTGTTTCTCGTTGTTTGTATTTCCTTTCATTTTGTGTAAGTTGTTTGCTTTTGATTAGTGTTTGTACTTTTGTATTAATGAAATGAGCATTGTAACTTTCAATTTCAATTCATTTTGCCTATTATTTGCACTTTTATGCTTTATCTTTCAAAGATTCACTTCTTGTCCAAACTTTTGGTTATGCAAATATTTGAGGGAGGATGATGAAAACACCACACCCATAACTATTGTTGGTATGCTTTCAATCAAACTTTGCTGATGATGTAAGGCATTATTTCAATCCCTCAAACACTAGAGAAATAAGGAAGTTATTCCCTTATCAACCCCTTTTGATCCTAGAAGTAAGAGTTTCTTTCTTTACAAAAAAAAACAAAATCTGAACTTGGGGCAGGGTAGTTCTCAGTTAAATTGGTTGTGTGTTCATGTAATACACCTTTCATATAAAGGTTGCATCCACAATTCTCCCTTCACATAACAAGCAAGTGTTGAAGATGTTTTTCAAGATAAAAGCTATTGATGGTTCACCGTAATCATTAAGCCAGACAATCACTTTCTTTAAATAAAAAATCAAAAGAAAAAAGCCCGCTAAGTCAAAACCTATGAAGGAGACTTAGTCAAAACTAGGGCATCCCGCTGACTGTAATCTTTGTAAGAAACAGTTCGGGCAAAAGTTAGGGATAATAAAAAAAGGAGATCTTTAAACCTTTCACTCTGAAAATCCTCAATGCCAAAACAACCGAATGTTATAAGGAAATAGTGATTTCCTTTTCAAAGGTCCCTTGACTTCTGAACCATCATCGTGGCTATCATCAGTGCAATTTCCAATCTATGGGAACCTGAGCAAATAGTTCAAGTTTAGCTGAGTGTAGGACTGGAGATCATCACGAAGATTGGGTGGGAACAAATACATTTTGAGCCTTTATCCTTTGTTTCTTAAACCGTGAACCAGGACATGTTACAACCCTCAAAAGATCTAACTGAAGCAAGGTTATTTTGAAAGCATACTACAGCAAGGTTGCGTAAGCTGACTCCAAAAGATTTTTGCAAATCAATTATTTTGGCATTACACCTTTATTTTAGAATTTGAGTGTTTTGAACCACCGCGTTCTGATATGAAACTTGTTGCACCCCAAAATTTGCCCAACCTTTTCTTAACTTGGTTTATGTTTCATTTCATTTCTTTCTAGCATTTGCATTACATAGCATTTTTCATTGAACAGGGGATCAAGAGCTTGTGCATATCAAGAGGAGTTTACTCAGAGGGTTGAGCCTAAGCAGTGGGTGTTACTCAAGTTTGGATGGTCATCAAGTCATCAGGAAGTGGGCATTGGTCTTATGAAGAAAGGATAGATGTATGTGGGTCAGCTCCTAACTTGGAGACTAGTTCAAGAGCATCAGAGGTTTGTGAATCCATGGTTATGGGTATAAGATATTGAGAGAGATCATTGAGTGCCTTGAAGGTCACTGTGGAGCTCATCCAAGTGTTTGTGCTAAGTGTGAAAGGTTATAGGTGAAGATGTTGCATCTAGGGTTTTCATCTATTAAATCCTCAATCAACTGTAAAATTGAAGGAGATTAAAACTCAAATACAAGTCTATATGGTCATGGGATGTTGTGTTAAGATGTATGGGATATCATTTCAAGATCAATTAATCAATAATCAAGTATGTGAGAAGTTACTAAATTAGGGTTCTCAGGGTAATATCCCCTATTTAGTGCCTAACTTCAAGACCACCTATCTCAAGATACAAGTTTCATCTCAACTTTTGAACAAACATGGAACTTGTAGAGCATGTTCTTAGCTTCCTTTTGAGTACTAGAAGTCCTTAATTGGATTTATAGAACTCAAGTTATGCTCCAGACAAGTTACAGATCATCAGAGGGATGTGATTTTGGTCAACAAAAGTCAACCAACTTCCAAGCCATTTTTGACCTAGAAGGATGTTTCTCCTCACCTTTTGTCCAACATGAAAGTTGTAGATCTCGGTCTTAGCTTTCCAAAATGTACTAGAAGTCTTTCATCTGATTTGTAGAACTCAAGTTATGAGGGTTACAAGTCAGGGGTATTTTGGGAAAGTGAGATTATAGGTCATAAAATTATAGGTTCATTCCACCAACTTGCACACTTCAAATGAAGATTTTTCCAACATCAAACTTGATCCAAATGGTATTATTTGTTTAGCCAAGCATTGAGAGGTCATGGAATTGGCTTGGTTTGAGAAATTGATGTGTGAATTTTCATGGAAGAAAGCTTAAAAGGGCAAAATTGGAATTAATTCATTATTGACCATTTTGGTGCAAATGAGTACATTTTTTTGAGTATAAACAACATTTTAAACACATTGGCAATTTTAGATTTTTAATTTGAGGTGTTTAAGTGAGCCATTTTCAAGATTTCTTCATCATGGAGTTACACAACAAATCTCAACCATTGAGATTAAACAAGGCTTTAATCCTAGCCATTCACATCCCATGTGGTACCAGCAAGCATTTTCAAGCATTTTGGAGCCAATTTGCTGAGATTTTCGTGTACATTAGAAAGCTTCAAAACTCAATTCCTTGGATTTTCAATTGGGCTGTTAGAGGCTGAGATTGGGCTCAATTCTGATCAAGATCCATCACATATAAGGTTTTGGCCATGAACAAATCATCAGAAGTGAGAATTGGAGCCAATTTGATCAAGAACAGTTTTGAAAAAGTGTTGAAAATTCAAATTTTGAATTTGGAGATAGAGGACATTTCAAGCCAAATTGTGAATTACAAAAGCTCTATTGAAGTTTATTGAACGATTCTGGACAATTTTCTTCAAGCTTAAGCTCCATTTGAAGGCTCAGTGGAAGTTCTCCACTAGGTAATTACATTTCAACATTACACTTTGGTTATGCATTGATTCACTGCCATTTTTGCATATTTGAGACGTAGAAACAATGTAGATCATAAATATGTAAAACGAATTGACATTGGTGTTGATTGTTGGATGATGCTAAAAAATGTTTGGATCTGTTTTGGTTTGTTCATGTGTGTTCTTGCTTGTTTGATGCTTGATCTGTAACCTACGTGACTTCTAGATGAGTTTTAAACCAAATTGGAGTTGTTTTGATGAACTTTTGATTTTGGTGCTCAAGTTTGTTTGATTCGATTTGCTCTCATATTGCGTGATAAGTGATTTTTGAGACTGGATTTGATATCCTCTTGATCTCTAGATGAATTTTGGTATAAAATTCATGCAATTTGGTTGAGGTTTGGTGATACGTGTTGTGTTGTTGCTGCACGCGGTGAAGGATGGCCGGAAAAGACGATGAACAGTTGTCTCTGGCCAGTCGTATGGTTTTAGGGTTTTGGAGGTAGGGGATGATGAGGTGTCATGACCACACGCGTTTGATCTGATTACTTGTGGTTCCAACGTGTTGCACCCTAAAATTTGCCCTACCCCTGTATATATCCTTCATCTGTTGTACCCCAAAATTTGCCCTACCTTTTCTCTATTTGGTTTATGTTTCATTTCATTGCATTAGCATATCACATTGCATAAGCATACCCCAAATTTGTCCTACATGTTCATCCCTTGTCTGTACATCTTCCCATCAACCGTTAATCTGAAAATCAAAAGATATGTTGTTTCTACTTGTTGCCCCAAACTCAAGACCTCATAAGGCCGGTTTGAAAGGAAATGAGGTGTTTTTAGGCTAGCAGGACGGTGGTATGTGGTAATCATTGAGGTTCATTGAAGGGCTATCTGTATCAATGTGTGGGCCCAGTAAAGGTTGGAAATCAGTCAGGTCTGATTTGATCTTGGTCTGGCAAGTTTTATTTCATGATTGAGGACTAGAGATTATTGATTCAAGTGATAGGTTTGATCCCTTTTAAGGCTTGATTAATCATTTTTAAGAGATTTTGGAATATCTTTGTTTTTTGTGTTCCAATATTCTTGGAGTCACATCCTTAGATAAGTATTGAGGTTATGAGAATTAAGTGAGATAAGTTATGGTCGAATTTATTTCAATTTTGTGCAAATTATGACAATTCATGCTTTAAAGGAGGAGTGACTCATGCTTGCCTCAAGATTCGTGTTTGAATAGGTCTTAAAGATTAATATTGATGTTTTGCAAATCATGGATAGAATTTTGTTCTCATTTTTATGTGATGAAGATGTTGTATTTGCAAAATAGCATTATGGATTTTTGAGCAAGAAATCAGAAAACCAAGGATATAAGTCATTATCACTACAAGAATGGTACAAGCTCATTCAAAGTCAAATTTGAGTAGAGGGTTGATTCTTGGAATTGATTCAAAGTTTCAGTTCACCATTAGAGATGTTGGGAATTTGGATAGTATGATTGTTGGGCTAAATCTACATGGAAATTCAAGCGCTTGTTATTATGAGCCATCATGATTTTGGATTAATTCAAACCAAGCTTCATTACAAGGTGTTACAGGAATTTCTCATCCATGGATATGTCACATTAATAATGGTACTTCAAAGAGAGTTCTATGACTAAGAGATAAGATTTTTAAACTCATTAACATCGTGTGAGTACAAAGTTACACAGAAAAAAAATAAAAAGTACTTTTCATCCGAAGCCCAAAGATGTGAGCTTGTTCAAGGAAACCCATTGTACAAAGGTTGGGAACATAGTTTTGAACATTGGTACTCATAAAAATCTATACCAATTGGTCTTAACCAACATTCACAAGCAGCAGACAAAGAGAAACTTTGATAAAAGTGGGCTAGCATGGATGGCCAAGTGAGTTAATTAGGAGTCCCACGGTGGTTACTTCAGAGTTGTGTAGAGCTGACAAACAAGTTTATACACTGTTAGCCTCAGCTTCGCCGCATCACATATTGCAAACTGCCAAAATCTTGGGTGATGAATTGGTCAAAGAACTCCAATGCACTGCTGATTCAAGTGTAGTTTACATCACACCTGCAAAATACACACAAAAGAGATTATATCATGAACACTACTCAATAACAGCTCTAATCATCTACCAACAAATCGATTGCGACATGTTCGATGCTGACCAAAATGAGCGAGCTACGACTTCAATTCTGAATCGCGGCTTGTACCGGCTAGCGGTCTCGATTTACTTCAAGGTTATGAGTTGGGAATGATGGGGATAGAGTTGAGTGCTTGACCGCATGCAAACGATGTCACCATGCCAGGTTACTAGCAATGAATCTCCAACCAGTCCCTTAATCTTACAGAGACAGGAAACCAGCACTGGGACTGGGAGTATTTTTAAGGGACCAAGGCCAAAGGACAACCATTCTGATGTGAAACAAGCCAATTCCATGTCAGGTTCTAAGCGTAAATCTCATGATCAAACTTCGACTTCTACCAAGAAAAAGAATAGCCATCCTGACACAAAACAAGCCGTGGTTGATTCTACTTCGGCATCAATCAACCGTCGCAACCATAATTGTTCCTGGAGGTATAATATGAAAAGGAAAGGTTATGAAGAAACAAACATTGATTTTAGGATTAAAAAACATATTATTAAAGGGAGGATCAAACACACCTGATTTGTCTCCTGTTTGTCACTTATGCAAAAATGACTATAGGTCATATCTAATGTATATTTGCCGCGAGACATGCCAAAATTGGTATCATGCTGAAGCTGTTAGACTGAACGAATCCAAAATTTCGGACGTGTTGGGTTTCAAATGCTGCAAGTGTCGCAGGATAAAATCACCTGTCTGTCCTTACTCCAATTCAAAACCAAAGTCAGAAGTTAAGAAATCACGCAGGAAGGCTTCAAAGAAGCAACATTCTGGACCTGCTTCTGATTCTGGAGCATTTAATGATATGAGAGAGCCTGAACCTGCTGCTATCCATCAAGCCTGCACAAGGGAAACTCAAAAGCGAATAAACCAGCCGTGCAGGGCCATGCCTCCCGCAAGCCATTGCGTAAGCATTCGTTACGCGACACAATCTGCCGAGGGAAAAGGGAAGGATGTCATATAACATAACATGATGCAAGCCTGCGAAATAAAAAATGCTTCATTTAGCAGCCAAACACATACCAGAATCGCGAATCTCTTCGAAGTTGCTGCTGATGCTGGAGGTACAACCTCTCGTATCCAATGTTGTCAGGGTGGTGATTTAGAGCTGTTTCAGAGCGTTGCGGGAAAGCATTCTACCACGTTCAATATAGGCAACCAACCTGTCAAACCACGCTGCCGTGCCGTCCAACAATTGTCACAGGTCCCACATACACAGGCAACGATAATGATTGAAACAGCTCATTGAATTTGTGTACATCCTGTAAAAAGAGAAGCAAAATTGTGAGTGACTCACGAAACCAAAAGCCATGGTGCAATACGCACAACCACACCAACATCTACTCGTTCCTAGCCTCGTTTCAACCGTGGCCACGTCACAAATTCACACAATTCCAACACATACCCTACAAAGAAAAACCAATAAAAAACTTCAAAACAGATACTGCTACATACCAGCCTGCTGAAAACCATCCTGCTGCACCAAAGCCCACTCCAGACAACTTCTGCACAACCGTACCGACAGACAAAACTCTGCTACACAACCTGCAAGTGAAGACAAACCAACAAAAACCATAACTCTGCATCAAAACCACACAACCAAACAATACACAACAGTTGTACCTGCACCAAGCCCACTCCAGACAAGCTCTGCACAAGCTGTACCAGCCTGCTACAGACCTATCTCTGCTACAACAACCAATTGACAGCTTGTATGATAATTGAAAACAAAAAATCCATAGCACCACACACACTACTCTGGACTCTCTCCAAATAAATCCACAACTTCTACTTCATCTTCAAACCGAAAACCTCACAAAATCTACATTTTCCTTCTTAAAACCTTCTCCAAACAACCATCGTGAACAACAAACTTCACAAACTTCTTCAATCTTCCAACAGCCAACAACATGACAACCATAATCATCACCGTTTACCGCCAACAACACCCATAACCTGTTAACCATAACCAACAGTTACAAACACAAATTGCAAAAACCAAACAAAGCTAGAAGAGAAGAAGAATAATAGATTTCTGATTTGAGCTGAGACCTGAGATGAAGATGTGCTCAAACGGCTCCGAAGTTAGTCAAACATTTCTCGCACCGACACCGCTCATCCTCAGAACTCGCCCAAACCAGCTCACTTCGGAGCTTCGACCAACACACCCCTTTAACATAACAACAACTTCAAAACCTTTTCACAAGCAGTTGGCGTGCATATATACACTTCAATCCAACCCCCATTTTGAAACCCCCTTCATTCAAACCCTCCGACCGCCATCTTCAACAACCCGACTCAGCAACATGGTTACATGCCAGGGACAACAACGAGCATAATACTCACTATATTCTTTCTGCTCATGTTCATAGCTTCGGTTCAGCTCTTGTGCAGCCTCTTCACCGTGAGTTTTTTGAGTTACCAAGATCAAAGAGGAGAGTACGGGATCTATCGATGGAAGATACACGCTGAAAGCTTTACCTCTCTTCTCTAGTTTCAACGTGAAGATGCTGTTGAGAAAGAAACAAGAAACATCCAAGGATAGTGTTGTTGAAATTATGTCTCAGTTGAAGGAAGCGATTGATGATTAGTGATACCGTGCCACTTTGGGATTTTGAAGATACATTGGAAGTGAACTGGTTCATTGGCAGGAGTTACAACCCAAGACCGTTGCTCACATCGTCTACTGAAACAATATTATATGGTAAGACATGTTGACGACACATATGCCAAGTAATGTATTGATTAGCATGACATTTGTGAAAGTATCTTGTTTTGGCATTTATTTAATTCTGGATGAGTGAGTTTATTAATGTGAAATGCTTATGAAGTCTACCGGTAACAGTAGCTAGCATGTTTACGTAAAACCGCTTGGATTACATTTGATATCTACCTGATTTCTTTTTATTACAATGTTTGATATTAATATTTAATTAGGCTTTCTTTTTTATCTTATCATATATCACTTATGTAGGTCTTTTAAATTACTATGATAATTGTTTTTATTATTATTATTTTTTTATTTTTGAATTTTGTTTAAGAATTTGATTCTATCTTCATTAGTTTTAAATTAGACATTTTTTATTAATAACTAACATAGGTGTTAATTTTTTATTAAGTTTGATTGTCAATTAATTCTTGAACGCATATTTTTCAAACACTTGTACATGTTCTAATTTCAATATCTGACGTTGTCTGCAATTTCGTTGTTTTCTAGTCGATGACGACATTTCCGTAATTCATTACCATGCAAATCAATGATAAGTAATGTTGGATCCGAGACCACTTCTTTCTCTCCTCATTTCTTATTCCATTTCAATTTCATTTTGACTTGTTGTGATCGATGAAGTCTTGTATGCGCAAGACAAGATCCCACTGTTTTTGGTCCGTGCGACACGATTCAATTGGAGAACGATCCTCAATATCGTTTCTCTATCTTGTCCATAGCACGGAAATCAATATGTGACCTCTTATAGTTTGGCTTCCCTCATAAGTCGAGCTAAGATGGTTTAACACCACATTATGCCCGATTCGATTCATCGACGCTATCAAACCACCTTCAATAAAGGAATCAAGTTATATTCGTGTTGGATTGAAAAAAGAGGATTAAGTGTAGACTTTCTCCCTCTCCGAGTGTCGAGATGCTCACTGTAGTGTGAGTGGTTTTGACATTCGTCTTTCAATATGAAGACGCTCGTATTCCCCGCACTCATCCATATCCTCTTCTCCTAAAACCTCGGCTCCGCACCGAGTATATTTTCAAACCATTTTTCTCCTAAAACCTCGGCCCCGCGCCGAGTGCATTTTCAACAATCTCTTTCAATAAAAACCAACTTCTTTCTGTATTGAATCAAAAGAGGGGATTAAGCGTAGACTTTCTTCTCCTCCGAATGTCGAGATGCTCACTGTAGTGTGGGTGGTTTAGACACTCGTCTTTCAATACGAAGACGCGACTTCATTCACCATCTCTCACTTTCACAACCTTCTTTCCACAACCTTTCTCACCTAAAACCTCGGTCCCGTACCGAGTGCATTTTCAAATCTCTTTTTCCTAATAAAAACTTGAATGGTCGTGGAGTGGTTAGGCGTAGGCCTTCTCCTATCCCGAGTGCTGACGTTTACCGTAGGGTTCTCTGTCGCAAAGCACTTACCATTCAAAACCAAAAACATCATTAATAAGAGAACGAAGTTCTCTTTGCATTGAATTAAAGAGAGAGGATTAAGTGTAGTCTTTCTTCCTCTCCGAGTGTCAGGATACTCACTGTAGTGTGTGTGGTCTTGATACTCGTCTTTCAATACGAAGACGCCTCGTTCGCCACACCTTTTTATAACAAAAAACTTTGAGATAAAGAATTGGGTACTACCCGTAGGGGTTACTATCCGAGGACATGTCTCGCCCCCTAAAAACAATTCAACAAATCAAATGTGACTTCTTGCCTCGCGTGGCGAAAATTAATCAATCTTTCAAAAAGGATATGTTACGTCCGTTCTACCGCAAACAGGTAACGCCTAAGTCTCCAACGAGCGAGCAGCGAAACACCTAACTGCTGGAATGCGTACGATAGCATCATCCGTAAAAAGACATCAACACACTGTTAGCATGAACTACGTTTGCTCTGATTTCTCATGTCAGATGAGAATACGTAGGCACAAGACGGCGATGTCTTGGCGAGCTCCCTTTTTCACCTTTCACCGTAGGCCGAACTACGGCTGCTCTGATTTCTCATACCAGATGAGAATACGTAGGCACAAGGCAGCGATGTCTTGGCGAGCACATTCCCCCATATTCGTAGCCCCGAACTACGTCGACTCTGATTTTCTCATGTCTATCGAGAATACGTAGGCCTAGGACCGCGAAGTCCTATCGAGTCCGTTCTCTCGCTTCCTCCTCCTGTTACCTCTCTTTTTCTCCGTTCTTACCCTTCTCTATGTCTTTTAGAACACTTTTATAGCATAATATTTAAGCAAATAAATTCACACATCGGCAAACAAAAGGTTCCCATCGAGTACGATGGATGCGAGGGGTGCTAATACCTTCCCCTCGCATAACCGGCTTCCGAACCCGTTCTTGGTTACGAGACCATCTTATCCGTTCTTTTCTTAAGGTTTTCTCGATATTTTCCTTTCCCCTCATGGGATAAATAAAGTTCGGTGGCGACTCTTCTATCTATCTTTTTCGCCTCCCCGTCGTTGCACGATGTATTTTTTGAGTAGCGACAGCTGGCGACTCTGCTGGGGATTCCTAGCAAGCCACGCCTATTTTGTTTGTCGCATTTGTGCTTTATTTGTTTTGCTATTTATTTTTATGGTTATGTTTCTTTCTAACTTGTTGGGTTCATTTGGTTTGGTTTGTGAGGATAAAGCTTTCCACCCGAGCTTTCGAGTATGCACTAAGTTAGGAGGTGGTTTCTTTCTGATTTGCGAGACTTAGGACTCGTTGAGTCGGATCGAATTCCACCGCTCAGATGAGACCCCGTTGGAATAATTATGCCCCACGTGTAGTCGTAACGGCATTCTTATTTCCGGCTTGGGAGTCTGTGATTTTGGGGACCTTTTGTAGAACCTTATTCCGAAGGTTGCTAAAACATAACTCTGTGTTCATCCTTTTGAAAGAATTACCGTCTTACGAGTAGTCGTTCTGATGGGAAACTTTTGAGGGTTAGTGCATGGGACTTTGTTTGAAAAGCCTTTGGAATACCCTCTTTTAAACCGATAGATTGCTCACCTGATGGGAAAGATACCTTCTGTGGTTGTCTTGCAGGAAACTTTGACCTTCATCCTACCCGTTTGTCAGTATGAACAGTTACAGTGGGACCCTTGTGCTAGTGTTGTATGGTTTCAAGGCGAAGCACTGGTCCGTCACAGTCAACAACACAACAACGTTCGATCCCCTGTTGCATTTGCATATTCATTTGCATTTCTTTACATGTCTTGCATATTACATCATTATTCATTTGCATGGAGGTGCTATATTTCTGTGGGCATTATTGCTTCATGTGGTTCTCCCTTCGGTTTGTTCTAGAATTGAAGATCATTCCACCAAAAGAAAATCAACAGAGACAACTATGGAACAAATTCGAGAAGAGTTGAGGGGAATCCGAAGCCAAATGGGACAATTCATGACGGACATGCAAGTTTTGTTTCAGGATCAGAAAGTGCTTAGAGAAGAAGTCCATCAGTTGAAGACTCAGATGGGCCTGATAACAGAAGTCATGAGAAATGTGTTGAGAAAGGAAGGCGATCATGTGCCCGAAGCTGCGGCAGAGATGGCCATTCCACCTTTACATATGGAACCTCTCCCAAGGCGTGAAGTGCCTCAAAGATATCTTACACAACCTGAGGTTCCAGTATTTCCTCGTCAACAACTACTTCCTGTTTCCCGAGACAATCCTAGGATTATGAGGTATGCTCAAAGGACGAAGCAGTCCGACAGAATGTTCAACCAGATCCCTATGACTTATGCTCAGTTGTTGCAACTCTTGCTTCAACTTCGATTGGTTAAACTCCGGACTATGTCTCCACTTGCCAGTAAGCCACCACAAGGCTATGATAAAACAGCCCATTGTGATTTCCATTCTGGGGCACCAGGGCATAGTATCGAGAATTGCAAAGCCTTTAAGCACAAGGTTCAGGATTTAATCGATTCAAGAGCATTTGAGTTCATGCCGAGCAATGGTCTTATTCCAGAAGATGTGGATGTTCCTATTCTCTCCCTTGAAGTCGCATCAGGTCAGGAACCTGTCTTGCAATCTGTGACCTTAGAGTCTTCCTGCCCGCAGCTATTGCCCGTTCCTAGGCCAAGCCTGAGGATGAAAGTTCCTGAACAAAGGGAGTCTCTGATACCTCAAATTCGATCGCCATATGTTTCAACTGTTCATAGTCAACATTCATACTGTCATCAGCAGCGTCAGCACGCCCGACGAAGACCGAGGAAGCCAGAGAGACATTTCACTCAGTTACCGTTGTCGTACAGTCAGATATTGCCAGACTTGATCAGAGGTGGTTTGATAGTGCCGAAGAAAACTGATCCAGAGACCTCTCCACATCCTTCAGATTCTGATGTCAACGCCCGTTGTGAGTACCATGTTGGGGCACAGGGGCATTCAACTGAAGACTGTAAGGTGCTTAGAAGCCAGGTTCAGACTCTGCTAGACTCCAACTAGTTTTCTGTCATACCTCAGGGTATCCAGATCAACAATCCTCCTTCGTACAGTCATGTGGGTTCGGCAGCTAACGTTATGGAGGGATTCACCGAGAGCGGGTGTTCAGAAGATTATCAGGATGACTTCGATGAGAAATTCTGAAGATGGATGGTTCAGCAGCTAATCAAGACTTGAAAGCCCAGTTCCTAGAAGCTGACAATCTTTATCATGTCATTTCTTTGCATTTGTAGTTTCTTTTCTGTTTAAAGTCGAACTTATTTGCAAATCTTGTCTGTGGAACTCTGTTGTTTTCAGTTGATAATGATGATGAATTGAATATGTTTGCTTTGATTAAATCCATTCGTGTTCACTCAATGCTTTTATTGCTGTCAAACGCTTGTTTAAGCATAATTTCTTGAGGGAGGATGACGAAGTTTAAAGACGCAAGCTCCCGAATGTATGCTTTTGAATAAAATCTCTGCTGATGATGTACAGGCATTGTTTCAAATTCCTAAACACCGGAGATATAAGGAAGATAATCCCTTGTTAATCCCTTTGAGCCTAGTAGTAGGAGTTTCTTTCCGAAAGCGAAAAACCCTCAATCTTAACCTGGGGCAGGGTAGGTGTCAGTTAATTCGACTAAATATCCAAATTGCGTAAAGGGTTGTTCCCATTCAAGGATCAATCACCTCTATATAGGTCGTACCTAAAGAACCACAGTGGTTATCCATTACTGACCAAGGAGTGGAACGGTCACCACCCTTTCAACAAGTCGGACCAGCCGGTGTCACACGATTTGTTTCGAAAAAGAAAAAGAAAAGAAAGAAATAAGAAGCCCGCTAGGTCGAATCTTGAAAACAAACGACTTAGGCAAAAATTAGGGCATCCCGTTGGACTTTGAAATCAGAAGATGTACTCAAAAGAGTCAGTCCAGGCAAAAATAGGGAAAGATAAAAAAAATGACGAAGAACAAGTCGTGTGAGCCAGACACCAAAGACGAAAAGCGAGTGACTGTCACTCCGAAAACTTGTGGTTTCCTGAACCATCACTCCTGTCAGTCAACCTCTGAGAGGCGAGCGAGTGTCGAATTAACTGAACGTAGGACCGGAGAATATCAAGGAGAGTGGGTGGGTTAAACAGAACTTTGAGCCTTATATCTTCTCTTTTAAACCGTGAACCTGACCACGTTACAACCTTCAAAAGTCCTAATTGAAGCAACTTTGTTTCGAAAGCATACTTCGATAAAGATCGCATCGAAACTGACTCCTAAAAGGATTTTTCTTACCCTATGGGTATGGATATTGATATTTTTGATAAGTGATTCGTTCACTAAATGCCACAACTTTTTTCCAGTGACCAGACTTGGATTTCAAAACTGTCATATGCATTGCATTAATATTATCTTTTGCAAAACAATTTGTTTTACTTGCGAGAAAGCATTTGACATCAGGAAAGTTTCTACAATGCAAAGTTTGATAGAAATAAGATATAAAGCGTCTGAGTACTCCTTCGAGCAGGGGCAAGTCACGTCAGGTAAACGTAAGCAGAGTCGGTCATTCCTAGATGAAGTTAATCTGGGGCAATCAGGTTGAGATTCATCAAACCACTCGAAGGCCAGTCGAAGGCGCCATTCCCTAAGGTCCGTTAATCTGGGGCAATCAGGTCGAGATTAGGTAAATCTCTCGAAGTCAAAGGCACTTCTCCAATTCAGCCAATCAGGGGCAAAATCACTTTAAGGCTAGGACAGGTCACCCCAAGAGCACAAAGGTTATCTTTATCCAGGAGGAAATTAACTTGAAGCACTTCTTCGGGGTTTGAAGCGCTGAGGCAGTTCATATCTAACCATCAGGGTACCGAAGTTTCAGGTTTCCTTTCGAGGAAGGTTTTTACAAAAGTCCCACAGGCTGGGGCAAAATCGGAAACAAAGGAGGTGTATTCCTCTCCATATCTTCAGAGCTTATCAGAGTTATAAAAGCAGATTTGGGTTTATTTCCCCAGCAGTGGGGCGAGTGCAGTATTGTTATCCCCTCAGAGTCTAGGTCATTGACTCATTCCTCAAGCGGAAGTCGTATTTGTTGAGTTTACTTATCATTTTCCCCAAGCAGAGATTGATGTTGATTCCCTCCGTATCTAATCCCCAGCCAAGTCAGTGGAATTAATCCTCCTCCCCACAGAGTAGGGCTGACTCAGAGATCGTTCATCTCCATCCCCAGCAGAGAAAGTGTGGGATAAATTCCCGGTAAGTCTTATTCAACATCCCTAGCAGATAGTGGATTCAATCTCCGACAGAAGAGAGTTATTCCTCAGCAATCTGCTATGTTTCCCCAGTAGGGTTATTCTGGATAATCATTCATGGTTGATTTCCCCGGTAGAGTGGAGTTGTTGTCTCCAGCCAAGTGGCTTGTTCCCCAAAAGAGTTGTAGACTGATAGGCCATCCGGGACGTTTTCCGCAGCAGAGTTTGATTTGGATCCCCAGCGGAATGGATTTATTCTTAGCAAAGCAGTTTTACCCAGAAGTTTTTCTCGGAGGCCATCCAAGGCTTGTATTCCCCAGCATGAGTTTGTTTGCGCTAGGCGTATCTAGCCTTTCCCCAACAGAGTTGGCTCTTTCTCTTTAGCATTTATTTTGCTAAAGTGGTTCATTTGCATTTGCATACATGCATAGCATCCACCCAAACGCGAAGCATTTCCATTTCGCATGGAGCATTTCGTCATATTCAAACATATGCATGTGAAACACAAGCCAGGTCGTTACCCTTTTGTTTCAAGCGAATCTCGCAGATGATTAGTATCTTTTCCCGTGTGTTGGCTAGACCTCAGCTCATGCTGTCTCCCCAGCGGAGTTCTTTTGTGATTGTCACCAACGGTTGGTCTTAATTTTAATTGAATCTTGTTGCTCGCTTATATTTAGCGAAGGTTTGACGGCGATGTCAAGTGATTCAGTTTTTCAACGGCGAGGTTGAATGTTTGTTTCTGACGGCGATGTCAGATGATTCGAGTTTTTCAACGGCGAGGTTGAATGTTTGTCTTGACGGCGATGTCAAATGATTTAGTTTTTCAGCGGCGATGTTGAAAGTTTGTTCTTGGCGGCGAGGTCAAGTGATTTAGTTTTTCAGCGGCGATGTTGAAAGTTTGTTCTTGGCGGCGATGTCAAGCGATTTAGTTTTTCAGCGGCGATGTTGAAGGTTTGTTTCTGACGGTGATGTCAGATGATCTAGTTCTTCAACGGCGATGTTGAGTGTTTATGACGGTGATGTCATATGATTTGGTTTTCAACGGCGATGTTGAAGGTTGGTATTGGCGGCGATGTCAGACGATTGTGTTTTTCAACGGCGATGTTGAGTGTTTGTTTCTGACGGCGATGTCAGATGATCTAGTTCTTCAGCGGCGATGTTGGATGTTTGTCTTGACGGTGATGTCAAGTGATTTGGTTTTCAGCGGCGATGTTGAATGTTGGTATTGGCGGCGATGTCAAGCGATTTAGTTTTTCAGCGGCGATGTTGAAGGTTTGTTTCTGACGGCGATGTCAGATGATCTAGTTCTTCAGCGGCGATGTTGGGTGTTTGTCTTGACGGCGATGTCAAGTGATTTGGTTTTCAGCGGCGATGTTGAATGTTGGTATTGGCATCAATTTCAAAAGTAATTGTACTCTTCAGCGATGATTATGTTAAGAACTGACGGCGAAGTCAGATGATATTGAAAGCTGACGGCGAAGTCAGATTATTTTCGAGAAATTGACGGCGAGGTCAGAAGATTATTTTTGAAGGACTGACGGCGAAGTCAGATGATTGTGTTAAGAACTGACGGCGAAGTCAGATGATGTTGAGAGCTGACGGCGAAGTCAGATTATTTTTGAGGACTGACGGCGAAGTCAGATGATATTCAGAACTGATGGCGAAATCAGGATATTTTTGAGAGTTGACGGCGAAGTCAGATTATTTTTGAGAGTTGACGGCGAAGTCAGATTGTTTGAGGATTGACGGCGAGGTTAGATCTCTTTACCGACTTGATGTCGAGGCCTGGCGGCGATGTCAGATGTTGTTATCAAGTTTGTGGATGCATGGCGGCGATGTCAGAATTATTATCCCCTACAGAGGTCTGGCGGCGATGTCAGATGTTCATTGGATGTTTGTGTTTTTCTGACGGCGAAGTCAGATGTCCCTTATCAGGCTATCAATTCGGTTATCTCTGGAGATTTTATCTTATCAGAGTTTGCAGTTCTGTTTTTGGCAAATTTCCGGGTTCTTTGGTATTCAACCGTCTTTTACCTTGAATGTTCGAAAGTTGTTCGCTTTTCATCCCTTCAGGTTCAAGTCGCTTGAATAGGGGCAGCTGTTGCACCCTAAAATTTGCCCTACCCCTGTATATATCCTTCATCTGTTGTACCCCAAAATTTGCCCTACCTTTTCTCTATTTGGTTTATGTTTCATTTCATTGCATTAGCATATCACATTGCATAACCATACCCCAAATTTGTCCTACATGTTCATCCCTTGTCTGTACATCTTCCCATCAACCGTTAATCTGAAAATCAAAAGATATGTTGTTTCTACTTGTTGCCCCAAACTCAAGACCTCATAAGGCCGGTTTGAAAGGAAATGAGGTGTTTTTAGGCTAGCAGGACGGTGGTATGTGGTAATCATTGAGGTTCATTGAAGGGCTATCTGTATCAATGTGTGGGCCTAGTAAAGGTTGGAAATCAGTCAGGTCTGATTTGATCTTGGTCTGACAAGTTTTATTTCATGATTGAGGACTAGAGATTATTGATTCAAGTGATAGGTTTGATCCCTTTTAAGGCTTGATTAATCATTTTTAAGAGATTTTGGAATATCTTTGTTTTTTGTGTTCCAATATTCTTGGAGTCACATCCTTAGATAAGTATTGAGGTTATGAGAATTAAGTGAGATAAGTTATGGTCGAATTTATTTCAATTTTGTGCAAATTATGACAATTCATGCTTTAAAGGAGGAGTGACTCATGCTTGCCTCAAGATTCGTGTTTGAATAGGTCTTAAAGATTAATATTGATGTTTTGCAAATCATGGATAGAATTTTGTTCTCATTTTTATGTGATGAAGATGTTGTATTTGCAAAATAGCATTATGGATTTTTGAGCAAGAAATCAGAAAACCAAGGATATAAGTCATTATCACTACAAGAATGGTACAAGCTCATTCAAAGTCAAATTTGAGTAGAGGGTTGATTCTTGGAATTGATTCAAAGTTTCAGTTCACCATTAGAGATGTTGAGAATTTGGATAGTATGATTGTTGGGCTAAATCTACATGAAATTCAAGCGCTTGTTATTATGAGCCATCATGATTTCGGATTAATTCAAACCAAGCTTCATTACAAGGTGTTACAGGAATTTCTCATCCATGGATATGTCACATTAATAATGGTACTTCAAAGAGAGTTCTATGACTAAGAGATAAGATTTTTAAACTCATTAACATCGTGTGAGTACAAAGTTACACAGAAAAAAAAATAAAAAGTACTTTTCATCCGAAGCCCAAAGATGTGAGCTTGTTCAAGGAAACCCATTGTACAAAGGTTGGGAACATAGTTTTGAACATTGGTACTCATAAAAATCTATACCAATTGGTCTTAACCAACATTCACAAGCAGCAGACAAAGAGAAACTTTGATAAAAGTGGGCTAGCATGGATGGCCAAGTGAGTTAATTAGGAGTCCCACGGTGGTTACTTCAGAGTTGTGTAGAGCTGACAAACAAGTTTATACACTGTTAGCCTCAGCTTCGCCGCATCACATATTGCAAACTGCCAAAATCTTGGGTGATGAATTGGTCAAAGAACTCCAATGCACTGCTGATTCAAGTGTAGTTTACATCACACCTGCAAAATACACACAAAAGAGATTATATCATGAACACTACTCAATAACAGCTCTAATCATCTACCAACAAATCGATTGCGACATGTTCGATGCTGACCAAAATGAGCGAGCTACGACTTCAATTCTGAATCGCGGCTTGTACCGGCTAGCGGTCTCGATTTACTTCAAGGTTATGAGTTGGGAATGATGGGGATAGAGTTGAGTGCTTGACCGCATGCAAACGATGTCACCATGCCAGGTTACTAGCAATGAATCTCCAACCAGTCCCTTAATCTTACAGAGACAGGAAACCAGCACTGGGACTGGGAGTATTTTTAAGGGACCAAGGCCAAAGGACAACCATTCTGATGTGAAACAAGCCAATTCCATGTCAGGTTCTAAGCGTAAATCTCATGATCAAACTTCGACTTCTACCAAGAAAAAGAATAGCCATCCTGACACAAAACAAGCCGTGGTTGATTCTACTTCGGCATCAATCAACCATCGCAACCATAATTGTTCCTGGAGGTATAATATGAAAAGGAAAGGTTATGAAGAAACAAACATTGATTTTAGGATAAAAAAACATATTATTAAAGGGAGGATCAAACACACCTGATTTGTCTCCTGTTTGTCACTTATGCAAAAATGACTATAGGTCATATCTAATGTATATTTGCCGCGAGACATGCCAAAATTGGTATCATGCTGAAGCTGTTAGACTGAACGAATCCAAAATTTCGGACGTGTTGGGTTTCAAATGCTGCAAGTGTCGCAGGATAAAATCACCTGTCTGTCCTTACTCCAATTCAAAACCAAAGTCAGAAGTTAAGAAATCACGCAGGAAGGCTTCAAAGAAGCAACATTCTGGACCTGCTTCTGATTCTGGAGCATTTAATGATATGAGAGAGCCTGAACCTGCTGCTATCCATCAAGCCTGCACAAGGGAAACTCAAAAGCGAATAAACCAGCCGTGCAGGGCCATGCCTCCCGCAAGCCATTGCGTAAGCATTTGTTACGCGACACAATCTGCCGAGGGAAAAGGGAAGGATGTCATATAACATAACATGATGCAAGCCTGCAAAATAAAAAATGCTTCATTTAGCAGCCAAACACATACCAGAATCGCGAATCTCTTCGAAGTTGCTGCTGATGCTGGAGGTACAACCTCCCGTATCCAATGTTGTCAGGGTGGTGATTTAGAGCTGTTTCAGAGCGTTGCGGGAAAGCATTCTACCACGTTCAATATAGGCAACCAACCTGTCAAACCACGTTGTCGTGCCGTCCAACAATTGTCACAGGTCCCACATACGACAGGCAACGATAATGATTGAAACAACTCATTGAATTTGTGTACATCCTGTAAAAAGAGAAGCAAAATTGTGAGTGACTCACGAAACCAAAAGCCATGGTGCAATACGCACAACCACACCAACATCTACTCGTTCCTAGCCTCGTTTCAACCGTGGCCACGTCACAAATTCACACAATTCCAACACATACCCTACAAAGAAAAACCAATAAAAAACTTCAAAACAGATACTGCTACATACCAGCCTGCTGAAAACCATCCTGCTGCACCAAAGCCCACTCCAGACAACTTCTGCACAACCGTACCGACAGACAAAACTCTGCTACACAACCTGCAAGTGAAGACAAACCAACAAAAACCATAACTCTGCATCAAAACCACACAACCAAACAATACACAGCAGTTGTACCTGCACCAAGCCCACTCCAGACAAGCTCTGCACAAGCTGTACCAGCCTGCTACAGACCTATCTCTGCTACAACAACCAATTGACAGCCTGTATGATAATTGAAAACAAAAAATCCATAGCACCACACACACTACTCTGGACTCTCTCCAAATAAATCCACAACTTCTACTTCATCTTCAAACCGAAAACCTCACAAAATCTACATTTTCCTTCTTAAAACCTTCTCCAAACAACCATCGTGAACAACAAACTTCACAAACTTCTTCAATCTTCCAACAGCCAACAACATGACAACCATAATCACCACCGTTTACCGCCGACAACACCCATAACCTGTTAACCATAACCAACAGTTACAAACACAAATTGCAAAAACCAAACAAAGCTAGAAGAGAAGAAGAATAATAGATTTCTGATTTGAGCTGAGACCTGAGATGAAGATGTGCTCAAACGGCTCCGAAGTTAGTCAAACATTTCTCGCACCGACACCGCTCATCCTCAGAACTCGCCCAAACCAGCTCACTTCGGAGCTTCGACCAACACACCCCTTTAACATAACAACAACTTCAAAACCTTTTCACAAGCAGTTGGCGTGCATATATACACTTCAATCCAACCCCCATTTTGAAACCCCCTTCATTCAAACCCTCCGACCGCCATCTTCAACAACCCGACTCAGCAACATGGTTACATGCCAGGGACAACAACGAGCATAATACTCACTATATTCTTTCTGCTCATGTTCATAGCTTCGGTTCAGCTCTTGTGCAGCCTCTTCACCGTGAGTTTTTTGAGTTACCAAGATCAAAGAGGAGAGTACGGGATCTATCGATGGAAGATACACGCTGAAAGCTTTACCTCTCTTCTCTAGTTTCAACGTGAAGATGCTGTTGAGAAAGAAACAAGAAACATCCAAGGATAGTGTTGTTGAAATTATGTCTCAGTTGAAGGAAGCGATTGATGATTAGTGATACCGTGCCACTTTGGGATTTTGAAGATACATTGGAAGTGAACTGGTTCATTGGCAGGAGTTACAACCCAAGACTGTTGCTCACATCGTCTACTGAAACAATATTATATGGTAAGACATGTTGACGACACATATGCCAAGTAATGTATTGATTAGCATGACATTTGTGAAAGTATCTTGTTTTGGCATTTATTTAATTCTGGATGAGTGAGTTTATTAATGTGAAATGCTTATGAAGTCTACCGGTAACAGTAGCTAGCATGTTTACGTAAAACCGCTTGGATTACATTTGATATCTACCTGATTTCTTTTTATTACAATGTTTGATATTAATATTTAATTAGGCTTTCTTTTTTATCTTATCATATATCACTTATGTAGGTCTTTTAAATTACTATGATAATTGTTTTTATTATTATTATTTTTTTATTTTTGAATTTTGTTTAAGAATTTGATTCTATCTTCATTAGTTTTAAATTAGACATTTTTTATTAATAACTAACATAGGTGTTAATTTTTTATTAAGTTTGATTGTCAATTAATTCTTGAACGCATATTTTTCAAACACTTGTACATGTTCTAATTTCAATATCTGACGTTGTCTGCAATTTCGTTGTTTTCTAGTCGATGACGACATTTCCGTAATTCATTACCATGCAAATCAATGATAAGTAATGTTGGATCCGAGACCACTTCTTTCTCTCCTCATTTCTTATTCCATTTCAATTTCATTTTGACTTGTTGTGATCGATGAAGTCTTGTATGCGCAAGACAAGATCCCACTGTTTTTGGTCCGTGCGACACGATTCAATTGGAGAACGATCCTCAATATCGTTTCTCTATCTTGTCCATAGCACGGAAATCAATATGTGACCTCTTATAGTTTGGCTTCCCTCATAAGTCGAGCTAAGATGGTTTAACACCACATTATGCCCGATTCGATTCATCGACGCTATCAAACCACCTTCAATAAAGGAATCAAGTTATATTCGTGTTGGATTGAAAAAAGAGGATTAAGTGTAGACTTTCTCCCTCTCCGAGTGTCGAGATGCTCATTGTAGTGTGAGTGGTTTTGACATTCTTCTTTCAATATGAAGACGCTCGTATTCCCCGCACTCATCCATATCCTCTTCTCCTAAAACCTCGGCTCCGCACCGAGTATATTTTCAAACCATTTTTCTCCTAAAACCTCGGCCCCGCGCCGAGTGCATTTTCAACAATCTCTTTCAATAAAAACCAACTTCTTTCTGTATTGAATCAAAAGAGGGGATTAAGCGTAGACTTTCTTCTCCTCCGAATGTCGAGATGCTCACTGTAGTGTGGGTGGTTTAGACACTCGTCTTTCAATACGAAGACGCGACTTCATTCACCATCTCTCACTTTCACAACCTTCTTTCCACAACCTTTCTCACCTAAAACCTCGGTCCCGTACCGAGTGCATTTTCAAATCTCTTTTTCCTAACAAAAACTTGAATGGTCGTGGAGTGGTTAGGCGTAGGCCTTCTCCTATCCCGAGTGCTGACGTTTACCGTAGGGTTCTCTGTCGCAAAGCACTTACCATTCAAAACCAAAAACATCATTAATAAGAGAACGAAGTTCTCTTTGCATTGAATTAAAGAGAGAGGATTAAGTGTAGTCTTTCTTCCTCTCCGAGTGTCAGGATACTCACTGTAGTGTGTGTGGTCTTGATACTCGTCTTTCAATACGAAGACGCCTCGTTCGCCACACCTTTTTATAACAAAAAACTTTGAGATAAAGAATTGGGTACTACCCGTAGGGGTTACTATCCGAGGACATGTCTCGCCCCCTAAAAACAATTCAACAAATCAAATGTGACTTCTTGCCTCGCGTGGCGAAAATTAATCAATCTTTCAAAAAGGATATGTTACGTCCGTTCTACCGCAAACAGGTAACGCCTAAGTCTCCAACGAGCGAGCAGCGAAACACCTAACTGCTGGAATGCGTACGATAGCATCATCCGTAAAAAGACATCAACACACTATTAGCACGAACTACGTTTGCTCTGATTTCTCATGTCAGATGAGAATACGTAGGCACAAGACGACGATGTCTTGGCGAGCTCCCTTTTTCACCTTTCACCGTAGGCCGAACTACGGCTGCTCTGATTTCTCATACTAGATGAGAATATGTAGGCACAAGGCAGCGATGTCTTGGCGAGCACATTCCCCCATATTCGTAGCCCCGAACTACGTCGACTCTGATTTTCTCATGTCTATCGAGAATACGTAGGCCTAGGACCGCGAAGTCCTATCGAGTCCGTTCTCTCGCTTCCTCCTCCTGTTACCTCTCTTTTTCTTCGTTCTTACCCTTCTCTATGTCTTTTAGAACACTTTTATAGCATAATATTTAAGCAAATAAATTCACACATCGGCAAACAAAAGGTTCCCATCGAGTACGATGGATGCGAGGGGTGCTAATACCTTCCCCTCGCATAACCGGCTTCCGAACCCGTTCTTGGTTACGAGACCATCTTATCCGTTCTTTTCTTAAGGTTTTCTCGATATTTTCCTTTCCCCTCATGGGATAAATAAAGTTCGGTGGCGACTCTTCTGTCTATCTTTTTCGCCTCCCCGTCGTTGCACGATGTATTTTTCGAGTAGCGACACAACGATGGAGATTAAGACCTATGGTGGTCTATGTTTGATTGATTGCATGGGATAGTTTTAAATTCTCATTAATGTGTTGGCAAATTTACAGCCACTTGATTGCTTACCTTTTAATCATACGTTTCTGATTGAGTGTCCATGATATACCACGTTTGACTCACTGCACTAGATTGCCAGGTTTATTTGTTTTTTTTTGGATTTGCTGATGGGCCCTACACGCGCCTGATATGCGCACCCCCAGTTTGGGCCCAATTCATTTCTGAACGTAATTTTATTGCTATTTGCCACGCATATTTGTCATTTTCTTTTTATTTTCTTTTGTTTTTATTTTATTTTCTGCTTAGAATTTAAATCATTAAAAATAACTCCAATACTTTAAAAATTCACCAAAAATATTTTTTATCAACTTTGAGATGTCTACTTTTTTTTGGATATTTTTATTTTATTTTTCAATTTTATTTTCAATTAAAAAATGAATTAAATATTGGAGTAGTTTTAAATGGTTTAAATTGTAACATTGTTTGTTTTTGCATTTATTTCTCCTTATCCTTTTTGATCCGATGATTGAAAATTGATCCTCATATCAATGATGAGTTGATCAATTTTTTAAGACCATTTTGCCCCTGGTTGTTGACTTTTGGGTTGACTTTTTGTGGCCTTTCTTTTGTCTTTGTTTCTTCCATTTCAAAGTGGTACATCCAAATGAATCCTTTCTTTTAATGGTACTTTGAGGGAATATTTGTCTTGATTTATTGGCCTTTGGTTGCCAACATGCTTAGCTTCTTTGTGCATTTTATTTGGTATTTTTGAGCCCTTTTCCTATTTTTGAAGTGACTTGCAAGTTAGGTCATCTCATAGGACAGCTCACACAAGTGCATGACCTAGTTTGGATTGGAAATGACCTTTGTGGATCCAATAAGCTCTCAACTCTTTTTGTTTCACATTTTAGACATGTTGAGCTTGCTGTATGTTCATTTTTAGGTCAAAATTATGTTCATTGCTTGTTGATTGATGCCTTTCTTCTTGTGCTTTCAACTTGAATTCCTATGTTTGTTTCCTTTGTGCTCTTGCTTGCATTTCTTCTTGATTTGTTTTAATATTGATTGTGAGCTTTCTTCTCTTCATCTCCCTTCTGTCCAATGACCTTGGAGTGTCATTTAAGGTGGCTTGGTCCCTCCTTTGGAGGTATTTGAAGCATACCTAGAATGATGAATCTTTGAGGACACTTGTGTTGTTTCTTTGCTCTTGATAAGTGATGCTTATGGTTGAGTACCTATTATGGGGTCCTTGCTGCCCTCATTTGGTCTCCCATCCTCACTTGGATTTGGGTTTTGTTTTATCTTTCTTTTGGTTTGATTTTATTGGTGTGGTTGATGTTGTTTGACTTAGGTCATTTCATCCCATTCTTTTTGGTGCATCTTTGTGTGGTTTGTTCTTGTTTGTTTAATTTCTTCTTGTGCACTTCTACTTCTTCTCTTTTCTTGCATTTCCATATGCATGCTTGGTTGAGATGAGCTTGTAGTGGCTACTGGCCCACACTATTTTCCTCCCATTATCATTCTATGTGTGCATCTTATGTTTGCATCTTTCTTTGCATATGCATTCTCCTTTTTCTTTTTCTTCTCCTTTTGCTTTTCTTTGCCATGCTCCCCATAAGTTCTCTAACCTCTTGAGGTTATGATAGATATTAGGTGCCTAACCATGCATGATAACATTAGGTAGTTCCCTTTTGAATCTCAATTCTAAGTCCACTTTGCGTGACAACTTTTAGGATTAATTAGTCTCCCATTAGTGTTCCTTCTTCTCTTCTCATCTTCAAACATCCACAAAACACTTAATAAAGAATGACAAGTGTAGCACGCTACGAGCCTTAAGCTACTTGAGAAATGGTAATTGAGGGGCCTCCTCTCAAGTACCTAGAGTGTTTAGTGTACACCCTTTGGGTGATATACGACGCATTCGTTCTTAGGTCATAGTCTCTAGTGCGACATGAGTTGCAAATCAAATTCAAAACACTTCTTCTCTAAAAAACACAAGAACACTTCAAACCTTTTTCATCCTTTGGGATTCTTAATCAAGGAAAATCTTTTCATAAAAAGAGTGTCGTTAACTCTTAGTTCTACCGCAAACGGTAACGCCTAAGTCTCCAATGGTCGAGCTGCATACACCAACTGCTAGAACTATCTGTTAACCCTACTCGGGCTTAAAAAACTGTTGAACCAACCTGTGGTCCTTTTAGACCAAACGACGTTGACTCTGATATTTCATACCAGATGAAAGTACGTAGGCATAAGACGCAACGTCTTAGCGAGCAACCTTCCCCCCTTTCTTTAGCCATAGTTAGTCGAACTACGTTGACTCTGACTTTCCCATTGCACGAAAGTGTACGTAGGCACAGAGCGGCGATGCTCTGCCGAGTCATTTCTCTTTTCTTTTTTCTTTTGTCCTTAAGCCTTTAGCTAGATAGTATCAATACACCCTTTTAGATAGACAACAAAGCGTGGATCCCGTTGAGTACAACGGACGTGAGGGGTGCTAATAGCTTCCCCTTGCGTAACCGACTCCTGAATCCAGACATGGTTGCGATGACCTTGTCTTTCCCTTTTTCTTTAGGTTTTTACAATCGTTTCATTTCCCTCTCTTTGGGATAAATAACGAAAGTGGCGACTCTTCTGTTTTTCCGCCGGTGGTTTTTCGCAGTTGCGACAGCTGGCGACTCTGCTGAGGAATCTGGTTCCCTATGCGAGTCAATCCTAGCGCTTGTATGTTTATCTTTGGGTGTTGTATATATGTGCTTTATTTACTTTCCCGAATTTATTTTTAGCATTATATATCATTACTGCTGTGCTGTGGGGAGGGAAGTTTCATTGAGCGATAAGCCGGACCTGGGCTTAAGTATACACCTAGCTTTAGTAGTGGAGATTAGTGGTGGGTGTGCTTACTTTGCTCGTACTAGCTCACCATGAAATTCACGCTCGGACGAGATTCTCTTAGACAACTTTCTTTCTGGCCCTTTGGGCTCGAGGGAATTTTGGATTTGAGGGTTGTCGACTCTGGGGACCGATCATTTGTGAGTCAGTTAAGTGAGGCATCTTCAGGAGACAATGATGCCAAACCAGAAATGGTGAATGTATCATCATTTCTTGAAAGTCTGTGACGCTGACAAACGCATAGGATGTCGAACCTTGACAGTGGATAGGTCCACACCTGTGAGGGGGGTTGGGTTATGCAGGAAACTTTAGCTTTCAGAATACCCGGTTCTTTGCAGTGTGAAACTGTTTATCAGTGGGTCCTGTTATCGATACTTTGTTCTTGCTAAGTTGAAGCGCTGTTTCTTCTCGACCGACAACACAGCAGTCTTGATCCCTTGTTTGCATTTGCATTTGCATTTTCATCTGCATTTCATTAACATGTATTTGTGTTGCAGGTGCATATTTCTCCTTCGATTCTGGTGATCTTATTCCCTCCTTGTTGATATGGATTCTTTGAAGAGAACTGTGGCTTACAAGCTTCCGACTCCAGATGTTAGGTCTTTGTTGAGTTTGATTTCTCTGGCTGGTGGGAAAGTGATGGAGGATTTCAGGCAGTCTTATGGGAGATTATTGAGATGGGTCTGCAAGCCTTCAGCATATGAGGTGGATGGTCTGTATGCCTTTCTGCAGTTTTATGATCCGTGGCTCTACTGCGAAAATCGGCGCTGGCTATGACAGAAGAGTCGCCACCGTGTGTTATTTATCCCAACGGAGGGAAAGGAAACTCTCAGAGTAAACCTAACGCAAAACGGGAAAGGAATGGTCGTCGCAACCAAATTCCTGGATTCGGGAGTCGATTACGCAAGGGGAAGGTATTAGCACCCCTCACGTCTGCCGTACTCGACGGGATCCACGCTTGTTTTCTAGTACGGATTGTTATTCTATCTACACTAAAGGTCAAGGGACAAAAGAGAAGAAAAAGAGAAAAGAGACTCGATAGAGCTTCGCCGCTCTATGCCTACGTATTCCCTCGTGCAATGGGAAAGTCAGAGTCTACGTAGTTCGGCTAACTACAGATGAAGGTGGGAAGGTTGCTAGCTAGGATACGACATCCTGTGCCTACGTACTTTCATACAGCATGAAAGATCAGAGCAAACGTAGTTCGGGCTACGGAAGACAAAAGCTTGTCTGACTGTTTTTTATTACCTTATGAAAGGGTTTTTCTTGATTAAGAGTCCAAGCGGACAAAAATGACACTTTGATGTTTGTTTTGAATCTTTTACGAAAGAAGTGTTTTTTTAGTTTGTTTGCAGTCTCTGACGCACTAGAGACTATGATTTGAGAGTGACTACGTCGCGTGTCACCCAAAGGGTGCCACACTAAGCAACCCGACTACTGGAAAGAAGCTCTCCAGCAACCCTTTCTCAAATAGCTTAAGGCTCGTAACGTACGACATCGATTAACCTTATTACTGTATTTTTGAGTTGTTTTGAGATAAGAAGAGAAAGAAGCTCTAAAAAAACCTAGGGTTGAAAAGGGAATAAAAACTAACCTAATGTTGTCATGCATGGATAAGAATCCTAATGTCTGTCATAATTTCCTCCTACGCAGAGGAAATCAGAGATCCTAGGGGATAAATAGAAAAGAAAGCAAACAAATATAGTAAAATGCATGCAATGCAGGAATACAAGCGAGGCAAGGGAGTCCTGCTCAACCTCGAACCTGGGAAAACAACAGGCAAATTGAATCAACATTCACTTCAAACCTAAGGGGGCAAGCTGCACAAGCCAACAAACAATACAGAAAAACCAAAACCAAAGCAGAGAAGGCAGCCCAAGCAGCAACATCAAACTCCTATAGCAAACAGCACAAGCAGCAGCTCTGACAGCAACACTTGATTAAACAGCAAACAGTTGACAACAACAACCTTCATCTTTGTGAATAGTCCCTACAAACAACCTCCACTAAACCTTCAATCTCCAACAAGCACCAAGCTTCAGCAAGCTTCAAACTTCAACAAGCAACCAGCTTAGACCAGCAAACTCCAACCAGTAAACAGCTTCAACAAGCTCCTAACTTCATCTTCAATAAGCAGCAAAACCCTAGCTTCAACAAGCAACCAGCTTCAACAAGCACAAACTCCTAGCTTCAACAAGCCCAAACTTCATCTTCAACAAGCTTCAACAATCACTAAACTTTCTCTTTACCAAGATTCAACAAGTACCTCCAAGGGAGAATCATTCAATAAGATCAAGTTGAAGTGTTAAGAAACTCAATGACAACCAAGGGAAGCCATTAAGATCTTAACACTGTAATAGGAAGGCATCCTCAAAGTTCTACTCTTAAAGCATGCCATTTATCCCTCCAAAGGAGAGATGTGACTTCTTTAAGAGGACTTTATGTCATTGGATTGAATGGAGATGAACAATATACTCCATGTTTGAAGAAACAAGCAAAACTAATCTAATGCTCTTCCTAAAACCCTAGTTTCCCTAAGCTCCTGACAAGCATCCACAAGATGAGAAATTCTTCATATCCAAGCTTCTTCAAGCTCTCCAAAGCATCTTCAATTGATATTAATCTTCATCCAAGCACAAGAGCACCACCACCCTAATCTAAGGGGAACTATTGAATTAAACTAGTCAAGTTAGTTCATCAGAAACACCTAAAAGTTAGTCTTAAAACTAAACATAATTAAAATACCAAAAATGATTGTAAAATCCTATAAAAAATTCTAAGGGTTCCTAAACCTCTTAAGAATCACTCCATACAAAAACCAGGGGGTTAACCAATCATTAAGACCTAAAACTATGCCCTAAACCTAAGGGTACTATCTTAAAACTTTAATCTAAACCACCTATTTCTTAATGTTCAAACTAGCCTAAATTTATCTCACAAAAATATGAGAAAAATACTAAGGCTACATGCATTTCTAAGATGTATAACCCAAAAAGAATCACCTAAAAATTCTATACCAATCTCCCATAATAAAATCAACAAGATCATATATCAAACATATACAAAATAAAACCAATTAAACTTCCAAAAATGCAATTAAAAATAAAATGCATGAATTAATAAAATTCTAACCCTATTAAATTCTAGACTCTTTAAGGAGTCAGGGGAAAAAATCTAGCCTAAAAATGTTAATTTTCCTATTTATTATGAATTTATTTCTAACCTATATGAAACATGTAAAATAAAAGAAATATAATGAAAATGAATAAACCTGCGTTGCAAATAGCAATATTATCCAGTTATAAACCAAGCCTGGGCCTAAGGGGGTGCGCGTATCAAATGAGTCACTAAGCCCAAACCAAACTAAAACAAGTCAGAAAAAGAAATGGAAATTGGAAAAAGTTTGTGGCGAATAGCAACTAATTCACGTTCAAAATCCAACTTGGGCCACGCAGGAGGTGTGTATAGCAAGCAATGACTAAGGCCCACCCAAATGCGTTTAATGAAACGCAGAGTTTCAACAAACTCACTTCTTCATATTATGAAACAAGATCGTGGCCCTTGGTTTCTATCCCCAGTCAACAGTCAAACGTGATCCAACGGGCTGGGAGTCATCTTCCCCAACTGTTTTGAAAATGAGAGGGAAACTCAGACGGTGGCCTGAGCTACAGCGCCACCGTCGTCTCCGGTGAGAGGTCTCCAAAACGCATCAAACATAACGCTTAAACACCCAAACTCACTCATTTTTCTCTCCTGAGCATGAATATGACCTCAAAATTCATTGATTCTTCCTCTAAGTCCAAAACCGATCAAATGTTCAGAAATTCACCCCAATCTTGATTGTCACGATTCTTGCAATTAATGGCACTAGCATGAACTACACTCTTCAGGCTTCAAAACTCACTATCCAAACATGCTTAAAACCTCAAGAATCGTGAGTTATTCTTCTCAACAGAAAATGGCATCACACTTAAAGTGTCTCTAAGTGCTCAATTCTTGTACTGAAATCCATCCTAGCAAAGTCTATAACCTATCCACATGATCATTTCTAATCAGTTCTCCATAATTAAAGCCAAAAGTTGAAAAATGCAAACCTGGTTTTGAGAGATGAACAGATAGTGATTTCCTTCGATTCAGCCTCCAATCTTCTCCAGAATCACTCCAAATTGCACTCTAAAGCTTCTACAATAAGCAATTTGCACTGAATTTGCCTTAATCTCAAAATCCGATTCTTGATGCAGCTCTTACAATTTCAGTTGCTCCCTCTGGTTCCTCTTCAATTCTTGCCCAAAAAATGATCTGAACACATTGCATTGGTTATATAGAAGTGATTAGAACACTCTAGAAACTTCTGTAACTGCCATAATGAGAAATTGAATTTCTCTTGCTCCTTGAAAATCTCTTTTGCACAACTCGTGTTTTGATCTGTTCTTGGCCTTGATTTTGCTTGAATTTCTCAGCTCATGAGAATTAGAATTGAATGGGGATGGTAACTTCCTTGCTTTTGATCCAAGGATGTGAATTGCTTATGTTACTTCCACATGACGTTACAAAATGGAAGTGTGTGAAAATGGCCTCAAATGAAAAATGTAACATTGCCATCATTCTTAGAATGTGTTTTCTAATCAATTTGACATATAACATGACTTTGTTTGGCCATAAATCAAGAAATCACATTTTTTGGCCTTTTAATGACTTTAATTTCTTCCTTTTTAAGCCATTTCAAGCAACTTTGTGTTCTAAGCCAAACCAAACCCTCATGACCACTTGGTTGCACTCAAAACATCATTTTGAACAAGTTCCATGTTGAACCATTTTCCATTTGAAGCTTGCAAGTTGGAGTTATGGACCTATAATCCAAAGTGACCTATAATCTCACTTTCCCAAAATACCCCTGACTTGCAAAGATCATAACTTGAGCTCCACAAATCCTATCAAGGACTTCTAGTACTCTATGGAAAGCTAAGAGGATAAGGAACAACATTCATGTTGACCAAAAGTACATTTGAAAACTTCTTGAAGGGAAAAAGTTTCTTGGAAGTCAAGTGACTTTCACAGATAAATTTCATAGTCATCTGATAACCTGTAACTTGCAAGGACCATAAATTGAGTTATATAAATCCCCTTGAGGATGTCTAGTACTCAAATTAAAGGTATTGAGATTATCTACAAGTTTCATGTTGGCCAAATATCCATTTGAAACTTGTATTTTGACTTATGTGGCTTTGAAGTTGGGCACTAAACAAGGGATTTTACACTGAAACCCTAATTTAGCAACTTCCCACATTCTTGATCCTTCTTTGCTTAACCTTGGCACAACACCACACATGTATCAACATACCAATCCATGAACCCCATGACCTCAAAGAATTGATGCTCTCCAATTTGCACAATTGACCTAGGATTGACTCAGATGAAACCCTAGTTGACTGCACCTCAACTATGGCTCTTGTACTTGAATCAATGACTTGTCTCAGCTTCAATATGGACCTCTAGGCACTCCATGAGATCCATACACACCTCAAATTCATATTCCATGTTTCACATCCCACTGATGATTCTCAATATTCCTCAAGATAGGAGCAAAACCCACATGTAGGCACTCAAACTTCTCAAGACTTCAAATCACTTCTTGATGGCTTGGATGATCTCTCAACTTGGATAAGACCTCTTGCTAGGCTCTTTTGGTAAGAATCACACTTGGACCCCTGTTGGATGAGTGATATGCTATGATATGCCAATGATTGAACTATGTGAATGATGTAACTATGCAAATGAAATGCAATGAAACATAAATCAGGCAAGAAAAGGTTGAGCAAATTTTGGGGTGCAACAATCCGCAGTTGAGATGCTTTATTTTTCCTGATTACATTCTAGCACCTACTTTGGAGGAGTACTCAGTATTGTTGGATGTGCATGTTCTTAGTCAGATGCCTTTTGTTCATATTGATGTTAAACCTGATCTGGCTAAGCTAGCTGCCATAGTACATGTGGATGCTTCAGAGTTACAGGGGGGTTTGATAGAGTGGAATGGGGTGCATGGTCTGCCGAGTCATTTCTCTTTTCTTTTTTCTTTTGTCCTTAAGCCTTTAGCTAGATAGTATCAACACACCCTTTTAGATAGACAACAAAGCGTGGATCCCGTTGAGTACAACGGACGTGAGGGGTGCTAATACCTTCCCCTTGCATAACCGACTCCCGAATCCAGACATGGTTGCGATGACCTTGTCTTTCCTTTTTTATTTAGGTTTTTGCGATTGTTTCCTTTCCCTCTCTTTGGGATAAATAACGAAAGTGGCGACTCTTCTGTTTTTCCGCCGGTGGTTTTTCACAGTTGCGACAAAACTCTTATACTTTTCATATTTCAAAAGTGATTTTGATTTCAAAAGTTGCATAACTTTGCATTACCATGTTTGTATGAACACTTTTGTTTGCAAACTAGATTTCCTCTCAAAGAATTTTTAAAAAATGAGAAACTTGGTCGAAGATCCTATCAGAGGCAAGTTCCTTCTAGATCCTATTGAGAATCATCTTAAGATTTATGATTTAGGGACAAGGCCTTCTCAGAATTGATTAATACAGAAGATTTTTCAAGACTCAGACTGGGGCAAGCTTTTCAAGTGCACAATAAAATAGTCATTTATATAATCAGACAAGCTGAAGCAATTATCAGTTCATCTACAATAGTCAGCTAATCTGGGGCAGTTTACTCGAATAATCCCCAAGAAGCTCTCAATCCTTCCTATAAGGATCATCAACTTAATGCAATTTAACAGTGTGGCAGAGATGTGTTCAGCAGTAACATCTTTATTCCCTAAGCAGATTGGCAGTGATCTCCGTGTTGAGGAATCAACCTTACAGTCTTGTCTTCTCACCAAAAGAGTCGGGCCTTGTCGTCGACATCTGCATTTGCATTTAATCATTATCATCTGCATAATTCAAACCATACACATATCATGAGTGTTTCATCCTCATTTGCATTTCTTCTAAGGTGGTGTTGTTATCCATATCTTACCTTGTACTCAAAGTCCAACTCATTTTGCACTTACCAACATATATTATCGTGTCTATCTGACATTCTTCCAGATATGACATTTCTTATCCAATTGTTTTTCCGGATATGTTTGTTCCTATATTACATCCAATACCACTCTCAGATATTATGATTATACCTTTCATTCAAAGCCATTATTGGATGTATGATACATTTTTATCCAATGCCATCCTTGGATGTCACTCTCGTTTCTCTCTCTAATGTTTTTCCATATTGAGTCTTTGTTTTGATGTTCTTCCAGAACTTATCTGAAGTTTTTCTAGATATTCCCTTTGATTCTGATGTTCTTCCAGTATCTATCCGAGGTTTTTCCGAATTTGTTTTTCTCTCTGATGTTTTTCCAGATTGAGTCTTAGTTCTGATGTTCTTCCAGAACTTATTTGATGTTCTTCCAGATATTCCCCTGGATTCTAATGCTTTTCCAAAATCTTTCCGAGGTTTTTCTAGATATGTTTCTCTCTCTCTCTCTCTGATGTTTTTCCATATTGATTCTTTGTTATGATGTTCTTCCAAAACTTATTTGATGATCTTCCAGATACTCCCCTGGATTTTGATGATTTTCCAGAATCTTTCAGAGGTTTTTTCGGATACGTTTCTCTCTCTGATATTTTTCCAGATTGAGTCTTTGTTTTGATGTTATTCTAGAACTTATCTGATACTTTTCCAGATATTCCCTGTTATTCTGATGCTTTTCTAGAATCTCATTTCCTTTGTACCTATCTGATGTTTTTCCGGATATGACTTTTATTCTGATGTTCTTCCAGAACTCCTTTTATGTCTATCTGATGCTTTTCTAGATATGACTTTTGTTTTTATGTTTTTCTAGAAACTCCTTTGTATCTATCTGATGCTTTTCTAGATATGTATTTATGTTCTGATGTTCTTCCAGAATTCTCTTTGTGTCTATCTGATGCTTTTTCGAATATGACTTTTGTTTCTGATATTTTCCAGAAACTTCTTTGTACCTATCTGATGTTTTTTTGGATATGTATTTATGTTCTGATGTTTTTCCAAAACTCTGTTACTTATATGATGTTCTTCCAAATATGTCTTCAAATCTTTTCCTGTGTATTAATGCTTTTCTAAATGTTTCGAATGTACCTTCAGAATTTTTGTCTTTATCTATTACTCTTCTAGATGTCTTCAATTTGTTTTTGACTTTGGTTAACAACTTTTGAATGTTTTCAGGTCTGTTTCCATTCTCTATCTAATACTCTCCTGGATGTGTTCCAGAGTTTATTCGGCGTTTTCCCGAATACCTTTGATGTTTTCTAGAGTTCATCTAATGCTTTTCTGGGTGTGTTCCAGAGTTTATTCAACGCTTTATTTAAGGGTTGTCCCTCTCTTTCCAAGTATTACTGGATACTCTTTGTCACCCTGACAGACATCCATAATATCTTGTTTCTCCTCAGTCACGTTTTCTGTCACTTATTCACCTGTGGTTTTCTCTTTGTTCTTTTCTAAGTTTTTTTCCAGCATTGCATTCATATCATACCATAAGCATTTTGTGGTATCTTAGGGCAAAAAATTATGCATGTTTGTATTTAAGTATCTCTGATCTTGTCGAGACGAAGATTTTGATCTTCCTATTTCCAGATCGAAGAAACTTAAATATGGGCATCTGTCATACCCTAATTTTTAATTCTAAGATCCCACGACTTTTTTTTGCATCGCCTACATAGCATATCATGTAGTCTGTCATCTCACATAATACCCAATTTATCAGCTGGAATAAACTTTTTAGAATTACAATTGAATCGATCAAACTAAAAGTCAATTGTGCGTAAAATCAGTTGACGAAAAATTTTAAAATCGAGCCTGAAACGTCAGTGATATTAATTTACGTTTTGCATAGTTTAACCTGGCGTGCTCATTTTATTTTTTCGACTACTTTTCTATCACATTTTTGGACAGTTTAAGTCATTATAGCGGGTAAAATTTATTTCAAAATTTGACAAAACGCTGTATTTTTTCCGAATCGTATTTTTTTTGCTGATCAATTTGGTGTACTCATTTTATTTTTTCGAGCACTTCGATACCGGTTCAATTTATCATTTTTTAACCGTTTTTTTTTGTTTATTTAAATTTTAGTTAGATTTTTTTTTTATTAATCTCGATATCTATTCTGAGTATTTTATTCTTTATTTTTCATACTTAGTATTTGAATTTTATTTAATATTTACTTTTTTTCTTTTTTTTTCTTATCACATATTAAGTAATACTTCTTAGACAAGTTTTAGAAATTTCATTTGTTTTGTATGTTATTTAGTAACCCTACACAGCATGCATGACATAAAGCCTGCACGTGAACATATGTGTTTTCTCTTTCTTTTTTTTATAAACAAAAGTAGAAAACTTCACCATTTTTTATATATTAGAGAAAAATAAATAAAAGTTAAACCCACACCATATAACCTCATTTCTTCTCCAAACCATTAATCTCTTTTTTTTCAAGCTTCAAACCATAGGGCTATAAAGATTTCAAAGCATCCTTCATCTCCTCACAACTGTGGCATTCAACTCTTCACAAAGCTAACACGACTCACTACTTCAACTCTCGCGTAAACCAAGCAGTATCACTGTCATGCTATAACATCATTAGCATCGACGAAAATTTTGACCACCACACTGTTGCGTACAGAGCCGAGAGACGACGAACCGCTGCTGGTGAAGCAAGAGGAGAGCTTAGTTTTTTTTTTTTTGGTAACATAATCTCTTACTTTTATTTTACTATTATTATTATTATTATTAAAGTAAAGTTGAATTGTTTTGTTATTTCCTTGGCCCAGTAACGTGCTCACTCTTCTTTTTTTTTTTTCATATATGAACCTTTGTTTTAATAATAATAATCTTTCTCTTAGTTTAGTTCTAAAAAGATGAAAAAATCTTTCTAACCGAAAAGATTGTGAGTATTTGTTTTTATTAGTTAGTTGTGTAATAAAAATAATGTAATTTTTTTTGTTTAATTAGAACTATTTAGTTTTAGTTTATTTTTAAATCTGAGTAATACAAAAAACAAAAAGATTGTAATTATTTGTTTTATTAGTTATTTGTGTAATAGAAAAAAATGTAAAAATATTATATTTTTTATAATTATTAATTAGTTTAAATATATTTATTTAATTTTATTAATTAAATTATTAATTAATCTGATTAAATATTAATATTTAAGTCGATTAATAATTCTCTTATTGCCTGATTTTATCTTGCGACTGTTTTGCTTTCATGTTTTGAGCTCACTAACAACTAACTTCGTGTTAACATTTGCAACTTAGGATTGGAGTCGTCGTGCTCCAGGTAGTCGTCCCGCTGTGGACATTTTCCTTGTTTACCTTTGCCATAGGACTTGGAGTCTCCGTGCTCTATTCAGTCGTCCCGCCGTGGACATTCCCTTCCTTGCTAACTTAACCTTAGTTTAGAGTCGTTGCACTCTATGTAGATGTCTCACTGCAGACATTTACTTTTCTCTTTGGAATCTTGACAATAGTCAAGAATTCCTCACCCTTTTGAGGGGTATTACGGTTGCTCTGATTCCATTCCCGCAGGATACGTAGGCACGAGATGCGATGTCTTGGCGAACATACTTTGCATATACCTTTAGATCTATACCTTAGAACTTTTCCTTTAGCAAGTCCACTTTAGCATAACACAAATACTAACAAGAGGTTCATGTAGAGTACTACAGATACTTAGGATGCTAACACCTTCCCTAGGTATAATCAATCCCCGAACCATAGATCTCTTAGCTGTGTTATTACATAGTGCATTTAGGGTTTTCTTCGATCTTTACCCTTTCCTTTAGATAAATCAAAGCTCGATGGTAAACTTCATGATTTGTGATTCAAGTTAATTCAATAACTTGATATCTGATTCTCACCGCAATAGGAGTGTTTGAATTTTCTTTTGAATAATTCACAAAGTTTTTTAAAACTTCCTCTAGAGTGGAAAGCTTCTCTAGTTCGTAAAGTTGATGATGTTTTTTCACTTTGAGATGTAGGAATGTAATAATTTGAAATTAGATTGTTTTAATGTGCTTAGTGTGTTGATGTTGAATAGTATTTCCATAGAGATACACGATGCTTACATTATCATAATAGACTAACATGGCCTTTGAGATAGGATAATGTAGTTCCAAAAGAAGATTCTTAGGCCAACATGACTCAAATATTATATTAGCGACTTTATGATATTCGACTTCAATACTCAAATGAGACAATGTAGGTTTTTGTTTCGTAGACCAAGAGATGAGTTTTTTCCCAAGATATACACAATACCCATATGTGGACCTTATAATGTCTTTGATGATATTATCAATGAAAGAATTATATACGTAGACCAAAATTAAGAGTACCCTGAATATATCGATTTACATGCTTTAAGGCAGACATATGTTATATTTTTAAATCATTCATAAACAAACACTTGTCACATAATATAAGTGATATTAAGATTTATAAAATTCAAGTATTTAAGTACTCCAATAAGACTATGATACTTATTAGAATCATTATATGTATTTCCATAATATCCTCTTAAGTTGGCTTAGGTGTGCACCTGTGTAGCAGATGGTTTGCAAGAAGATATATTTGCGTGCTAAATAATTTCCTTAACTTATTTCATTTGTGACAAAAAAAAACCTCTTATGTGTCTGGTAATATAAATACCGAGAAACTAACTAAGAGGATCTAAATCCTTCATAAAATTTTTGGAGCTAAGTTAATTATGATGGATTGTCTAAGGGAATTTGAAAAGGCAACTAAAATGATGTGATCCATATAGAGAAGGACGTCATTACCTCATCAGTAGATGAATAAAAAATGATAAAAGATGAGAGAGAAGCCCAAGGTAACAACATAGTTAGTAAATAGTTGATACCAAGGGTGCTTGTTTAATTCCATATAGTGACTTCCTGAGTAAGCATACATAAACAGAATGTTGAGGATTTCAGAAAAATGGTGGTTGATGCATGTAGACAACTTCATCAAGATTGGCATGTGAAATTTGTTCTTAACATAGAATTGATGACAACAACATAGTTTTGATAGAGTAATGTCCAATACCGCCCATATGGTGGTTGGTTTGACAACGGGACTACAAGTCTCACCATAATTGATACCATTTTATTAAACAACACTATCACCTGCAAGAAGAGCATTGTACCCCTAAAAGATCTGTAATATTTCTTTTTATTGCTATAAATCCACAAACTTTGAATAATATTAAGCATTAGGTAGACGAGGCACTAAGTACTACCTCTTATTTTCGATAAGAGGATCATATTCGTATTTCACGACCATTTTTCAATTATGATCATGTAATTCGTGAATGAGATTGGTGGTAAATGCATAAATAAATTTTGCATATGAGGCAAGGAGATTAAAATTTTTGTGAGGCTTAAAAAATCCATGTTCTGCTCGGGTGGTCAATTGAGGTTAGAAAGGTGGGTGATGTGGTGAAATGATTGGGTCAGCGGTTTATGGTGAAGATAATTATGAGTATGAGATGTGATTTTGTGTATGTACTGTCATTTTTTGGGAGGCTGAGGCCACGATAGGATTTGGGGATGAGGTAGTTTTGGTTGATGGGGTGGCATTTTGAGCAAGGGATAGTTAGTTTGCTGTTGTAGTGTTTGATGAGAATATGTTGGATTAAAGTTAAGAAATGGTGTGTCGCTTATATCAAAAAATTCTTAATTAGAGGCTGGAGGGAAATTTAAGGTATAAAATGAAAATATATTTTCATCAAAGGTGACATGCCTAGAAATGGTTATTTTACAACTCAACAACTTATAACATTTATAACTTATATGATTTAAAGCATGATCTAAAAATACACATGTTGTTGAGCAAGATTGTAATTTATTTCTAGAGGTAGATGGAATAAAAGAGTAACAAGAAAACCAAATACTTTAAGGTGAGAGTCTGACGAGTCTTTTTAGTAGAGAAATTTAGTAGGATTTTATAGGGCATGCTTTTATTGGTGAGGATATTAAGGAGTAAATTGGCCATTTGTGGTGCATGATACCAAAAATGAGGTGGGAGAGAGGAATTTTCTACAAGGGTGTGAATGATATTATTTATTTTGTGCCAGACAAATGCCCAATAATACGAGGTCTACTTATCTAACCCGCTCCATTGAGCCCAAGGTATAAATACCTTCACAAAGGGTTTTTAGGTATACAATCTCTAATCTTCACTTTCACTATCATTATCTTGAAATCTATACTTATTTGGGCGTTGGAGTGCTAACCATGCAGGTACCCCCACTTTGATTCATCGTATCAGAGATTAGAAACATTGATTCAAGATCAACATTAATTAACCATGTTGATTCAAGATCAATGTATTTGGTTAAAGAGATATTGTGATTGCAATCTCTGATCCACGATGTTGTATCACTAAATTGCTCACGAAGCTTTGCTCTTCTATAGTTTCCACAATCCTCTCCATTTATGGTTCTGAAATGAAATAGTGGCACTGTATGTGGGAATCAACTTATAATTCTTGTGATTTCCATGAGGTTAAGATTGCTTCAAAAACATCGTCAAACAAACGGTAATTCGCCGAAAAAATTATGGATCCAGACCTCCGGTTTACCAATTCATAGCTCCCTAAAATCCAAAAGTTGGAACTAATTCGGCGCGTCCATAGAGGGTTATCACAGTTGATTCATCTAACTATCATTTCCACTATCAAGATCCGCGAGCGCATAGAACGACCAAAGAAATAACTTCATATCCAGATCTAGATTTGCACCGAGGTCTGAGGGTGGTTCCATGAAAGTCGGGCCAAAACTTTGCAATCTACCATCTGACACGTTCGTGACCGGGCTTCCCGCTATTGCTAGAAGGATAAAGAGGGAGTCAATGCTCGATATGGAAAATTCGTAGTTAATGGAGCCCGGGTATCATAAACTCATAGTTAACATCGGGTGTCGAACAAATATCGGGGTGCATCTTGCAAGCATCATAGGGTTTCCACTAAATGCACCAGGGCTTCCACCGAGTGGACAACGAAGCATGGGTCCACTAGAAAATATCTGCGAGATATATCTCGAACCCTACCCTCAAGAAGATGGGTCGATATCCAACTTCGATCATTGTCCAACACTACAGTTGGACATATTCACCATATAAGCTTCCAAGTTCTGTTTGAGAAAGGGTGAACAAGCTAGAGTTCATCATCCCTTGGTCGAACAACCAAGTATCTTAGTATTTCAAAGAAGCTCTGAGTCCAAATATATCGGTTCGTACTAACCCCAAATAGAAAAACCAGGCACATCCATTTAAGGTCTTCCATCTCCCAAGCCAAAGACCCAGTCCTCCAGATCAGTCAGCAGTCAAACCATCCAGACAACACTTTAGGATGCTACTCAAAACATAACATATATACTTTCTAATTAATTTCAAAAGTTGTAGCTGAATTCAAAACATTTAACATAAACTTCAACTAACTCATCAAACTGAAGTACTTAACAAAATTAACCCAATTATTTGCTCAAAACAGATAAATGCCTCGTTCCCTGATGTTACAGATCAGAGCATTAAACCAACTAAATAGAGATAAATGATAAAATAAACAAAGAAAAGCTCTAATACCATCTTCCAACTCGTATCATCACTCACTCCTGAGTATCTGTACAACATCGTACAGAACAACACAAACACACAACAAAGAAAGGGTGATAATATGCTCAAATAAATTAACAGTGTAAGAGAATTCAAGGGTAATTTAAATCACACAATCAACAATACACATTCAATCTACACTACAACACAACAATCAACTCATAAAGCTTTTATCGATTCATTATGACTCACAACTCGACTCTATGCACGCAGTACTAATTTGGACATCATAAGTTTGTTACTAATCCCGTCCACTGGATAATGGTTCCTCATTCAAACCATGTCCCCACTTTTGAACCCCGGGTCCCCACTTCTGAACCCCGTACAAACATTGGTTCCCACTTTTGAACCCGTGACTCGCCTCTTTTAACACACTGACACAAAATGATGCATGACATACAAAGTAATGCAACAAATGGTTCCACTTCTAACCATTAATAACATGCAGTACAACATTCAGAGTAATCCCCATTTCTGAACTACCTACCTTAACATAAGAAATCATACTTACATTCACAACACATAGTTATAATCACAATTCCATAATTCACAAGTATGATCATATTTATGCGATACATCATAACTCACACATGTAATTATAATTCACTATAATTAACTTAAATATTATTTAACTCATCATAATATTTTATCACTACAATTTAATCTTAATAAAACATCTCAATTAGTAGCTAAACATCCATTGCACGCGAAAATAGAATCAAAACTTGAACCACCAACTCAAAAATAATCACTAGCGGTCATGTCGCACAACCCGTCACTGTCCCCTTTCACAACCCGTCACCCCTGTGATGATCGGCAAGAGAAATCCCACCTAGAGACCATGATGATCTCCTCGTCACCCTCCTGGAGATCGTCAGTTATCCCAAACACATGACGGGAAGCCCATCTCGCTCGTGACACCTGTCACGCTATTGTAGAAGCTCTGATTTCGACCTCCAGCACTCCAATTCGCACAAAAAATAATATATACATATTATACAACAACCAAACCATTACATACGCATAAATTATCATCCAATTTCATCAATTAATAATGAATTCAAGGTTATATTCATAACACCAAATATACAACAATGACATTCATAATATTCATATTCATATCCATCTATCATGCATAAATTACAACAATATAAAGAACACAAAAGTATACATTAAACATTGAAACTAGCATGGATTTTACACAATCATCTTCAAAACTCATAAGGCATAACAATGGTGAAGAAACCTAGAGGAGGGTGAGGAACCATCTCTACCTTTCATGCAATAAACATATATTCAAGTAGTTTCCCTACCTGAATTTCCAACAACTCCTCAAACTTTAGCTATGGTGTTCTTCTTCTCTCTCAAACTCTTGTTCTTCTCTTCTCACACTTGGCTCTTTTTCTCAATTCCTAAACTTATATGTACTGACAAGTTTGGCTCCATTAACCCATCCCATTAATATTAACTTATTTTTCATATTTCTAATTATTCCACCCTTACCTTTAACTTATCCCTACTTTCACCACCCTATCCCACATCTTCCAATATTTATAATTTCACCTAAAATTCACAATTATACTATTTCTTCTATTTTATTATTATTTAATTATTATCCTATTACTTTAATGTAATAAACTACACTAATTACCCATAAACCTAACAAAAGCACATAACACATGTTATCACCAATCAATTAATTAAAAATAATTTTAAATCACTTAAATAATTAAATAAAAGCAACAAAAATTCAATTAAATAAATTACTTGATTCGGGGTGCCTACATATTACACGGGTGCTGTCGGAGATGCTTTGTAATTCCGACTAAAACAATTAATTCCCCTCAATGCCGAGCTTGCCTAAAGATTCTAGGGGTGTTATCGGAGATGTTTTACACGTCTGACCAAAACAATTAATACCCCTCAACGTCAAACATACCTAAATATTTTAGGGGTGCTGTCAGAGACGCTTTGCACGTCCAACCAAAGCAATTAATTCCCCTCTACGTCGAGCACGCCTACTGATTTAAGGGGTGTTGTCGGAGATGCTTTGCACATATGACTACAATAATTGGTTCCTCTAGGGGTACTATAGAAGATGCTTTACACGTCTGAATACAACATTCAAATGCCATCTTGTCAAAAAATTACACATACCTATGTGTATTGGCACCCCCTTCGAATCTAGCCAATCCAAGGGACGTGAGTGATGGAGCCTGGAGATGTTCACCTCGATCCTGCTTGTACCTCGGGGAGAGGGATAAGGATATTTTACCCCTAGCCAGAGAATGATCCTTTGTGATGCAGAGTGTAGTTTAAAAGCATGTCAGCATCTAACTGGTTTCATGTCCCTCATTTATTAGTCTATTTTAAAATATAATTGCATTTTACCAAACTCGTACTTTATTCTTGTGAATATGATTCAAAGCATAGTCGCGTCTAGCCAGTTGCATGTGAAATCATTACGAGTGTAGTTTAAAGTATAAATTCCTAGAGCTGAGCTTATGTCTCACCATTACACATCCAATGTAAGGACACATTAACCTGAACAAATGTTTCACTTGTGCAAGTACGTTCCAATTACATCCACATCCAACTGGCTCGACATTCTGCTAAGACAACGCGTACATATCAATACAACATGCTCGCAAGCAAAGCATCCAAACATGGCATCATAGAAGACTTAAGGTTATTTATAATTTAAGCAAATATTATTTACTGCTCTTTATAGCAGTCAAATCTAAAAATTACAGGGCTTAAAATCAAACCTTGATGCTCTTCGACTCTCAATAAATGGAAAATCATGATTAAAAATAGTGCAATATGAAACTGAAAGAACAAACATGCAAAAGGTAATACTATAAATAAATATTGTTTACAAACCAAGACACAAAGTCTCGGAAAAATCTTATAGGAACAAACAAAAATAAAAGAGAAAGAGGAACACGAAAACCCTCAAAGGATACAACTAGGAAAGGATACAACTAATCAGTAAATCTCTTATGTGCTTTCTAGGAACCCACTATGAAAGGATACAACTAATTGGTAATGACAAAAGGCCGAAAAAAATCCTCGTGCCAACTCCAATGTTTGATCCTGGACCCGATACACGACTTCTACAACCCGCTAAAGGGACTCTTAAGATTTCTGTCGTGCGACAACCACTTCCTTCTCAATGCCTTTCAAAGCATTGATTTGCACATCCTTCTTCTATTGAAGAAATTTTTGATTTGCTTCTAATGCACAACATGCTTCCACCACATCTTTAGAAGGCTTCTTTCAATGTTTCTATCCCTCAGCAAGAGAAGCCTTCAACCTCATTATCTGAGCAACCAATGTTGACGAAGAACTATATCAATATACATCTTTTTGGAAAGCGTCAACAAGCTCGTCCTCTACCTGCAACTCGGCCAACTCCTTCTAAGCCTTGAAATTTTCCCACTTAAGGGCCTAACATTTCTCCTTTAGCTCGTCCCGCTCCCTAGAAAGGTCTTCAGAGCCTCGTACATCGTCCTGGCCAATAGGTAGCATCGAAATTAGAGATCCATCCCTAAATAGGGTTCGAGAAGCATCTGCAAAAAGATCTTGCCTATCAGTTACACATAAGCTTCGAACGAAGGCTAGGTCCTCGTTGTCCACAACACCAACAAATTCTTTTAAGGTGTCGGGTACCCGAGATGGAAGAACGCTAAAAAGACAAAAGAAATGAGTAAGATCCTCCAACTCAATGTCTCCCATCAAATGAGACCGCTTGCAAGAACCTCCTTCAGTAGGAGCAAAAGGGTTGTCACCCTAATTCCTCTTAACAAGAGAACAAGATGGTAAAGGCTCATGGACGAAGAATCTGATCGCTTTAGTGGTCAGTTGTTCCACCTTAAGGAGTTATACCCAAGATAGTAGTCCCCACTACTACTAGGGCATCAATTGTAACTGGTGCCCGAACCCCTGAAGCAGAAGTAATAGAAATAACATGAGCCATCGGCACCCGCCCATATAAGCCAATTGTAATACCTTAATCATTGGCGAATGCGAGAACCTTTTGCACCATCGATTAACAGAAAACAATTTACTGACAATATAAAATTTAACAAAAACGATTAACTGGCGATACACAATTTATTTACACTGCCGGTGCACACCAATTAAATTCATTAATAAAATATACTGTATATGTTAAGTAAATACAAGTTAATATATACTAAATATGTTAAATAAATACAAATCATATATACTAAATATAAAACAATACTACCTCTGGTTTTTATTTTAAGTCGTTTTGAGAAAATATTTTGTATCACAATATAAGTCGTTTTAGAATATCAATGAATCATTAATGTTATTTTTTCTATTATACTCTTGATTATTTATTATTCCTTCTCCTTTCAATTATATACATTTGTCTTTCTAATATCATTAATAAATGACAATTTTGTAAACCTTTTCATAATTTTTTCTTTTCCATAATACAATTATTATATTTAATAATATGTGAAAAGTAAAAAATAAGTTATAATAAAAAAACGGAGGAAATATTTACACATACAAGAAAGAAAAAGTCAAAAAATCAATTATATATTCTCATTCTAAACTACTAGCGTCTAGACGGGCACTCGCGTGCCCGTCTGTCTGCTTTTTTATTGCACACATATCAACATAAATGATATATTTTTATTTAATATTAATTTTACATGGAAGTTATGTGGAAAGTTATTAGTATGAAGTTATAGGAAAGATGATATTAGTTGTTTAATGAAAGTTATTGTGTAAGTTATATATTTTAAAATAAGGGTAAATTTGATATAAAAAAAAGATACACCAAAAACCAAATATTGCCTTTTATATATGTTATAGATAGATTATTGTGTAAGTTATATATTTTAAAATAAGGGTAAATTTGATATAAAAAAAAGCTACACCAAAAACCAAGTATTATCTTTATATATGTTATAGATTCATTGAATGATTTATAAATTAAAAAAAACAAAGAATAAATTATAATAATTTGCCCAATTAAGTTATGACATATGAGTGAATTATTTTATTTAATAAACAATAGGCACATCCATTCCAAAAATAATAATAATGTTAAACAAAGAGAAAGAGCCAAACATCTCCGTAACGTTCAACAAAATTCAAATAGGTGGTTCGGAACCAAATCAATTAGGTTCGGAAGGGCCCACGGGAGCGTCTTACAAGGAACCGACTTTCACCAGGGAAAAGAATAAAAAGGATTCGACGGCCAATCCAAAGAGAGTGAACAATCATATTCTTCCACGTGGCGCATATTTTTTCTAAAACCTGTGGGTGACCCACTTCCACTTATGCGCGCGTGAGACCTACTAGTATCTATCAACCATGTAAGAATTTTGCTTGGCAGTTTAATTACAAGTAAAAAAATAAATATATTTTGTTCGCAAAAAAAATTGTTAAATTTATTTTATTATTAAGAGTGTATATAGACTTGTCCAAATCAATATTTAATTTATATAAAATATTTAAAATAATCACCGATCACATCAATAAATCAATTTAAATAAATTCACTTTTTTTTTATTGAGTTGGGTTGGATAATGTGTTACTCAAATAAATTTTTCTGTTTTATTAATATTAATGACTAAATGATGAGTTAGTATATTTTTTTAATAAAAATTATTTAACGTTTTTATGTTCTTAAAAAAATTATTATTGTTATTTAACATCATAATAATAAATAATATATTAATTAATAAAAATTATTATAAAATACTAGTAACAAATTAAAGCTGTATAACATAAAATTATATTAGTATCAAAATAATCAAAGAATGAAATGTCTAAAATTAATTAAAGTCAAGATTTACTAAATGGTAAATGTTCGAGAGATTAAAATCGCAACAACTAATTAATATTTATCAAAATTATTAAAATTGTAACAATTAATATTTGATTAGTTAGTTAGAGGATTTTTTGTGTTTGAGTTTGGATTTACTCAAAATCTAGTTTTTTTTAATGATTTTTTAGTTTTTAAACTCATATCCATTTAATTACCCGACTCAATTCACATTTCTAGAATTTTTAATGGATTTAACTCATTGTGGATTGATCCAACCCATATACATATTTATAGACGAACACTCGCGTGTACATTTGTCTATTTTTTAATGTGCATCAATGAAAATATAATTGATATTTTTTATTTAAATATTATTTTTAAAATACAATACGTAGAAATTCATAATAGAAAGTTATGTGAAAGTTAATAATAATAATTTTAATAAAAATTAATAAATAAATAAATTATATAATAAAATAAAGATAAAAATAATAGAAAAATAAACTACAATGAAAAATATTCCTCCTGTAATGTTATAGATTATTAGTGTGTTAGATTTTATTTTAATGCTAGAAAATGTCATGATTGGTCAAAGTTATTCGAGTAAAAGATAGCAAGTAAAATTGTAAATAAAAAATAACTAAGTAATTTAATTATTCTTTTTATTCATTGTAGATTCAAAGTTTTTGATATTTTACGAACTATAGGAAATAATTGATATTTAATGAAAAACTATATGATTTAATTAATTCTAAATTGTCATTGTGTTCAATTTTGTCACGACCACTAGGTTTATGTTCATTATTTTTATGATTTTTTTTACTATAAACTGAGTAGTCAGTTTTGATATTAAATGATTCAATTTTTTATATTGCAGTTTTAGAGATCGAATAGTAATCATTTCTATAAAATTCAGCGTTAATCACTATTAGGACTGATAATGAACCGAACTAATTCGAAAATAGTTTAAAATTCGGTTCGACAATTAGATCGTTGAATTAGGTTCATGAACCAAATGAACTGAATATAAAGGAAAAACTAAGTTCGTTAACTAAATTAATTGAACTTGAATCATACGTAGTTCGACTCGTTAGGTTAATGAGTCAACTCGATTATATGTGAGAAATATTATATTGTCTTTAAGAGTAGGCTTAAAGATTTACTTCAAATCTTAACCCTATATTGTCCATTTTGTATTAGTTATAATAGTAAAACTGACAATTGCATTTAGAGTCATCCTTGTTGAATGCATTATGACATTTGCTAAAATAACATGTGTAATGAAGGCTGCAAGTAGTGTAATCATGGAAATTATTAATTTCTAGTAATTTTTGGTGTACTATTTCATTAAATTTGTAAGGTTTCTAAATATTTAGATGAAGTTGTGGATTTTTGAGATGAATTTTAACTCCAATCGAGTAGTTTTTGAATTACACTTTAAAATGTATCTCTTGAAAGTTGTGTAGTTTTTGAATTAGTAGATTTTTGAAAAAAAAAATTAAATTCCAATCTGAAAACTTTTATTTTATTTCAATATTTTCTTTCTAAAAAATATTAATTTAAAATGTCAAATATATATATAAAAAAGAAGACTTGAAAAAAGACTTTTAAGTCCGTGAATCAAATGAGTTGAACTTAACGAGATGAACCTATCGACATGAACCGAATTGTTCGTGAACTTGTAACGAGTTGAATTTGAGCTTAAAAAAAGTTCGTGTCGAACTCGAACTAAGATTTGAACTGAACCAATTCTTAATGAGTCGAGCCGAGTTAAGGCGTGGTCGACTCAACTCACCTCATTTCCAGTTCTAATCACTGTTAAAGCAACTAACTATTAATATTTTCACGACTATTTATTTAGTTAGTAATTATGCTCATTCGAAGTGTAAGAATTGAAATTCAATTTAGCCAACTCTCCTACATGGAAATAATATTAAGTATTTTTGATAATGAGGATTTTCTCATCTAAATTTTTTTAATAATTAGTATTTTTATTTTTTTTGAAATTGACATACCAAACTTATTTGTTGATAATTCTAATTTGAAGTATTCTTGAAATTTTAAGTTCAAAATGGACATGTGTTATAATCTTTTGAGAGTTGTTTCATTGAATGATTGTTACTAATGTTAAAAGAAAGAATCCACGTGTCTTCTAGAGAGAGGGTCCAACCTCCAACCTCTCTCTAGAAACTTATCGTGTTCTATCCCTTGTGTCTAGGGTTCCTTTTCCCATTTGTTTTAGGATTTCCTGCGGCGGTTTTTTCTGTCTTTTCTCCCAACTAATATGGTTTCTTCCCTTTTCATTAAGGTCCTTCCACATTCCCTCTTCGTATTCCTTTTCGCTCTTGTATCTTGGATCTGGTTGTGTGTTTGGATCCTATGGATTAATGGAAGAACACCCCTTTATCGAAGGAAGAAGAAGAAGGAGTAACTGCAGAAATTGAAGAAGTTTGTGGAGAAGAGATTTTCGAACGTACTTTGGCGGGGAAGCTTTGGAGCGACAACAATTTTAATTCAAGGGTGTTTACAAATACAATGGTGGGTGTGTGGAAGCTCAAAGACCCAGTCGAGACGCAAGAACTGAACAAAAACCTTTTCTTATTTCACTTTGGTTCGAAGAGGGATCTGGAAAGTGTGTTGCAAAAGGTCCTTGGAGCTTCGATAAGAATTTACTAGTCCTAGATCTAGTACCAGGTGAAGAACAACCCTCTGATCTAAACATGCACTTTGAATCCTTTTGGGTGTGTATCTACAAGCTACTTCTCGTGCTTAGATCAGAGGCTATAGCGAAGAAGCTAGGTGGAATCTTGGGAGAGTACTAGGATTTAGACCAAAAGGAAGCTTATCGTAATGGCAGATTTCTGAGAGTGAAGGTGAAGATTGATCTCAAACAACCAGTGAAAAGAGGAACGGTAGTGAGGTTCAAGGATAAAAATCTGTATGTGCACTTCAAATACGAGAGATTGGCAATATTCTATTTTATTTGTGGGAGGCTGAGACACCAACTGAAGGATTGTGAAGCAGTTGGAGAATTGAGTGAGGAAAACTTTGAGGATCTTGAAGAACAAGAACTATCATATGGGACTTGGCTAAGAGCTTTGCCATTACCAAGGATACCAGAGGAATAGAAGAAAAAAGAATCCAACTCGAGCTCATGTAGTAAAAGCTTGTTCAACATTTCATCAAGGAAAGTTAGGTGTGATAGTAAGAGTAAAGGGGAAAAAAGGGAAAGTGGAACAACGCCAAAAGGAGCAGGTTGGTAGTTTAAGAGAAGATGCTGCAAAAGGGAAAGAGAAAGTTCAAGATGGTTGCCTCCTTGAAATAGAAGACGTTGCAGAATTGCTAAGGGCAGTGGATATCTCAACAAAAGAGAAGGAGCAAGAAAAAAACAAAAGGCGGAACCTGTTAAAATAAAGAAGTGGACAAGGCGTGAGATAACTAGGAAAAGTAGTGTCAAACAATCAAAGAAGGTGGAAATGGAGATTGGTAAGAGGTAACTTATTGATGTTATGATTGTGGATGGAACAATGGAAGGACGTGGAAGTGGAGATAAGAAACTTAAGGGCCAGGGAAGGTCAGTGTAGAATCAATTACAGGAACCAGAGGTGGTGTTGGAAGACCGACATTTCCTGCAACAATGAAAATCCTCAGTTAGAATTGCAGGGGGATAGGGAGTCCCCGTGCGGTTCAAGCCTTGTTAAGGCCCATCCGTGTTGAAAACCTCGACATGGTGTTTATAATGGAAACCTAACTCAAAGTTAATGAAATTCAGACCATTAAGTTCAGGAGTGGGCGAAGTATGGTCATGGTGTGGATTGTAGAGGAGTTGGGAGAGAAAGATCAGGTGGTCTTCTTTTGTTGTGGAAGAAGAGAGTTCAATTATAAATTCTTTCCTACTCCCTTAACCATATTGAATTTTCTATCCTAGATGACTGTGATAATAGGAGTTGAAACTTCAATGGGGTTTATGGTTTCTCAGAAGAGCAGAACAAGAGAAGAACTTGGGGCTTGACCCAGGAGTTGGACAATAAATATGGATATAGAGTGATTTTAGTAGGGGATTTGAATGATGTGGTGTATGATCACGAGAAGAAAGGGGGTAATTCCAAATCTTCTAGCCAATTATCTGTTGGAAGGCGATCTTTGGATAATTCGGATCTTACTGGTTTGGGATTTGAAGGATACCCTTTTACTTGGACAAATGATAGATATGATAGTGAAAATATCCAGTGCAGGTTAGGAAGAGTTTTAAGATCCAATAGTTTTGTCAATAGATTTTCTCCCATTAGAGTGATCCACTTATCTCGTTTTGGTTTTGATCATGTATTCCTGACCATTATTCTGGAGGATGTGTCTGGAGGTAAGGAGAGGAAAAGAAAACACCTGATCAGATTTGAGGAGGTGTGGACCAGGGATTCTTGATGTGAAGAAGCTATTCTGCAGCTATGGAACAATTTTGGCTCAAGGCGTTTGACAAGCTCTCTTCTATAAAGGAATTTGATGAGGTGTTTCAGGAGTATAGGTTTGGGGAGATTAGCAAGGAATTGAAGAGAATTGAGTATTTGCTTAAAGATGAAGAAAGATGGGATAGTTGTGAAGATTATATCAATACTAACAATGCCTTTGTGGGTCAAAGGAACAACCTCCTTCAAGCAGAGGAAATCATCTAGAGGTAGCGGAGTCAGGCTCTTTGGCTGAAGCATGGAGATAAGAATACTAAGTTCTTCCATGGAAAAGCTGAGCAAAGGAAAATAATGTAGAATATCCAGAAGCTCAAGGATGATAATGGCCATTGGTGGAGAGGCAATCTTCACTCTGAGAGGTTATTGGTTAACTATTTTTCTAAACTCTACTCATCTTCCTTCCCTTCAAAAGTCGAAGAGATTTGTTAAGTTGTGCAAGACAAACTTAAGTAACACCACATCTCCATGTGCAAAGAGTGATTCACCATTCAGGTGGTTAAGGAGGCCCTGTTTCAAATGAATCCTCTTAAATCCCCTGACCCCGATGGTCTTCCAAGTATCTTCTACCAAAAGTATTGGCATATAGTGGGACTTGAGGTCAGTAGATTGGCGTTGGAGGTGCTGAACAACAACAAAGACCCAAGATCAATTAACAACACTCACATTGCTCTGATACCTAAGTATAAGAACCCATCAATACCCAAGGACTTTCGTCCCATCAGTCTCTGCAATGTTATGATGAAGATTATCATGAAGACGGTTGCAAATAGGACTAAGCCGTTACTCCCAGAGATCATCGATGAGGAATAAAGTGCGTTGGTCAAAGGTCGTCTTATTACAGATAATACTCTGGTGGTGATGGAATACTTCCATTGGATGAAGAAAAATAATAAAGGGAAAAGGATTGTCATGGTGCTGAAGCTTGATATGGAAAAAGCGTATGATCGTTTTAAATGTTCTTTCATTTCTACGATCCTCACATCTATGGGCTTCCTTGATACGATGGTCAAACTTATCTACAAGTGCATATCTTGTGTGTCATATAAAGTCCTGATCAATGGCCAACCAAGCATGAGCTTTAATCTTGAAAGAGATCACCATCAAGGAGATCCCCTTTTACCCTATCTGTTTATTTTATGTGCTAATGCGCTTTCAAGTTTACTGAAGAAAGGATTCCAAGAGAAAAAGATCCATGGAATCAAAGTTTCTAAAAGGGCCCCTGTGGTTTCTCATCTATTTTTTTGCGGACGACAACTTATTTTTTGCTAGGGGAAAATGTGACTGAGGCATACAACATTCTGGATATCCTTCAAAAGTACCAAATGGCGTCAAGATAAAGGGTTAACCTTGAGAAGTCAGAAGTTTCTTTCAGTCAAAATGTGCACGAAGAGGAAAACATATTGATCCAGGAAAGGATGAGGGTAAAGAAGGTTCATAGACACTCAAAGTACCTTGGTCTTCCTGCTGTGTTTGGCAAGTCAAAGAAAGAGATATTTAGGTTGGTTGTTGAAAGGGTTTGGAAAAAGATCAAGGGTTGGAAGGAGAGATTCTTGTCAAGAGCTGGTAAAGAGTTTTTGATTAAGGCTGTCGCGCAAGTAATCCTAAGCTGTATAATGAGCTCTTATAAGCTCCTGGAGGCTGCCCGTTAAGAGATTGCAAGTATGTTTGCAAGGTTTTGGTGGGGATCCGCAAATGGTGTCAGGAAATGAAGGTGAGAAAAACACTTAGAAGGGGGGAGGGGGGGGGGGTTGAATAAGGGTTTAGAAAAAATATGGCAATAACACAACACAAGATTTTTATCCTGGTTCGTTGAACTCAACTAATGCAGTCCACCCTATCAAGGTGATTTGCCTTTCTCTACAAGGACGTAATCCACTATATTCAAACAGATTACAGTGTCAACCACTAAGAACAATTGTCTTAGTCTTCTCAAGAAATCTTGACCACAACTTGGTCTTCTTAAGGAATCTTTTACAAATTAATGTAAACTAAACAAGTGTTTAAGTTGCTTCTACAAAGCTTTATCACAACTGTGATTTTTACACTTAGCTTAAGAATGAATAAAACTATTCAACTTTGAGTAAGAAAGATTGTATGAGAGTTGTTGAATAATTTCAATGAGTTTTTCAATAATTCGTTAACCTTGAAGAGATGTTGAAGACGTCCTTTTATAGTGCTGAAAGTCCAATGCTTGAAGACTGTGCAAGTAGAGTAGCTGTAGCCTTTTGTCTTTATATGACTTTTTCTTTCTCAGAAGTGGAATGTTCAGAGAAATTCCTTTTTCCTGAATCCTTGTGTCTATCACAAATAAGGAATAGTTCCGTTGGAGAGGACATTGAGAATAGTACCAAGTCTATTCACGTGCTGACATCTTTTCAAACGTAAATAACATCAGATCCTCTGATGTGCTTCTTGTTCTTCAGATCAGATTCAATGATATCAGAGTTACAACAACAATGCTTCAGCGTGAGTGATCTGATCAGAGCATACTTGTTTATCAGAGCCTCTGTACTTGCAGCGTAAAGTACATTCAGAGTCTTCTGAAACAATGCTTTAAACTCTTCATACAAAATCTTCAACTACGCTTCAGAGTCTTCTGCAGCTTCTGCTTCAGAGTCTCTTCTGGCAGCGCTCAGAGTCTTCTGATCACTTGCTTCTGATGCTTCAGAGCTTTGCGTAGAATACTGTTCAGATGCATTTTTGCTTCCATAATAATATTTAATTTAATATCTGAAACAAAAATACTAGAACAAAATTAGAGTATATATTTTCTTAATACAAAATTTCATTAGAGTTATCATCAAAACATAGAGATATAATTAAACACCAATCTATGTTATAACAGGAAAGTCCACTGGTTGAAATGGGACAAGCTGGCTCGGGCAAAAAATGTGGGAGGGCTGGGGTTTTGTGGCATTAGTGATTTCAATATCAGTTTGTTGGGGAAGCACTACTAGAGGCTTATGAATGGAGATTTTACTCTGATGGGAAAGATCTTACAAAGATGATATTATCCAAGGCAGTCTATTAATGACAGTTATGTTGGTTTTTCTCCTAGCTATGCTTGGAGGAGTATCATGAGTGCTAAAGACCTTATCCAAAGAGGTGTTAGATGGAGGATTAGGAATGGGGAAAAGGTGTGTGTGGTGGAGGATGAGTGGATCCCAAACAACACGGGTTTTAGAGTCTTGGGCTAGGCGAGGGGTTTAGAATTTGATGCCAATGTGAGTAACCTTATTGATAGTGACATTGGAAATTGGAACTCTAATATGATCTTCAATACTTTTTATGAGGAGGAAGCCAAAAAAATTGTAAGCATACCCTTGTCCAGAAGAAACATCGAGAATAGACAAATTTGGCACTCTGAAAAAAATGGTGAATACTCAGTTCGAACTGCATATCAATTATGTACCCATGTTAAAGATTCAAAGCAGCCTGGCCCATTGGGAATCCCTTATCACAAACTCTAGGAAAAAAATTTGTCTTCACCTGTCCATAATAGAACAAGGAACCTTTTGTGGAGGCTTGCTAAAGACATTCTCCCTACTAAGTGTAACCTTTAGAACAAAGGAATAAACATTGACATGTCCTGCTGCCTTTGTCGTTCAGTAGACGAGACGACCAACCATTTATTCTTGAAATGTGATTTTTCTAAGCGTGCCTTTTTCTCCTCTGCTCTAAGCTTTCGTACCAGTACTGAAGGAGATCTTAATGAATGGTTATTACAAGTTTTCAACTATGGGGACGAATTCAGCGTTTAGGTCCTGTGTAACTTGCTCCATAAGATTTGGAATGCTTGAAATTTTCATTTGTATCAACAAAAGAAGGTGGATCCTATTCACGTGGTAGAGGAAGCTGTAGAGGCGGTTGTGGAATTCAATCTCAGGAACCCAAGTTGTGGGAAGAAGAAAAGTAGTACAACTTGCCCTCATGTGGACCCCCTTTTTTCTAATGTTCATATTGTGTAGGTGGATGCTGGCGTTGTGGAGGCGAGTTTTGTGTCATTCGGCTGTATGATCAAATACTTGGAGAAGAAGCCTATTTTGGCCTTGTGCAGGAAGGAACAAGTGGTGGTTGAGCCTGCATTAGGTGAGTTGCTCACGATTAGATGGAGTATGGAAAGTGCACAACATCTGAGGTTGAAGAGGGTAGTTTTTCAATCCAATGCCCAGGTTGTGGTGGATTGTATCAACAAGAATTCTGCCAATGTTGTTCTAGAGCTCATTGCTTCAAATTGTCGTGAATTACACAAGTATTTTAAGGTTGCTATTATCATGTTTATCCCTAGGAGTCTTAATGTGGATGCCCATAATTTAGTGGGGCTTGGTAAAGTTGTTGGCTCTAAAACTTGGATTGGGGGCTACCCAATTATGGAGGTCTCTAACTCTGTTGTAATTTCTTCTGTTTCTTAATGAAATTACTTTGTCGTAAAAAAAGGTTAAAAGAAAGCATTATAACATGGAAAATTCTAATTTTTGTCACCGTTATAAGTGCCACTAAGACTATTATGTTTGTTATTATAGATTATGAGGTAATTAAGGATTTATGAAACGAGTTTAGTATTATGAATAGTAATTTCCTTAGTCTTGAATTATCATCACAGTGGATGAATTTTAATTCTCAATTATGTCACGTCGGTACTAGACAATAGCATTGGCTTACTCTTTTTGATATCATGACGAATTTATGTTGTAAGATAGAAACCAATTATTTTTCTTCGAAACTTTCCTTGATCTAGAGAAATTTTTGAGTAATCATTAGAGGTATCTACATTTTGTTCATCGTCATTTACTCATTCACCCGTCCTCTTATGCAGACCAAAGAAAGTATTAAATCATTATATTTATTACATGTTCACATGAGTTCTCTTATTGCAGTTAACATGTTCAGCTATCAGAAGATATGTTCATTTTATTCTCATTCTTCTTGAAGTGTTAACTTTCATGGATCAGACTTGTGAAAAGTGTGAGATCAAATACATTTATAAAAATACAATTGTTAGATAGACCAGCATACTGTTAGAAGGTGTAATTCATTGTTTAGTATGCAAGTATGTATTTGACAACAGTGTATTCAACCTAATCAAAATTAGTAGATTATGAGAGTTGAGTAGGAGTAAGTTGTATTTGACGGAGTTTAATACAACATGTAGTTGTCAAAATGTAAGCAAGTATTCGACAAAGTTGAATACTGCAGTTTGTAATTGTGTGTTTTGGTTTCCTATATATAGAGGTAATGAATGTAAATAAAAAACACTCAACAATTTTATTTTTCAATTAATTTCATTTTCAATATACTCTCTCTCTCTCTCTCTCTCTCTCTCTCTCTCTCTCTCTCTCTCTCTCTCTCTCTCTCTCTCTCTCTCTCTCTCTCTCTCTCTCTCTCTCTCTCTCTCTCTTCCTTTGCTTTTTCATTCTTTTTGAAACCCTAATTGTTCCAATAAAATGGTATAAGCGAGCTGATTTTGATTAACAAAGAATATGTAATCATAAATGGTAACACAATATCAACGTAATTTCCAGCGAATCTACTAGTTTTCAAAGCTGAGAACTGTGAGAGATGGGTTTCGTAAATGAACGTCATCTTTAGTTTCAAGATGTGGCTGCAACCGTGAGTGATAAAGTACTTGCATTGAAAGCGAATGCAAATAATGTTCAGAATGATGCACACAAGGAACAAAGGAAAAAAGATGGAAAAGCTCTTTTCTTAATTTATCAATGTGTTTGAGAAGATCATTGAAGAAGAAACGTCAAAGGAAGTGTGGAGAAAGTTAAAGAACTTGTACGGTGGAGATGAAAAGCTGAAAATAGTGAAGTTGCAAACAATGAAAAAGCAGTTTGAGATGACTCAAATGAAAAAAGACGAGTCAGTTTCAAAATTCTTTTTGCGTGTGTTGCTGCTAATAGACCAGATGAAATTGTGTGGTGAAATGATCACTGATTTGCAGAAGCTTGAGAAAGTGTTGAGATATCTGACTGTAAATTTTGATTACATTATCGTGTATATTGGAGAGTCCAAGAACATAAATTATATAAAGGTGGAAGAACTTCAATCTTCATTGGAAGCTCATGAGATGATACTAAAGCAAAGGAACTCAGAAAGGGAGAAAGTGGCGGAACAGGCACTGCAAGCAAGATTCATTAAGTGTGGTAAAGAAAAGGCTCAGTAGAGAAAAAATCTAGAGAATGATGAGAAGTCAAGCAAGAATTCAAAGGATCACTCTGATTCAATCAAGAAAGGCATGATCAATAAGTATTCTTGAAAAAGTTGACAAGAAGGAGGTGCAGTGATACAAGCGTCAAAGATTTTGTCATTATGCTCGAGATTTCCAAAGAAAGAAGGAATCGAGAGAAAATGATAATGACGAAGTGCAATATTCACATTCTAGAGAAAGAAACTATAATGATATGCTTCTCATGAAAAATACTTAGTCGAGTAATGAACAAACCAATATGTGATATATGGATTCAGGATGTAGTAATCATATGACTAGTAATAAAAATCGGTTCACCAAGTTAGATAAATCGGTTAAGAAAGTGATCAGGTTTTCATATGATAGGCATGTCACATCAAGTGGAAAAGAAACATAGTTGTGGTGAGAAGATATGGCCAGAGGGTCAATATTACTGATGTATTGTATGTACCTTCGATGACAAGTAATATGATAAGCATAGGTCAATTACTTTCCAAAGAATATAACATGAAGGTGGAATCAAATATGATGAAGGTGTATAATGGTAAATGAATTATGATAAGCACCATTGGTAGATAACAAAACCTTCAAGATTGAGATCGACATGGTTGATCATTAATGTCTTGCTTCGACTTCTCTAGAAGACAAGAAGTGGTTATGGCATCACATGTATGAACACCTAAACTTCAAATGTGTAGGTATGCTCAACCAGAAGAAGATGGTGTATGGCTTATCTCAAGTGAAGGAACCAAGTCAGGTGTGTGAGGAATGCTATAAAGAAAAACAGGCTAGGAAAGCATTCAAACATGATTTATCCATGAAGTCGAGAGAAAAACTAGAGCTTGTTGACTCTAATGTGTATGAACCTTTTGAAGTAAGATCAAATGGAGGTAACTACTATTTCCTAACTTTCATATATGAAATCACCAGATATAGGTGGATTTATCTTATTGAAAGGAAGAGTGAGGTATTCACACAGTTCAAAAAGTATAAACTGTATCTCGAGAAACAAAGTGAATGTAAACAGCATAATGGTGTAACTTAGAGAAGAAATATAAGTATATTTAACATGACCATGAGCATGTCGAAAGCTAAAGAAATTCCAAAGATATTTTGGGGTGAAGTAGCTTCGACAACAGTATATATTCTAAATAAATGTCCAACTAAGAAGAAATTAGATAAGACACCTTATGAGGCTTGGACATGACTGAAGCCAAATGTTAGTCATCTTAGAGTTTTTGGATCAAAGTGTTTCATGCATGTATCTGAACAATTGAGGGAAAATGTAGATGATCAAAGTCAGGCCATGGTGCTCATAGGTTATCATTCAACTGGTGCATATAAATTGAATTCACCAAATGATGATAAACTAGGGATCAGTAGGGATGTTCTGGTGGACAAAAGCAAAGAGTGTAATTGGAGGTAAGGTTTAGTTCAACATGAGCATGATACAGTCACAAATATGCTTAAAGAAGACCAACAAAATGAAGCCAGAACCAATCGAAATGAAGAACCCCCAGAGCAAAATGTTAGAAGATCGACTAGAGTGAGAACTAAGTCGAAAAGGATGACTAGATATGAGAGATTTATAGATTAAGCAGTTGATGCAGATGGTGATTTCATAAAAGAAGTAATGAAGATGGTTGAATCAGAACCAATTGATTTGGATCAAGCCATTAATAATTCAAATTGGTTGGAAGCCATGCAAGAAGAACTCAGGGCAATTGAGAATTACAAGACTTCGAAGCTTGTAGAAAAATTAATCCATAAGCCAATTGATGTGAAGTGGGTCTACAATTTGAAACTAAGGCCAAATAGTGAAATTTCCAAGCATAAGGCAAGACTGGTAGCAATAGGGTGTTTACAAAAACCTTGTATTGGTTTCGACGAATTCTATGCACCTGTTGCAAGGTTAGAAACCATCAGGATTGTTGTGCCGGCTAGAGCATACAAAGGATGGAAGGCACATAAATTATATGTAAATTCAACATCTTTGAATGGACTGTTAGAAGAAAGGGTCTATGTCAGTCAACCACTAGAATTCAAAATCAATGAACAAGAGAAGAAGATGTACAAATTGATGAAAAGCAAGCTCCAAGAGCTTGGAACAAGACAATAGACGACTTCCTAATCAAGGAAGCTTTCACAAAATGTGCTTCAGAACATGGAATATATGTCAATAATGCAAGCACGCTCAGTCGAGTCATTATATGCTTGCATGTGGATGAGTTGCTGATTACTGGTGCAAATAAAGTAGAAATAAAAAAGTCAAGTCAGAACTGATGTAGGAATTTGAAATGCTCAACGTAGGAAACTTATCATATTTCTTAGGATGAAGTTTAAATACACAAAGTCAAGAGAGTGATGAAATATATAAAAGGTACTATTGATCATGGTGTGTTGATGCCAAGTCAGAAGAATACCAACATAGATGGAAAGGTTCATGGCTACACTTATTCAGATTTCAATGGAGATCAAGACGAGAAGAAGAGTGTTGTAGACTACATATTCATGATTGGAGGTGATCCTATCTATAGGAGCTCAAGGAAGCAAAGCATTAAGGTTTTGTCATATTGTGAAGTTGAGTGTGTGGCTACATCATATGCAGTGTGTTAAGTAGTTTGGATAAAGATGTTGCTCAAATAGCTCAAGATAATGGAACCTAAGAAAATGAAGTTGTTTGTTGATAACAAGTCAGCGACCGACTTGGAAAATTATCACGTGTGCAATGGTCGAAATAAGCACTAGATAAGAGGTATCATTTTCTCAGGGATTAAGTAAATGAAGGAAAATTTGAACTTGAGCATTGTAAGTCAGAACTACAACTATCTGATATACTCATCAAACCATTAAAGAAAGTTAGGTACGATGAGCTGAAGTTAAGAATTGGGATGAGAAATCTTGAAAACATAAATTAGGTGGTGTGTTAGAAGCTGTAATTCATTGTTTAGTATGCAAGTCTGTATTCGACCTAGTCGAAGTTAGTAGAGTGTGAAATGTGAGTAGGAGTAAGAAGTATTCGACATAGTCAAATATAACATGCAGTTGTCGAATTGTAAGCAAGTATTCAACAAAGTCGAACACTGCAGTTTGTAATTGTGTGTTTTGGTTGTCTATATATAGAGATAACAAATGAATCAAAAATACTCAGCAACTTCATTTTTCAATCAATTCCCTTTTCAATATAATTTCTCTTCTCTTTCTTCCTTTTCTTCTTCATTCTTCTTGAAATTCTAATTGTTTCAACATTTATAAATATGAATCATAACGAAGGATTTAGGTTTCCAGAATTTTCAGCTTCCCACACTTCTCTAATGTTGCCTAATAATCGAAGATGGATCTATTTTTTCAATTTGTTTTCGAGTTAACATTGTTAAATTTCTTTACCATACAAGAAAAGTGTGTTAAATGTCACATTTTTAATGATATTTATTAGTTTTTTATAATTTATTTTAATTTAATTTATTTTTTAAATGGTTATGGTATTTTTTGGTACATGAATACTTTTTCTTTATGCAAGTACAAAATGTTTATCGGTATTTACCATAAATTAACAATCACAAATCATTTTTTAATTATGTTAAACTAATTTCACAAAAAAATTGTTAAATTGAAAAGGATGGATTGGTCGGAAAATAAAATTAAAAAGGGTAATGATATATCTTTATCATGTGTCAATAAACTAGTATATTTTATTTTCTTGCCTTGCATTGTCTCCTATTACACATGGAATTAGTATATTTAGTCAGACTAACTAATAAGAAAGAGGTATACAAAAAATAAAGATGTGCTTATAAAACTTTTGTTTAGCCATTGCACAAAAAACCTTTTTTCTTGGCAAATATCAAGATTCAAGATCCACTATTATAGTAGTTCTTTTGACAAAAAGTTATACTAATATTATTATATAGTTGGCAAGCCATAAAAAGTAGCATGTAATCAAATCGCTATTTTCTTTTTCCTCACAGAATATATAGCATAAATACTGAATATTATGCACGAATATGGGACCATAATTGATGATAATTGTTAAAGTTAACCATTAATTTTCAATTATTATTTGAATATAAAAACTAATCAAAGATAACCTAGAATTAATTAGTTATTATTAAAAGGTTAAAGTTAGGTGTTATTGTGTTTTCTTTATGACTTTTGATTCACATGTTGAGGGAGCCCAGCTTGAATATATGATTATATTCATGAAGGCACTTTGTGAGGTTAACATCACTTTCTAGTGTAGAAATATGCAGATTCATGAAGGTGGCCAGCCACATCATACAATGGAAGCACATGCACATTCATTTTTTGAAAAACAATACTCAATCTCTGTATTCATTATGTAAAGTAACTCTGTTAATTCCAACAAAATTCAAACATATTTTCAATGAACATAATTGCTGAAATTGATCATGTAGCCATTTACTTTAAAATGTTGACACTATTTTTTAAAAGATTTTTTTCAAAAATTCATAAAGTTCATCATCTTCAAAACAATTTATATGTTCACCGTATATAAAACTAAAAAAATAAAATTTCGTTCTGAAATCAGAATCAGATGCAAACTGATACTGTGGAATTTTGAATCGCTGGTTCTGATATCTGATACGGCAGCGCAGGGATGAACATGTAAGGTTAGCACTCCAACATCAAAGTCAGTTCAAAATTCAAGATGATTATAGTGAAAAGTGGAGATTAGAAAAATGCACCTTGCATTTCACGTGAAGTGACTTTTATACCTTAGGTTATGTTGAGTGGATTGACATAAATTTGGACCTTAGCAATTTGGGTCTTCGACCAACGTAGAACAATTGCCCCCAAGACTTGTCTAGCACTTATGGGGCCGAGAAAGTCTTTAGCGGTTGTGGTCGGCCTCCTAGGATATCGTTCACTTTGAAATATAATGGAAAACACTTGGAGTTAGTTGAAAAAGTAGAGGGGACAATGCTTTCCCATTACAAAGATATTTCACTCCTTCCTCCCAACACGTAACCCTAGATGCGTAGGTCATGAAATGATTCCCCTACTTAGGATACTTGAGTATTTTTGCCTCTTTGTTCTTCCTGATGAGAAGGTTGGTTTATTGCCTTTAGATATTTCTCCTATTTTTTATCCGAGCTATTGATTATTGTCTGACTTTCTTATAAAAGGAAGGTCTTGCCACCAAAGTCCCTTTTCGCTTTCCTGCGATTCTTCCTTCATTTCTTCTTTTTGGGTTTCACTCTCGACTCTCTTTCTCAAGCATTTAGAGCTTTTGTTTCTTCCTTGTCTGTAATTTCGCCCTCTCTCCTCTTCTCCTTTACATGTACGTCATTGTCTTTCCTCTTCACCTGATCATGGCTAATCTAGGGAATGTGTCTGTGAATGATGTTTTCGAGCTCACCAGTGAAGAGTCATCATCGTCTACAGGAGTAGATAATCCTGAATTTGTGGAACTTCTATACAACTTAAACTTTTATATTCTCGCCCCTGATATGCCTCCAGGTGATTATGGATTGGGGTTAGATTCTTTCGGTGATGATGTTGATCGTTAGATGAGCGATATTATCACCAATGCCACTTCTCTGGATCTCGGTGAATATGACTAGGTTTTTTGTATGAGATATCGCTGTTAGAAACGGGTTGTTTCATTCGGTATCTTGGGGTGAACCCTTCCCCTCGAAGCCTTATTGTTGCTAATCAATCTGGTTTAGTTTATGATGCATACATAGGATTCGTTTAGTTAGAGGAGCTGATGGTGATGACCAACACGTATGATTACTCTTGCGTGGACCCTGAGTACTTAGAGACTCTGTCTCCTTATACTCATAAGATCTTGTGAGGGAAGCCTCTTTTAAGGTGTGATGGTCTTCAGATTGGATGATCTTGACGATCCTTGCAGACAAACAGGTATGCAACAAGTTCAAAGGATGATTTATTCCCTTTTATGACTGCATCCTCCATAAGTTGGGTGTCCAGCTTTCGATAACTTCTTTTGAGAAATAAGTAATGGATCACGTCCATATTCCTTCATCAAAACTTCATCTAGTTGCTTGGGCCTTTGTGAGAGTATTCCAGTACTGATATGAGTATCAGGGAGACATATGTTTAGCATCCAAGAACCTCTTCTTCCACCTTTGTGAGGTTCAACATGTCTCCAAGGGGAACGAGGGTTATGGTATCATTTCTCTTTGTTGTGTTAAAAATAAAGTCTTTTGTGTTTACACGGAGAGCTGGAAAAAGTTCAAGACTGACAACTTTTTAGACACTCTCATTTCCCCGTTAGCTCAGGCTGAATTCTACATTGTTTTTGATCCCTTCTTTAGAGTCAGATGTGTGTGTCGATCGTGGAAGACAATTCTGATTAGCATGTCACTTTATAGAGGGGGGTATATCTTACTTTATTGTGTACGACACCCTTACCGATTCAGAGAAGACCATGAAGGCAACTTTGTTCTCCTTTTTTCCTGTTGATATATGATGTCTGGATATTATGGATGTGAGATCTGCTAAGGAGGGGAAGGAACTCTTTAGGGCCTACTTTATTCTTACTTCATTTGTTGTTTGTAAGCTTGTATTGCTTCTTATTTTTTTGACTTATTTCTCATTTTATAAGCACTCAAAATGAAAAAAACATTGGCCAATCGTGTCATACCTATGGATGTTGTTAGAGCCCCTTCCCTTGTAAAAGGAATCTATATGAGCGTGTCGACGCTCTTAGAAGGCCGGAGTAAAAAGAATAATAACAGAATTGCCTTGGATGGGCAAAAAAATACTAGGGTAAGGCAACCATCTAGGTGTGCAAAAAAGTGGAAGTAGTTGGGAACCACTCTTGATATCTACTCACAGAAATTGCGGGGAATACTCCTCTCATGTTTCCTTCTGTGTTAGATTATCTCGAACTGCTATAGAGATAAAGGATTATGTAGCTACCAAGGACTACACTCACACCCGCAAACTCTTCAAAATAGGAAAGTCTAGCTTATTTCCAGAGTCGGCTTTCTTGTTGCTACAGACGACTTTATTTATGACTCAGTTTGTGGCCATTCATGAGGAATTTTTGGTCCTCAACGTTTCTTCTCAAGAGATCGAGTCTTCAAAGACTCATTATACTCTTACTGAGGCAAAAGTTTCCAGCTTTAAAAGGGACTGGTCTGGGATGCCCTACCGTTTAGACCAGGTGTCTCCTTTCCTGGAGGAAGTAAATCTGTACGAGTCTCTTGTAACTTTGTTCGGTCATATCGCAAAACTTGAAGGCCTATTCAAAGATCAGAAGAAGAGTTCTCGTCAGGAAGAACTCATGCTAGAGATTTCATCTTCAAATGATCAGGTGATCATGACAAAGCTCGAATAAATAGGGTCGTCCAACCTAGGAAGTAAGGGGCTCTCCAAGAAAAGAAAATCGGTTTAAACAAACAACAGCTAGATCTCCCCGAAGACAGTATGAAAGAACCTGCTTTCCACAATGTTGTGTGCCTGCTAGAGTCAATTTTACCTTACCTATGGGATTTTCGTGGCTCCTTTAAATTTGTTTATGAGCATGATTTGTTGTAATTTACAGCTTTGTGCATTAAGTGACATTTGATAAAGTGGTCACTTTTTGTATTTAGCTTTCACTGTATTTTTTGTTGTATTTAGCTTTCACTATTTTGATGTGTTGTTTGCCTTTTCCGTAGTGGGGATCGATGAGATATGGTTATATCTTTGCAATTGTAGTCTAATGAGTGCTTTGTGTTACATAGGACCCTCCCTGACTGTCCCTGTCCAAGGGTAGGATTCCCATCCCTGCCCCGAGGTATGACTCGGATTGAGGTGGGCATCTCTAGGCTCTACCACCTAACGCCCTTGGAGTGGCTATTTTTGAAGGGGGTGCGACAACTATGCAGAAATACATGTAATCTTTTTCTATTTTTGCCTTTGGTATCATACAAAGAGAGAAGGATAGAAAAGCAAGCAACAAAAAAAAGACAGTGAAAACGTGGGATAAACATATAAATAGACCTTTCAATTGCAATATTGTTTTAGTTTATCAAAGTTCCATGCTTTTGGTATATGTTCTCCTTCGAGGGACTCCAAGACGTACGCTATTTTCCCGGTGTTGGTCTGCACCTAGTAGGATCCTTCCCAATTTTCTACTAGCTTGCCATCCTGAGCATTTTTCCTTCATATGTTGACTCTACGCAACACCAAGTCCCCTATCTGGAATTCCCTTGGTCGGATGTGTTGATTGTACCTACAGGTTGTGGTTTTCTTGATGACGGTGCTAGGGAAGGCGACTAGCATCCTCTTTTATTCTAAACGGTTGATCTCCTCTCTATTGGATCTGTTATTGCCCTCTATCAGCAAAGGTTTAGCTGTCCTCTAACTTAGATCTTCAATTTTCACCATAATGACCGCTTCTTCGTCGTAAGTGAGCCAGAAAAGAGTTTCTCTTATAGTCGAGTGAGGATTGGTATGATAAGCGCATGAGAGATGCAACAGTTCATCATCATAGTTACTCTTGGCCTTCTCTTATCTTCGCTTTAGGCCCTTAACTAACACCATATTAGCTGCTTTAGATTGACAATTTGTTCGGGGGTGCTCCATTGACGTGAAGTGTTGTTTGATCATAAACTCCTTTGATAAGTTTCTCATATTTTTGTCAATGAATTGTGTTAAATTGTCTGCCACAATGGCTTAGGGTAATCCAAATCTATACAATATTTTTCTTTTGAAGAATTTTAAAACATGCATTATGATGATGTTTGCCAATGCCTCTACCTCGATCCACTTGGTGAAATAGTCTACGGCCATAATTAAGTAATTGATTTATCTCGACGTCGGGGTTAAAGGACTGAGGATGTCCAATCCCCATTGCAGGAATGACCATGGTGATGTCCGAACATGCAATTATGTATAGCGATCATTGAAAACATCCCTATGTTGTTGGCATTGGTCATAATTTTTCATGTATTCTTGATCTCATAATCTTTTTGGCCAATGGCCTAGCCCCTAGATACTGCCCGTCTATCCCCTCGTGTACTTCTAAAAGGGCATATGTGGCTTTCTCCTTCCCTAGGAATTTCATTAAAGGTGTTTATAATCCTCTTTTATACAAATTTCCTCTGACTTCTGTGTATCCACCAGACATTCTTTTTACCATGGCCGCTTTAGATAGGTCTAAAGACTCCCTGGCTCAATATACTTCCGAATTGGGGACATCCAGGAATTTGGGCAGTACTACCGATGACTGATACTATCTTCCTTGGGTATTCGATGCTTGACATTTTTTCTAGCTCCTTTGACAAAAGAGTGATTAAACCATGGGCTCCTTGTGCTGGATAACTAATAATACGTCGGCGCTAATATTTTCTTCTCTTAGAACATGAGCGATTTCAAAATCCTTAATTCTTGTCAACCTCTTAGTGGCTAGCTTGAGATACCATTGCAACATCGATTCTATAGCCCATTCCTCTCCTCGTATTTGAGAGATGGCTAGATAGGAGTTTGTTCTCACTTTGATGTACTCTACCCCTATTTCTTCAACTAGAGTCATTCCTATAATTACTACTTCATACTCGGTTAGATTGTTGGTATTCGAGAACTCGAATATCAAGGAAACTTCTACCACGAACCTGGGGTTATTTTCTAAAATTACGCATGCTCTGTTTCCTTGGCTGTTACACAATACGCCTATGAAAACTACCCAGGCGCGATCTGGTTCTAGGGGTACAAGGGTCATTTTAGCCAAGACGCCAGCTAGAATTTGAGCCTTCAATGCTTTCCTTACTTCAAAATATACTTTGAACTCTGACAACTCTATGGTTCACTTCGTCAGACGCCCATCCATGTATAGGCGATAAAGCCAATAAGTACCTTCTAAGCTTCTGTGATGTTTTCAAATGCCAAGGTGGCTTTCTCAATATTTTGTTATCGCTACTCTGCCACCTCTAGGGCCTTCGATATGAAGTATACAAGGCTTTGGCTAAAGTCATACTTTCTTATCAGGACGACACTCACCGCTTTCTCTGCAACTACTAGGTACAGGTACAATGTTTCACTCAGAATGAATTGTGAGTGAGTATTGTAGGTGTAGCTAGGGTTTTCTTCAAAGACTAAACCACATATTCGTAGTCGGGTGTCCATTCAAAATTTTCCTTCTTTCTCAACAGTATGTAGAAAGGCAAAGCATGTCTGGAGGATTTCGAAATGAACCTGTTCAAGGAAGTCAACATACTATTCAAATTTTGAACCTCCTTCTTCGAAGTTGGCACACTAATTTGGACCACTGCTTCACACTTGTCAGGGTTTTCTTTAGTTCCCTAATCAGTTAGGTAGAAGCCTAAAAACTTGTCGGCTCTTACCTCGATGGTACACTTCTCTAAATTAAGTGTCATGTTATATTTTTGGTCCCTTTTGAATACCCACTGAAGGTGTTAAGCATTGAGCTCCTCTTGACTAGATTTTACAACCATGTCATCCATGTACACTTCCAACATCTCCCATATCTCATCCTAAAAGATATTGTTCATCACCCTTTGATATGTCGCACCAGCACTCTTTAACTCGAAAGGCATGGCGATGTGTTGGTAATTGGTGTGCTTCGTGATGAATGATAGTAATTTGTAACTATCTAAGTTATCTACAAGCTTATCAATGTCCAGATGAGGGTAGGCATATTTTAGGCATACTTTATTAAGATTCATGTAATTAACATGCATCCTCCACTTTCCCGATGGTTTTTTCACTATAATGGTGTTAGACGATGATTTTATATACTTCTCCTCGAAAATGAACCAGACATCCAATAAGCCTTTCATCATGATCGCAACAACTTCATATTTTTCTGGGGATTATCTTCTTCGCTGCTATGAGATGTAACGGGCACTAGAGTCCATGATTAATTTATGCCATGCCAGATTGGGGTTGATGTCGGGCATCTCATGTGATGAGATAGAAAAAAAAGTTTGTGTTATCTTGGAGACATTTGATTAGAGTGGATCTTACCTCAAAGAGAAGCTTAGATCATATCTCACAGACAGTGCAGGATTATCACCGAGCTGGACAGATTCAAACTCGTCATTTAGGCCAGGCCTAACTTCGTCCTCGCGCGCGTCCAGGTTGAACCTATTGGTATCCTAGCCCTTATTTTACTCCTGTCTCCAACATAATAGGATAACAGAGTATTATAATCTAATAGATGTATTATAATCTAACCTTAAATAGATGTATTAGTTTTCAATATGAAATTGAGGTTAGATTATAATACTCTGTTATCCTATTATAGTGAGGCTCATGCCACGAAATTTAAGGTGTTCACCTCAACATAATAGGATAACAGAGTATTATAATCTAACCTCAATTTCATATTGAAAACTAATACATCTATTAATCATCATTTTGAAGCATCGACACACCAACATTATTCCTAGTTATATGGACCATATTCAAACCAAATAAGTGTTTCCACCTATCACGAAGCTAGTCAATTTTATTCAAAAGAGCCACGTTTTTCTGCATTTTTGTTAATTGTGGTCGTTTAAACCGCCACAAATGCACTTTTAACCGCCACAATTTTTATAATTTTTTTCTAAAAGAAGAAAAAAAATTGGGCCTGAGCCTGGGCACATGCCTAGCCTGTACAGGCCTTAAAATCTCCCATGCAATGACTTCAATATCCATGTGGTACGTTCGTGTTCTATTTACACTTTTCTGCAAGTCAAACATTACATGAAATACTTTGCCACGTGCCATTTCATTCTTGGAAACAAAAAATATTTTCTCAAATCATGCTACATTTTATTTTTTCATTGGTGAATTCTCAACTTAATCTTATGATCTTTTTCGAAACTAATTTTTCTCGGGTTTCTAACATATAGCACGAAGGCTCTTCCATTACATCTTAAAATGTGTATGGTCCTACCTTGAATTTCAACGTCTTTACCTGAACTATAAAATTGTCCTTCTCTTTGAAAAGCTTATTGTTTGGCCATTCCTAATATCTTCCATTAAACCATTTGAAATCTTGATCATTCCAAACTTCAAAGCATTAGGCATAAACATAACACATCAACTTCAACATTTGCTTTTCCCAAATGATATTATAGTGTGAAATCAAAATTCGTGAGAGTTTCCATCCATATTATCTGTCTTGTTATGAATCACGACAAAACTCAATATTAATTTATGAAGCAAAGAACAATAGCAAGCAAAATAAATGGTTTTCAGCAATAATAATTCGTACACATTGTTGCACCCTAAAATTTGACCAACCGATTCTCCTATCTGACTCATGGTTTAAATTCATATTCGCAGCTCAGACATGTGATATTTGTGCACAAACAGGGGATATCATAGTTTACAGCTTGATTTTTGTCTATCAGATATGGCAGACCCAGTCCAGATCACCAGGGTTTTATTTTCAGGAAATTGTGCGCTCCTCAGTGATTTTTAGCTTGCACAGTGATTTTGAGGATATTCTGATGCCCGGGGATCTCTGTTCGATTCGATCTGGTCTCGTGCGCTCTTTTACGGGGGTCATGGGCATTCATCTGCATTTTTAGGGTTTTATAGGCTTTTGTGAATTTTTAATAGGCTTTATAGATTTTTCTGGAATTTAAATAGGGTTTTTGAATATTTTAATAGCTTAATCCTCTTTTTAGAATTTTATAGAATATTTTAAATAGATTTTTATCATTTGTAGAATTTTTAATAGAATTTAAATAGCTTTCATCATCATTTTTAGAATATTAGTGAATTTTTCTTAGCATATTAAATAGAATGATAAAAGTTAGGATTAGTAGAGTTTTAATTGTTTTAGATAATATAGAAGATAATATAGCTTTTCTTTTATTAATGATAGATTTTAATTGATATTAAATGATATTAGGATTTTAATAGAGAATTAGTGAAAGTTTAGAGTCAATTAGATCTTAATTGTTTTTTTAGATTTAATTAGGATAATGTAGGATTAATTAGACTTTTAATCACTTTTTAGAGTTTAATTAGGTTAATTGTTTTTTTAGATTTAATTAGGATAATATAGAATTAATTAGAGATTTAATCATTTTTTAGAGTTGATTAGGAAATTAGCTAATTAGGTTTAATTGTTTTTATTTTAACTCAGTTTTTTATGGTTTTTTTACTCATTTTTCGTATGGGCCCAGGGGATGTTTTTTGTGAGGCCCAGTTCTCATCAGTTAGGTCCAGAATTATTCAGAAAGTCCAAATTCGTCCAGCAAGTCCAGCCAATTCGTCCAGGAGCTTCTAGAAAGTTCTAGCACTTTCAGTGCTTTAAATAGGCGCCACGTGTTGCGTCAGAGAGGACCCACCACAGCAACTCTGACTCCCCCAATCCACGCCACGCGTCCCACCGAAGCTCACCCTCTCTCTCTCTGCTGACACGCGTATCCCATGCAACCACTCCCTGAGACACTTGGCGCCCCCACACCCATCGCCTGAGTTTCACCAGCAACCTCACCGGCGGCCATGCATCAGCCGTAACTACCCACCGCCGGTCACCGTCAACCAACTCCGACCACCACCTGAACCATCAGAAAACCCAGAATCATCCTATCTTCTTCGTTCTCCCCCTTCCTCCTCCGTCACCTTCATCTGATCCCTCGCCGGAAATATCATCGTCGCCGGAATCTTCATACCTTCATACAACCTTTTCCAGAAATCAACAACCTTCATCGTTCTTCATCCACTTCTCCAGAACGCCAACAATCTTCATCGTTATTCACTTTTCCAGAACATCATCATCACCCGCCGCCACCAGATCTTCATCATTCCTCAAGCAAGATTCCCAGAAATCATCCTAAACCTTCATCCATCCTCAAGCAAGATTTCCAGAAACCTCAGACATTCATCCATCTTCAAGCAAGATTTCCAGAAGCTTCAAACGACGTTCAATCTTCAAGGAGATTTCCAGAAACTCCCCAGCAAGATCTCAACGCAAGGATCTTAATCGAGTGTCTTCAAGGATCGTTTCAACGAACAGCAACAGTTCACGGCGTCGTTCACTCCTCAAGTCAGGTACGACGTTCTTCCACTCATCGTTGTTGATTATTGAACGTAGGCTCCTGTTAGGATTCTCAGTTAGGGAGTAGTTTGAGTTAGATCTTGAGCAATGGTTTCTTGTGAGAGATTGAGGTGTTTGGGTTTGTGAGGAGTTGATTCGTTTAGGGTTTTGTTGGGGTTGATTGAGATCAGGGAGGTTGCAGAAAAGAGATAGGGTGAGGAAGAAGAGAGGATGACAAAGCGGCTAGGGTTTGGGGAATTAGGAGCGTGAACAGTGCCAGAGGGATGGAAGTGGTTTTGGTTTTGTTCGTTAGGGTTCCCCAATTGGATTAGGGTTAGCGTATTGGGCTTAGGCCCAAGTGTATTTGCTGAGACACTACACCCCGTTTACTTCCCCAACCCCCTGGCGTATGAGAGATCTGGATGAGTGGATTTGGGCCTCAGGCCCTCATGGCTATCTGCACCCCCCTGGGCGTAAGCCCAGTGAATAATAACTGAAAAAAATCACTAACGGCACCCCCATATGTTTTTTTTTCTGATTGTTTGGTTTCTGAACTTGGGCCCTGCGCCCTATTGCTTCCAGCACCCCCACCAGCATAGGCCCAATGAATTAATAACTAGAATATATTGCTGTTTGAGCCCCCCATGTCATTTTCTTTTATTTTTTGATTTTCTTTTATATTTTCATATTTGTAAATAAATCATAATAAATGTAAATAATTGTGATTTTAATAATTCTTTTTTTTTACCATTACATCATAATGTCTAAAAAAATTAAATAAAAATAAAAATGTCATTTTATTTTTGTTTGTTATTTTTGTATATTTTCCATTTTAATTGATGTTTTTTTAATATTTTCAATGCATGCATATCATTAGAAAATTCATGAAAAATGGTAGATTTAGTCAAATAATTCCGTTCTTTTTTCTGTAGACTCGTAATTCATCGTAGAATTTTATAGTGCAGAAACCTTAGCTTAATCATGCATTTTCATTTTAATTGCATTTTTTCATTGTTATTGATGTTGAATAAATTGGTTTGTGGACATGCCTGTGTTGCTGATTTTAGTGCTTTCACCTGGTGTTGAATTTTGTTCTGATTTTTCAGTATGTTACCCTGGAGCCCTGTGGGTCTCCCCTTAGATTTTTGATAGATTTTTGTAGGGTGTCCTGATGTGTTTTGTCTGAGCCTGAAGATAGGAGAAGTCTTGATGACTTCTGACTTTGAAGTTCAACTGTGGTTGAACTTCAGAGATAGTCTCTTGTGGTTTCTTGGCCTGTGGGTTCTTCTTGAAGGTGGGAGCTGATGGAGGTCCTGCTAGAGCTTGCAAGGATGCAGTGGATTGAGGCTTAGTCTAGGAGCTTGTTGTCCGTTTGTGAGGTTCGAGATCCTGAAGTTTGAAGGGAGTTTATGGTACTTTCCCGAGGAAGGCATTATGAATGACTTTCATTCTTTCTTCTCACCTCTTTCTTAAGTATCCAATGATGTTGGAGCCGACTTGTGAGTTTAATTTCTCCTGAGGAGGAATATGAACTGATCACATGTTGTTGAGCCACATGGGATACGATTCCTAAGTGGAAGCCTCCTAGTACTTTCCTGAGGAAGGTCCTATGGGTCTATTCACTTAGTTCCATTAGTTTATCTAGGATTTCTCAAATATACAGTGACGCCGGAGCCTTCATGTGAGTTTAATTTCTCCTGAGGAGGAATATAAACTGATCACAGTTGTCGAGCCGCATAGGATATGACTCCTGAGTAGTAACCTCCTGGTACTTTCCTGAGGAAAGCACTATGAGCTTGTCTGCTTAGCTCCCTTTTCTCTGGTAAGCTTGTTCTGAAGCTTGGAGACTGGGATTGATTCCTCTTGCTTAAGGTTTTGATTAGGTTTTTGCTTAGATCCCTGCTTAGGGTGTTGTGTAGAGTTTTGTTTAGAGATAGATTAAGGAGCTTGTTTCAGGTTTGTTAGGGGCCTTGCCCAGGAGTAGCTTCTTGTTTTGTAGATAGGGGCCCTGTTCAGGGTTAGTCTTTGTGTTGCTTGACTTGTATGATGTTATGTTGCATTAGACTTAGGTATTCATCTAGATGGTTCTGAATAGGTGCATCTTAGAAGTAGACTTTGTGTGCATAAGAAGTTGAGGTGGTCCTCCTTCTGCTTGTTTGTTATTGCGTGGCTTTGCTTGTTGGTATTTGGTAGAGCTGAGCTCCCTTGCCTTTGTGGTTTGCGGCCTTCGCGCCTTGTTTGTTTAGTTGTTGCATTCATGCATATTTGCAGTATTCCTTTACTTTGCAGTTTCTTGTTTGTGATTTAGTCCTGTTGCCATGATCCCTTAGGAGCTCTGACTTCTCCGCTGCGGAGTTGTTATGATAGACATTAGGAGGGTCAACCAGGTGTGATAGCAGTAGGTAGATTCCCCTTTTCCAGCTATAGTTCTAGGGTTTCCCTTTCCTTTCTGTAGGAGCTTTTGAGTAGCTTGATCCGTAGTTAGCTGAACTACAGCTGCTCTGATTCTTCGTTCCAGACGAAGATATGTAGGCATAGGATGCGATATCCTAGCGAGCACACTAACGACTAACTTTAGTTCTCTCGCGGCTGTGCGATCGAGACTTTCCCGCTAACGACTAATTGTTATCCTTTCTCTTGCCTGAGCGCATTTGAGACCAGATCGTATTTGTAGGTTCCCGAGCCTTAGAGACCAGTTTGTTTTCTCATTGCTGTGTGAGAGCCCCTGTTTACCCGTAGTTAGCCGAACTACGTTTGCTCTGATCTTTCATACCAGATGAAAGTACGTAGGCACAGGACGCGATGTCCTGGCGAGCAACCTTTCCCCTGTTTAGACGTAGGAAGTCGAACTACGTTGACTCTGACTTTCCCATTGCACGAGGGAATACGTAGGCCCAGAACATCGTATGTTCTGTCGAGTCCTGTCCTTTTATTTTCTTTTCAGACCAGCCATTAGCGTAGATAGATAATACACCCTGTTACCTATAAACATCAAGCGTGGATCCCATCGAGTACGATGGACGTGAGGGGTGCTAATACCTTCCCCTTGCGTAACCGACTCCCGAACCCAGGCTATGGTTGCGATGACCATACCTTTTCCCGTCTTTGCGAGGTTTACTTCGAGTGTTTCCTTTCCCGCTCTGAGGGATAAATAACGCACGGTGGCGACTCTCCTGTCAAGCCGGCGCCGATTTTCGCAGTAGCGACACACATATGATATAACAGAATAAGGCAAGAAAAAACCGAAGGTTTGTTTATCCATTCGATCAAACGACCTACTCTAGGGGAGAGAGAAGCTCTCCAATTCACTATACTCAGAAAGTTGTTACAAGAGATTACAGACGAGTTACAAGAAAATAGCCTTCGCCTTAAGGTTCCCAAGAACAACCCCAAAGGCGCCCAAGAACAACTCTATTTTATACCCAAGTGTTTCCTTACCTCTCCAAGTCTCAATATATGAATCACTCACACCCAAGGTTTTCTTTGTGCATAGCTGAAACCCTATGATATACCTTTAAACCATTGGTCTCTCTTGTTGGTGAAAACTCTAAGATTGTCACACACCAAACATATAAGAGATACATATTTATAATAGCAAATACCCAACAAACAAAGCCCAAAATCACATGGATCCATAGACCGAATCGAAAAAATCCCAAAAACTCAAAAACATTATTCACTGTACGAACGTTACTATTCATCCGTACGGATAGCACTATTCACCGTACGAACGACACTATTCACCAACCGATTTTTTTCTCTCAAATTTTCGTCCGATTTTCGCAGTAAATGCAATCTCTAAAATATATTTTATTTCTCTTTATCAATAAAGGTTTTAAGGCACATTTACAACAATCTCCGCCTTAACTTTGAAGCGTGTTGATACCAATTTAACTTTGATCAAATTTAAGCAAGCCTTGAATCTTGAATCCGCTTGTTCCCAATTACCCTTTTATGCCTAGGTAATTTAACAAGCCTACAAGAATGATTTTTCAACCACCCTTGACTCCACTTGTTTTCAAATGCCTCCCTGAAGGTTTTTCTTCTTTTATTTTGTAGTCCTTTAGCCACATTAAAAACATAATATCCAAGGCTAGCATAATCGTCTCTTTGAGATGCTACAATAACCCTCCTTACCTTGTCATGAGTCAAATGATAATCAGAGATCTCTATAACTGTTCCCTCACTACTGCTAGCATTCATAGTAGGAAACTCCACCTCAAACTGATTTTTCTCCGTTATAGTTTCTCCCAGGTTTCTCCCTTGGTTTTCACTATTCTTCTTCTGAATAAATTCTCTACCAACCAAGTAAGTTGTTTTAACCTCATCTCTTCCCCAAAAAATTAATAACAACTCAATGATAACATGCATTTTTATCCCTTGATTTCTGCAAAATTCATTGTACTCCTCTGAAACTTTCTCAAGGCATTCATAATGCCTTAAACTCAAATCCCATAGCTCTTCCTTGTCATGAAATCCTCCACTAGTTAACGATGAATGATTAATAACATTTGAACCTTCTAAAATATATAGACCGCATATTTTAGATCCTTTAGCAATAATCAATTCATCATGTGAAATCTTCAACACTCTATATTCAACTCTAGTATAATAGCCTAAATCATCAAACATACTTATAGATAATAAATTTCGCTTGAGTTCAGGAACATACCTCACATTATGAATAAGAAGTTCATGATCATTAAACATTTTAAATTTGACCGTACCAATACCATGAACCTTACATGCCTTATTATTACCAAGGCAAACTACTCCACCTTGCACCATCTTCAAAGTTTCAAGGTATTATAATCTTGGACACATGTGATAAGAGCAACCTGAGTCAATGACCCAACTATCTTTAGTTTCTAAACTCGATACTACTAGTGCTTTAGAATCCTCATAACTTTCCTCATCCAATGCAACCACACCTTGAACAGAATCTTCATTGTGTCGCTACTCGAAAAATACGCGCGACGACGGGGAAGGCGAAAAGGAAAAGGACAGAAGAGTCGCCACCGAATTTTATTTATCCTATGAGGGGAAAGGAAAATATCGAGAAAACCTCAAGAAAAGAACGGATAAGATGGTCTCGCGACCAAGAACGGGTTCGGAAGCCGGTTATGCGAGGGGAAGGTATTAGCACCCCTCGCATCCATCGTACTCGACGGGAACCATTTGTTTGTCGAATGTGTAAATTTATTTGCTTAAATATTATGTTATAAAAGTGTTCCACGGGACAGTGAAAAAGGGTTTAGAAACGGGGAAAGGACGTAACAGGGAAGAAGAGAGAAGGGACGGACTCGGTAGGACTTCGCGGTCCTAGGCCTACGTATTCTCGATAGACATGAGAAAATTAGAGTCGACGTAGTTCGGGGAACTACAGATATGGGGGGAATATGCTCGGCAAGGATTGTGGCCCTTGTGCCTACGTATCTTTACTTGAAAAAGTAAAGAATCAGAGCAGCCGTAGTTCGGCCTACGGTTTGTTGATGTTTTTGTATGGATGATGCTATCGTGCGTATTCTAGCAGTTTAGGTGTGTTGCCGCTCGCATGCGAGGAGACTTATGCGTTACCTGTTTGCGATAGAACGGACGTAACATATCCTTTTTGAAATGATTAGGTTTTCGCCATGCGAGGCAAGATGTCACATTTGATTTGTGAGGTTATTTTTTAGGGGCGAGATAAGTCCTCGGATAGTAACCCTTACGGGTAGTACCCAATTCGTTATCTCAGAGTTTTTGTTATGAAAAGGTGTGGCAAACGTAGCGTCTTCGTATTGAAAGACGAGTATCGAGACCACCCCCACTACAGTGAGCATCCCAACACTCGGAGAGGAAGAAAACTACACTTAATCCTCTCTCTTTAATTCAATGCAAAGAGAACTTCGTTCTCTTATTAAAGATGTTTTTGGTTTTGAATGGTAAGTGCTTTGCGACAGAGAACCCCACGGTAAACGTCAACACTCGGGATAGGAGAAGGCCTACGCCTAACCACTCCACGACCATTCAAGTTTTAGTTATAAAAAGAAGTTTGAAACTGCATTCGGTGCGAGACCGAGGTTTTTAGGTGACAAAGGTTACGGAAAGAAGTTGTAGAGGGAGATAGGTGGCGGATAAAGTCACGTCTTCGTATTGAAAGACGAGTATCGAGACCACCCACACTACAGTGAGTATCCAAACACTCGGAGAGGAAGAAGTCTACACTCAATCCTCTCTCTTTAGTTCAATACAAAGAGAATCGGTTTATTTATTGTAAGTGTTTTGAAAATGCACTCGGTACGGGGCCGAGGTTTTTTAGGAGAAAAAGGGTACGGAAGGAAAACATCTTCGTATTGAAAGACGAGTGTCAAAACCACCCACACTACAGTGAGCATCTCAACACTCGGAGAGGAAGAAGTCTACACTCAATCCCCTCTCTTTAGTTCAATATAAAGTGAACTTTATCGTTTTGTTAAATATGGTGAGTTGGCTTAACCATTATTTGAGAAAATTCGCTTGACGTTGGATCAAGGATTTAATTGTTTAAAAAAGTTTGAGGTGAAGCGAGCAAGGTCGATGGCGGACGCACAAGGCGGCCGACTTACAAGGGTTAAAAATGGCTCGATAAAATCGAGAGTTTGCTTTTGAAAATGGTTTTTGGAATCAAAAGTCACCAAGGACAATAGCAACATTCCTACTAAAATCATACAACATATGGGATTAGTCGGCTAAAAAAAAATCGAGACATGCGATAAAAACGGAAAAAAAATTTTGGAGGTAAAAATAACAAAAATAAGTGGAAAACAGTGGGGTAACACGGGTGGCTGTGTTGTATGACACGGCCCGTGTCACAGTTCCAGGAAAAAAATGAGTTTTGGGTCAAAAAGTGGTGTGACACGGCCGTGTTGTGTGACACGGCCGTGTTGTTATTGTTGTTGATATTTGTTGTTGTTGTTGTTGTTATTCTGAATTACAGGTATATTATGGCCAGCAACGAGGAAACATCACATGATGGAAAAGAAACACCCAAAGACGTTGAAGGCGAAATTAAAAGAGGCATAACGATAATGAAAAGAATCATCCGTGCGAGAGATAGAGGTGTAAAGTACGACGTCCATTGGAATGAAAGAGATCAGTTGGTTGAGCCTAATGGTGCGCTGCTGACAAGTTATATTGGAGCAGTTGTACGTTCGCAAGTTCCGATTACTTGCGATAACTGGAGAATTCCTGCATTACAAGCGGCTAAGGATAAAATTTGGAGCGAGATTCAAGTATGAGATTTGATCATTTTTAATTATGTTGACAGTTACATATTTAAATTAATTATACTAACATGTTATATGTATGTGTATTTGTTTGCAGAGATCTTTTAATATTGAGGACTCTAGGAGAAAATATTGTATTCAGTTGGCCGGAAAACGCTTGAGGGGATTTAGAGCGTTTTTAACCAACAAATTTCTTAAAGATTCTGATGGCAACTTTGTAGACTCGGAGCGTCCAGTGAAGTACGCTGATTTGATTTCGGATGCAGAATGGGAGACATTTGTTGCGAAGCGAAGAACCAAAGAATTTGAAGTAAGTACAACTTATCATGAACAATGTATAGTATATATACCTATTCCACAAACAAACTGATATGACTTAAACTTGTTTTTTTAGGTTAAGAGTGGCGTAAATCGGGAACGGGCATCAAACCCTGCGTATCCATATAGAAAGGGGCGTTTGGGATATGCACGCTTAGAACAAAAATTAGTAAGTGCATATATATGCTTTAATATGATTTATTTACAAAAAATAGTAAGTATACATAATAGGATATAATGCTTTATTGTTCGTCTTAATGCGTAGTTGGAAGAGGAGAAAAGTGATGCGACATCTCTTCCGGACCATGTCGTATGGAAGGCTGCCCGGGTGGGAAGAGATGGAGCCATCCAAGAAGAAGTTCAACAAGTGTTTGAACAATGTGTAAGTACAACATTAGTTTTTGAACAAAGTGTTTGAACAAAGTGTATAAAATATTTAAATATGCTTTTATCTATATTTCAGGAGTCCCTATCCCAGACTATAACTCCTGCTGAAGACGATGATTGCAGGAGTTTATTGAGTCGGGTGTTGAATATTCCTGAGTACTCTGGGCGTGTGAGGGGCAAGGGATTTGGTGTCACTCCATCCAAACTGTATAAGCAGCCAAGGAAAAAAAATCCAACCAATAAAGAAGTGATGGCTACTTTGGAGGAAATGAAAGCTCAAATTCGTGAATTACAGAAGGATAAGGAGAGATACATGTCTGAAAGGCGCGCTCCAGAGGCCGGTAAAACTACTAGTGACAAAGATAGTATCGGTTGTCCGCAGAAGCTTCCAGAGGTAATTGTATATATTGCATTGAAATTAATTTAGCATATTTTTCTTAATTGACACATTAACTGATCATTATTTGTTTAGGGCATTTCACCTTGTCGACTATATTTATCGTAGCCGACTTATCGCATGGTTGGCAAGGGAAAGGTGCATAACACCCTGGGAGACTTACTTCACCATAAACCCCTCCCTGCTGGATTTTTGAAAGTATATGTTGATATTGCATTAGAGGGGGGGCGTTGTTGCCTATACCAGACGATGTATCAGACGCAACAGTGGTGGGAGACGCGATAGGAGCTTATGTAGCATGGTCGGCGAATCTCATTTTCATAGATGATGAGGTAGGTTGAACCTTGTAATATTCCAATGTTTTATTACCCATACATGAAAGTTATTCTGACATTTACACTTTCTTATTGACATGATGATCTTAGACTCCCACAAAATCCAAAACAAAAGATGATAAAATTATTGTGCGGGATACCGATTCAGCTGCATCAAAGTTACAGGTACTAGTACTACAGTTTAAGTGATTATTTTATTATAAATTATTTACTTAACTTATATATGACTTTTAGGTTCTTGATCAGCAGTCGCAACAACAAGTCAGCAAGGGAAACATGCCTGAAACTTCCAAGGTGCCCAAAAAAAAGGTCGAGACAAAAAGAGCATTTGTTCCTCAATTTAGGATGTGCCTTGAAACATATGTAGGGACAACAGACGTGCCTGAGGGCGGCATCCGTCTAATACATATGGATCAAGGTATTTTCGGTTTTGAATATCCCGAAACACTTGCTAAGGAGGATTTCGACCAGGTTTTCAAACATTTAGAATTGGGCGTCGGGGTTATGCATTCCTACATCAGGTACTTCGATCCATTTTAATTAGATAATTGAACATTTTAAAATTCGCTCGTTTAACTGAATAATCTAATGTTGATTATATTTTTTTAGGCTCTTGTATGACAAGTTGTTGGTCCCCGCTGATTTGACTTCAGTATTTGCATTCTTATCTGCTAGCAGTGTCAACTCACGGACAATAGACCAGACACCAGAAGCAGTCAAAGAGTACACAGTCCAGAGATTTATGGGTGCGAATACGGAGAAGTTGTTTATGTTGCCATATAATACTGGCCATGGGTTAGTTTTTATTCTAAATTCATTTATTATAATTGTTTGATTTTTGCCATATTATATAACATTTCCGTCTAACTGTTGTCTTATTTTATAGTGGTCACTGGTTGTTGGTCGCAATTAATCCGATTAAAGAAATAGTGTATTATATAGATTCATTGGATGGCGATACAAACAAATATGAAAATCTGAAGAACATGGTTGATACGTAAGTGATGATATATAGTGTTCTGAATAATTATATATGTTTATTTATTATGTGACATTGTTCTAAATATGTGTTTATATTATGTTAGAGTTATACAAATATACAGAGCACAGAGAGATGCAACAGTGCCAAAAAGCAGGGCTAGCAACATCAACTGGATCAGAGTGGAGGTATATTTTCCCATGTTTGACTGTTATAGTGGTTCTACTTATAAAACTATTTAAACTATATATCCTGATAAATGTTCGTTCACTTTTTTCCTAATACGGTGTCCTCGTCAGCGTGGTGGGATTGACTGCGGATATTTTGTACTGCGCTTTATGAAGGAAATCATTCTTTCTGGTCATTTAGAGATTCCAATCATGGTATGGATCAATTCATGAGTTATATGATTCATTTTGATAATTAACTAATATTTCATCTGAGTAATTAGTATTAAATCGTGCTTGTTCTGTTATATTATGTAGTATTTTGATGAATTCAAATGCGCTACGTACTCGAAAGTAAAATTGGAAGAAATTAAGGAAGAATGATGTCAATTTATGATTGAGTTAAGAATTCTATAATGTATATTGGATTTGTAATTATGTGTAAATTGTATATTGTATATTGTATATTGTATATTGTATAATGTACAATGTTTAAATTATGTGTAAGTTATACTTGAGTTAATTATGTGTAAATTGCAAAGTGTTATTGTATAATGTATAATGTTTAGTTATATTGTGTTGAATTAAAGGCCAAGTGTTGAATTACAATGTTTAAAGGCCAAGTTATATTTAAGGCCTGAATTATAAGCAGAGAATTTAATTATTATAAGCAGGTTTGTCTAAAAATATATAAAAAATGTGATTTTTCAAAAAAAAAAATTTTAAAAACGTGAAGTATAGACAGCGCTTTTACAAGAAAGCGCTGCTAAAGGGGGAAAAATAGGCATAAAAAAGCGCTGCTATAGGTTAGAAAAGGAGGGGTCTAAGAAAGCGCTTTAAAAAAGCGCTGCTAAAGGGTGGTCTACAAAAGCGCTTTCATAAAGCGCTGCTAAAGGGGGGGAGGGGGAGGGAGAATAGGCAGCGCTTTGTAAAGCGCTGCTAAAGGGGTAAAAAAGCGCTGCTAAAAGTGATGCCTTTAGCAGCGCTTTTTCCACAAAAAAAAAGCGTTGCCTTTACCTTTAGCAGCGCCACTTTAGGCAGCGCTTTAAAGCGCTGCTAAAGGCCATTTTTGGCATAGTGGTAGTACATCAGAGTAAACCTTATATGGATTTTTTCGGTTGCGGTAAAATAAACACATGTGAAGTTGTCAACTTCTCTTTTAGTAGTCTAAAACTCTCTTTGCAAGATTCATTCCAAGTAAACACCATATCATTTCTAGTAATTTGTATTATTAGTGTCACAATCATAGCAAAATCTTATACAAAACTTATGTAATAACCAACCAAACCCATAAAACTTCTCACATTTGTGACTAGCTGAGGCTGCTTCTACGCAAGCACAATCTCATGTCTCATGAAGTTATCATGAGAGAAACTTCAACTCTTACTTTGAGACAACACTGTCTCAAAATTCACATATGTGAAGTTCATATTGTATCTATTTTACTTGAGATACATATTCTTAACATAGAAATTCATTAAGAGTTTAAGAAAACCCAACCCTTCAAATGTAGTTCTCAACATTATTACATAATGTTGTACATACATCCTAATTAACGGTTTGTTGTTACCTATTAAATATATGGTTAATGTTTTTTTAACATTATACTGGGTTGCTACCGTTGTTGGAACTCTTACTCGAGGAGTTTTAATCTCATACCTCTAGGGGTAGTCTTTACTAAACCTATGACCTGTGGCTTAGTAAATGGATTAGCTAATTGAATGTATATATCTGACTCAAATTATTCCATCCTTAATCAATTTTCTCACGAGGGAATGTCTAAGACCTATATGCATAAACTTTCCAGTATACACTTTGTTATATGTTCTATCTAAAGTAACTTGACTATCACAATGTATCAATACCTTTGAAACATTGTCTTTAGCCAATAGAACTTCCTACATAAGGTCTCTCAACCATTCAGCTTCTTGACCAGTGGAATCAAGAGCCATGAACTTTGATTCCATAGTTGAGAGAGTGATACAAATTTGTTTCTTGCTATTCCAAGAAATTTCACCCCATATAATGTAAATATCCACCTAGTTGTAGATTTATGATCTCCAACACTCAATATCTAATTCACATCAGCATATCCTTCTAATATGGCAGAAAATCTACCATAATGGATGCCAAGATTTTGATTTTCAAAAGATAACCGGAAATATTTGTGATGGCCTTCCAATTTTCACCATTTGGATTGCTAGTAAATTTAATCATTTTACTAATTGTAAATGTTATGTCGGGTCTAGTACATTTCATCAAATATATTAGATAACCAGTTGCACTTGCATATTTTAGTTGAGCCACAAGTATTATATCACTCTTTTGAAGCATGACATTAGGATCAAATGGAGTATTCACTTCCTTGAAACGTAAGTATTTGAAATTATTAAGCACTTTCTCCACATAATATATTTGATTGATTTCATAACCCAAATTGTTTCGCTTTACTTTGATCCCAAAAATAGTTTCAACTAGTCCAAGATATTTCATCTTGAATGTGGGGGTTAGAAACCTCTTAGTTTCTAAAATTCCATTAATCTTGTTGCTAATGATTAACATGTAATCAACATATAGACAAAGGAATATCATAATGTTCTCATGCACCTCTGTATATAAACACTTGTCACAGAAATTAGGAACAAATCCATTTGAAAGTACGACATAGTGATAAGTGCCAAAATTTTGTGTTTTGAGTAGTAGTTTTGCAGCACTTATTGATTTATTTGTATTGAATTCTTTGAATAAAACCCCACTTTGTTTGTAAAAGTGTATATTTAGTGTATACTAGTATTTTCGTGTAAATATCATTGAATTTAATTATTTTTATGTCATTTTTGTAGGTATTCAAGCATTGATATTTAGTCGTTGTTAGGTAGAGCATTGAATAAGTTTTCCGACACTTCCGACCGGGCCTCAAACAGAGTTACGGTTCGAAAGTTATGAAGAAAACAAGATGCTGAAATTTTCTGTTACTGTCAGCTCTCGCCCTAAGCTCGTCGGGCGAGCCAGATGCATGCCATAAATTCTTGAAGCAGTAAAAAATGTCGCCTTTACTCGTCGGGCAAACCTTTACTTTGCCAAGTGAATTAGTCTGGGCAGAAATATATTTAAAGGGGGTAAAAACACATTTTTTTAGGTTATGTTTTGGGATATTTGTTCCCAATTCATCAAACCTTCATTTTTGAGTAGATTTAGCTTAGAAACAACACATGAAGTGTATATCTTGACGATCTGGAATTGAATCCACTTTAATCGGAGTTGACAAACCGTGAGATTCTTCTCTCTTCTTTTTGTACCCTCTATTTGTTGGGATTTTGTATGTAAGTTTATCTTGATTGTATGTATATTTATGGATCTTTGTCTAAAATCTCTTTTACAACTTTTTATCGATGGTTATCTTGATTTTTTTTACTTAATGGGTTTGGATTTTTATAGACATATACGGTTTGAACTCAGTCTAAGATGAACACCTGTTAGATCCTAAACTCTAGACATAGATTTAGGTCTAATATTCATGTGGGTATCAGTTCTTAATGCTTCGTGTTGTTGAATTGCGTGAGACATCACCGATGAGACGATACGATTGATCTCTCGACTTTGCGTTAGACATAACCTCTGTTGTGAGTGATACGTGATGATATTGACGAGTGACTTAGGTTGCGTGCATTTGATCCATATAATTTTTTAGTACATGATGGGTAGAACAATATACAAATCCTGACGAGTTTTCTCATTTCTTAAGAATGTATTTATTTTCTTGTTTAATGTTTTTCCTTTTGCATTTTTATCTCAAACGATTTAAACCCAAACTCAATAATATTTAAATTGTCGAACGATAATTCAATAACACTAATCTCTGTGGACACGATAATTTCCCAAATAAATACTTCCATAAACTTTTGTTGCTTGCCGCTTTACCACACCAACACGTAGTCAAACTTTTTATGTCATTGTTTCAGTACTTGTTTTAATCCATACAAGGATTTGATAAGCTTGAACACCTTTTGTTCATTACCACATAACCTTCTGGAGGCTCGATGTAAATCTCTTAAACGAGATCTCCATTTATGAATGTCATTTTGGAATCAATTTTATGAACTATAAGGTCACGCAAAGAACCTAATGCAAACAATACCATAATTGTCATCGTCCTTGCTACCAAAGAAATGTGTCGAAATAATCAACACTTTCCTTTGTTCTAAAACCCTTGGATACCAATCTATCCTTGTAGGTGTTTAATGCATCATCATTATGATACTTTCTTCTAAAATCCACATGCATCCAATGGATCTTGATACTTTAGGCAAATCAACAAGTTCCCAAGTGTGGTTTGACATTATTGAAGCTACTTCTTCCTTATAAGTATTAGGATCATCTTCCACTTAAAGAATAATAGGTCTTGCATACAAAATTCTCACTATTTCCTTCTATTAGATAAAAATAAATAAGTCAAGAATTGATTTTGCTCGATCCTAGATACTTAGCATTTCGAACTATCTTGCTTATCCTAAGCTTGGGTTGTGTTTCAACAATCCATGATGAACCTTCCTTATGAGGTTCTTCATTTGTGGGAATCTCAGATTTCTTATCCTTCGTGATAAGGTTCTCAAAGAATTCCACATATCAAGATTCAATAATTACATTAGACTCGCAATTCAAAAATCTATATGCTTTACTATTAGGTGGATAGTCTACAAAATCACATTTGATCCCTTAAGGACCCAACTTAGCGCTTTTAGGATCCATGTTCTTATAACAATATACACACCTCGACACTTCAAAATAACTGATATTTGGCGATCTTCCTGTTCATACCTCATATGGAAAATATTGATTTTCCTCAAAGGAATTCAATTCATTATATGAAAAGCAAATAACAAAGCTTTAACCCCATAAGTTTAATGACAATTCATAATGCAGTAACATGACATTTATCATTTATTTATATGCCATATTCTTTCTTTCGGCTAGATCATTTTATTATTGTGTACGAGGTACGCTACATTCATGTATAATACCATATTTTTCACAATATGCATCAAATTCAGTAGAAAAATATTCACCGCTCATATCACTCCTAAGGACTTTAATACTTCTATTAATTGATTTTCTACTTCCACTTAAAAAATTATAAATGCATTAGAAGTGTCACATGAAATTAAATCAGATTTAATTAATCTTTTCATAGTCATAATACCAATATGGGCTAATCTATTATGCCATAGAAAACATATTCAAACATATAAGCATAAATAGGAACTTTATTAATAATGTTGTCAATAGTAGAAAACTTAACCATTCCCTCGACGAAATAACCTTTTCCCGCAAATTCGACATTAAGATTAACTTTTCTGATTCACACACGGATTTAATACTTGGTTTTCCCAAAAAGATCTCCACTGACAAGGTTCCTACCGATGTCGGGAACATGAAATACATTAATAAGCATAACTTTCTTCCCATTAGTGAAGTTGAGTTCCACGATTCTCATTCCAATGACCCTCGAATGTCCTTCATTTTCCATTTGAACCTCTTGTCCATCAGTGACTTCATACTAGATTTAAAAAAAAATTTTGTCATAGGAAACATGGAAAGTAGCACAAGTATCATACAACCATCCTTGTACCTTGCCTTTTATTTCCATAATTTCACTCATAATAGAAATTATGATATCATCACTTTGAACAAAATTTTCCTCGTTTTAGGACTTCATGTTCTTGCAATGTCGAGCATGATGATTGTGTTTGCCACACACATAACAACACCCACTAGGGTCCTTTGATCTGACTGAATTCTTGAACTTATTTTAATCCTTATTTGGACTAAGATAGTTATTCTTACCATCTTATTTCTTCTTGCCTTTTGCACTCACCACATTTTTCTTAGAATATCTAGCATCCTCCAAGTTTTGCAACTATTTACTAAGCATTGCAACCCTTGATAAAAGAAACCCTTTCACCAAGTGTTGCAACTATTTACTAAGTATTGTGACCCCTGATAAAAAAACACATTCTTTCACCAAATGTTGTAACTCTTTACTAAGTATTTTGACCCTTGATAAAATATATTTTTTTACCAAGTGTTGCAACATTTTACTAACTCTTTACTAAGTATTGCGACTCTTTACTCACTTAAGGTGTCATGTTATTATTGAAACACACCAATAATTATGTGTTTAATTAATCTCTTCATTAATTAATAATTACAACATGAATACCATCCAAAATTTATCCAAAAAATCATAGAAGGTCATGTTTGGGTAATCCATAAATTATCGTGGGTGCATTTGTTAGTCTGAACAACATGATCCATCAAATCATGGATATGTGGCAACAAATATTGATTCTTCATAGTCACTTTTTTAAGTTATTGGTAATTAAAACATAAACTCGGTCATCCATATTTACTATTTACCAAAGTATTAAAGCTCTCCACAATGATACAATAGGTATGATAATTCATGTGTTCAACCAATCTTCAACGTCATCTATTATGCTACTTCTTAAATAGGTATAGTCCCCATGTTTAAGTCAATAAATAAATCAACTTCTCTTACGGGAGGTATTTTGGATGAAGTTGAGAAAATACACAAGAAGGGGGGGTTGAATTGTATTTTCTAAAAACATTTTTGGTTCTGAACGGAGTTTAAATTCTAAACACTTTAGTTCAGAATCTGATCATAAATGTAGTGGATTAATATATCAAAAGTAAAGTAAACAGAACCATGAACACAATAGATTTATCCCGGTTCCTCTCCAACCGAGAGTACTCCAGTCCCTTTTCCTTGCAAGATATTTTCCACTATAATCAACTCATGATTATAACTGCTCATGAACTTAAGCATAATCAACACCTAATCCTCGGGGATTCTTTTGTACTAGGTCATTGCTCCCTTCCTGAACATGGTAGGGAATAATCTGCATTTGATAGCGCCCCAGACGCCAAGGTAATCGAGTAACGCATCGATATTTTTGATGTGCTCGTCAGGGTCCGTAGTACCGGCATATGTGCCCAGAGAAGGGGGTTTTTCTAGTCCCTTCAGCAGGCGCATAGCCATAATCTTCTAGGACAATACCTTGCGAGGCTCGTCGTCACTGCTGCTACTGGACCATGACGGGGAGCGGGTGTCCCGTCTATAGGTAGGCTGGTGATCTCGACGGAGAGACGGGGTTCGTGCTCGACCCTTGGATCTAGGCAGAGGTGAATGTTAAGACTCTGCTCTTTGATCCCTTCTGGTTCTCTTGGGTCGCGGGGAATGCTAGTTTCTGGGAGAGATGTGGTCGCGCTTTCTGACAGTCTGGGTTTTTGGCTCTGGAGGTGCCCGAAGTTTTCTTTCACGCCGGGGAGGAGGACTCTGTGATCTCTGACTCTCTTTCCTCGAAGAACAGGATCTTGGATGACTGGAATCTTCTAGGGCCCTAATCCCCGCGTTCTAATGGAGGATTAGGAGGTTGGTCTTGTTAAGAGCCTCGAGGAGGGTCGTCATGTTCGGGTCGGTGCTGGGAAGAACTGGAACTGGCAGGTGCTCCAGGATGATCTGGACCTCATTGTGATTAGCACGAACGATAGAGGGAGAAGTGGTGGCTTCGTCCCTTTGTTGGTGGGCATCGCCCCCAAAAGAGGTGGTTGCTCCGTCAGTATCAGTCTTACTGACGGGGACGAAGAAAGAGTTGCAAGCATCAAGGGTGTTGTCACAGCTGGCCATGATCTGATTTTGGAAGAATTGTTTTGGTCTCGAATCTTCAATGGGAGAAAGATGGGGATAACAGGTTTCCCACAGACGGTGCCACTAATCTTGACGGCTAATCAAAACTTGGAGTGGGTCAGAGACAATCGTCTGTGATGTTGGGTGTGAGAAAGGAGGAGGGGTTGTATCTGCAAGGCACTCTGATGCTAATGTAAGAATCAAGAGAAATAAGGCCAGTATCTAATATATGTGTATCAAGGTAAATATTGAATACCTGACCCTCTCAAATGATAGGGTTTTTATAGTGTCCCCAGCGCTTGGCCATTGGTCCCTATTTTTGGGGCGAGATAACCGTTTCCCGAAGAATAGGTAACTGCCAGAAACTAGTCGTTGCTACGGGTAGAGGCGCAGTAATAGGCACAAGCGTCGTGACTGTTTCTGGATGGTAGGACCGTGTGTGACGGGCAAGGACTGACGAGGAGAAGTGTTGGCCTAGGGGTAAACCGGTCAACCTCCCTTGGTGGAGGGGCAGAAAGGTAAGTGCTTCCCCAATTTGGTTGGACTTAGGCAATTGGACCGTTCTGGGAGCAGAAGTGGATTGGGTAATGCATAGCCATTAGGCCATTCTGGAACAACTAATAATAAAGTTGGCCATATCCAGACGATCACCAAATACATAATTGGAGATGCTTGTTACGAAATTAAGCTTAGTAAACTTAGGAGCATTAGTAGTACATATTTCGTCACCTCTAGCCAATACACCAACATGAGTACCAAAGTCATCTAAAGAGAACTTAATCAGTTGATCCTTAAAATGACACTCTAAACCTTCATCACTGATTTAAAATTGCAATAAAATACCTAAACAAGCTCAGGATCATACTTCTTTTTCAAACTCAGAAATCTCAACGAACTATGTTCCTCAAACGGAGCTAAAAATCTAACTCCTAATTTTTTCTCAACAAGCTTTTCAATAAAATACTCAAAGACTACAAGTTTAATTGAGTACTCATTGATATACCTCTGTAGATTTTCTTCGGGAATTAACTTGCAAATTTACTTATTGATGAGAGAAGCATCTATGTTGAAGCTTTGATGAGCATTACCAATTTTGGACTTTATATGAACCTTTGCATCAGTTGAATCCTTACATGCTTGAACTTTTGTTCTTAGTCTTTATGGAATTGGAGGAGGAGGTGAATTTGAAGTGGAAACTTACCCTTTCCCTTTTTGTTTGTCAGAGAACATCTTTTGCGTAAATTGAGAAGACATGATAATTTGTTGATGAATATCAAGGTCGGAGAGCATGGGTTTATGAATATCCGTAGGAAAATTCATAAGTTTCCTGCAAATTTTCCTTCAGATTTTCCTGCAGATTTTGGCTTTAGGACTAAAACGCACGTAAAAAGTGAGATATAGGGACTCAGACAAAAAAAAATACATGGACTAAACTCAAAAAATCGCTAACTTAAAGGGACCAAAAGTGCATTTAAGCCTAAAATTAAACTAATGCATTTAATGATTAGATGATTTAAAGTATGAGATGCACAAACATATTGCATACACATGCACATACATGTATTAAGCATATAATACAATTAGGCATTTGAATAATTACAACTATGTATACTATAAAAGAAATAAGGAAGGGTTGTAACGACCATACCAATTTAGACGGTCTAGACTTAACTTTTTGTACACGAGAATAATTAGTAATCAATAACATGAATATCAAAAACGAATAATACGATTAACCATATACTAATTGAATGTAACTCCTCTTGTATGTTTGAAGAATACTATCAGACTCTCCTTCGTAAGGCTTCAAATGAACTTTGAATGGAGATGGTTTGATTATTACTAATTAACACATATTGTCAATCCCAAATAACTGATTCAACTCTTTGACGATCATTTTCACTTAAAGGAATACATTTTTATCCTCAAATCTTTTTTAATTGTTGAAACTTCGTAGATTCATTGCAAATAGTCACAAACGGTCTTCATCTTCTTTTTACGATAACCTTGAAAGAATAAGTCACTAGAAGATGCTTTTTTTTCTTTCTTTTATCTCACAAAAACTTCAAGCATTTGTAGTGTGAATGCACGTCCATCTTTAATCAGGATCAATCAAGAGAAAACTTTAAGGCATGGTGTCAAAATTTTTATTACAATGCACATACCTCAAAATATTGTCAGCTCAATCCTGGATGAAACAAAACTTAGAGAATATCTTAAATACAATTAATGTTTGAAGAATATACTAGTAAGGTTTTACTTTAAGTTAATATATGTAATGAATGCAATGAGTGATCAAACATTAGTAAATCATTATAATATCATTGGAATTCAATGAATTGCATATGCTTCCAAATGATTAGAAAAACTCGTCTAGGATCAAAGGAACCATATCCTTAACTTTTGGAGTCGTAAGAATTTGATTAAAACCCCTAATTTGATGTCAATTATTGGGTTAGAATATGGAAACAAAGAGGTATGGAAGGGGCGGGGTTGAATAAACTTATCCCCTAAAAGACAATTTCAAAAATATTTTAGGTCCCATAAACGAAATCAGAGATTTAAAGAAGCACGAAAGCAAAATATAGCACTAAGAAAGCTTAGAAGCATCTCAATGAATTAGACCAAGTGAAATAATATATGATATAACAAAGGACTTGATTGCTTCTAATACAAGTCAAATACAATACAACCAAAGTCGTTTCAAACAAAGCGATTTAAAAACTCTTTACATAGATATTCTTTCGAGACATGATTGGATTTAGGATAATCCAATAAGATTGATGCATCATAGATCTAAGCTTACACATTAAATCTCTATAAGCATGGTCTAACCTATATGACATACAAACAATACAATAATTCATTAACACAATACTTATATTAATGAATGCTAAAAAATTAAAAGAGATAGGGAAGAAGGAAAAGATACACAGAGATATATAGTGGTTCGGCGTTTGTACTCGCATTAACTACTCCACTCTTCAATGGTGTTAAAAAACCATTATGAAATAATCACAAAATTATTATTTTTATAAGTTTGATTATGACAAACTATCATACGATAATTCCATCTGTTGACGCAGACACTCAAGCTGCTAACAAAAACAAAATCTCTAAAGATCTTGATTCAATAACCTTGTTTTCCATAATAACCTGCTCCAAGTATTCGTGTGTGGAAATCCACATGATCCTATCGATTTCTTGTCTAAGTTATTTCCATTATTTAAGATTTGATTGGAAGACTCCCAACTTTGTCTGCGAGCAATCTTTCCCCAATTCCACCAAAGATGGATAACTTCAAATCCACCTTACGAATAATTTATACTTGAACTCGAAAAAGTCTTCCATAGAGTATACTGAAAAATCTCTCCTGATAGATAACATTGAAGACAAAAAACATTCAAAAAATGATACTTACACCTATTCTAAATAAAAAACTTCACATGAAAATATTAGATACCCTAATGTATCACTAGTCTCCATCAAAACTCAATATTTAGAAATGAAGGTCCACAAAAATGGAAATGACTAAGGATGAACATGATGAACAGTGCCAGGGAATCTCATAAACACTTTAATACACAAGGTTTTAGTCAAGGTATTAAATGTATATGAAATAAGAACACACACACACACACACACACACACACAAAAAAAAAAAAACGTTCTTTCATATAAGCAATGTCACAAAATATGCAACCACTCATGGATCATCAAGGTATTTATTAGGGTTGTAACGTGGTGGGACTACAATATATTGGTTTTTCTTTAGAATCAGATGTGCCAATAAGATAAGATATTATAAGTTAGTTTTGCTTTTAAAATTTTATTTCTTTTTCCACTTACTACTTTCTTTGGTGATTTCTTTCTTTCTTTGACATTTGTTCTTTCCTTTATTTATTTTCTTTTTCCTTTATTTTGTAAAAGTTCATTCATATCTTTCTTTTCATTTTTTATCACCAATATTAACATACTTGGCTTTTTTTTCATAAGTTATTATCCCCAGCTTTGCATATTATATACCCTTCAATTTTAATGCTCTCATATCCTTAACAGAGTATGAACGTTGTTTTTTTTTTCAATTGGCTAAGGGTTATGATTTTTCAAAAACAATATTTTCACATTTTGCCTCAAAGAGGTTTATCAAAGGACCATTTCTCACTAGGTAAGCTTTATTTGGCCAAGTAATTTTCACTTAATAAAGAAACATTGTCTTGATCCATTTCATGACATCATACATATCAAGCAATAGTAACAATTGTTCAAAATCAATAGAGTTAAATGCATGTTCACTCTCAATATATATCTATGTAAAACATGAGGTTGCACACAATTCACTAACTAGGTTTGTATGATTCTGATTCTAATTAACATGCTTTCACAAAACAAGTGTGAAATCTAAATTTAAGCAAACAATAGTTTCATGTCCATGTTATCATTTATAGATAATTACGAAGAATCAACTTTGAATGAAACATTTAAAAAGAACATTTCATCATGTTGTAGGGTATAGTTTTGTCATAAACATGGTATTTTGAATTCATATGCATTTGATTATTCAACCATTAAATCATCTGAAACCTTTGGAATAGTTGTCGTGATCATCGGGAACATTTGGAACACTTGTCATGATCTAAGTTTTTGACATTTTTCAACATCTATATTTGATCATTCTCATTAACATGTGGCACTTGTCATGAACACTTGGAAGTTGTCATCATCAAAACCATTTGATTGACATTACTTACAAAACACTTAGAACCACATTCTCCTTATTTTTATGAAGGCAATGCATCTATAAGGGAGGTGTTAAAATAGAAGAGATATATTACAAATTTGGAGTGGTTAAACCCCCTCGTAGATAAAGAGAGCATACTCTACTCCCCTAAGAGTATATTTCTCCCTGTTTGGCATTATCGAAAAGGCAGAAAGAGTAAACATTACATAGAAATTTTGTATCACATTGAGAAAGGGAAGAAGAGGAAGGAGAAGAAACAATTAGCATATTAATTCATGCATGAATGTTTTAAGATTCCTAAATCAGTTCTTACAAAAAAATATTTTTTCTTTAGGAAGAGGTTTAAAAAAATAGCAGGTTATTGATTAGATGAAGATACAAACTCAATTACTCAATCCTTTTTTCCCCTGATAAAATAGTGCCTAATCTCGAGGTGTTTAGTTTGATGGTGAAGTACCGGATTTTAACTCAATAATCACTTAAATGTGTTTCATCCATATAACTTATGCACAACATCTACCTACAACGACGTATTATGTTTTATCTATAGATAATGAAACACTTGCTTGTTTCTTATAATGTCGGGAGACAGGCGAATATTAAAGAAAATGATACGTATTGCTGGTACTTTTCCGATCCAACTTACAACCAACAAAATTAGAACCAAAGTACCTAAATAAAGTATGATATATCCCTTTGGGGTACTATAAACCCATAAGTTATGTGCTAGTGAGATACCACATAAATCGTTTGACCATAGAGAGGTGGAATTCTTTGAAGTTTGCTTGAAAGCGAGCATACAGACAGACGTCAAACATAATATTAAGACGATATGTAGTAAGGTAAAAGACATGGTCTATCATAACTCGATATTTTCTTTCTTTAACTACTAATCCTTCTTCAGCCTTATCTAAACTACATGAAGTACTCATTGGGCTTAAGATTGAATTTTCTTTATCCATTTTGAATCTCCTCAATAGTTCTTTTCAATATATATCTTGATTGATGAAATTGTCTTCCATATATTTATGATTATGTAATCCAAGAAAGTATTCAAGCTCCCCTATCATAGACATTTCAAATTCATTCTATATTATATTAGAAAATTTTTTGCACAAGGACTCATTAGTAGCACTAAATATAACATCATCAACATAAATTTGCATAAATAAAATTTCATGCTCAATTTTCTTAATAAAAAGAGTTGCATCAATCTTCCCTCATTGAAAATTATTTTCAAGCAGAAGCTTGTTGAAGTTCATCCCAAACTCCAAGGGTTTGTTTGATACCATGGAGAGCCTTTTAAACTTGAAGACGTGATTAGGAAAAGAAAAGTTTAGATACCTGGGAGATTGATCAACATACACTTCCTCTTGGATGTAATCATTCAAGAACGGTCTCTTTACATCCATTTGGAAGAGTTTAAAATTCAAAAATACGTGAAAAAGCTTAAACCATTCTTATGTCTTCTAATCTTGCTATAGGGGGCATAAGTTTCATCGAAATCTATGACTTCTTATTGATTGTACCCTTTCATAACGGGTTTTGATTTGTTTCTTAAAACATTACCATTTGTGTCAAGCTTGTTACAAAATACCCATTTAGTTTCAATCATTATATTAGATGAAGGTTTTGGAATAATTATTCAAACATTATTTCTATCAAATTTATTTAACTCATCTTGCATAGCAAGAGACAAATGTTTGTCAATGAGAGCTTCATTGATGTCTTTTGCCTCAATTTGAGAAATGAACACCATAAATTTACATATCTAGTTCTATGTGTTTTATTTTGAAATTTCAATATTCAATCATATGACTGACTAATTTTAGAGGAACAGTCCCATTCTCCACTAGCAGATATTTATTTAAAGTTATATGACCGACCCAACACAATAATTGTTAGCTCTTAGTGGAATTCAAATTTAAAACCTTAAGAGAAGCATATTCTTCAATCTCAAGATTTCACCGACGGTCAATCCCTAAGAGTTAAGTGAGTCTATCTATTAATGTGTTTGAATTTTACAAATTACATTGTTTAAATGTTTATTTATATTTTAAATTTTGGGCTTAATTGCAATTTGAGTCCCCCTATTTTCATTTTTTCTAGTTTTGGTCCCCTTATTTTAAAATCTGAAATTTTGGTCCCCCTGTTTTCAATTTTTTTATTTTGGTCCCTCTATTTTCAATTTTTTTTATTTTCGGTCCCCCTATTTTAAAATCTGAAATTTTGGTCCCTCTATTTTATTTTATTTTACTTTTGGTCCCCCTATTTTAAGTTTGATTTGCATTTCCAATTGGAAAAGAGGACCAAAAGTCTAAAAAATGAAAATAAGGGGACCAAAATTTTGGATTTAAAATAGAGGGATCAAAAGTATAAAAAAAATGAAAATAGGGGGACTAAAATTTTGGATTTTAAAATAGGAGGACCAAAAGTAAAAAAAATGAAAATAGGGGGACCGAAATTGCAATTACGCCTAAATTTTGTTAACTTTTGTTGGCGCAGAAGTTTGAAGATGAAGAAGATGATGGAAGATAAAAGAGAGAGAGAGAGAGAAACTGAATATGTAACTAACTTTCTAACAGAATTTGAAATCAATTACAAAAATGATTATGCTTACAAACTAAATTAACATTCAACATTTATACAATTAGAGTCTCACAAAATGGAATCCAAATTAATCCTAAATGCAACTAAATGAATCTGAATTATATCTAACATCATCTTTAATTCATATTCAGCTAATCAAAATCAACAACGTCAATTTCATCCCTCAAATGGGTAAAGTGTTCAGTCTTAACTGCTTTGATCAATACATCTGCCAATTGCTTTTAAGTACTATAGTGAACAACTTCAAGCACCCTACTCTGAACCTGGTTGCGTAGAAAATGGAACTTCGTGTCAATGTGATGGCTTCTTCCATGCAGCATTGGGTTCCTGGCAAGACTTATAGCTGATTTGTTGTTAATCATCAACTTCACAGGCTTGCTCATATTGATCTTCATATTCTGCAACAAGTTCAGAATTCAAACAACTTGACTAGTAGATAAAGCATATGTAGTATACTCAGCTTCACAAGTTGACAATGCAACTATTGGTTGCATCTTATAGCACTAAGAAATAGAACCTCCCATATACTTGAAGAAATATCCATAAGTACTTCTTCTGTCAACTCTGTCTCCACGCCAATCAGAGTCTAAATAACACACCAGCTCTGAATCAGATTTAACATCAAAGGAAACAAAACTTCATACTACAGAGTCCCCTTAATATACCTCAGTATTCTGACAGCAGCTTGGTAATCTGACCACTTTGATTTGTTCATAAACCTATTCACCATTCCGATAGCATAGCAGATGTCAGGTTTGGTATTGCAGATATATCTCAATGAGCCAACTAAGTGTTTGAACTTTGCAGCATCTGCACCATCACCCCCAACATCAGAATTTAGCTTGTGATTTATTTTAGCAGGTGTGATTGCAAACTTACAATTCATTAGCTCAAGTCTCTTCAGAAGATCAAGTTTATATTTCATCTAATGCAATATTGTACCCTTATCTTAATGCATAATCTCTGTCCTTAGTATTTCCTAGATCAGTCATCTCAAACTCATTCATCTGCACCTTTTTAAACTTAATTATCATATGAACATCTTTCTGTTAGCAATATATCATAAACATAAAGACACACCATAATCATATTGCTATCATATGTATGTTGAACATAAACCTCATACTCCATCTCACATTTTCTGAATCCTTAAAGCTTGAAAAATGAATAAATTTTCAGATTTTAGGCTCTATGAGCTTGTTTTAGTCCATACAAGGCTCGATGCAACTTGTAAACCATACCTTCCTAATTCTTTTTCAAGAATCAAAAAGGTTTGACACATAAACTTACTTTTATAAAGAACCGTTCAGAAATTCATCTTTCAGATTTAAGTGCATAAGAGGCCAATTTTTACTGGCAGCTATAGCAATCGCCAATATGATTGGTTCATGTTTAGCTCCCATTTTACATTAAGTGCATCAGAGGCCAATTTCTCCCATTCAGATTCACCTTTAGAGTCATACTCGCCTTCAAACTCATATTCAACATCAGAGTCACCTTCAAACTCAAACTCATCTTCAGACTCAGAATCTCTTTCAGAGGAAGATTCTCTTTCAGAATCTGAAATATCTTTAGAGGTTAACTTAGGTGTTAACACTGCACCAGAGTTGGATTGAGAGTTGTTCCAATTCCATGCTTCTGTTTCCTTAATAATCACAACCCTGTTGAGTTAAACTTTATTAGTGACATGCCATTAGCGTATAGGCACATGTACTATGGTAAACTACAAGCAAGACAAATTTGCTTCGGTCATCCAATTTCCTTCTCTTAGCATCTGGTACATGTTTATAACAAACAGAACCAAACACCTTTAGATGGATCACACTTTGATTATCTCCAATCCACTCTCTAAAGGAACAATTTCCTCTAGCTTCTTGGTTGGACACCTATTGAGCACATATGCTACAGTGGCAACAACTACTCTCCACAAGGTGTGAGGGATCTTCTTCTCCTTCAGCATGCTCATTGTCATATCAAGCAAAGTTATGATTCTTCTTTCAGCAAGACCATTGTGTTGAGGAGTGTATATAGCAGTAACCTTATGCTCAATTCCATTGTCCTTATAGAATCTTCTGAACTCTGTATAGTTGTACTCACCTCCACCATCAGTTCTGCGAATTTTTAGCTTTTGACCACTTTGTTTTTCAGCTTTCACCTTGAACTTCTGAAACTCAACAAACACCTCATGCTTAAACTTGATGAGTACTACCCATGTCATCCTTGTGAACTCATCCATAAAATACACAAAGTACTTATTTCCTCCAAGTGAAGGTACTTCAAATGATCCATATACATCATAATGCACTACTCCCAAAGCATGTTTTTCTCTTGGGACAACCTCTGATGCAAATGGAAATCTAGGTTGTTTGCCTTTCAGGCATATCTCATATGACTTTTTAGGCGACACAATCTTAGGAATGCCATGTACCAGCTTCTTAAAACTCATATGCCCTAAGATTCTGAAGTTCAAATGCCCCAATATATTATGCCACAACTCACTGTCACCTTTAATACCTTCAGCACTAAGGCATTTAGTTTCAGTTGTTTCAACATTCACCTTGAATATTTTGTTGCCTCCCTATTCATATTGAATAATCAACTTCTGATCATAATCATACAACTTTAAGAGATTGTCCTTCATAGTAACTGAGAAACCTTTCTAAGTTAGTTAACCTACATTCATCAGATTGCTCTTCATACCAGGAACATGCCAAACATCCTTGATCATGACAATTTTTCCATTCTTCACTTTGACCTTGACATTTCTCATTCCTTTAGCATTCAAATACTTATCATCAACACATTTGATATTTGTCCTCTTCCTAGAGTCAAAATTAATTTAGCCATTGCTTGTTTCTAATTAGGTGATTTGAGCAGCCAGTATTCATATACCACCAGTCTACCAAATATTCACCGTCAGATTCAGAAGCCATCAATAGCACAGGTTCATCATCAGACTCTCCTCGAGCTATGTTTGCTTCTTCTGATTTCCTTTCCTTGTTTGACTAACAGCCAACAGCAAAGTGACCAAACTTCTTACAATTGTAGTACTGAACCCTCTTCTTGTCAAACTTATCCTTACCTTTTTGATGTTTCTTCTTATCAAAGTTTGAGGCTTCTGACTTCTAATAACCACCACCGTGTCTCTTCTTGGTCTCTGACCAAGACTGCTTTTGGTTCTTCTTACTAGAAGACGCATTCAGAGTCTGCTCTACCTCTCTTTCATAGCTTCTCTCGGTCAGACGTAACTCTTGTTCCTCTAGACTACTCTGCAACTCTTCAATTCTCATGGTTTAAGGTCTTTAGAGTATTCAATTGCTACAACAATGTGATCAAATTGAGGAGTAAATTATCTCAGTACCTTTTCAATTATTACTTGTTCAGAGAGAGTCTTTCCACAAGATTTCATCTCATTTCTGATCTGAATCACTCTGGAGATGTAATCACGTACATTCTCATTGTTCTTCATGTTGAGATTCTCATAATCCTTACATAGATACTGAAGTTTCACCTTCTTCACGGATGCATCACCGTCGTAGAATCGTACTAGTGTGTCTCACGCAGTCTTCGTCGTTGTTGAATCAGCAATATTCTCAAACACATTCGTATCCACACACTAATGGATATAAAACAATGATTTCTGATCCTTCTTTCCTCGTTTCTCTGTGCATATTTCTTTATGCTTCAGTTGCATCTACTTCAGTTGACGAGATCAAGAACATCTTCAGCGCCAAACAACACACACATCTGAATCATCCATCGATTCCAATTCAAGCTACCATTTCCATTGTTCATCTTCGATCTTGTGCAAATTCACTCAAATATCACAAACACTCGTGTTTTCCAATCCCTCAAAATCAAGAAATGTGATTATGTTCTAACTTCGTATTCATTTCACTGTACATTTCAAAACCAAAATCAATCACGCATGTGTCACGTACACTCGTATTTTTTAATCTAAATCAGAACCAAAGCTCTAAGTACCGACTATTGGTACACAAAGTTGAAGATAAAGATGATGATGGAAGAGAAAAGAAAAAGAAACTGAATTTGTAACTAACTTTTTTACAAAATTTAAAATTAGTTACAAAAATGATTTTGCTTACAAACTAAATTAACATTCAGTATTTATATAATTAGAGTCTCACAAAATAAAATGAAAATTAATTCTAAATGCAACTAAATAAATATTAATTATATCTAACAACTTTTATATATATATATATATATATATATATATATATATATATATATATATATATATATATATATATATATATATATATATATATATATATATATATATATATATATATATATATATATATATATATATATCCAAAACAATTTTGCTTATAATAATATATATTCCATTTTTTCTATAATCTTTTTGTTATCTTGACCCAAAAATTGGCATCAACTTTTGATATGGCATATGTGGTTGATCGCGTCTATAAAACTCAATGTAGGAGCTAAAATCAAAGCAAATTTGTTTTTCTTTTATTATTTTGGATGTCATATAAATGGACATATGAATCCAATCCCATGTGTGAGTCTTGTCGAGCCGTCCAGGATTGTCTTGAACTTTGGATGCCAAACAAAGGTTGATTATCCATAATCTTCATGAATTGTTATTAGGGTTATTTGGAAACTTGAAAATATCTTTATTCAGCCGTATTTTAATTAAACACACCCACTTTACAAATGAGTCATCTATTTCAATTTTGTAGAAAAATAGTTTAGAGATGTATGTCAATATTTATTGCAGAGTATGTAATTATATTTTTGGATTAACCTTTTAAAAGCATTTTGAGTTTATGGAAGAGAGTTTTGGTTGTTTAATGGATATTTCAAAAATGCATTTCTATAAAAAAATTCTTAAATTAGAAAACATTAATCCTAAAAATAAATTTGTCCTGGAACTGATATTTTTTAGGTCAATTTATGTTTTAGGTCATTTGTACTAAGGATATCATAAAACCATATAATTAATGTAATTCAAGGATGTCATATATAAATTCAAATAATAATACAAATCCAAATATTAATCATTTAGTTGAAAACATTACCATGATACATAATTTGTTCAAAAATTACAAATAATACAATTGTTATCAAAATACAAATAAAATGACCTACTTTGGATATCTAACCCCTTGTTTCTCCTCTGCCTCTTGTATTGCAAGGAATTTCGTGTCTCGGCTAAGATGTCATGTACGGTGGTCATACCAGAAATGCCTTCCTCAAAATCTCTTCTCTCTATGGCATCTCTCGCAAGCGTCACAATATGTCGACATGCAGGCAACACGACATGGAGGTGGTCATCCCTAGATTGCTCCTCTTTCAATATTTTCTGATAGGTGGTGCTCCCACAACATTTTGTATCATGTAAGGATGTGACACATATACAACCATTGGATGTAACCGAATGCAACAGCCCATGGATCAGGAGCTAGCACACTGCCTGCATCCTCTGGTACCATATAATTATAAAAATCATCGAGTATGGCATCAAGATCTCTGAAGTGGATTGTCGAATGAGCAGACACTGGAGTATGTCTTGGAATAAACTGAAGAAACTAGAAATAGCGACCCGCTCAGGCAGATATGGATACATAAGGCGTGACCCTCAAGCCAACAATCCATAGTAGAAGGATAAGTCATCCAAGGGACGTGTCTGACGGTGGTTGTCGTGAGAGAAGTAGCATATATCATTTGATATAATGCGGTTGATAAACACTTGAAATGGCTCTATCGCCTAGATACCTTTGAGCGGGATATAAGAGCAAGCATGTGGTCAATCCTCGGTGTAGTTTTAATCAAGTGCCCAACCGAATATGTGAGAAAAATGAGAGAGGATTCATGCATGAAAATTATTCAGATAAAATATTAGTAACGTTGTAGCACAAGTGTTATGAAATATTAGTAATAGTAAATATGTAAATACATTAACATAAGCAACGTGCAGCTCCCTCTCACATGTCTTGTCTTCCAAAGATAATTTTTACCTAGCTTTAAGTGCAGATAAACCAAGACGAAAGTTGGTAAATAAATTCCATGCCTTAAGCATAGTAAAGTCACACATCCACTAAATGCAAAAAAAAATAAGGTCGAAAAAGCATATTTCTTATTCCCTTGCAGGCAAAAGAAAGAATGCATACCAATGCCTTCTCTCGGCCTAAGGATAAGGAGTGTTTTCTAGGATGCTAAAGAAAAGAGATGGCTAAGGGGCGTAGCGGGAAGTCAAGCAGGAAAGTCATCAGTGACGGTGTATTCTCTACCCAAAAAGAGTTATGTTGATGCCCCCTACCAAGGGGTAACTTCCCGGTTCATAAGCCCTTCCCTTCCATTATTAAATCCATCCATGACATTGTGTATATAACAAAACCCACTTGACCTTTCCGCTTGCCTGTAGAATCAGAAAAGCAAGCTCAAATCCCTGTCGAATCTTTCCTTTGTATCGTTTTAAGAAGATCAGACCTCCCTGGTGGGAAGCCTTAATTGACTAACTAGGAAGGTCTCTAGAGGGCCTCACGTCCCTTTTTTTTTACTATATGAAATCCACACTTTGACACCTGAGATTCTGTAACGAGTAGATACTTACGCAGAAGCATAATCGATTTTCTGGTTAAATACATTAGGAGATGTTTTTCCATACTTTCCACATTCAGTTCAAGCTATTTTTGCGCCTTCTGATCGACCTGAACAACATATATGGATCCCCTCAACCCCTTTTTTCATTACTAATGGAATATCCTTAACTATTCTACTAAAAATGGAACGAAATGATCTTGTTTTCTTTCTCAGTTGAAAAGAGATGTCTTGAGCAATCGGAGAAGCACTTTGATAAACAGATTTGATCTTGACCGACTCAATTAAGGTATTAGTGTTTGTTCTATTAGAAAACAAACACACGACCCTCTAGTAGTACTCGTGGATCCGTTATAAGTCATTGAAGTATGTCAGGTATACTACATTGACATAGGTTGCACTTTTATCCACAAATATGGTCATGCCAACCAATTAGATGAGGTATAAATTCAATGGAAATTATACGTGGTACAATACTTGTTCATAATCACCTTCGACAACCACAACCACAACCATGTGGTATTTGTGCAACTTCTCCAGATATCAAAATCTAGCATGAATGCCTTTCGTGGCATCAATCTTTATTTGGGCTTCACATATGTCATCTCCCAAATAGGTCACCGTCATGTCCAATGCCTCAAGTCTAGAGATTCTGGAATGCTTTAGTAATTTTCCTCTGATTAGAAGATGTAGGAGGCATGAGACATCATCAAGGGTGATGGACATCTCACCAACCAAAATATGAAAGTATGACATCTCTGAGTGTCATCTTTACATAAAATCTACCAACATACCATGGTTAATGGTCTTATACCCAGTCACGCATAAATGCTCCAGCCCAGAAAAATGAAATACATCCTGAAGCCATGCCTCTTTATGATATGGCACATTCAAAATATTCATGTCATGGTTTTTTCCTTTTGCAGTGTAACAGAAATGTAAACAAATACAATAATATTACTTTATTCAATTAGTATAAAATAGATGTCATGAAAAATTAATTAAATATTATGCTACCTCTCCCTCCCAGACATCTCTAGTAGCATGGTCTACATAGGAAGTAAGTAAGGAGGTATCATAGGGGCCTCCTGGAAAACTATCAGGAACGAGAGAAACAACAGTAGGTTCCTCCTGTTGGGGTTCAAGGGTTTAATAGGTTTCAAGGGCTTCAGGGGCCTTAGGTGCAGCAGGGGGAATGTGCCTCCTAGAAGACGACATTGGAGACACGTGAGCTCGCAATGTCGACTCTTCAGCGTCAAATGAAATCGCACCAATTGGTGGTCGTAAGGGCTTGGCCCTCTACCTGCGAACCGATGCATGTTGGGCCACTCGGTCGTGACTCGATATGTCCTAATTTTCAGCCATTGTACCTAAAACAAAAATAGGAAATTGTATCATAGTCAAACAAGTCAACCCCATATAACAGATATGTCAAAACAAACAGTTCTATGAGTGCATAGAAATTACGGAAGTGCATCTCTGTAATTTGGTAAAATTAAATACTGGAATATCCTAAAGATGCATTTCGATAAAACCAAAAATGCAAAAATGGTAGGAAACGCAAAAATCCAACATGCCCTATGACTTAATCTTCAAAAAATGTGAATGTGTGTTTCGATAAACTTCCAATTACAAATGTAATTACATCCCAGTGTACCTTAAACAACCTATCAACTAATGCATGTATCACATCTCAAAAAAGGGAAGTGAGAAGAAACTTACCAAATGTGAGTAGTTGAGAAGGCTTGAATGTAGTAAAGTGTATGTCCTGGGATTGAATGTGATGAGGTAGAAGTAGTGTTCTAACTTGAAAAATGACCAAGTTTTAATTTTCTCATGAGCTCTTTTTGTATGTTGAAAGTTTAACAAATGAATAAGAAGGAATGGGGAAGTATGACTCAAGTTATATGAATTAAAACCTGTTCGGAGATGCATCTTCGTAAAAATAACTAACTATTGAAATCAGGGTTATTAAGGAAGTTCACTTACGGAGTAACCCTAACATTGATACGGTGATGCATCACCCGACTATATTTTTGGCAAAATGGAGGTGGATCACTTAGGAAATTTTCAGGTTTGTGTATTTTGGGTGTGTCTAGAGATGCATTTCCAAATTTAAGAGACATTTTTTATTTTTCACTAGGTTGCGCAGGCACCCCATAGAATGTACAAAGTAGCCCCTTGTTATTAATGCCCTTTATATTCACCAATGAGTTGCCCAATTATGGGTCATCATTTTCCTAGAAAGTGGATTAGAATAATTAAGTGAATTGTTTTTTCTACCCTAAACATTACTTTCCCACCCTAGTGAAAAACCAAAACCACCCCAAAAATCTAAAAATACATCTTTGGACGCATCCCATTCACATTCATTTTTAGCCACGCTCTAAGATTATGTCCAAAAAAAATACAAAAATACATCTTCGTATAACTTACAGAGATGCATCTCCGGATGCAATTTTATCAAATATGTATCAAAGTTACTTCTCCTTCCCCACTTCTCAATTCTCAAACTCTAACTCTCCAAACTCTCAAAACCTCTTAACTCTCAAACTCTCTCAACTCACAAGCTCTCAAACTTATTCAACTCACGTCCAAGTTGCTACCATCAACATCCAATCTATCAAAGAGATCAACATCAAACTCACATTTAGTAAGTTTTTATTTCTCTATTTTTTTATTTCTATATACATTTGTAGAAATTCAGCATTAGGTTGTGTAATAGGTAGTGAGGATATGTTATTTAACTGAGAATTGTGTTTGATAAGTAGTTTAAATGATCAATGCATGTTTTTGGATGTTTTTTTCAAAGGAATTTATGCCATTTTCGTTGTTATGAGTTGCAGAAATATCCAAAAACGCATATCCAGTTTTTTTCAATGTTTTGATTTCCAGAATTCGGAGAAGCATTTACGGATTTTTTCTATCTGCATTGTTTGCCTTCATTTCATTATGTTTCATATGTATAATTCACTTGTGGTTTAATTATATGCATTATGGATATTAAACAAGATAGATTAAGGTACAACATAGTTTCACAAGATGCATCGGTTTGGAGGGAAAGAGTTCCATCATCGTAGGCACTGGTAGATCGATTTATATGAAGGCATTAACTTATGGGGCTCGTACCACCTTCATCTTCCAATAAGAGGAAGGTGTTACCTCCTGATGCCCCGGAAGCACCACTGGTACATGTTGAGACACCCGTTCGACTTATCGTTGTTGCCTCTATACCTGGACCATGTTGTCGGTCATGTGTTGGAAGAAGAGGTAAAATTCAATTGTAATCATTATTTGAAACACTTTTGTTATAATATTTAAGGTTTCTGATGTTGATTTATTTTTTAGCAGAACCGTGATGCTTTAAAATGCACCAATCATGGCCGAAAGATTATGAGTCAGTCACAACCTTTTGAGCAGTGGTTTCAGGATGTGATGCTATCTAGGTTGTGATACTTATGCATGACCAGTTATGTTATGATTAACCATGGCATGTTGTTTGCGTTTGTAGAGAGATGGCACTTGGAGACGTTATCTTTTCATCTTCCATATGGGGAGATGTCCATCACACTAGATAATGTCTCATGCTTGTTGCATCTTCTAATCAGGGGACAAATGTTAGACCATTCTAGGAATAATAAAGATAAGGCAATGAAGATGACGATGACTTATATGGAAGTTGACCTAGGGGATGCTTGTGAGGTTGTAAGCACAACAGTTGCATGTGGTAGAGCATGTTGGTGGTGATTATGAGCAGGTTATGTAGCATAGAGCATACGCGTTGAGAGGATACATGTTGTATCTGGTTGGCACGTCCATTTTATGGACAAGAGTTCCACTTATGTGGATGTGGTTTACCTCAGATACTTCGTTGACTTGGAGCAAATCTGTGAATATAATTGGGGACTGCTTGTTTGGTCTACCTGTACTCTAAGTTAGTTGAAGGTTACATATGAAAGACCAAATAGATGACAGACAGTTGCACCCTGTTGCTGGTAATATATTTGCATCTTTTAGTGTTTGTGAGTCATTTTCATAACACTTGTGTTACACCAATACTAATATTCATATGTACCATTTTTAGGCTTAGATCCTCCAGCACTTTCCACGCATATTTGTCTGGTCATATGTTCCAACCTACACTGAGAATATGCCACATCCTTCTGCATTCATGGAACACAGAGATATAGATGTCATGTATGATGATTTCCTTAATCATCTGGTACCGGATGAGGTACGAAGTACTCTGACTACTAATGATAGGAGTGCTAAATAGTGCATACGATTGAATCCAATGGTATTTCAGGGTGTCACATCCTTATATGACACTGGATGCTTTAGGAGATCCACCTAGGTCAGCTCATTATGAGATACTAGAGGAGGAGGAGGCTAAGACAAATCATGTTGTTGATGTGTTGTCTAGATGTTGACGTATCGTGGAGCTTGGAAAGTTGGGTGTAGACAGAGAAGTCTTTTCGGAAGGCTCTGATGTGAGGTACATTCTAGATGTCATCTTGGAGGAGGCATAATCGGCACTATAGTACAAGAGGCAACGTAAGAATAGGGGGTGGTTCCAGCATACGCAGTAGTATATAGTATTTGTATTATGAGCACTATTATCGTTTGTAATTCATTTTTGCTTCATTATGTATTTCGGATTTTTTCCCTTATATATGTCATTTTCGTATTATTTGATAAATGTATAGTTTAATTTATATAAAACTTAATACTAAAGTATAGCTATAATACATCGTCAATTACATCAGTGTATCACTAAAATAAAGTTAAAAATTATTGTCTTATGTGAATATGGAAATGCATCTCTGTATTTTGTCTAGGATGAATTCAGAGATGCATCTTCGGGTCAATTTATCTCAAAATGAATATGACTTATTTAGAAATACATGGGGTGCATATACCGTAAATCTGGAAGTGTGACTCCTGACTAAATTTGAGGGGGGGGGGGGGGGGGGGGAATGGGGTGAGATTCACTTTAAGATATGTTTTGGTGTGAAAAGGGTGCACCCGAAACAATAATTTTAAAGTATGAGGGACATTTTTTAATTATCTTATGTTGTTTTTCCACCACTTAGGATGGGATAAACAATTCCCTTAATTAATACTTTTAGTCCAGCAAGATCCATGTCCCTGTGGAACATGGTAAATTTCAAAATCTTTTTCATTCTTGTGAAAAATAATAATTTCTTCATTCAATAACAAGGAACTCATGTCCATGATACTCTTTATGTGACAAATAAAACAAAAACAAAATTAGATTGTTACACATATTTAAGAAAAATAATAAACAAATGTAACAATTTTATAAAATTATTCATAATTACTGTCGCTACGAAAAAAATGACACAGAGTCGCCACCGGATTTTATTTATTCCAAGGAGGGAAAGGGAAATAACGATAAAACCTTTAGGGAAAGCATGGTCATTGCAACCAAGTTTTAGGGTTCGGGAGTCGGTTATGCGAGGGGAAGGTATTAGCACCCCCTTGCATCCATCGTACTCGATGGGAACCTTCTAAGTTGTTTAGCTTGAATGAGTGTTTTAATTTAAAAGTTTGCTTGCTTAAGGGAAAAAGGGTTGGTTTTTAATTAGGGTGCTCGCCAAGGATTGTGACCCTTGTGCCTACGTATCCTCACTTAAAAGAAGTGAAGAATCAGAGCTCCGTAGTTCGAAGGCTTGTGAAATGATTGTATGTTGGTTGATTTTATACCTTAAAAAAGGGTTTTCGGATTGATGCCCTAAGGCGAAAAGAAGTTTGATGAGTTGATGTTATTTTTAGGTTTTTGAGAAGAAATTATTTTTGATTAGGATCACACTAAAGACTTTAGATAGAGATGAATGTTTCGAATAACCAAGTCGAGCGCCTTGTATTCAAAACATTTGGAACGAGTGTATGAGGGGTTTCATTCTCATTTCTTCTCCACCACTTTAAAGCTCATGGCGTATAACCCCAATTGTATCTTTATTGTTTTTTTTTTATGAGAAAAATACCACTTGGTGTTAGATCAAGGGTTTTATTGCTTGTAAAAATATTTGAAGTGATGCGAATAAGGTCGATGGCGACGCACAAGGCAATCGACTTACAAGGTTGAAAATGGCTCGATAAAATCGAGAGTTTATTTTTGAAAATAGTTTTTGGAACCAAAAAGTCAAAAATGACCGTAATAATATCCACATACAATGGTCGTACAGTCACATCGGGTTAATCGGCTTGAAAATACGAATAAAAACAAGACATGAAAAAAAAACAGCATGAAATGCATCAAGAAGTTTGCACGGCGAACTTCTTGAAAAAAAAATTTTAAAAACTATGGAAAGTTCATTGTGCGAACTTCTTAGGATTTTTCAGATCAGTACACTATTCACAAACAGAGGCAAAAGGCACTGAAATTCACTGTGCGAACCCTGCAGCGAAGCTGCTCAGAAAAAACAACAAGAAGTTCGTTGTGCGAACTTCCTAGCGAACACGCAGTATTCACAAACAGAGGCAAAAGGGGGTAAAGTTTGTTGTGTGAAGGTGCCAGCGAACAACTCGCTAGCTAAAATAAGGGAAAACTGGTTGTCTAGTAGCACCTTGAGTACCACAAAGTCGTGTTCGCTAGGCGAAGAAATCTTCGCAGTGCGAACATGACAGTAAAAATGAGTATTTTTCAACTCATTTCAATCCAATAATCAATCTATGTTCTTTCTTTTCTTTTGCTTCTTTTACAACATAAACCAAACTTTGAGACCTCATTACAATATGCACAACACAAATATCATTTAAGAGAGAAAATAAAAGCATGCAAATATGTAAAGAGAGAAGGGTTTGAAAGAAAAGATACCCAAGAGCTACTATTCTCCTTCTAATCACCAATCGCTTTTGTTGGATGTGCTCTATGATTCACTTCCTTTTCTGGTTTTCTATCACTCTCTTGTTCTCTTAATGTTTTTTTTTTCTCTTCTTTCTCAAATCTCTTTTTTTTCTTAATGAATGTTCTCAATGTTTCTCTCCCCCCCCCCCCCCCCCTTTACCTACTGCTGCTCCCTTCCTTATAGTCAAACAATAGGGTTCTTTTCACTTGTTTGCTGCAGAATCTTTTCATTGGGATACGCTTCTCATCACTTTCTTGATGTCAAGCCCAATTCTTTCCATTTCCATGAATTCTGCTTTGCTGTATTTTTGCTGTTGCATTTTGTCTTGTTCCCAAATATGAACCCATTTGTTTGCTTGTGCTTGGACTGCCCTTGTGGTCCAAGTTTCTACCTTTGACAGCATTTCAAAATTCTGATATTTAGATGCATCACTATGGGTTCATTCCTTTGGTTTTGTGACATGATTTTTTTGGTTATGAGGTAATTTGTCACTTCTTGCATGGGACTGTTTTAGATCACATTAAAATTGCCCATGACTAAGCATGCATAATCTTGATCTTGAAATTTTCCAATGTTAAGTCGAATCTTAATTATTTTCCTTGGATGTTTGTAGGCATAATGAGGAACATGTGGACTTGATGGGACATGAAGAGTACCATAGCATGAAGTTGATTAGAAACTTGAATTAAGATTAGAAATAGATTAATTTTCTAAGTATTATTTAGAGTTAGAAACTTTGTAACAAATGTGACATTCTTGCAATGTCATGAAATTTTCCTTTGTAATATTCTTGAACCTAATCTTGAATTCATGAATCTTGAATTTAGAATGATGTATCTCCCTTATGCCATTGAATTTGAAAGGGATGAAGTCTTGAATTATGAACTTGTGATCTTTTGAATTCCATTTGAACATAGAATTTGAAACAAAGTTGGATGAAGAAATCTTGAATTAGGCCTTGCACTTCATGTTCATTAGGAATATTGATCTTGAATATCCTAATATTTTTCAAGTAACTTCACCTTAAAGTAATCTACATGAGTAGACTTTCCAACTTGAACCAAACCTTAGATGATGAACATTTTCTTCCATGTAACCCATGATAGGCAATTTATCTTATTTGGAATGGAAAACAACGAACCGACCCAATCCTTACCTTGTGAACTCACATGATCGAAACCGTGCATTTGTGTCTAATGTTCTTGCACAACAAACAACACTTAAGATAGTTTGAGTCTTAATTGTTGAAAAGATCTTGAGATTTATGATTGTAAGATTTGACTATGTCTAGTGCTTCACAAAATAATCCAATGATGTGACTTTCATATCTATTGATGAATTTCATAGCATTGCCCTTATCTGTAAACAAAGAATGGAGGTAATAAATTCAGTGAAACTCTTAGGTAATTCAAAGATGTCTCTCATGGGGAAGGAAACATGAAGTTGTGAATAGGAGGAAATATTTAGATCATAACTATCGTGCGTATAACAATCCAGGATTGAGAAACAATCTCTTGAGCTTAAGCTAACTACTACAAAAGAAGATGACCATTGTGTTTCACAATGACACCTAAAAAGTGTTTCACGAAGAAAAAAGATTGATCAATTGCACACAAATGTTCTTCAATAGAATGCTTGTGATTTTTGCACTAGTTGTAATTCATATGTGCCTGTGAATGTTTTTCTGCATTGAATGAGCTTAATGATATTCGCTCAAATTGTGTGAATGGAAAACAACATATGGATGGAATTCCAAAACATGTATAATGGAAAGTAACTAAAAGGTTGGATCTCATGCACTGAGACATTTGTGGGTCAATTAACCCAACGTCTAATGGAGGTAGCATGTACGTCATTACAATCACATATGACTTTAGTAGGAAAACTTGGACTTAAACCTTACATGAAAAATCAAGTGCATTTGACATTTTTAAAATTTACAAGGCCTTGGTTGAAATGAGTCAAAATGTCAAATTTAGTGTCTTAGAAGTGATAAAGGTGAAGAGTATACATCTTTTTAAATTCAATAACTTTGTAGCACACATGGCATAAAAAGAGAACTTAAAACAACATACACCCTCAATAAAATGGAATATATGAGATAAAGAATAGAGTTTTGATGAATATGGTAAGAAGTATGGTAGTGGAAAGAAATGTGCTAAATAAATTTTAACTTGAAGTTGTCATATAGACAACATATGTGTTGAATAGAAGTCTAACCCTATTTGTTAAAAATATCACTCCAAAAGATAGCTAAATTGTGTAATTGTCTACCTTCTGATATTTTTATTATACCTTCTGATATTCTTTGGCACATATGGTTAGACTTCTATTATTACCCCAGAAGATTCTACTTTTATTATACCTTCTAGTTCTCATGTGTTGTTTTTTTCAATAAGTTTTGCTTCTTGATTCATAATTTCCCTTCGATCTGCAAATTTCCCTTCAATAGATTCTACTTATTAAAAAAACACATGAGAATTAACACATTTGTTGATAGAATGCAATAAGATTGGTGTAAATTAGAGCTACAAGACTAAGTATGATGGAAATAGATAAACTCAAAAACACACTCAAGCTAGTAGCCAAAAGTTACTCCTAACATGAAAGAATTATTTTCTCCACTTGTTAGATAGACACCATTAAAACTCTTTTGGCATTGATAGCTTACAAAAACTAGAGTGCATACCAACTTGATGTGAAAAGTGCTTTAAAGTGTGTTGAAGGGTAATTCAGTATTTTTCTATTTAGCCTACGTGACGTTATTGTTTGTGTATATAATAAGTAGTGTGTTTAGCCTATGGAATATAAGAAAAAACGCATTGTAAGATAGAGTAGTGGAGTAACCATTCTATGTGTGTAACCGTTAGTAGAATTGTAGTGGAAGATTGTTAGAGTTTGTTATTCTCTCTCTCTCTCTCTCTCTCTCTCTCTCTCTCTCTCTCTCTCTCTCTCTCTCTCTCTCTCTCTCTTCCTCCATCTTCATTTTTTCACCTTGTGCACCAACAATTGGTATCTAAAGTTTTGGTTCAGATCCATAGAGAAACACGAGTGAACGGTGAGGCGTTGTGTGATTGATTTCGTTTTTTGAATTTGTGTTAAATTTCTTGATCAGAATCATAACAGAATCACATTTCTTGATTCTACAAGATTGGAAAACACTAGTGTTTGGTGAGATCTGAGTGAACTGCACAAGGTCAAAGATGAACGGAAAGGGTAATCTGAGTACCGAGATTTCAGTTTTCAATAGCAAGAGCTGGAATTGTTAGATGATTCAGATACGTGTGTTGTTTGGCTCTCAAGATCTTCTTGATCTCATCAACGACGGTTACATTCTAGTTTCACTTCCAGAAAATGTAACAGATGCGTAGACAAATGCTCAGCGTGATCTGAGGAAGAAGGATCAAAAGGTATTTTTCTACATCCATTAGTGTATGGATGTGAACATGTTTGAGAAGATCGTTGATTCGATGATTGTGAAGGTTGTTTGGGACATACTGGTAAGGTGTTACGGCGATGATGCATCAGTGAAGAAAGTGGAGCTTCAGTCTCTATGTAAGAAGTATGAGAATCTCAACATGAAGAACAATGAGAAGGCACCTGAGTACATCTCTAGAGTGATTCTGATCACAAATGAGATGAAATCGTGTGGAGAAACTCTCTCTGATGAAAGGATCATTGAGAAGTTACTTAGATCTCTTACTCCTCAATTTGATTACATTATGGTAGCAATTGAACATTCTTAAGATCTGAGCACCATGAGAATAAAAGAGTTGCAAAGCAGTTTATAGGCACAAGAGTTGCATTTGACTGAAAGAACCTCTAGAAGAGAGGTAGAGCAGGCTCTGAAATATTTTTTTGTCAAGAAGGACCAGAAGTAGTCTTGGTCAGAGGCCAAGAAAAAACATGGTAGGTTTCAAGAGACAGAAGCCTCAAATTCTGATGAGAAGAAACATCAAAAGGGAATGGAGAAGCTTGACAAGAGAATGGAAGTTAGAAGAAGCAAATATAGCCATAAGAGATTCTGATGATGAACTTGTGTTATTGATGGCTTATGAATCTGATGATGATGAACTTGTGCGATTGACGATTTCTGATTCTGAAGGAGACTCTGAATATGAGTAAGAGTCAGAAGATGACTCTGAATCTGAAGTCAAGTTTGATTCTAAATATGAGTGAGAATTAGAAGATGACTCTGAAGCTAGATATGAGTCAGAGTATGAAGATGAATCTGAAGATGAAGAAGACTCTAAAGACGAGTCAAATTCTGAAGGTGAATCTTATTCTAATCCAGATTCTGGAGGTAACCCAATCTCTGGAGATGGAGCATCTGGAGGTTGAGCTTTTGAAGAAAGATCTTCTGAAGGTGGTCCAACTTCTTAGGATGGTCAAGCATCTGATACTGTTTCAGAATCAGAAGGAAATTCTAAACAAGTTTAGAGGCTACAAAGAATAAAAAACATACTAAGAAGGTTTGCAGAGTTTGTTATGCTGCAAGATATTGAAGTAAACTCTAAAGGAGAAGTCATTCAGTGTGCCATGTTAGTAGACTCTGAACTAGTGAGTGCAAAATAAGCGCTCAAGAAAAAGTATGGCTGAAGGCCATGAAAGAAGAACTTGAGACTATAGAAAGAAACAAGACTTGGAAGTTGACTGAGCTTCCAAATGACAAGAAAGCCATCAGCGTCATATGGGTTTTCAAGGGGACTCTAAAGTTGATGATTGATAACAAGTCTGCAATCAATCTTGTCAAGAACCCAATGCTGCATGGGAGAAGCATATTGAGATAAAGTATTATTTTCTTAAAGTCAAGTCCATAATGAAGTGTTAGAAGTTGTGTACTAGGGCACCCAGAAGTAGCTGACAGATGTTCTAATGAAGGCGATCAAGACTGGTCAATTTATCCACTTAAGGGATAAAATTGATGTTGATAGTTATGATCAGTTAAATCCTAAATTAAGGGATGGTGTTAAAGGGTAATTCAGTATTTTGTACTTAGTATACGTGGCATTGTTTGTGTATATAAATAGTAGTGTGCTTAGCTATTAAGAAATGTAATAGAAACGCGTTGTCCAATAGATTAGTGGAGTAACCGTTAGTGAAATTATAGTGAAAGTTTGTTACTCTCTCCCTCCCTCCCTCCCCTTGTGCACCAACAAAGTGGTTTAAAATGAATATATAGATCATCCTCTTATTTATCATTAGGAGGAGGGAAACATGATGTAAAAATTTAGAAAAAAACATAGTATCAACTCAAACAAGCACCAAAATCTCAATACAACAAAATTGAGTCACATTTTTATAAAAAGCTTTTTAACAAATATCTTCATGAAGACGCATTATTTGTGAATTAATGATTTAATATAAGTAAAAGAAAATGATGAAAGAATGTTTAAAACTACTATGTGTTCCTTGAATAATAATATCCAATTTAAAAGTGATATTTTTAGAATTAAATAGTTTGTTGGTTAAGTTACTTAATTGTTTGTGAAATAACTGTTTTCTTGCGATTACATCGGAAGCTATGTCATAAGCTGTCAAATTTGAGCTTTTAAAATATCATAATCGAGCCATCTAATAATGAGGTGAAAAACACCCATCCCATCATCCTCAATGAATTTTGCAGAAACATTCTCTTGTCGGCATTCTCTTCCTGCTGTTGAACGTTTTGTCTGGTATTCCAAGTCCCACTCATGATTTTGACAGCATAACTCGTTCAAATAAGGTTAAATCATAAGCTTTTTTTTCTGAGGCACTTAAACCATAAGCTTACGCACCATATTTTCATTATCTCATGCAAGAGATACACTAGTCTAGTCGTGTGTCTTAGGACTTGGGCATTAATATTAGTGAATTATTTAATGTATGATAAGGATTATTATCACACCGCTCGTAAGAAATCAAAAATATTTTTAAAAATTGAAAATTCATATATAAATGAGTCACATTGTCGTTTTGAAAAGAAAAAGTAATTCAAAAATAAACTTTCGGCAAAAATTCATAAGTGTCCTTCGCTAACCTCTCTTATTTACTTAAAATGGTCCTACATGAATCTTGATGGTAACTTTAGCTCTATCTTTTCACCCAAAAGACATTCATCTTTCTTGTTTCAATTAATTCTTATAATAGTAATAATATTCTTATCTTTATTTTCCATTAAAATTATAACTGTAACTCACATTATTTTCCCCATCGCACTGTTAACACTGTATTTTTGTTCTTTGATTGCTTGTTACACAGACTATGGAGGGCAAATGGAGATTCTGTTTATGATTGTGTTGGGTGCTGCTTGGGTTTGTGAAGTGAAGATGAGAGATTATGGAAATGTACTTCCAAAATTTTTATGGATTATTTTTGACAAAATAAAAGTATCTCAATTAAGAATGTATAATCTAAAAATATATTTTCGAATCTTATAGTAGGTTTTAAATATACACTCGTTTTCAAGTTTTATAGTAGGTTTTAAATATACACACGAGTCTAATAGTAAATTTTGGAGTTAATCCATATTTTTAGTCCCTTAATTTTAGTATCCAAAATGACCAATCTCACCGTCCATTAGCAGAAACTCCGTTTAAAGACATAGTAATTTTAATCCCTTAACTAAATTTAATATTTCATTTTAGTTACTTCCCTTCAGTCAATTTTTGAAAAAAAAAAAAGGTTTAATTCTGATAATGTGGTATTGACAGCAATGTCGTATTTTTGTCAGAAATTAACAAAAAGAACCAAATAAGATAGCGGAAGTAAAATTAAAGACTAACTTGTAACATTTTAGTTTAAAAACTAAAACAATACATTAAATTAAGTTAAAAAACTTAGCGGCGACTAATTATATCTAGGTTTTAGATAGTTTTAATAGAAGAAAAATATGATCTACATCCTTTTATTATACTACCATATCAACAATGACTTACCTGCCAACCAAGATTATTGATGTGGTGAGTATTTGAACTCTGAATCTAGATTAGAGAATGCTAAACGCAAAAGAAGTGAAGCATCAATAGCTGTGGAGTTTTAAAATAATAAAAATAAGATTATTCAGCAGTATCCAAATAAAATAAATGACATCGTCGTAGTCTCATACCACTATCATCTTTATCGTCATTATCATGCTCAAATTATATAATTATCCATCGGTCTCCCTACATAGTACAAACATAATAACCTTGTCCAGGAAAACCAGTCTGAATTGTTGTGGAAATGATGTGTTGATCTACCTTAAAATAACTAAAAATATAAAGAATGGTATATGCATTGTCAGGACTTGCTAATGTTTTTTATCTACTACTATAAATGATAAATGGCCGTGCCTATCATCAATCATATCACAAAATATGAGGTTGTGGATCAGAAGGAAAATGTGAAACAAGAAAACGGTGTATCATTTCAAAGCTGGTGAATGTGATTACAGCAGCTGGTGTTGTCCTCAAAAGGTTGGTGGCACATCCTCTGTAAAATCCAGGTATGCCTTCTTGTTGAAAAACCTTTCTAATACAATCTGTCATACCAGAGTATCGTTTCTCTGAGTGGTGCCCTTGTTCTTGCAATCTGGAACGTACAACCTGCAAACAAAATGCTAAAATATGTTACTTCATGGTATTTGTCTAACCAAAGAATGAAAATAAGTGATATCAAATTCAAGAATCCCAGCTCAATTCATAGGGATATGGCTCTAAATTGACAACAAAAGAGAGGAAACGATGAAAAATGTGTATGCTCAATATTCAAAGAAAAAGCTAATTACAAAAAGTATTATTCTAAGATTCCTTAAATACTGAAGAATTATAAGCTATTTTTCCATCAAACGATTGGCAAGGTTAATTGATTTGCAAGACCAGGTATCTAGAAGTATGCTTACCTAAGATTGTGCAAAAATATCTTAAACTAAAATAAGTGTCATTCAGCAAAATACCTCATGGGGATATGTCAATGTGGATGCAAAAATTTTGGAGACTGATGAAGCAATAGCAACATCGCGTGCACCAAGTTTATCAACTGCTGCGTCATCTAATACAAAATAGTGATCAAACTAACTGCCAAAACTTTCAAGAGTTCACAAAGAACGAGAACAGACATGAAATTACCTTGATTTGCTAAATAATATTTTATTGTTTCATACATCGGGAATTGAATGGCAACGTGACTGATACCAGCTAGAGCAGGTACAAGGCCACTGTTTATTGTAAAGAATATACCAAACGTCATTAAAGTGTTAATTATTAATTATAATGTCCCGTCCAATGACTATGTCCTGTTGCATTTGTGATTTAAAAAATACGAACCTGTACAGCCCCCGTATGCCCTCCTCGTGTGCAATTCTCCTCAATGCAGATAGTGTGCTCTTATATGGTACAACACCTGGTCTCATTCCCTGGGTCTGCATTAAAAAGGCAGCAAACTTACAGTGCAGAAGCAAGACAAAAAGTTCGTAGTTCTTCTATTTTTTCTCTATGACTTCACTTCATAATAATATACGTAAGATGGTGTTTATCAATACTATTATGAGGAAATTTGTACACTTAAATGTTTCTCTATTATTTCACTTCTTAATAATATACATAAATTTATCCATACAATTATGAGGAAATTTGTACACTTAAATATATCTAACATGTATCTACATTACAATAGATGTTTGCTAGATCTTTTATCCAACCCAACCCACTAAATAGAGGTTTCATTATCGTCCATAGATGCAATACAGAGCCACCAAACAATAATGTACTAATTGCATATTGATACACCACAAAGAGTACAAGTAGCTCATGCATTACGCCAACTATATGAGAATGCTGATAAAATATTTATAGGATTATAGAATAAATAGAAATTAGAGTAGTTAGCAGTTGTTATTAGAAGTTAGTTAGCTGGGGTTGGGGTTGTTTAGAGAACATGTGTATAAATAAGAGACACAGGGTAGATAGCACTTTGAATATGGTAATTGAAAATAGTTTTCTCTATTGTGAAGAGGAATCTCTTGAGAGATTATCTCCTACTCTATCCTATTTCTTAATAAAACTGTCGTCTTTGGAATTTAATTCTTGGACTCCTAACTGATTCTTGGTGGATGTCTCCTTCATAAATGTTGTATTGCTGCTGTGACAAGATATTATTTGGAGAACATTGTGCCTCCATCTTGTTGGACTCACCATGGAGCATCTTTTCAATACACCTTGACCAATCAACGCTTTCAATACGCCAATCCCTTTAACACTCTTCTTGATCATGAGTTGTAGTCTCTTTTCTTTCTTGGTTGCATCCAGAAATCTGGTTCAGTGCATGATTCAGCTTCTTGAGCTCAGGACAATGCAACCTGTGATTGTTGGCTCCATTCCAGACTGCTTCAGAATTTTCCACGGCGGTTGCATGTGATCCCATCCTTAATCTTTGCTGAAAGCACCATGAGATTCTTTCTTTTCCTTCTAATCCTCGTCATCGCCCAAGAAACTGTTGAGCTTTGTGTTGTCATCAATTATTGAAGAAACTTCTGCATCTTGAGTATTCTTTCCATTTTGCAAGAATACTCAAGATGTCAATCAGAAAATAATATAACAGTATTCTTGCCGTTCTGCTCGAGGTCAGGAACTCTGCTGAGTTGGCTCGAGACTTGTTCCAAATTGGCCTTCACCTCCTGGGGAGTTTGGCCATGAACATCAACCATTTTCTCCATGGACATCGTACAATTTTCCAAGGCGCTTGGAATCGAAGTGGCAGGTCGAACCAATTGTTAGGAAAACAAGAAACGGATTCCAAAGAAATAACAATGTTATTAGGAAATAGGATAGAATATGCGAGAAGCTTTCCTGAGTTTCCCCTTCACAATAGAGAATACTCTATTCACCACTACAATATTAAAACAGCTCTTTACTCTGTGTTTTCTTATTTATACATACACTCTCTATAACAACCCCAACTAACTTCTAATAACAACTATTAACTGCTCTAATTTCTTCAATTTCTCCAAATTCTATAATCCTAATAGATAATCAAATAATTAGTAAAAAATTCAGCATAAATTGAAGAAACGCACTTGAAGTCTAGTCTTGACAACCCAAAGCGGATTTGTAAACAAGGTAGTTGCAGCTCCAGCCCCAGCAGCAGCTGCCATATTAGCTCCGACTGGAAGGTGATGATGGTTTTCATCTGCACGTATATATCATAGCTATTATAATTTGTACATCTCTATGACTTCTAAAACCTAAGAAGCCCGCACATAGTATGACACAAATACACGGACACAAGAATTTTTAAAAGAGAAAAATAGGACAACCAAAATATGTTAATGCACACACACAACAAACAGAATAATTTACTGCAACATAAATGCACAGCATTTGTTATTGTTAAGAGTCTCAAACGGACAATATATGGCCTAAACATATCCTTATAAGTGTGGGGCAATCCTCACCCTACAAGCCGGTTTCATAAGGTTGAGTTAGGCCCAACCACATTCGGGTGGGCCACCTGCTATCTAGTTTTCTCTATCGGGCCACCCACTATTTATTTCCACGTTTCAGTTGTCCAGTCCTGGGCATGAGGGAGTTTGTTAAGAGTCTCACATCAGACAATATATGGCCTGAACATGTCCTTATAAGTGGGGGCAATCCTCACCGTGCAAGCTGGTTTCGTAGGATCATAATAAGTCAATATATGATGATCAATATTCATTAAAAAAAGATACTTGGTGATCATAATAAGTCAGCATAGTTACATGTCTCCGGTGATCATAATACATGGCGTATCTACCAAAATTTTGACTTCTGGATCTACCAAAATTTTGACTTTTGGTTCCGGCGAATGAACAATCATTGAGTCCACCTCTTTCCGGACAACACATACAAAGAGACCCGCCGACATAAAACATAATTAGTGAACTTATGAGAAATGTTTATATTGAATTTCTTTCTCTTCTATCTCCCATCTTATCTATTCTATATTATTCTATATTTTCTTGAGTTATTGACTAGAACATTATGATCTGGAAGTTAATCCTGGGCAAGTGTGTGTGTGTGTGTGTGTGTGTGTGTGTGTGTGTGTGTGTGTGTGTGTGTGTGTGTGTTGTGTAACATAAATGCACAATATCAATAAACATTACTAATTGTTCATTATTAATCGATAAACATATCAATAGTCATTAGTCAATATATGATGATCAAGATTTCTTAAAAAAAAAAAAAGTTAGTAAGTAGGCAGAGTACTCTTAAAATTTGGGTTAGATCTAACTCAACCATATAAAACCGGTTTTAAGGAGAGAGAGATATCTCCCACTTACGAACTCATTTTCAAACTATATCTCATCCAATGTGAGACTCTTAATGGTTTCAGATCTTTCAACCAAATATACAATCTTGTTTCTATAGTTAGTAAGACACATAGAAAATGTATCACATCCAAATGACAATCGTGTCTTTAGTTGGTAAGATGTATTTGAAAAGTATAGTAGGAGATATAGTTGGTAAGATACCAATACTTTTCCATTTTTGAAGTATCTTGGCTTCATAGGCTAAAAGAAAGTAAGGTGGCAGCTTCAAAAGTAATAATCAACAAGTGGACTATTTAAAGTCACAAAAAGAATCATGTCAACAGGCCCCTGATTTGGTTCAATATGAAAGTAAACAGCAATGGACTAACCATCAGAATGAAGAAGGCTTTTGAGCTGCTCATACATAGTAAAATAAACCTGCAAGTTTACAACACATTTAGAACACTTAGCTATAGCATAAGATATCAGTATTATGCTTCGAAATAGCATGTAGACAGAATAAATGAGATTTCTACAGACTAATGAAATAAACCAACAAATAGTAAAGCTAAATTGATTAGGCAACAAGAAAAAAAATGGTGAGAGCTTAAAGATCAAAGGATTTTACTAGTCTGACCATAAAAATAATATTGAGCCTTATTGTAATACTGATAGCTCTACTGTGACTCACAACTATCGAGAATTACTGGGGTCAGCGGCATGTTTTCAACTGGTTTAGCTTCAGTTTTAGTCTGGAGGTATTTTCATGAAGTCCAATGCTTAGTCTTTTCCATGTATCTGCTACTTGTGTAAGTTATTCCATAATTGATTCGACTTAAATGGCTTGTTCACTCTTTTTTTTTTGGACAGATGGCTTATCCACTATGTTTCTCAGTAACCGGTAATATTAAGTTTAACTTGGGCCTTGAATCATGAACAATTGGCCCCCAAGCTTTGAATAGTCCTATTTAAACTAAATTCACAACTATAAAAACTCCCATTATTCGAAGGCAGTATACATCACTTATACATCTTCACTATTTCCCCTTACTGTAAGACTTAATTGGAGAATTATCATTGTCTTCTATCTTTGTGCCTTCATTCCCTTTAATAAATTTTTAGCACACTCATTCTGTGTATCAACTTCATTGCAGAGCATAGTCTGCATTTATAAGCAACCTGGATTCATTATACAAAATGTAAGGGGATAGAAAATGCCAACCATAGGAATCAACTAGGGTGGCACAAATGGAAGAAAACATTCCAGTGTAATTTCTGATAGAAAATTTACAGCTAGGCTAGGCTCCGTTGACACCAGGATTCAAACTAAGCACACTTACACTTTCAATAATTCTTTGTAGAAGACGATTTAAATCAATCTAACTGTTAAATTTAACGTTCTTGTTAAGTAGATCAAGCCCATAAAGATTCATAGAATTTTGAATCTATATGATATTCCATCACATCATAATAAGTATTATTAAAACCTATGTTATCAAATCTCAGATAGCAGCGCGGCGGGACGACCCTAAAAATGGAACGGAACGGGACCAGGGAGTGGAACAGCCGATATTTTATTGACGCTGGCACATATACAGTTAATACTAATGAACACATATTTGTTAAAACCTAAAATAAATTAATCAAAATTCATGAAGTATTCATATTTAAAAATAAAATCCATAAGTCTTAGCAAAACATTCTTTCAAATGCCAATAAAATTCAATAAAATAACCTTACTGTCCATAAAATTTTAAAGGTAATAACATATACAGCTGACACGGAAGGAGCGGTCACATCAGAGGGACATCATTCCAAATCCAATCCCATTATCGCGATTGTTTTTGCCGAATCACCCATCTGGTGTCAGAACGGCACAACCTGGCGCTGCCTTCTTGATTTTATTGTTTTGTGTCTAGATAACGGCAAACGGCCGAGTTTAGTAACATAGATTAAATTATGAGTTTTGTTTTAATTATTCGAAATTTCATACCAATGAATGTCTAAATTAATTGAAATTTTGTTTTCATAACTATCAATATAAAATAAGATGATTCATCAGATTGATTGATTTAATTCGTCTTCTACTAGAAGTTATTGAAGGTGTAGGTGTGCTAAGCTTGACACATGGTGTCAACGGATTCTGCAATGTTGCGTTTAATAGAATGTTGGTGTGATGGTGATAAAGAGCTATCAAATAACTGAGCATAATGTTGCAAAGATGAAAATGTTGAGGTGGGGTACTGCTTTGTCATATAAGATAAGATGGGACAGAGAAAGAAAGCATTCAAAAGATACTTGAGGTTGCTCCCATTGTAGAAAATATGATAGTCCCACCTTAACTAAGTTGAACATGTGCAAAGAAAACTCATGGAAGTGCCGATCAATAAGATAAGCCAGAGGAGGGCGGTCGAACTTTTATTTTTTATAAGCGAATGTTAGTTGTTAGTAAATCATGTCAGAAGCCAGGGTTTGAAACCTGGACTTTCTTCTCAAAGTCTTTTCGGTGAACAATTATTAGCAATAAGGGGAAATCAAAGAATACTATAGGTCAAACATCAAGAGCGATTTGAATTTAAATGATTAAACTTTTGCGGCTCGTGGCATGAGAATATGGTATTGTCTAATTCACACGGCTGATCCCATTTAGAGGGAAAAGGCTTTGGTTATTGTTGTGTTACGAGTGTAAAGCCTAATTATGTAACTTAAACACTTTGAACCGACCTTATAATATAAAGGCTGGTTGGATTAAGACCAAGAACACAGCAATCGGCATTTTAGTGTATTCCAAAAGAAGAATGAACAAAAAAAAACTTTGTTAAGAAATCATAAAATGGTCAGGGCATCTGCTTAGCAAGGAGATGGTAAATTTTCACATAATTGACTTCATACCCTGTCATTTCAGAGCAACAACACCAATCCATTGATTTTAACCAAATATCCATAACAAATCAGTTTTGTAACTGTCATCCTTTCCCAAGCCAAGAGTGAGGTAGGCATTCATTACTTATTATAAATATATATTTCGGTGCCAATTTGAGGCTAGAATTGACAAGGCTAAAAATATTAGACGGGAATGAAATAAATTTTCCGGGATTCTACTTGTCGTATACTTCATTAAGAATATAGTAAACACAAAGTTACAAATAAAACTGATGAGGAGAGCAAGGACTCACCGCCCAATTTGGAAGCAAAGCTAGCACAGTAGGAGCCAATCCACGGTACATGCCACGTAACCCCTCCTTGTGAAATATCTGTTGCAAACTGCTGACTATTACACTGCCTGATAACACAAAATTGCAGTATTCAGTTTTAGTAGTCCATACTAATATCAAAATTACATATTGTTGTTTGCTCCTTCAGGTAATAATATTAAAAAGCTCACATTTGAAGCAGTGGTGGAGCTAGCCCCTCTTAGGGGTTTCAATAACTTAAGAAATGTACAGATACCCCTATATATTTTGCATTTTGAACCCCTGAATTTATTTATTTATTTGCGCCACTAACCCAAGAGGCCATAAATTGTTTTGTTTTTTTACACACCCTGGGTCAGTCTCCTAGATATGTCACAGTATTCAAGTATTTTGATTCTCAGTAAAATACTTCCTCCATTTCAAAATGAATGTTGTTTAAGGTTTTTGTGCACAGATTAAAGAATGCAATAAGTTGTTAACAAAATGAATGTTGCTTTTTGAACCCCTGAATTCTATTTTGCACCACTAGCCCAAGAGGCCATAAATTACTTTTTTCTTGCACACCCCGGGTCAGTGTCCTAGATATGTCACAGTATTCAAGTATTTTAGTTCTCAAAGTAAAATACTTCCTCCATTTCAAAATAAATGGCGTTTAAGGTTTTTGTACAAAGATTAAGAAATGCAATAAAGTTATTAACAAAATCAATGTCGTTTAAGATTTTTGTACAAAGATTAAGATTAAGAAAGGCAATAAACTTGTTAAAAGAGAACACAAACTAACCCTATTAATATGTTGGAAGTAGTTTACGGTGCTAATTAAAGGGCACGATTAGAAAAATAACAATCATTTCTACCTTGAAAAATGAGAACATCATTCAATTTGAAACAGAGGGAGCACTAAACAGCAAGCATTTAGAATTAGAATTATCTACATGGCAACTCTTCATTGTCTTATTTTGTCATCATGATTCAAATGATATTGATAAAACAGATAATAACCAATATAAAAAATAACAAAATGGAAGAAGCACGAAGCAAATTATACCTTTAACAGTTCCATTGGCGAACTGGGGCACACCGTGAACCTGAAACCTAGTTTTGATTACATCTAAAGGACACACAAACGTAGCAGCAATAACTCCTACATCAAAATCAAACAGAAATCAACAAACAAAACAAGCATATAAATTCCACGAAATAAGAAAGTCAATCCCACGAAATTTAACAAAATTGTGATGAGAAAATTGAGTACCGGCGGAAGCACCAGAGGCGGCATTAAAGAGAATACATTTAGGGACGATATTAGTGGCGGCGGCGGCGTGTGGATCGGAGGAAGGCATGGTTTGTGAAATCGATAGATAAAGAATCGAACGTGAAAAGGGAGTCCTCTCTGGAGAGGGCAATGGCGGAGGAGCAAGGTCGCATGGCCTGCGATTGGGGAAGAGATGGAGAGACGGAGTCTCGTTCGATGGATCGAATCAAGGGCGAATCATTTGAGAAATGGGATTAGGGTTCGAAGAAAGTCAACGCGCGAGTCAACTTTGTCACCTCACCACATGCATTCCTTTACCTCTGCTTCTCCGTCGCGAAACCACAAATATCAAAAATATCATTACTCCTAGTTTCAACTTGGTGGGTCCCACCCATAAATTTAATGTTTTAATTATTACTATTACGATCCTTACTTTATCCAGTCAAAACTATCATATCTTTATTGAAATTACTTCTTTCAATCATTTTTAATGGTCAATTTGCTCGAAAATTGGAATTTTTTACCACTATACCCAACACTTTTAAGACAATATGTGTCATATTATCCAACATTTTAAATTAAACACTATTATATTTATGTTTAAAAAAAAGTTTTTTTAAAGAGGGGGCGCCATCTTGGATGGAGGCACCCGTATTATTATTTGAAGGGAGGCGTCATCCATAATTGAGGCACCTTTAAAATTATAAAGGGGGCGTCATCCATAATGGAGTCAATCTTATAATTTTAAGGGGGCGTCGTTCTCTTTGGAGCCCCCTTATTTCGTTTAATTATTTAATTCAAATATAAATAATATAATAAATATTTATAATATTTAATGTTATTTTATACCAAATTTTTTTTTGTATAAATAGTTAGACTTGTTTCATCCAAATTTAGGAGAGTGAATCATGTATCTTAAAAGATATGGGCATGTCATTTTCTCAAGAACTAAGCCTCCGATAAGGATGTTGTTTTGGAACATCCAGAGTTTAGAGCAACTACGAAGAAATTTGAATAGTTGGTTAGAATGAGACATTCCAAATGGTGAAAGCATTAGGAGTATTGAAATACTTGTTTCGTACTTCTCTATTGTAGACAGAAATATACGGCGGGAGTGGGTGCGAATTAAAGATGACAATAAAGTTAGGTCTATGATGTTCGGAACTGATGATATTACTTTGATTGTTGTTATATCTTAGTTTATGTTGTAATAATCGTTATATTTTTAATGATTTGCGTTGTTGCTCTATAAATATTTCAATTTGTTTATGTGGTAATCAAAAGTTGTTATAAATATTAAATTCCAAGGTTACACATTTTTTTAATGACCAAAGTAAATCTATCTAGAACTTGTTCCAACATTTGGACAATTTTTCCTCATATGTCCGGGAAAACGACATATTCCGCACAATCTTTCCATTTTCTTAGTTGTATCCATTTCAGTTGTAATCTGCGTGCTTTTGGGGCGGCCCTTTTTGTTTCTTCTCATATTTTCATTGTGGTAGATTGTGTCTCCGTGATAGGTTGGCCAATAGTCCTCACTAGCTACCACTGGAAAACTGTTATTGTAGATACCGAATAATTCCACCATCTTGTAAACTTCTGATAGTTGCAAGAATGGATCATGACGAGCACTGGAACATGCGGCAATGACATGTGAACAAGGCATGCGAAAGGTTTGAAACTTTCTGCAGTCCCACCAATTTTTATGAATTTCCACGCTGTAGTGTCCCATTGGCCGACCCTCGTTGTGACCCATTGTCTCATCAACAATGAAGCTATAATCGTGATGATCAAATGGTCTAACTTGATGTGAGGCCGCCTAAGAAGTTTCATCCTTCATATTTTCATACATGATTTGCTGAATATTTGCCCTGATTCCAAAACAGCGCTCCATTTTTTGCCTCTTGCCGCAAAAAGTTACCCTAATATGTAATAGGTTGCTCTTACCAACGCAGTGATGGGTAGGTTTCTAGTTCCCTTAAATACGTCGTTTAGGGATTCTACAAGATTTGTGGTCATGTGACCCCATCGGCATCCTCCATCAAAAGCCCTTGTCCATTTCTCGACTGGAATGCTATCCACCCAGCTTAATGCTTCCGCGCTTGACAATCTTATGTCTTCGTGGTAATACATGAACGATGGTTGGTTTAAGGTATACCCAACGTTCACAACTTGTTTACGGAGATTTCTGTCTTTCATTTCCCACATAAAATTCTGAGCAATGTGTCTTATGCAGTAGACATGGACAAAAGGAGGATTGTGCCACCCATTAGCAGGATTGTTGTAGGAGCTCACAATAGAGGCGTGTCTATCGGAAATCAGACATAAGTTGGGTTGAGGAGCGACATGTGTTCTGGGATTTTTGAGGAAGAAACTCCAAGTTTCATCTGTCTCACCCTCGACCAGGGCAAAGGCAATCGGAAATATATTATTATTTTCGTCTTGTGCAACCGCCATCAACAATGTTCCTTTGTATTTTCCATACAACCATATTCCATCGACTTGAATAACTGGTTTGCAGAACGCAAAACCTTTTATACACGGTTGAAATGCCCAAAAGAGACGAGAGAATATCCTACTTCCAACAACACATGTTCCTTCAGGAGTGTGTGCTGGAAGTGACTCCAATATTACAACCGTACCAGGAACATATTTTTGAAGTGCTAGTAAATACTGTGGAAGTTGATTGTAAGATTTTTCCCAATTCTCATATACATGTTCAACCGCTTTTATTCTTCAATCCAAGCTTTCCTGTACGATGGGGTATAGTTGAATCGTGCAACAACATGAGAGATAATTGTGTTCACCTTCACAGATGGATCTACGCCCAAAAGATGCAAAATCTCTTGGCATATCAATTGAGAGCTTAGTTTTCCATGATCTTGTCGATTGATGTTGGTTGTGCAACTATGAGGTGGATTCATCGAACCTATCTCCCAACAATCACTTCTTTTCCGATAGAACGCTGCTAACCGAAACTTGCAATGTTCGTTACGACAAACTACGACATAGCGTTTTGAGTCATTCTGGTTTACTTCAAAATCAACGAAGTTATCCATATGAAACTTTCTTATAGCTTTCATGCACTCTGCTTTTGTGTGGTACTGGTTCCCCACTTTCAATACACCTTCGATTTGTTTAGAAGGATTGTAGAAAAAATATGAGGAAGTATCGTCTCTACTCAATTGCAAGTTAGTCATGTGTTGGGGAGGAAAATACATATGATTTAATGGTAGTGCCTCTTCATCTATGTCTTGAAGTGGAGTTATTGTGGTGTAGTCCCCAGTCCCGAACAAATTAACCATTTGATCAACCATGGCCTCAGGTTCTTCTTCCTCCTCGTCCACAACATCAACTTCATCTAGATCCATTGTTTCGTCGTGAGATTCACCAACTTCATGTTGAGTCTGGCAAAGTAATAGATAAACCTCGATATAGTCGAACCCATAGTGTTCATGACTATCAAACATTTGTTGAACATTGTTGTCGTCTTGTATATTCTCTTGAAAATACTTGACCTGATTGTTGTCAAAGAAAACGAGACTTATGTATATGATTTGAGAGATTGGACCAGACAATATCTTCGACTCTACTCGCTCTTTGAAATGCAAAAAATTTGATTTTTTGCTCATTGTTAATCGGGTAACATCTGTATTTTGAAACCCAAAAATGGAATTTTCAGAGATGTATGTGTCTCCATTAAAATGAGCATGAACAATATAATTTGTTGTTCTAGACATATTTGCATAAAAGTGTAAGAGATATATTTGCATAAAATGAGATGTATTTAAATTTGTCTTCAATGTATACATATATAATAAATGTGTATGAATTAAATAATAATAAATGTTAAAGGGAGGCGTCATCCATGATGGAGTCCCTTCCCTAAAACAACAAATTATATTGTTCATACTCAAATTATATTGTTAGTTTGTCAATAATATATATAGTTATTATTTTAAATAAAATAATTATTATTAATTAAAAGTATTATAAAAAAAGATAAAAAAAATAATATTAAAAATAACTAAAATATTTTATTTATAAATAAAAAATAACAATTAAAAAATGAATATTTTAACAAAAGAAAATGTTAGAGCACAATTGTTATACAAGAAATAAAGTGAAAATTATTAGAATCAAAATAGTGATTGCATTTAATTCGCCTTAATTATTATATAATAAATTACATAATATGATGATACTATAAATTAATTAACTTCTAATTTGTAATTGTATTAGTTAGTTATAGTTAACTAATTATTATAAGTGTTGATTAACTTTTAAACAATTGAGCTAACTAACAACTCGTTCTTTTAATTTAATCTTATAACAATCACTTGACAAGTTCTATTGCATTTTTTAGAATTATAAATTTTCTAATTTTCAACCATTTAGTAAGCACATTTGCAACTTGTGCAGAGGTATGGAAGTGTACAACTTCTAGCTTTCTTTGATTGACTTCCTCATTTAAGAAATGAAATATTGTCTCTGTTTGTTTGCTCCTATCATGCAAAATTGAGTTCTTTACTAAATTGATAGCTGATTTGTTATCAAATTGCAACTTGATTAGTCTTTTGACTTCAATAGTCAATTCCGTTTGAACTGAATTCATCCATATGGTTTGACATGCATCACAAAATCATGTTATGAACTCTAACTTACATGATGACACAACCACAACCAATTGTTTTCTTAAGCACTAAGAAATCGTTAAACCAAGAAACTTAAAATAGTATATTGTGGAGTTTCTTTTATCATTTTATCACCACACTAGATTGCATCTAAGTAGTAAATAATATATGTATCAAAGTTCTTTGCATATGTTGGAAATAAAATTTCATAGTTCATTTTGCCCCACAAATACCTCAATATGAATTCTTATTTAATCATCCATAAACTTGCTCACCAAACCAACAACAAAACAAATGTTTAGTCTGCTATTACATATATATCTTATATAACCAACAATATCCCTTAAAATTATGGAGTCCACCTTTTCTTCATTGTCTCTTTTCTATATCTTGAGAATTACTTCATTAGGTGTTGTTGCAAAGATACATTCTTCTATCTTAAACCTTTTGATAATTTCACCAGTATGTTTTTTCAGGTGTAACATCAATCCTCTTGAGGTATTGAGAACTTCTATTCTTAAGAAATAGGATAGTAAGCCTAAATCAATAATAAGTAAGTTATCAAAATATGAGCACGTCATAATTATGCTTGATGTTATGTCTTACACATACACATCATATTTAGTCATGCATTTGTTGAAACCTAATTGCAATAGAAATCTATATATTATATTGTTTTGGGCTTTAGTTGCCTATATCGAGTCATAAAGTGCCTTGATCAGCCTATACACCATGTATTATTTCTCATGGATTCCAAATCCTAATGGTTGAGTGGCAAATACTAGTTTCTCAATTGCCCCATTTAGAATGCTGACTTGACACCTATATAGAACATGGATCATCCCCTTGCATTTTCTATGGCTATGACAAACCTAATTGTCTCATTTATGGCTCGAGAGAATTAATTGTGGATCTATGTGTTATGCATGTATAATTAGTTTGATGGTGAAAATGTCAAGTAGTTTAAAAGACAAGAACTTCATAAGTCAAACGAATTTTGGGTGTTTATAGCTCTCTTCAAGAGTTCTTTGTGACAACTATCAAATGGGAAATTGACTAAAATTATCAAATGGTTCAGGATGATGGTACCTGGTCAAATAATAATATATCTTAAGCCTTGTCAGTTAGATGATTCAAGTTCCAATTTAAATGTTAATCAAATATTGAATCAAAGTTGTGAAATTTAGAAAGTGTGAAAGCTTGTCAGGTTTTGCATTTTTCACTTTAGATTGACTGATATCTTATAAAAGGGACAAGAGTAAATCTTGAAGTACTAAGACAATCGCAAACACACAAAATTCCTTTAAAACCTCTGCAAAATTTATTAAATTTCTTAAAAGAATTCCAAGTAACTCATAATCAATTAAGAAGTGTTTTTAATTAATTTGGAAAGCTAACTCACTACCTAATCGATTAAGGGGTTAGTCAAAGCTATTAAAGCAAAGAAAAATTCCTTCTAATCGATTATAAAGGTTGTTAATCATTTAAAGTATATTGCCACTTTAGAGTTTCCTTTTCTAGATTAAGGTTGTCATTTTTAAAGTGGCTTGATCCATTATTGTACACCAAAATGGAATGTTTTGATTTGTAACTGGTGTCAACCATTAAGAGACTGTTTCAATCGATTATACATGTAATAAATTGAAATAATCAATTATATCACTATGGTTAATCGATTATCCTTTGTAAAAAGTGCTTCTAATTGATCAAATAGTTCCTTGATCAATTAGATGCGCCTTTAACAGTTTGTTAGGTCAGATTTTTTTGGAAGGGAAGGAATGGAGAAAATATTTTAAATTAAGTATGTTTGGTTTTATTTTTTTATGAGGGGGACAAAGGATTGGAGGTAATCTAAATCCCTCTCAAAGCATTTTTTAGTTCCCCCTAAATCGAGGAGATTTGGAGGGGAGTAGAGAGACCAGTAATGATAAAATATAGACAAAATACCATTTTTGGTCCCTTAACTATACCTAGGGGTCCATTTTGGTCCCTTAATTTTAAAAAGGACAAATGTAGTCCCTTATGTCTTCAAACTGTGTCACGTTAGTCCTTTTCGTTAGGTTTGTTAGTCAAAGTCAAAATAAAAGCCCATTTGGCATACACTTGGCGATGATGTGGATGTTGGCTGGGAAATCTTGACGTCATGTTCCCATTTGAGAAACTAAGTGAAAATTAAAGTTTCTTAAATTTGGTGGACTTCGACAGAAGTTAATGTGAAGTTTTGTCGAAGTGGTTCTCATAAGGAGACGTGCTTGGACAAAAACTTAGAAATATTTTTTAAGTATGGAAGGTTACTTCGACGAAGGGATGATTTGAAGTCTTCCTTCGATAGAAGTTTGAATTTCAAATTACGGATAGATAACTGCCTTTTGTCCTTATCCGCTTTCTCAGGAGAGACACATGGGGAACTATGGCGAAACAAAGGCATGCATGGCTAAACATGTAAACTTTTGGAGAAATGCTCGTTGGAGACAGTTATTTCGATGCATTATAAATAAGAGTCTTAGTATTAGGATTTCGGGTGTTCAATTATTGTACTATACTCAAAATTTACTCAAAGTATCCAAGTTAACGTGAGAAAAGAGTTACTGTTGAGAAATGCACGTTGAAACACCATACTTTATTCAATAAGAATTTACTTTCTTTTTATCGATTTCTCTTTACTGCATTTCTTTTACTTTAAATTTATTTTCTTCACTGCATTTCTTTTATAAACTTTTGTAAAGTTTAACCTTTTCAACAAGCAATCAAAGCAATCTTTTACACTAATGAATGTTGTCGAAGTGTTAATCACTTTTTTTCCCGAAATACATTAACACGATAACTATGTCCTCAAGATTCACTAGTTGATTCTGCAAGTAAACCAAAATTTTAAAAGGCCAATGGTTGTTTACCAATTTTTATGGTAAACAAATTGGCACGTCCAGCGGGACAATGCTATTGTTGATTAAAATATTCTTTTTTATTTTTTCTAGAAAAAATTTACTTCTAAGTTCTTCATTTTTATCTCTCCATACTTTGTTGCATGAAACTTAGGAGTGGTAGGATAGCCAAAAATGACGAAAAAAGACCAAGGAGACGATATATAAGGAGAATGGTGAATCCAAATCCACCAAATAACCAAAATAATGAAGAACCGCCCCTTTCTTCTTCGACAGGGGGCCATACGGTTTCAGTGTCAATATCTGAGGTCGTACCTTCTTCAGAAAGTTCGACGCCTATGCAGTCGATTTCCCAGAGTGGTCCCATCCTATCCTATGTGGGAATACAAGGTCCACCAGTGACCCGCCCTCCAATGGGAAATAATTCATTTAGGCCTTATGTACTTGGGTTCTTAATGCCTTCAATAGGATGCGAACAACCTTGTGGCATGCCAACATTAGTGATGGCAAGTTTGCATAATGCGTCATAAATATTCCCATAAACAGCGGTGAATGTGACTTCGCCATTGCAAGGATCTGGTTCGGGAATTAATAATACATGTCGAATTAGCCAACCGTTAGAGACGTAATTTCATACCCAGATGCCCAATATCACTAACAATTATGCAGCAGTGATAAGGCAACAGATGGATGAAAGTAATCATGAGATGGTTCAGATGCTTGCCCAACAAACGGGAGTTATATTCAACCCTTTAATCCATAATACCACCCAAACTAACCAACAATTGGCAGCGTAAATGACGCGCATTGTTGATTTCTTTAGTGTTCCACAACCCCCTCGACAGCCTCAGAGAGAATGGATGGTACAGAATACTGGGGTGGTCTTAGAAGAAGACCTTACAATTAACCAAGTTCAACCAAATATACCTCAGGCGAACGTTTTAAACTAGGGACAGTAGTCGAACCACCTAGGGTCGAACCCCCTAAAATTGAATAGCTAGTCTAGAGGAAATCAAGGGTAGTAATGGTAAATAGAAACCAGAACGCTGATGAAATAATCAATCAAGTTCGATGCAAATATGTAGTGTCGGATAATAACCTAGCAGCCATGGTCGAAAGGATTATGGCCAGAAATGGGGTAAATATTGGCCTTCATAGGCCAAACTATACGTCACTGTTATCTGAGTATATCTTGTAATCAGATTTACCCCTAGATGGAAAGTCCCAAAATTCACCAAGTTTTATGGGGATACTAATGAGTCCACAATTGAACATGTGGCAAGATACTTGATAGAGGCTGGTGAAATTGCCAATAATGAAAACCTAAGAGTGAAGTATTTCCCAAGTTCACTCACTAAAAATGCTTTTACTTAGTTTACAACACTGCCAGCGAACTCGATCCATAATTGGACTCAATTGGAGAGATTGCTCCATGAATAATCCTATATGGGACAATCAAAGATAAGCCTGAAAGAATTGACTACCATTAAGAGGAAGTTCTTTGAACCAATAGACGATTACCTCAATAGGTTTCGACTGCTTAAGGCAATGTGCTTTACTCAAGTGCCTGGACATGAGTTGGTTGAAATGGCCGATGGTGGCCTCGATTACTCAATTAGGAAGAAGTTGGATACTCACTACCTGAGAGATATGGCCTAGTTGGCTGGTAGAGTTCGACAAGTCGAACGACTTAAGGCTGAAAAAGCTAGGGCAAACAAGAATAGAAAAAAGAAGGTCGCCTACGTCGAATTTGACGAAGATGAACAGGACACTAATGTTGATCCCTTTTTCGATGAAAATGAAATTGACCTTTCTGAATTAAAGCAAGGCCCGCCTTACACCTATAAAGTTTTAACACCATCGAGTGGAAAGAATCCAGTCGATTCAGAGAAAAATGATAGGTTCTCTAAAAACACATATACCTTCAACGTCACCAAGTCTGACGAAATATTTGATTTACTAGTCAAAGATGGCCAGATGATAGTGTCTCCTGGTGCTAAAGTGCCTCCTTTAGAACAAAGAAAAAAGAGAGGTTTTTGTAAGTATCATAGTTTTCTTAGCCATAAAACATCTCAATGTTTTCTTTTCTAGGATCTCGTTCAAATGCCATCAAGGAAGGAAGACTCAAGTTTGTTGATAAGTCAAAGAACCAGATGAAGGTGGATTCTAATCCTTTATCTGTTGTTGATGCGTACTATTCAGAACCATCTATGGTAAATATGGTTGAATTCACTGATGACTTTGCCAGTGATATTGTAATGATTGAGGCTACTGATGGCTTCGCTATAAAAGTTGTTGTAAACTCAAATTAAGAAGCCATTAAGGGGTTCATCCAGGTTGCTGGAGATTTTAACCATGGAGTCACTAAATACTTCGACGAAAAAGCTATTGAGGGTTTCGCTAAGAAAGTCACTGATGACTTTAAAATTGAAACCACTGAGGGTTTCATGAAGGAAGCTACTAATGGCTTCAATGATAGAACTACTAAGGGTTCCAACCAAGTAATAACAATGTATGAGACTACTAGTGGTGTCATACAAATCAACAAAGAAACTAAGGTTACTGAAGGCCTTAGCAAGAAACTTCAAGAATTAGATATCTCTACCGGAACCAACCTTGGGGTTAACATGGTCGAGATAACTCGAGAGTTCATGATGAAAGTGGACGAATATACTTTCAAACAAGAAGAATATGCCAAAGTGGCATATCCAAAACAAGAAGAGAATCTGGTTGAGTTTCTTCACAGGTGCCGGCAAAAGAATTCCTAAGTGACGTTATGTCCAAGATGCAGTGTTGTCTTTGACCGAAAAGGAAGCACCAAGAAGGAATGATCAACATGGACCAGGGATATGTGGCAATAGGCCATTAACATTCAAGCCCACTTCAGATGCCCCTAAATGCAAGTGAGTAATGCAAGTTGAGAAAAGAGAGAATGGCCAGAAAAAGTGGCAAAATTTCAAAGTCGAAAGAGGATCTTTAATAGCATACCAAATGGAGTTCCAAGCTTCTAAGCAATCAGCTTGGCGTTTGGAAAACTACAAAGGGGAGAATCCAATGACGAGATCTCAGTGGAGACGTCGACAAAAGAGACGGAAGGTTGAGAGGGAAACTGCGGAAAAAAGATAATGTTAAGTCTAGTAGCAACGTACAAACCAAAAAAGGTAACAACAAAGGCAGAAAACCTATCAAGAAGAAAGATGTCGAAAGAAAGTTGTTCGTAGACCAGCAAGAAGATGTAAATGAGAAGTCTGAGCAGATGTCTGCTGATGATGAAATAATGGCAAATGATTTTGATTCGGGATCAGAACCGTCGCTAGACATTATATGTAATCTCGTATCGATGTTACCTAGGGAGTATGATAGGGTGACAGAATTTGAAGGCCCAGAGGATGAGGTTGAATAAGAAGTGGCCAGTCAAAAGGCCAGTATTTACTACATTTTAAATAATGGTTGTATCGAGAAATAGAATACGTTCTTCGGGAGGCCAGATGACACAATGAAAAACCACCTGAAGCCTATATTAATTAGAGGAAAGGTAGAAAATGTTGGTATCAATAAGATACTAGTGGATGGAGGAGCGACAGTGAACCTAATGTTGCACTATATGTTAAAAAGGATTAGCAAGAGTGACTCCGACACGAAGCCTCATAATATGGTCCTTTCGAATTACAAAGGGAAGGTGGGAACAACCATGTGCGTCATTCACGTAGACTTGACCGTTGGCACAATTACGATGTTAATGGTAATTGCATCTAAGGAGAATTGCAATTTACTCCTTGGAAGGGAGGGAATACATGGAATAAGTGCACCTTCGTCACTTCACCAAAGGATATCCATCTGGAGGAGTGATGGAATTGTCGAAAATATTAAGGCAGACCAAAACTATTACATGGTTGAGGTTAATCGAATAAGTGGGCAACCCTTTGATAAGAACTTAGCTCACACAACACCATGTAACCCGGCAGGTTTCAATTTTACACATGCGGATAACGCCTTCTATTCGATGTATCTGCATCTGACACACAAATTTCAGTGGGACAATGAGGTGATAGGCCAAAAAGATCTCGTCTTTGGAACAGATGGAATCCAACCTACGGGTTGGGTAGTGAATTCAGTGACTATGACTGAATCACAAGCACTGAAAAAGCTATCGACTTATGTAGCTGAAAATAGATTAAAAGTGGCCTCAGAGGCTGATATAAAATACATGGATGTCGAAGCCAAAGTTGAAGAAAAACACTTTGGAGGTTCAGGGAAGGATTTTGACCCGGAGCCACTCGACAAAGATCATGTAGAAGTGCAAACCCAAAGGCTATATGCCATCTATGATGATGAGGCTTTAGATATTAAGAAGGATCCGCTAGAAAATAATATCAAAATGTTAGCACAAGATCCTTTGGAAGAAATCGACTTGCCGGACGCGGTCGGCCAGCCGTGCCATATCCCTAAGGTATTTGTGTCTAGCTTTTTCCTAATAGAATAATCTAAACCTCTTGCGGCCATTTTGACCAATTCATGTTCAGGGACTTGTGTAAAGCATCGCGGCTTTAATAGTCTGAACCTGTTTAGATACTGGTCTACGGACTCCGCTGCCTTTCGTTTGACGTTGGCTAGTTCTTTCAAATTGATCTTTGATTGTCCCATGTAAAGCTGCTCGTGAAACAATCTTTCTAACTGTGTCCACATATGGACGGACTGTGGGGGCGACGAGGTGAACCATGTGAACGTGTTCTTGGTTAGGGAACTAAGGAAATATTTCATTTTTAGGTCTTCATTATTTGCTATGTCCCCAGCTTTGGTTTGATACCTAGCGACATGTTCAACGGTGGATTCTTCCGTCTCTCCTGCAAATTTGGTGAATTTTGGAACCTTTTATCCCCTCGGCAACTCCGTTTGCAAAACAAAATCTGGTAGAGAGGGCGTGTAGGTGGGTCTTAGAAGGCTTGGATTTGCACTATTGTGAACCATAATGCGTTCCACCATGGCTTCCAAATTAGCTTCACCCCCCTGATTATCGTTCCTAACCTGTCTGACCATGTAGTTTGGGTCTTGGTTCCTTTGAACCATCACAATACGGGGCATTTGGACCACCCTGGGTATGTGCTCGTACTCAGGCGCTTGTAAGTCATTTGTTTCTTCGATAGGATTATTCTATCGGACAGGCGTGTCAGGACGATTGGGAGGTGTTTGTCTTCCTGTAGCCCTGGGGGGCCCTAAGAAGTCTCTTATTCGTGTCATATGAGTTGCCAGTTGTTGGTAACTCTGAGTTTAATCTTGTATTAATGGTCTCAGAATGGTGCCTATTTGTTGGGTTAGCAGATGCACCATCTCATGATTGCTTTCGTTCATCTATTGTCACATAACCGCGATAGAATTGGTGGTAAAAGTTGGTATCGCGGGGGAAAACAAACTGAATCCTGGTGGCCTTCCCCCTTGCTGGGTCACAGGCCATAGGTTTCGATATGGCGAGAATGCTGATGAGGAATTATCTCCCGTGCCTAGCCCACTATAGCATAACGTTAACATGAACTCTGTCGGTATTCCCAAGTTCTAGGGTGCCGACATTGTAAACATGGGCAAGTATTGCCCTTCGACTCCTGTCGTTGTTGGTCTTGCCTCAAGTCAACACGGAGTCGTGAATGGTCTGTTGTGAGCGGTCGAAGTTACTGTTGTAGACTCAATGCTCACAACCATCATCGGTGGTAAGACCGGATTTTCCTACGAAGATGGATCTTCGTTTTGTCGTGGTGTTACCATTTTTCCACCGCGTAAACGCATATACCCAGACCTTTGGGTCCCACCGGACGTGCCAATTTGTTCGCATGAGTTTTTCGTACGGATAACCTCTGACCTCCCGACGCGGGTTTGCTTGCAGGACCGACCAAACTAGTCCCAGGACTCTTGGTTCTGGGTGCGTGAACTCGTGATGTACTTTGGGTTTTTGATACACTTGACAGTTTTTTGAAGGTGTATATGATGAAGTTTAAGTAAGCAGAGACAACGATGTGTTTAGTAAAACAAAGAAAAATTAGAAAAATGACATAACAGTAAAGGCATTGTTCTCATAAAATAAAAACTTGGTAAATTTAACTTAAAAAGGAAAATACAAATGGGCGTGTTCATACATTTTGTAAGGAACGGGGAACTCTTTTTTCTTAGTGTGTGGTACTCAGAGTGTTTTTCTTACAATGCTGACAAAAAACGCCCCTTTCTTGAAACCAAGCCTTGCTTTATATAGGCAAGTGAAATAACCGTCAGATCGTGTCGGGCCACTACTTTTGTAACTTCCCTCATGTTCTTTTTTTTCAAATCTATTTCCCGCCAAGCAACAAACCCCTTTGTCAGCTGTCCCTTTTGTGGTTTTGGTCAACCAGCCCATGTCCTAGTCAACCAAACACTTTTCCCTGTGTTGTCGACTTAGGATGTGTCCCCTTGAGTTTCGTCAACTTCGACACTTTGCTACCAATATCTTTTATTGGCTTTTCCCAGCCAACAAGCACTGTCGATTGAGACGTTTCTTCCTACTTCCTGTCGACTTTGACCCCTTTGTCGTTAATGCTTTCAGTTGGCTCTTTTCAGCCAACATAGGGTAACCGGTTACTTCAAGCAAAATTTGTCAATATATTTGAATTTTCAACATTGCAAGTTTTCCAATCATTTTAGACCATTGATTTCACACGATCATCATTGGAAGGATCTAGAATTGTTTCAATTTCACCATTTCCCTCCAAATTTCAAACACTCCATTCCTAATTCCACTCCTAATTTCCATTCCAAATGCTAATCCACATTTCAAACCACATTTTGATTCCAAACCTAGAGCTTATTTAAGTGAATTTGCTCCAAACCTCACACAATAACCTTCATTTTCAGATTTCACACTCATTCTTGAGAATTTGCTCTCAACTTTCTCTCCACTTTTTCACTCCCAAAACCTCCATTAAAGCTCTTTTCACTTGAGTTCTTTGATTCTTCATTGGAATCCTTAAATTCCAGAGTTAAACCTCCATCGTTCATCTCCATTATCTTCAATTCACCATTCAATTTTCGTTTGGATTTGGATCTGAATTTGAAAGCTAGATTGAAAGTGCTTTTTTGGATCATTTTTGCTTGACTTTGCTTATTCTTCATTTCTACCATAAGGAAGCTCTTGGATCTTGAAGATTCTCTAGGTTCCTAGTTTGGATTTGTTAATTTCAAGTGAATCAACATTTACCAAAGCAAATCTCAGCTTTGAAGGTTGGTAATTCTAGATCTAATTTTGTTTTGAGCTTATTTGAATAATCACAATGTAGATCCATGGCTTTTGTTGCTTTTTGATCCATTTTGATGATTTGGATATTGGTAGTTTGTGGTTTCAGTGTTTGATTGTGTTTACATGATGTTTGATCATTGATTCTTGATGATAAATTTGGGTTTAATTGATAACATGTTTATATGAGTGATTGGATAAGTTATTGGATGCTGAAAACTGATTTTTAAAGCTGATTTTCTGTTTTTGGTTCAGTGGTAACCGGTTACCTGATATAGGGTAACCGGTTAATCTCTGAAAATTTCACGTCCAAGCTGTTTTTTTAACAGGGTAACCGGTTACCTGATATTGAGTAACTGTTTACCACTGAGCAGAATGTTGTGTTTTTGCATTTTTCTTGCTTGTTTGGGCTCCTTTTCACATGTAAACTTCATGGAGTGATATGATGCATTTATGTGGATTGTTTTTGACATATTTCATTATTCTTGAATGTTTGATCTCGATTCTTCGATTCATAACTTTTGGTTTTCGTTTTGAGTGTTTAACATGTTATCGTTGCTTGATTGATGGATGATCACTTTGCTTTGCTTACTTGTAGAATGATTAATTGATTACCATTGATGATTATGTTGCTAGATATTGTGACGCATGTTTGCATTTGCTTCTGATGCCGCTTGTTGCATGCCTATTTGGTCGTTCGATCATTCATTTGATTTGAAAGAGCATGTTGATCGTGATGATTCTTGTTGATGCATTGTTGTTGATCGATTATGTTTGATTGTTGAAACATGTTCACATTTGCATGATATATGTTCATGATTGGTTCTTACTCTCGATTAATTGCATTCATGCTTGCTTGTTGCCTGCTTTTCACAATTGTTCTTTTTCTGAACTTGCATGTTATCTTTGCCTTGCTTGCTCGTTGCCTTCCTTTTACACCTGTATTTGTACTGAAATATGTGTTGTTATAAGCTGTCTTGCTTGTGTGCTGGATTTTATTGATGTTTTATGCAGGAGGCGATATCGTAATTATTGTTTTTACCTTGTTTCTTCGCTTTTTGCTTTGTCTTTGCATGTTCCCTTATGATTCTTATTCCAATTTAATTTTCGATTAAATTTGGAGTATGGTAGACACTAGGAGGGTAATCCAAGCATGATAACAAGTAGGCTAGTCCCTTTTAACCTCAACCTTAGGTCCATCTTTTGCATGCTAACATTAGGATAGAATTTCCTTTCGCATCCCGACCTTAGAACCACTTTGCACGACAACGTTAGGGTCGAGTTTCCGTTAGACCTTTCGTGCGTCTCTCTTCTTATCTCAAAACATCTTCTAACTCATTTAATAAATATGATGAATGTTGTACGCTATGAGCCTTAAGCAAATGGGAAATGACAAGTGAGGAGTCTCCTCTCGCTTGCCTAGAGTGTTTAGTGTACGTCCCGTTTGGGGGTGATATGCGATGCATTCGTTCCTATGTCATAGTCTTTAGTGCAACGTGAATCTCAAGCAAGCTAATTCACTTCACTAAAACTCACAAACCAAATTCGAGCCTTTTATCATTCAGGATTTGTGTTTCAAACTCATTTTCAAAAAATAGTACGTTACTTTTCCGTTCTATCGCAAACAGGCATCGTCCCTGACTGTTGGAATGGGAACTTAGCGTCACTCATAAAAAATGCTTAACCAACATGTGGTTTCGTTACCCAAACTACGTTTACTCTGATTTCTCATACCAGATGAGGATACGTAGGCACAAGACGATGATGTCTTGGCGAGCAACCTTCCCCCTTTCACCCGTAGTTTTTTGAACTACGTTGACTCTGACTTTCCTATTGCACAAGGGAATATGTAGGCATAGGCCGACAATGTGCTATTGAGTCTCTTTTCTTTTCTTTTATTCTCGTTTCCGTTTAGCAATAGCTTATGGATAAACACAACCTTTGATTAGACAACAAGCGTGGATTCCGTTGAGTACAACGGACGTGAGGGGTGCTAAAACCTTCCCCTTACATAACCGACTCCTGAACCCAAGATTTGGTTGCGATGATCTTGTTTTTTCCCATTGTTCAGGTTTTCTTCGACCATTTTATTTCCCTCTCTTTGGGATAAATAACGTTCGGTAGCGACTCTTCTGTTTTTCGTCGGGTGTTTTTCGCAGTTGCGACAATGTCAGCAGACGTGTCATAAAGGAAAAATTTGGCAGAATGTAAAACGCCAGTTTCTCGGTCAAAGGAAAATCTCAGTCGAAGTTGGCCTTTTAGAGGGGCAAGTTGTTGGCTGGAAAATTTCGACCAAGGACAAATTACGGGTGGTCGACAAAGAATCTTGCAAGACCATGGCGAAACACCCTCAACAGCGGACCAGTCGAGAGCGTGTTGAAGTAGACTCGACAGATAGACATTTCAGTCGACGGCTAAGGCATACCAAAAGCATCAGGAAAACGAATGAGTGACAACAAACGAAAGGAGTGGGAAGTTACCAAGGTAGTGGGCGAACGTGGGAGGACACATGGCAGTGCAGGGGCGATGAACAAAAGAATAACTGTCACTTTTTGCCTATTTAAAGAAGTGTCATTATCAGTTCTAGAGGTCATATTTTGTTGCATTAGGAGAACATACTCAAAGTACCAGTGTGAGAGAAATGAGTCAAAACTCTGCAAAATGTATGCATGCGTCCACTTTTTATGATTAAGCAATTTACGTTACAAGTTTTTCTTCTTTTGTTTGTTTTCTCCTTTTTTTGCTATACTTTGCCTTTTATTGATTTAATACACTGCATAAGAACAATTGTTCATCTCCCTTTTTACAAACCTAAGAACCAGAGCGCCAAACCATATTTAACACTCAGTCTAGGATTCTTGTTGTCTATCTTGCAAGTAAACTTTAATAAGAGGCTAGAGGTTGTTCGCCGGAAATCCCACGCGAACAATGCCATCTAGTATTCTTTGTGTCATTTACATTAATAAATGTTCTCTTGAACCTTTGAACTATCTGTAGGTACCACATCATCTTGGAAAGAACACCATTTCTAGTTACACCATCATCATTTTCAACAACATTGTCCTTTTGCTTGTAGCATGACTCCCCACACCCCAGGAACTCCTTCAAGTTTTCATACTTTTGATACCAATGACTAAATAACAAGTGACAATCGATAGCCGTCTTACGACTATTCAATTTCCACTGTAGCGGGAAAGTTAGTGGGGGAAGTTGGAAAACCAATAACCTAGGAAATAGCCAAAATCATGGCAATGATGAAAGGGTTTCTTGGAATTTCAGCGCTAAAAAATTTGTCATCATGACGCTGATGTCAGTAGACGTGACATAAAGGAAAAATTTGGCAGAATGTAAAATGCCAGTTTCTCGGCAAAAGGAAAATCTTAGTCGAAACTGGCCTTTTAGGGGGCAAGTTGTTGGCTGGAAAATTTCGACCAAGGACAAAATATGGGTGGTCGACGAAGAATCTTGCAAGACCATGGCGAAACACCCTCAATAGCGGACCAGTCGAGAGCGTGTTGAAGCAGACTTGATAGATAGACATTCCAGTCGACGGCTAAGGCATACCAAAAGCCTCAGGCAAACGAATGAGTGACAACAGACGAAAGGAGTGGGAAGTTACCAAGGTAGTGGACGAACGCGGGCGGACACGTGCAGTGTAGAGGCGGTGAACAGAAGAATAAACCATCACTTTTTGGCTATTTAAAGAAGTGTCATTGTCAGTTCTAGAGGTCATATTTTGTTGCATTAGGAGAACATACTCAAAGTACCAGTGTAAGAGAAACGAGTCAAAAATCTGCAAAATGTATGTATGCGTCCACTTTTTATGATTAAGCAATTTACTTTACAAGTTTTCCTTCTTTTGTTTGTTTTATCCTTTTTTGCCGTACTTTGCCTTTTATTGATTCAATACACTGCATAAGAACAACTATTCATCTCCCCTTTTAAAAACCTAAGAACCAGAGTGTTAAACCATATTTAACACTTAGTCTAGGATTCTTGTAGTCGATCCTGCAAGTAAAATTTAATAAGAGGCTAGAGGTTGTTCGCTAGAAATCCTGTGCGAATAATGCCATATAGTATTCTTTGTGTCATTTACATTAACAAATATTCTCTTAAACCTTTGAACTATCTGTAGGTACCACATCATCTTGGAAGAACACCATTTCTAGTTACACCATCATAATCTTCAACACCATTTTCCTTTTGCTTGTAGCGTGACTCCCCACACCATCATAATCTTCATACTTTTTCCTATATAATATGTATTCATTACGGCATGAACGTATTTTGACATATTCTAAACCCATTTAACATAATATCTTATTGGTCTCATAACTACGATTCAGGAACATGTTACATTTTGGAAGCATTTCTTACGATAAGTCAAGCAATTCAGTGAAACTTTTATCCGTCCATCCACTTCTTGCCTTAAGGTTGAATAGTCTTAACACAACTGACAATCATGTAAAATATTTTCATCCTAGATATAACGACTCTTCTATGTCTCTTTGTAAAGATTTTTTCGCATGAGCTTTCTTAAAAGCATATACTCCAATATCACGAATTATATCTTTTATAGTAGCATTCACAAGTTCATCAACTTCAACTCTATGTGACGTAGGTCATTTTTTGGTCATTTCACCATGACATACCCATGTTGTGTAATTTTGAGTAATTACATCACAACATAAATGATTGAATATAACATCCCTTAGATGTTTTGCGTATTTTGGGCATTTTTACAAGGACACCAACAAACCCCATTATGAAGATTTTTTCCCGCGAATTCAAGAAATTTAATCACTTCATTCTCATACTCTTTGCTTAATTTATTGGAATTCATCCAACTACGATCCATAATCACATACAGATTGTGAAAATAAAATAAAAATTATACACAACCAACAAAGATGAACATTCCATCTCAATAAAAACAACAATAACACTAACAACAACTACAAATACCTGAAAAACAACATAACATGATACCTAGAGGTGTTCGCAGGTTAGGTTGGGTCTAATTTAATTAAATCCAATACCCGACCCGATCAATATTCTTTGGGTTGGGTTGAGTGTTCAACCCGTACTTTTAAGACTAAACCCGAACCAAACCAACCCGCTCATCAATGAGTTGGGTTGGGTTGGATTTGTGGGTCATCCACTAAATATAATTTTCAAATTCTAAATAAAATATATCAATTTAATTAACACATTTATATTACAAAACATTAAAAAAATCATAAACTTTTAGTATTCAATTTGAATAAAATTTATTGGTTAATACCTAAAAACTCTTTTACAATTCATATAAAGTTAGAAAATTATACAAATGGTGTAAAGTGTAATTTAAAAGGTAAGATATATCTCTCTTTGAATAAATAAAGTTGATCTTTCAAATTTTATTTAAACTTAGGCTTTTACAATTAATAAAATCGATAATTATATTAAAAAATATATATGCATTGTAAGAATTATGCTAGATAATTTATAAATAAAATAAATAAAAAATAGTGTGACATATCAATAGGTTAGGTTCGCGGGTTTGTGGATTTAAAACTTCAAACTCACTACCGAATCAAATACCAATGGTTTTGAATGAGTTGGTTCGGATTCGACCTATACATAATTGGGTTGGATAAAATAAGAGTTGAGTTGGGTTGGATGAGTGGGTTCGCGAGTTGGCTCGTACCCATGAACACCCCTAATTATACCCTAAATATCAAAAGCCATAACAATAAAAGCAACAACAACTACAACTAAAAATAACATTGCATTATATCTTAAGTTTTAAAAACCATAACAATAACAACAACATCAATGACAACAGCAATAACAACATCATCAACAAGAGCAAGAACAACAACAATTATGGAGAAATTTTTACATACCAGAAATATGATGAGAGACTTAAAGAAAAGTGTCGATTTGAAGTTCGAGTTTCTTTCCTCTATCGAGAAGAAGAAGAATGGCGTTTCAGTTTGTTAGGTGGAAAAGAGAAGAGTGATGTTCCTTTCGCTCGTTAGGGCGTAAAATATGAATGTGACTTAACATTCTTATGAAGGAATAAAATATTTTTTAAAGTTTTCATCTCGGTTTCTAAAAAATTGAGGGAACATGACCAAGGTAAAAATTGTTTTCAATTTATTTAAATAAAATATTGGTTAGAGTATTCATCTCGGTTTCCTATAAAATTGATGAATTAGATGATTTATAAAATAAAGGCGTTCTTTGGTTCTAAATACAATGTAAAATTACAGGAGCTGGAAATTGAAACTCAAATTCTGAACAATAATTTATGTTTTTTTTTTTTTGCAAAACTAAGGTTTTAGATATAATTATTTTTAATATATATATATATATATATATATATATATATATATATATATATATATATATATATATATATATATATATATATGGTGCTTTCCGGGTTATTTGACCTTGATTTTTCAAGGAACGATGTGAAAGTTTTGTCGTGAGATGTATTATTTGTAGTAGTAACAGTTGATTGCAACTTTGATATCAACAAGCTCCACTATTTTAGATCCACAATGGTGTTGTGCTTAATATTTTTTTCAAAAGTGTGATTTATAGTGAAATGTATTTTTAAAGGAACTAAATATTGCAAGCTAAACATGAAAAGGGCTTGGGTGAAGGTTCTTTAGTTAAGTTTGTGTAAAAGGTTGATTATGTGGGGTTGATCGTGTGTAAAAGATCCAAGTGTTATTGAAGGTTGTATGGGATGATTCTCTAAAAGCTCAATGTTGATTTTAGTGGAAATATCAAGAGGAAATTTTTGGAGAGGATATATCAAATGTTTGGGTTAAACCTGTATAAATTTATAGTGCAATTTCTCTATCCTTTCTCTCTTTATTTTTTGTTGTTTATTTTCTATCTATTGCATCTTTGTCTTTTTCTTGTTCCTTATATATTTCTGCTGCAATTTCTCTGTATATTTTTTTATACTAATATAAATAATTTTCAAAAACCAAAATTTTTACAAATTGTTTTTGATTTTTGAATATCACAATTCACTCATCCTCTCTATCTACATTTTGAAGTCACTTGGTCAATATAAACTTATAAATAGTTTAAACCTTGTCTTTGCTAGCAATTAACTTGACCTTGTATTGTATTTTACAATTAATCCATCTGAACTGTGTTTCATCTTAAACACCTATTTTAACTTAATATCCTTTTTATCATATGAAAAGTCTATTAGCCCTCATGTATCATTCCTTTTAATTCTAGTTACTCTTCTTTCATAGCCTTATTCTATGTCTTGTTCATTAAGGCCTCATGTTGCTTGATGGGTTTAGCATCTTCCATTTGTGCCATATGAACCAAACCACCTTCCCCGGTCACCTAATTGCCATTGTTCAGTTTACATTCATGCAACCTTCTTGGAATGTTCTTTATTCTTTTTAGTCTCTCATTCACCTCACCAGTTGGTATTTCCAAGTCTTCTTTATATGATTCATTACTATCATAACTTTCATTAATTAATGAGCTTGCTTGAACTGCTCCATGGTTACCAATCCCACGAGCTTCCCTCATCTATCACCATATTCATGCTAATATACATATGTTGAGTGGCAGGATCGTATATTTTATAAGCACCAGTTTCATGATAACTAACTAAAAGCAGTGGTGTGCTTTTGTTATCCAACTTCATTATCTTAGCATAAAAGGCATTGCAAAGATGAAACAAAGAAGCGAATGAGTTATCATGAAGCTGAGTTAGTTAATAGGCAACAACATCATACTTCCCTTACAAAATTCCATTTCCTTATAAGGGTTATATGCAACAAGTTCTTCTCCATGGCCAACAGTTACTAGAGTTAGTGAGAAGGCACCTTGAAACATGTTGAAAGTCCTCTCAGCTACCGACTCTAGTTTTCACGTGTCACAGAGGCTTTGGATATAAGCAACTTCCTATTTAGAGACACAAGTTTGTGCTTCTTGCTAAGTGTGAGGCACTTGGGAGGGGTAGTGATTGGAAACTTTGGAGGATTATTTTCAGCGTTAACAATGGCGACCCCTACAGTACCAGGACCAGATAACTTAAACTTCTTTCCTGAACCTTCTTTTTGGACAAGGCCTTTGTCTTCACCCTTTTTTTTATCTCCCACCATTGAAGCACATATGACATTGGACATTTTGCTCTGTCGTTCTTTTTAAGTCGCCTGGGTTTGGGCGGTTGGCAGAGCTTCGGCATCTGCGACGGGATGTTCTGACATCACCTCCGTTTGGGTTAAAGTTGGAGTAGGGGTGGAGTCTAGAGCACGTAAGTTGTTGCACTAGCCTTCTTCCTCCTAAAGAGATTATAGAAAGACATTATGATGTCTGCAGAAAAAGCAACGATAATTAGCAAATGATTAAGGAATATCAAAAGCAAGTATGAAAACAAATTTCACATTCTCACCAAAGAGTTCTTTTCTATCCCAAGCATCAACTGCGTCCATTGTCACTTGGATATTAATGAGTCACCTCTTTCATGGAGCTCCCAACATCCGAAGGAACTTTACGTTTTTCGAAACCTAAGTATTCTCAAAATGTTATTCGATCCTCTTTCATTGACACTTTTTTGGGTTTAGAGATTTAGAAGGGACGACATAAGTGTATGATTCCCAATTGAAACAAATTCAGATCCAACATTTTCAGATCCTCTCTTTATATTCGAACAACTCTTAGACATAAGGGCTGATTGGAGGAGATTTTCTTTTAGGGTCCATGCAGAATATTGAATAGGCCTCTAGAATCTGAGGAGTTACTACAAGGAAGCGATCCTTAAATCTCTTCAAACTTTCAATATAAACGTTGAACATTTTAGATGTCTAAAGTAGTGAGATAAATCCTTATCCGTAGAAAGGATCCTTCGAAGTGTGTGTCAGAATGAAAATATTAAGAAAAAGACACATAGGCAATTCTTTATCTTGGTATTCACACTAGTAGTTATAGACTTTAACAAAGGCACATGCTACAAGTGTAGCTGGGAAAGGGCAATCTTGAAGCGCCACATCACCCCCTCCTCAAACTCGTTAAAGGAATACTTTAATTTTAGCTGAGAAAAAAATGCATTCATATAAAGGGATGAAACATATATCAAAGTAGTTGCAGATCCTCTTGCTAGTATCGACATGTGAAATCGACCAATCAGATAGTGAACCCACTTCTACGTGAGCATTATATACTCCATATGCCCTATTATAGTAGGAAATCATCCCCACCAATTTGAAATCCATCCAACGGTACAGATCGACGTCCACCGACTCCATCCAACCTACATGTCTCCGTCGAATCATGTCCTCCAGACTATTATGAAAAGGATAATGTTGATCAGTACACAGTGGTTGCGAAAATTAAGGTGATCCCTAATTTCTTTGACAATAAGCTTTCAGCCATGTGTCGCCGTAAAGGTGTTAGTGAAATCGTGAGTCTCCTGCTTATTTCAAGTCGTTACAGTAACATCTGGATTTGTGCAATGCCTGATAGAGGAAAAGAGATGAATAACCATACCCTCGTATCAAGGTTGTCAGAGTCCTCCTTCCCATCTTCTTTATAAGATTCCTCAATACTTCCCTTAGTATAGGCACTAAGAGGTCCATCACATCTCTCTCTCTCTCTCTCTCTCTCTCTCTCTCTCTCTCTCTCTCTCTCTCTCTCTCTCTCTCTCTCTCTCTCTCTCTCTCTCTCTCTCTCTCTCTCTCTCTCTCTCTCTCTCTCTCTCTCATCAGGCCCAGAACTATTGTTAAGTACGACAAGATTGGGTTTAGCTCAGTTAACCTCTAAAAGGTTAGCATTCAAGACATATAGGCTTTCATATATTGTAGATAATGAAGAATCTCCACCATCAAGTTCATCCATCGTGTTCTCAGACATATTTTCTATGTCGTCCATAGTAAAGACAAGTAAATAAAGCAATGTAATGTAAGAAAATGAGGCTATAAATGATACATGAGTAAAGAGGCGAGGTGAAGGAAAATCTAAAAGTAAGTGAAACTTGAAAAAGACGTTAAATCAGAAGTGCAGGACCCATATAAAAGGAAAAAAAATGGTAAAACCTAAAATCACCTTAACTCAGAGAAGAAAGAAATGGTTTACGAGAAGGAAATAAGTCTCAGTTGTAAAGAGTAAAAATCGTTCGAAAAGGCAAAATAACATTTATATGGGAAAATAAAGGAGACAAATCAACAATTAAGAGTAAAGGAAACTAGGAAGAAGAAAAATAACCGTAGGTATCGCCTCGAGAATGTAACAACACTTAAGTGCACTCGAGTATCCTTTGAAAAAGTGTCACGTTCTAACTTACAGACCTAGGTAAGCCCACATGTAAGAAAAGTCGACGAACATTTCAATGACGAGACTAACACTTAATGTGCATATTCTCCGAATTCGTTTCACTTCTCAACATAAAGATCCTAACATGAAGAGTCCAAACATGAAGAGTCCAACCTAATTTCTTAGAAGAATGTCACACCACAACAATCATTAGGGGCAACTAGCATGGATATGTCACAAATCTAATGTGAACATTAGTGTTAAGGTACAATTTTCCTCATATTTCACTCTACTCCGTCTTCATTCACTCACATTAGTGTTAAGGTTCAATTTTCCTCATATTTCATTCTACCCCATCTTCATTCACTCACTAATTGAGTGTTAACATTATATATCCATCCCGCGGTTTCATTCACTCACTAATTGAGTGTTAACATTATATATCCATCCCGCAGTTTCATTCACTCACTAATTGAGTGTTAACATTATAAATCCATCCCGCAGTTTCATTCACTCACTAATTGAGTGTTAACATTATAAATCCATCCCCATGCAACCGCGTCGGAGATTTACACCACCACATCAAAACTCTACAACAATTATGGTTCCTATGCAGAATTATTTCAAATGTTTATTGTTAAATTTAATTTTAAATAAATTTAATTTAATAATTAATTTAATTTAATTTAATAATAATAATATGTAAAAAATAATATAATTATTAAATTATTAATAAAGAATATTATTTTGTCATTTCACATTTATTAGTGAAATCAATGCTTTGCCAAATACATCAATAGGCTACTTTAACAAACAATTCAATTAAATTATTAACTTATCGGCTACTATTCATCAACTATAACCTAACTATCAACTATAACCTAACTATGGGTTAGGGGCAAGGAATCTATAACCTAACTATCAACTATAACCTAACTATGGGTTAGGATCAAGATTCCTTGCCGTAAAAAAAGCATATCATCAACTATAAACTAACTAAGGATCAAGATTCCTTGCCCTCAAAAATGCAGGAACCGTCTAATTAGCACGGTCTTGATTTAAGTTTATTATTTTTAGAATTATAAAATTCTGCTTTTTCTGATCATCAGAACAAAATTTAAGAATGCGTGAATGCAGATTCAAATACCAATTTCATAGACTTGAATTTACATTACAAAATAAATATATATAAATATAAATATAATTTCGACACATAGCTTAGCTCTCTCTTTATTGAATAGCTTAGCTCTATATAATTCATTCAAACACTATTTATCATCTCAAGAAGATAACGTAGCCCTTCTTTTCCTCTCTTTTTCCATCCATCAAATTGATAAAAACTGATAATGTATGGGTCAAAAGTCAGGATCAAGAATAGTAGAAAACAAAAGCCCTTGTACAAACTCACTTCGCCTTGCTTTCTCCACTTTCTCTTTCTCACATAAAGGTGGAGCATCTCTGCAATATTATACAAGTGTGTTTTAAATTACATATTATCAAAACAGATAGATAAAAGTAGCTATATAACCAGTATTTATCTGAGGTAAGTTAGCTATAGTTTAACCATGACAAAACAAATAAAGATCCTATTTAATCACGATTTAATCTAAAAAGTATTTTGCGAAACCCTATTTACCTATAGTTTAATCATGACAAATTTGGGACCCTATGCGGTAACCCACCTTACACGCACGCTCTCAAAGAAGGTCGGGCATTTATTAAGCAACAACTTTATTGTTAAACATGTTATTTCTTTATGGTTTTTTCATTGCTTCCTTAAAAATATTCTATTTAAAACTTATTAAAAAAATTAAATTCTATATTAACTACCTTAATATGGTAATCAATGTCTTGCATACACAACCACCATGGGTTTTAAACAAGAACAAATCTAGAGAGGTTAAGGACTTGCATACACAGCCAGGTTTTTGCGTTATATCTGTCATTCATTAATTGCCTCATTATCTATACTACTAGATGTAACTCAGATCCAAAAAAAAAAACAGTTAAATTGCCTTTCAAATGTATTTTTCAATCTTACAGTGAAAGTTGCGAAGTTGAAATGCATATATATATTAATAAAATGTAGAAAATTTAGATCAAACCTAACTGTTTAGAGGGACTTTTAATGTTTTAATGTAAAGCACCTGTTAAGAATATTTCAAGATTACTGCTTCACAAAGTTAAAGGGTGCTCAGAGGTAAATCTTTTGGAACCAACAATCATCCACAAACTAAATATCAATGCAATAGATCAAGCAAACTGCATGGACAATAAATTTTCCCAATCATCCACAAACTTCAATTGTCGTAACCAAAAGTAAATTGTTGAAATTAAAATGAACTATGATCTTACCAAACTTTAACCAACAATCTACCAGGATTTAAATCTAAGTCGCTACTTTTAACCACCATTTCCAACTTGAAGATTAGTCTCATAGTTATGTTTAAGGATATTGGAAAAAAACAAAGAAAAGAAAGAAAAATAGAGGCTAAAAGAGTGATACAAAATCTTACCTTTCTAACAATGTATCATCTGAGTGTATTTCTTCAATGCTTGATTCACTTGAAGAATCAGGCTGCACATTTTCATTTTCACCAGAAGCAGGTGAGCCACATACAAATGACAGAAATGGATCAGAAGCCGCCTTGGAGGTTGACATCCTAGGCGACGACAACCCGTCAGAAGAAGATTGCCAGTGTCCATCCCGTCCACCCTTTCTTGAAAAGGAAAGTTTCGGGTACAAATCATGTTTATGGTATTTTGATTTGAGATTACTGTAATCAACAGTCAAGGAACCACATAGTTGAATGAAAGACAAATGAAAAAACAGAAAAGAAGTAAAATGAAACTACAAAAACAAATTAATACTCGCTCTGGTCTCAATTATAAGAGAAAATCTCATGGAAATTCCTTTTTTAAATGATTAGAGTATTTGGTCTATATATAGAGCAAATACATTAATTATTCAATGAATCTTAAAAAGTGAATTTTCTCTTATAATAAGCACTAGAGCGAGTAGTATACAGTTTAATGAAAGTAAAAGCATTTATAATTCTATGATAAAGATCCGAAAGGATATCTTAAATAGGTTTCCATGTTGAGCTGTTATGTGCTCAACCAAATCTGTTCCCACCCACATGCCACAAACAGGACAAAGCTGCATGTAGAAAGATAGATATAAAATTAGTATAATTCCCTAAACCTGAGTTGAGTATATATAGAGATAGTACTGCAAATAACAAGCTAGTAGAGAAATCAATTTCTAGGTATAAAAGAAATTGTACACACTTTGGAATTTCAAGGGCTATTGCAAGTAGTCATGATCAACTTCTAAATCTGCCAATTGAACCCTCAAATGCAATGTCTTTCTAATAGTATCACTAATTATAATCACCAACAAAGTAAAATTGAATGAAGTAATTAAACCCTAAACCCTAATTTAATGAAGTACTATAAACAAAGACTAAAGTAATTAAGGCGTGAGATAGAAAAATTACCCCAGAAGTGGCATCAATAGGATGTTCCAAATCAATATGGCAACATAGCTCTAGAAGATCAAAATCGTCTTCGCAAAATGGGCATGGGTAAAACGTTTTCAACCCAACACCATCGTCTCTATTATCGTCTTCAAAATCGATTAAGAGCTCTGTTTCAAATAATTATAAAACATTTAGAGATATCGTCTTCAAAATCGATTAAGAGCTCTGTTTCAAATAATTATAAAACATTTAGAGAAAAAGCTCAGATATTCTAATAATCGATTAAAAAAAAGCAGTTTGAACAAAATGAGGAATGACCTAACTGAGATTTGAGCTTTGATTGGTATGTTGTAGAAGCGGTATCGTTTTCCATTTGAATAGTGTGAAGAATTAGGGTTGTTTTGAAGTGGGGGTGGGAAGAGTAAGATGAAAATGAATGGAATTTGATAGAGAGTGAAGTTGTGGAATGTGTAGTGTTGGTACTATAGAGAGAGAGAAAGAGAGAGAGAGAGAGAGAGAGAGAGAGAGAGAGAGAGAGAGATGTAAGGGAACGTGGTACGTGTTAATGGCAAAAGTAAAGGAAAAAAAGGAGGAAAGTAGCGATGACTTTTGGGTTGAGAAGAGTTCTTAGTTGGTGCGTTGGAGACTCGATATCCTTGGCCATTACGAAACCTAGTTATTTTGCATTTACTAAAACACCCTTCATAGTTATGCAACTAGTCATGGGTGTGGGTTAATTTGTAAATAAGGTCACTAAATCAACTTTAATTTTTATTTTGACCCAATTTAATATATAGGGTTTGCTTTAGTGTGGTTGTTCGGTGTGTATATCTATTTGTGGTTAGATTATCTCATTGGATTAATTTAGTTTTATTAAATTATTAGTTATTTTGAAACAGTTGATCACAAGTCTTTGTTATGAGTCATGAAGTGAGAATTGCTGATGTGAAAATTTTGAGATGATTCATGTGTGATTTTTATCGAGGGAATGAGATTATGTTGAAAGAATTTTTTGGGGTAAGAAAGAGTTTCGTTGAGAGGTATTGACTCTTAATTTCGACGTCTGAATGAGATTAAAAGTAGGAAATAGATTTTTCCGAAGAAATTTAATGACTTCGATTGAAGTCATATTTTTAGAATTTGAGTCGAAGGCGTCATTTCGCCGGGAGAATCTATGTTACGGACTTAGAGATATTTCTTAGCAGTTGGAAGACTTGATTCGACAAAAGTGCCACTAAAGGCATTTCGCCGAGAAGGTTTGAATTCAAATAAAGGAGAGAAAGTTCAGTCTCATCCATTCCTCAAAGAAGCCACGCGGAGCTCTTGTAGGATTTGAAGGCATACAGAGTGACACTTGTCTCATTTTCGTTTGTTAGTCGTTAATGGCAGTTATTTTCGATTAGTATAAATAGCAAGTCTTAGTGTTATGATTTGTGTGTGATCAATTATGTACAAATTCTTCAGTATACTCCAAGTACCCGTGTGTTGAGAGAAACGAGTTTGTAAGAATGTACGTTGATGTAACACCATCTTTTCATTTCAATGCAATTTAATAAATCTTTTTCCTTAAAAATTTATTCTTTCTTTATGCAAGTTCTTATCTTCATCATTTACAAGTACTTCGATTTTACTTCTTTTTACCCAAATTCGTTTACACTTGAAACGAGTTTGTGTGGTCGATCTTGCAAGTAAAACAAATCTTTTTTGATTTGTAAGACCAGCGATTGTTCACCAATTTTTCACGGCGAACAAATTGGCACGCCCAGTGGGATTGTGCTAAGTGATCATAAAATTTGCTTCAAAAATTTTAAAAATTATTAGTTCTGCGGTCAACTTTTTCTTTGAAAAACTTCGTTGCATGTTATTAAGAAGTGGTAAAGTAGACACCGTTAACAAAGATAGAACAAGAAGAAGATATAGGAGGAGAATGGCGGCAAATTCAAACCAGCCAAGTATTCCTCAAGATATGCCTAATAATAATGTAAAACAACCCATATGATATTCGACAGAAGGACCAACGGTCCCAGCGCTTGTCTCTGAAGCAATTCCATATATGGAAAGTTCGGTACCTACACATTCGATTTCCCATACGCAACCTATTCTAACTTATAGTGGGCCTAGGAGTCCTCCACGGACTCCACCACCAATAGGGGCTTCAACATTCAGAAGCATCCCTCCTCCTGGGTTTTCAATACCTTTGCCTCGAGACCCACCTTATGGAATGTCAAATTCGATGATGTCAAACTTACAAAACGCCCCTCCGTTATATACAGAACCTGTAATGACTTCGCCATTACAGGGATATGGTTCTGGGGTGAATATGGGTCGAAATAATCAAAATTTAGGAATAGGGTATTCAACCCAAATGCCAAATTTGACAACCAGTTATGCATCATACTTGAGACAACAAATGGACGAAAGTAACCTTCAAATGGTCCAAATGATGTCCTAAACTATGGGGGGGATTTTTCAGCCCCTTATTCAGAATACTATCCAAATTATCAATAATTAGCAGCACAAATGATGCATCTTGTAGAATTCTTTGGTGTACCAAATCCCCCTCGACAACCACCGAGGGAGTACATGATAGAAAACCAAAGGGTAGTTTTCGACAAAGACACCACCATTAACCAAATTCAACAAAACCCGGGAAATATACCCCAGGCAAATCAAAACAACCAGGGAATAATCGAAAGACCTAGAGTCGAACCCCCTAGGAATCAACCATAAGTTCCTAGAAAAGAAGAACCAAGTGTAGTTTTGGTAAATAGGAACCAGGATGCTGAAAACATTGTGCAACAAGTTCGACGTAACAACGTAATAGCAAATAATAACCTGGATGCCATGGTCGAAAGAATCATGGCACATAACTGAGTAAATTGTGGCCTTCGAAGGCCAAACTATACCCCACCTTTATTCGAATACATCCTTCAGTCAGAATTACCCCAAGAACAAAGGTTCCTAAGTTTGCTAAGTTTTCTAGGGACACCACCGAGTCCACTGTCGAACATGTGGCTAGGTATTTGATAGAGGTATGAGACATTTTGAATGATGAGAACCTTAGAGTAAAATATTTTCCAAATTCTCTTACAAAGAATGCTTTTACTTGGTTCACAACCTTGCCTGTAAATTCGATTTATAATTGAACCCAGTTAGAACGTTTGTTCCATGAGCAGTTCTACATGGGACAAACAAAGATTAGTTTGAAGGAATTGGCTAGTATAAAAAAAAAGTTTACTAAGCCAATAGATGATTATTTGAATAGGTTTCAACATCTCAAGGCAAGGTGTTTCACACAAGTGTCAGAACACGAGTTAGTCGAAATGGCTGTTGGGGGTTATTGCACCCCAAAATTTGACCAACCGGTTCTCGTACTTGGCTTGTGTTTCAACTCATTTTTTTGCATATCATAGCATTTATTCTTGAGGCGCGGGGTCAAGGTTTTCCTGTGGCTCAGGGCTCTTTTTAGCGCAAAAGACCGAACAATGAGCATCGGAAGCTTCGACATTTATTTTGCCCAGTGATCGAGCGTCAATTTTATTTTGTTTTGCAGGATATTTCAGCTTAGGAGGCAGCATTCAGGCTATATCGAGCATTTTCAGGGTTATAGCATTCAAAGGCAAGTTTCAGAGGCTGGACAGGGCTCAAAACGATTGAAAACAGACCATTGTGCAGATTTCCCTCCAAAAGGCGCCAAATTCAAGATTTTGAAGGTGTTAATCGATTAACCAAATAATTAACCGATTAACCAGTTCAAAAACAGGTCAAATTCAAATATTCAAAGGTGTTAATCGATTAACCATATGGTTAACCGATTAACTAGTGCAGATTTTGCCTTTGTACGTGATTTTTCAAGTGAAGCCACTTTGGGGTCCAATTTTGATCACTTGTGAGTTGATTTTACACCAAGGGAAGAATCTAGAACCATTTCAAATTTTGGTTAACTTTCAAATCATTTCAAATTCCCTCCAAAATTTCCACTCCTTACTCCAAAGCAATTTTCACAAACCACATTCCAAGCCCCATTTGGATCCAAGCCTAAGGGGTATTTAATTGATCTACTCCAAACCTCACACATCTAACTCTCATAATTTTCATTCTCATTTCAGAATTCACTCTCACTCTCTCAATTTTCTCTCAATTTTCTCTCAATTTCTTCATTTCCAAACCTTCACCAAAGCTCTTCTCACATTAAAATCCTTGATTCTCCATTGAAATCATTGACTTCTAAGAGCTAAACCTTCACCCATCATCCTCATTGAATCAATTTCTTCATCCAATTTTCGTGCAAGTTTGGATCTGAATTTTGAAGTTGCTTGGAAGGAGCTTATTTGGATTATTTTGGCTTAATTGTGGTAGATCTTCACTTCTACAACAAGAACACACTTGGATCTTGAAGAATCTCCGGGTTTCTTGCTTTGATCTACTTATTTCCAGCGAATCAACACTAACTGAAGCAATTCTCCGCTTCGTAGGTTGGAATTCTTGATCCGATTTTGATTTTGAGCTTATTTGCATAATTAGCATGTAGATCTTCATTTTCGATTGATTTTGCTAATTTGATTCATATGATCTGTGATCTTGCTAGTTTAATGTGTTTACGTGTTGATTGGATCATTTTTTGCTGGTTTAAATTCGTGCATAATTGATTATGTGATAATCCGGATCATTGGATAAGTGCTTACGTGCTGAAAATGTTGTTCTCTTGTTGTTTTCTGCTGCTGGTACAGGGTTAACCGATATAACCCAGGGTGTTAACTGATTAGCCTTTGCACATTTTCAAATTTTCAAGCATTTTTCAATGGTTAACCGATTAACCCCTGGTGTTAATCGATTAACAATGTGCCAGCAGGCCTGTTTTGCTGTTTTTCTTGCATGTTTCGATGCTCACTCACTTCGAATCTTCATGGATCAATATGACGCATTAGGAGCGAGTTGTTTTGGATATAGGTCGTTGCTCTTGATTGTTTAATCATGGTTTTGTCGACATGCGTTTCGTTTTCCACTTGAATGCATACTCTCGTATATGTTGTTTAATATGATGTTTATCATTTGGTTTTTGCATGAGTTCGAAGAATGATTCGGTTGAGACGCGGTTGTAGTGGTTGCTGTCCCACAATTTTTCCTCCCGCTTTTCTTTGGTGATTGATGCTTGAATAGTTGTAGGGGTCATGACTTCTCCCATTGCATCTCACTTTTGGCTTGAACTTGTATGAGCCCATTTTGTTTGCTTATGTGTGCATTTTCTTTTGGTTCTTGCATTTCCATTTGCATGCTTGAGGTTGAGGCGCGCTTGTGGTGGTGTTTACCCCACACATTTTTTTTCCTCCCTCACTTTCATTCTAATTGTGCATTACATGTTTGTACATTGCATTTTTCTTATGCTTTTTTTTTCTTCTTCTTCTTTTGTCTTCCTTTGCCATGTCCCTTAGGACCTATAATCTTTCTTGTTCAAGATGGATTATGATAGACATTAGGATTGAAACCATGCATGATAACATTAGGTAGCATTCCCTTTTATCCCAATCATAGGTGCACTTTGTATGAGAACATTAGTTTGAGTCTTAGTCTTCCTTTAGAGTGCGTCTTTCTCTTCTCATCTTCAAACCTTCTCAAAACATCTAATAAAGGTTAAGGATTGTTGTGCATTATGAGCCTTAAGTACTTGAGAAATGGTGATTGGAGGGCCTCCTCTCAACTATCTAGAGTGTTTAGTGTATGTCCTTTGGACGATATGCGACGCATTCGCTCCTAGGTCATAGTCTTTAGTGCAACATGAGTTACAAACCATAATCAATGCACTTCTTCTCTAAAAAACACAAAAACAAACTTCAAATCTTTTTATCCCTCGGGATCTTAATTTGGAAAACCTTTTTCATAAGGAGAGTTTTGTTAACTCTTGGTTCTATCGCAAACAGGTAACGCCTAAGTCTCCAATGGTCGAGCTGCGTACACCTAACTGCTAGAACTAAGTTTTAACCTTACTCGGGTAAAACATTTTGAACCAACTGGTGTTCCTGTTAACCCAAATTACGTTTGCTCTAATTTCTCGTACCAGACGAGGATACGTAGGCACAAGACGACGATGTCTTGGCGAGCAATTTTCCCCCACTTTCACCCGTAGTTAGCCGAACTACGTTGACTCTGACTTTCCCATTGCACGAGGGAATACGTAGGCATGGAGCGGCGATGCTTTATCGAGTCTCTTTTCTTTTCTTTTGTCCCTGTGGCCTTTAACGTAGATAGTTCAACACCTTTTTAGATAAACAGCAAAGCGTGGATCTCGTCGAGTACGACGAACATGAGGGGTGCTAACACCTTCCCCTTGCGTAACCGACTCCCGAACCCGAGACATGGTTGTGATGACTTATCTTTTCCCATTTTCGTTGGGTTTTCTCTGATCGTTTCCTTTCCCTCTTTTGGGATAAATAACGAACGACGGCGACTCTTCTGTCATTGTCGGCCCCTCTTCGCAGCAATGCGACAGGGGCCTAAATTATTCCACCATGAAGAAATTAATACTCAATACCTGAGGGATATGGGTCAGTTGGCTGATAGGGTTCGACAGTTAGAACGTTTGAAAGAAGAAAAGGCTAGCGCAAATAAGAATAAAAGAATAGTCTATGTCGAATTCAATGAAGATGACGAAGGTCCTTACAATGAGCCTATAAGTTTTGATGAGAATGAAGTAGATCTCACTGAATTGAAAAAGGGTTCACCCTATTCTTGTAAGGTTTTAGCACCTTTAAATGGGAAGAACACTATTGAATCAGAAAAAAAACTATAGGTTTCCTAAGAAAACTTATACATTCGACGTCGCAAAATGTGACGAAATCTTCGATTTGTTAGTTAAAGATGGGAAAATAATAGTACCTCCGGGTGCTAAAATGCCCCCTTTAGATCAAAGAAAAAAAAAGGGATTTGTAAATACCATAATTTCTTGGGTCATAAAACCTCTCAATGTTTTCTTTTCAGGGATATTGTTCAAAATGCTATCCTGGAGAGAAAGCTCAAATTCGGGGACAAGCCCAAGAACTAGATGAAGGTTGACGTTGATCCTCTGCAATGACGCTCATTATACAGAGACAAAAGAGGTCAACATAGTCGAAGTCGCTGAAGGTTTCGACAATGCAGTCAACATGGTTGAAGTCACTAAGGACTTCATTAATAAAGTTGTTTTGGTCCAGGTTACTGAAGATCTTGACCAGAAATTCATGAAAATTTTCTTTCGTGAAGCTACTGAAGGCTTCGCCACAGAAACTACGGATAGTTTCGACAGTGGAGTTACTAATGGCTTCACCAAAGGAGTTACATATGACTTCAACCTTATGATGATTACAAAGGAGACCACTGATGGTTTCGTTCAAATGGACAATGTCGTTGCTGACCTTCAAGTGCAATTCAACAAGATAGACATTACTGATGATGTCAACATGGACATCAACATGGTGGAAATCTCACAGGGTACCCCCACGGAAGTCGATGAGGAGCGTCGACAAGAAGAATACAACAAAGTGGCTTACCCAAAAAAGGAGGAAAGCCTCATAGACTTTCTTTACGGGTGCCAAAATAAAAAAATCTGAAGTTATGTTGTGCCCAAGATGCAGTGTTGTATTTGATAAAAAGGCAGCATGCAACATAAAGGGCGTAAGAAAGGCAAAAGAGAGGCGTGAGCACAGGGCCTCCTATGGGCAACAAGGATTCAACCCAAGAAGATCGTCTTCCAGGCAAGATAAAACCAAACAGAGGGTGTCAGGGTTTAAGCAATCTACATTTAAACCAACGACTGAGGCTTCAAAGGCAAGTTGGATGAAACCAGTTGAGGACAAACAACAGGGACAACAAAAATGGCAAAAATTCGACATCGAAAGGGGCTCACCAATGGCTTATCATAAGGAGTTTCAGGTTTCGAAGAAGACAACCTATATCTCATAAAACTAATAAGAAAAAAACCCAATGTCTTGATCCCAATGGAGAAGGGAACAACACGGGAGGAAGGCTCAACGGGAGGTGGGGGCTAAGGCTGAATCGAGCACCAACCTTCCTGCCATGAGAGAGAAAGAGGAGGAACTGAAGCCTTTCGACAAGTTACCCGTGAGAAGAAATATGTTTGCTACCCAAGGAGAGAAGGCTAAGGAGAAGCACGATCGAGAAATTGAGGAAGATGAAATACTGACGAATAATTTCGACTCTAGGTCAGAGGCCTCTTTAGATATCATAGTAAATATGGTATCAGTTTTGTCCAGAGAATTCAACCAGATAACTGAGGTCGAAGATTTAGATATGTATACAAAAGTAGAGGTGGCAGCACACAAACCAATGTGCTACTATGTGATGAATAATGGTTGTGTCAAATAGAAGAATGCATTCTTCAAACTGCCAGATGAGGTGATGAGGAGTCATCTTAAGCCTCTATTTATTATCGAAAAAGTGGAGAACGTCGTGGTCAATAAAATTCGGGTGCACCGTGATGCTGCGGTAAATCTAATGTCGCATGCTGAGAAGAATCGGCAAGTACGACACAGATACTAAGTGTTACGGTGAGAATACGATATCAAATTATTAATTAATTTAAATCACAATCTTTGATTCACAACCGATCTTTGATTTATCCGAAGGAAAAGGTCAAAAGAAGAAAAACCTAATTTTGCATCATAACCAATGCGGGGAGAGATCCAGGTAAGGGGTTGGTTAAGCTTAGGGAAGGTATTAACACCCTAAACTTTTGTAGTACTCTACAGGAACCTTTTGTTTATTGTTACTATTTTGCTTCATTATTTGCTTAAAGGTATATTGCTAAGAGTTAAAAGTGACAGAAAGACCTAAGGGTTAGTCATAAGTTTACTCGGCAAGATTCGCATCTTGTGCCTACGTATCCTGGGTAGGGGATGGAATCAGAGTAATCGTAGTTCCCCTCGAAAGGGAGGTTAGAAACTTCTTGATTGTGGTTAAGGTTTCAATGGGGAATAAGCGTTCTTAAGGAAGCTCTTACATGGAGTGCGGCGACTCCAATCTCTATGTTGAAATAGTTAATTAAAAATAGGGTTGAAGAGGTATTCCACAGCGGGAAACCCTAAAATGGAGTGCGGTGACTCCTTAACCTAATGCTAGGGTAAAATGTATTTTCGTCCACGGCGGGACAACTAGTCAATTAGGGTTTTGAAATGGTTAAAGGTTAGGGTTATTGACTCGGCGGTCAAACTGCTAAACCTAATCCTTCAGAGAGTTTAACGGTAAATAATGCAAAAGATGAATTATTATACGGCAGAATTAAAGTATGAAAAATAATTAAAGCAATAAAGAAAAAGTGTAATGCAACGATCACTTGCGTAAATTACAATCATAAAATAGGTACGGAAATAAAGCGACGATAGCCTCGCATAATTACAATCGAACAAATTAAGATACGAATAAAAATCATGGGTTAGTAAGCTGAAATGAATAGGAAATAACGATGGTCAGACGAAAATTGGACGGGAAGATTAGGGACTTGTTAAAAGAGAACAATTAATCTGAATTTTAATAAAATGGCTTGATGTTAGTCTTGATAAAATAGGTTTTGATCCTAAGTTAGTAAAATGTGAATTTTAAACTAATAAAATTGTTCTTACTTTACAAATATTAAAGTTCTTAAAATATTGTTTTAATTTTATGTCTTATTTAAGAGAAGAAATGTTTTTAATTTAGAAAAGTTTTAATTTAAAAAAAGATTTAATTATTAGAAAAAGGTTTTCATTTGAGTAAAAAATGTTAAATTTTAAGTTTGGGTTTTTATCTTAAAATGGTTTAATTTTAGTTTTTATGTTTTAATTTACCTAATTAAACTAAATTAATAAAATTAATAATTATGGAAATATTCTGATTTTAACAAAAAAATTAATAATCTAAGTCATGCAAATTATATAATACAACCTAATAAACTAAAATAAAGTAATAATAATAAAGTAAAATAAAAAGAAAAAGAAAAATGGAAAGGACGAGTTAAATGGGGAAGGGGGCGGAAATGTCGCTGCTATGTTGTTTCATTAGGGTTTGACAAAACGCTTCCTCTTCTTCTTCACAGCCGGAGGCGGCGCTATTGTTGGCTTGCGAAGCTTTTCGAAGCTTCTTCTCTTCTCCTTGCATGGCCTCGTTATCCATTCACACCTGAAACAACACAAACGAAAATGAACTGTTAACATCACAAGCTTACGTTTTGGCTCTTTGGCAGCGGGATCGTGGGCGTGCCTGGCTGTGATTTTTAATTCACAGCTTGCGGTTTCACTTTGCTCGACCGATGACGGAAAATGGAGGCTGGTTTGAAGTTGCCCGCCGTTTTCTTTGACAAACGGCGACGACGACTTCGCTTGCGGATGGTGGTGATGATGAAGCTTTCCTCTTCTTCTTTTTCTGACCCGCGGACGGGGATGATGATGAAGCTAGATGCTTCTCTGAACCTCCAAAACTCTTTGGGTTTCGAATCCCTTCTGAGTTTTTCTTTTTTTGCGGTTGTTCGTTCGTGTTCTTCTAATGATGATAAAACTGAAGATGTTCTTCTTGGTCCCCCCTCGAACTGATGAACTTGTTGGTTTTATATTGACCTGTTCTTGAGGTTGTGGGCTTTGAATCCATTAATTTTGTTGCAATATTTTCTCATGATTTGATGATTTTCAGGATCTTGGAACTGATTGTTGCTATTTTATTTGAACGAGCCTGTTGGTTCGTTGGATCTAGACTTGGCTGAGGATTTTTCGGAAATTTATTACAGTTGTAGTTGCCTGGCGAAATTGCTGTTGATCTTTGGTGATGCATTTGGATGAAGTTTCACGATTCTTGTTTGGCATGTTGCTAGAATGTTGCAAAATTGTTTCTATTGATCCGTGGGCTTTGGAAATTTTCGGAAAAATGTGTTAAGGCCGCGTTTGGCAAAACCAATTTTCCGGAAAAAAAATGCTTTTTCCCAAAAGCGCTTATTCGCAAAATCACCTTTCTGAAAAACTCTTTTTATCTCTCTCTCTCTCTCTCTCTCTCTCTCTCTCTCTCTCTCTCTCTCTCTCTCTCTCTCTCTCTCTCTCTCTCTCTCTCTCTCTCTCTCTCTCTCTCTCTCTCTCTCGCTCCTGGAACCAAATGAACAGATACTGCCTGGTTTACCGAGGTCGAGAAAAATAAGTCGAGAGTTGTCTTCGACTTCGTCGTTGCCCTCCCAACATACCCGATGATGACATTAAGCTGAGGGTATCGGAACCAATAAACCACTTTTAACTAACTTTAATATTTTCACTATTCGTTGATTTTTCTTGCAGGTTTGGAGGAATAAAATTGGAACGCGAAGAAATCGGAAGTGGAGGACATTTTAGGACAAATTAAGAATTTTAGGAATTTAAGATTTTAGAAAAAGAAAATGTAATTTAATTTATAAATTTATTCATTTTTGATATTGTAATGAAATAAATCTATTCAGTTTTTGGATATTATAATGAAATAAATCTATAAATAAAATTATATTTCATTATTTGGATATGGCAACCAAAATAATAAAATAAAAATCCTATTTTTTATTAATTCGAAATTCTCAATTCAATTCATCCGATTAAATCTCATCTCCGATAAAATTCTCGAATAACTCTTTCGGTAACTTGAATGAATAATCTCATATGAATAAATCCAACTTATTCGATTAAATCCAAATGGTTAAACTCTTCATCCAAATAAAAATCAAATTAATTAAATTCCTCAAATGATACTTATCCGATTTCCAACTCTGAACTCGGCAATTAAACATTTTGTACAATTTAGATTGGACATAACTAAGCCCAAACACATCATTTGGCAAATCAATTTGTGGTTGATTATAAAGTCAGTGAATATGGCCTTGAACATATAAGCAGAGAATCCATTTTCCTGCGAAAACCAACAGACTGAACCAACCGGTTAGCTGTTAGTTAAAAATGCGATGCAGGATGAAATGACGTGCGAAATGAACTTAATAATCTCAGGGAAAAATTTGGGGTATTACACTAAGCCATACAACATGGTGCTCTCAAATTACAAGGGAAAGGTGGGCACCACTCTTGGTGTCATACAAGTTGATCTGACGGTAGGGACGGTTACAAGACCTATTATTTTTATGGTCGTCGAAATGAAGGCAAACTACAACTTGTTGTTGGGTCGAGAGTGGATACATGGAATTGGGGTTGTACCATCTTCCATGCACCAGAGAATTACGATATGGTGACCAGACGACATTGTCGAAAATATTGAGGCTAATCAAGGTTATTTTAAAGCCCCAATCAATCATGTCGACCGACGCAGTTTCGACAAACACTTGGTAAACATTGCTCCATACAATCCGTCAAATTTTGCTTTCACCCCAGATGACGATGTTTTCATTGTATCTGCATCTCGTCCACGGTTTTCGATGGGATAGAGAGGTGGTAGGAGACGACAATATGACATACCTTGGTGTATTTGGGATAACCCCAACAGATTGGGGAAGCGAATTCAGTGACGACAACTGAATTTGAAGTGCTAAAAAAGATTTCGGCTTACATAGCCGAAAATAATTTACAAACGGCCTTAGAAGCTGAATTGGAAAATATGGCTGTCAAAGCCAACCATGAATTACACAATGATGATCCTGGTAAAGACTTCAATCCAGAACCTCCTAATTAGGTTCAGGAAAAACAACAAGACCAGAGGCTCGATGTAATCTATGATGAGGAGCCTTTGGGTTTCGAGAAGGATCTGTTGGCAGCCAACATCAAGATGCTAGTGCAAGATCCACTTCAAGAAATCGATCTAGGAGTGAGGGCAACAAAAAGGCCAGCATACATAAGCGCCAACATCAGCCCACAACTCAAGGTCGAAGTAATCCAACTTTTGAAGGAGTTTAAAGACTATTTCGCATGGAATTATGACGAGATGTCTGGTTTAAGCAGAGATCTTGTCGAATTAAAGTTGTCAATCAAGCCTGGGAAGAAGCCCATTAAGCAGAATCCAAGGCGGTTTGCACCGTCAGTTCTCTCAAAGATCAAAGAGGAGATCGAAAGACTTCTCTGATGTAAATTTATTCGTATAGCCAGGTATGTCGAATGGTTAGCAAATATTGTGTCTGTTATTAAAAAGAATGGTTCTTTGAGGGTATGCATAGATTTTAGAGATTTAAATGTTTTAACCCCAGAGGTCGAATATTCAATGCCTGTGGCAGAAATGTTAGTCGATTCTGTTGCAGGCCACAAATACCTTAGTATGCTTGATGGTTGTTCGGGATATAATCAATTTTTTATTGCTGGAGAGGATGTCTCGAAGACAACCTTTCAATGCCCTGGGGCCTTAGGCATTTATGAATGGGTAGTAATGCCTTTTGGTTTAAAAAATGTTGGGGCAACGTATCAAATGGCAATGAATTTGATATTCCATGATTATATAGAGACTTTTATGCAAATATACATTGATGACATTGTTGTTAAGTCAGTTTCAGGGAAGAGTCATATTGACCATCTTTGACAATCTTTCGAAAGGATGAGAAGACGTGGTCTTAAAATGAATCCTCTCAAATGTGTTTTCTGTGTGCAGGCGGGAGATTTCTTAGGCTTTGTGGTTCACAAAAAGGGAATCGAAATAAACTAGAATAAAACCAATGCCATAATGGAGGTGAAATCACCATCGACAAAGAAGGAGTTACAATCACTGTTGGGCAAGATTAATTTCTTGAGGAGATTCATATCGAATCTCAACAAAAAGAATCAAGCCTTCTCACCTCTACTTCGACTCAACAAGGAAGGATTTGAATAGGGTCAACCTCAGCAAGAAGCTCTCGACAAAATCAAGGATTACTTGAGTCATCCTTCAATTCTGTCACCACCTTGTAGGAATAGGAGCATGAGGTTGTACATATCCACGTCTAATAAAACCTTAAGGAGCATGTTGGTTCAAGAATATGAAAATGGAGTCGAACGAGCCATTTACTACCTTAGTAGGGTTTTAAATGACGCAGAAATTAGGTATAACATAGTTGAAAATTTGTGTTTATGCTTGTATTTCTCTTGTACAAAGTTAAAGCATTACATAAAACTAGTTGATGTTTATGTTTCATCTCATTTCGATACCATTAAACACATGTTGTCCAAACCAATTTTGCATAGTCGAATTGGTAAATGAGATTAGTTTTAACTGAATATTCCTTAACATATATGCCTTTAAAGGCTGTTAAAGGACAAGTGGTAGCAGACTTTATAGTCGATCATTAAATAAATGAAAATAACATAACCTATCTCGAACTTGAACCTTGGAATTATATTTCGATGGCTCTAATCATAGAGATGAAATTGGTGTAGGAGTGTTGATCACTTCTCCCGGTAAAATTCTAACAAAATTCAAGTATAAAGTCGAAGGTCTCTATTTGAATAATGAATCTGAATACGAAGCTTTAATAGTCAGACTTGAGATATTGTTGGAATTATGGGTAACTCGAGTCAAAATAATAGTAGACTCAGAGTTAGTCATAAAACAAATCACAAAGGAGTACAAATGTGTTAAAGAAAACCTTATTATGTACTTTGTAATAGTCAATCGATTATTGAAAAGGTTTAAAATTATTAGTATTTGACACATATCTCGATTGGAAAATCAAGTAGCTAATGATTTGGCTCAGATTGCTTCAGGGTATAAAATCTCGAGAGAAAAATTACAAGATGTAATCGAAGTCAGAGGAAGAGTTGTGTCAGTCAGATTGTCGCCTTCATATTTGGAAACGACAAAGCTAGGGTACGCTGATAAAGAGAATTTTGAAATCCTCGCGATAGATAGCTTGACGGGTGGAGATTTGAGGAAATCGATAGTGAAGTATCTGCAAAATCCGACGGCATCCACAAAGCGAAAAATTAGGTATCATGTTTTAAGTTATGTTCTTCGGGAGAATGAGTTATTTAAAAAGACTCATGAGAGAGTTTTACTTAAATTCCTTAGTGAATTAGAGGCATGTTTAGCCCTTTCGACTATCCACAGTAGAGCATGTGGGGCGCACCAGGTAGGCCATAAGATGAAATGGCTATTGTTTCGATAAGGCATGTATTGGCCCACCATGCTAAAAGATTGTATTGAATTCGCTAAAGGGTGTCAAGAGTGCCAAGTACATGCATGTATACAATATGTTCCTGTGAGTGAGTTACATTCCATAGTCAAGTCATTGCCCTTTAGGGGCTGAGCTTTGGATTTGGTTGGAGAAATTCGACCCACGTCATAAAAAAATCAAAGATACATTTTGGTAGGTATCAATTATTTTACAAAATGGATTGAAGCTATACATTTGCCAAATTTTGACCAAGAAGATATAATCGAATTCATCAAAAAAACATATTATTTATAGATTTAGAATCCTAGAAACCATTACAATGGATCAAGGATCCGTTTTTACTGGTCAAAAAATGCAAGAATTTGCCAAGGAAATAGGTTTCAAATTATTAACTTGTATGCCCTATTATGCTCATGCCAATGGTCAGGTCGAAACAACAAATAAAATAGTGATTGGGCTAATTAAGAAACATGTGGGGAAGAAGCCTAGAAATTGGCACAAAACTTTGGATCAAGTGCTTTGAGCATCTCGAACTTCTCCTAAAGAATCAACTAACGCAACTCCATTTCGATTAACGTTTGGCCATGATGCAGTATTGCCAGTGGAAATCTACTTATAGTCAACAAGGATCCAAAGGCACCATGAGATTCCATCAGAATCCTACTGGAACATGATGTTGGACGAGTTGGTTGATTTGGATGAAGAAAGGCTTAATGCCTTGAAGTTGTTAAGAAAGTGGAATAAAAGTGTAGAGAAATCCTATAACAAGAAAGTTAAGGTTAAAATGTTTTGCCTATAGATCGAAAGGATATGGTCTTAGGTAAATGGTCCCTTAAATGGGAAGGCCCTTTTCAAGTTATACAAGTATTTTCTAATGGCGCGAATGAGATTGAAGAGTTAGATAAAGATAAAAGAATCTTGAAGGTTAATGGAAAATATTTGAAAAAATATAAGCTTGCACTTCAAGAGATAAAAATAACCAAAAAATAATCATGCAAAAAAGATAAAGCTAATATGGTAGATAAATATGCCAAAATGACTTAATTCGTTACAGAAAAAGGCCACAAAGGGCCAAAAGTCATGATTAACAAAAGAAGGAAAAATGCTACAGGATAAATTTAGAAGGGAATAGAGTCGTTCATCGTTTCATACTTTGACTTTTGAAGCATCAGGCGGCATTTGCAAAGAGTTTTATTGGTCGAGAGAGCTTCAATCTCTTTCCCAATTTGTTGAGCTTTTTCAAGATGTTGAAGGTCAGTCTGGATCTCTTTTGCTACTTTAGCTTTGAGCGAGCTAAGCAGATTGGTCTTACGTTGCTTGGCTTAGGAGATTTTGTTTTGAAAAATAACAATTTGCCTCTCTCATTCTGCAATGCTCTTGTCACATTTTTCAACCTCTTTCTAATTCTGCTCAAAAAGTTTCTCGAGTGTCGAAATTTTTCAGTAGATGTCGAGACAACCTCTCATGCAACTTTTTGTTTGTCTATTTTTATGGTAAGGTTGCTCGAGAAGTCTCTGTGGCGGTTGAGATCAGTAGAAATAAGATCGATTAGCATACTCAGTTCCATAACAATACCAACCACTTCTGGGGAAACTTCCAAAACATTGTTTTACTTCAGAAGTTTCTTGAGACCAAAACTGACAGAAACATCTTGTTCTAAGATTTGGAACAAGTCCACTACAAATATTTTTTCTTTTATATGCATAAGCAAGTCATTGTCAGTTTTCCCAGTCAGAGGGTTCCCTGAGGAGGTCGAAGTGTTGGTGCTTTTTTTCGCCAAAGTTGTATTAAGAACTGAGCATAGCTTTTAGGTACTCCAATGGTCGTTGTACTTTTAAAGCTTCCGGCTCTTCATGAGAAAGGCTGGTCGATTGAGTACCAGTCGAAGCAGTAGTTGGAGGATCCTTGGATTGATTCTCTTGGTCCACTTTGTCTTCTAGGACCTCCACATCAATTTCTACTTCAGATGTAGTTTGCTCTCCCTCTTCCTCTTCTTCTTTTTCTTCTTCATTTTCCTCTTTCTCTTTTTCTTCATCTTCTTCTTATTTTTCTTCATCTTCTTCAACAAGCTTGTCATCTTTGCTTTGTTGCTCCTCAAGATTACCCTCAGTAGTTTGTTCTATATTGGGCATCACAATATCCCCCGATAGATCAACAATTTCTCTTTCGACCAAGTCCTCTTTTAGAGTGGCTACCTCGACATGAGGAAATTCAGTCGCGGGAGTGATTGGTGTCTTCTTAGGAGCACCTGCATATTGGATTCCTTCCTCAGATCCTTTGTTGAAGCCTTTTGCAGAAGCCCTAGACAGAGGTGTTGGATGATAGTTGGGATCGCTGCTGGTTGTTGGAATAATCTGTTGCACCATGGGCTGACCTCTGATGTCGATGGTAACTTGAAAAGAGAAAAGTCAAAGAATTAGAGGGATAAATGGTTAGGAAAATTGTGAATTTCCAGGTGAAGTATTTACCTTGGGCTCATCAGCCCTAGGACTAGAGTTATCACTCCCAGTCTGCGTTGCATTGCAAGCAGGGGACGCTTTTGTCGAGAGTTTACCAGCCTTTGAGTTTGGTTGATCAAAGGCTTCAGTTATTTTTGCCTGCTTTCTCCTCCTTTTCAGAGTTTGTTCTTCAGGAGGAGATTAGTCTTCCTCATCCGACTCAATTATGATTTGGATGGAGGCTCCTCTCAATTTTTGCTTCTTTGGAGTGGAGGGTGGTCTTTGAGAGCTCTGAGGAGAAAAGAGTTGAAGTATCAGACAACATGAGATTTTGCAGTAAAGAAGAAATAAGTAAGAAATTTACCTTAGCAACTTGACTGCTCTCTTCTGTTTTTTCTTCAATTTGTTTCTTCTTTTTAGGTGCAACTTGATAGTTGAAATTTAAACAAAAATAAAATAAGTAAGATGATAAAAATCGAATAAGAGAAATCTAGTTTGAAAACCTTCTATTCCACACCTTCATATATGCTTAGTCGCAACCACCCGCTGAGCTTTCAGTTTCGACTGTTGACGAAGGATTTTTATTGAATCCCCACAGATAAATCAGTCTGGAAATGGAGGGGCAATGGCCACTCCAAAATCAGCACTTGGTAGTCGAGGAAATTTGAGAGGAAATTTATTGAAAGCCATTGTGCATTGTTCTCTAGGAGGAACGAACGAAGGGATTTGTAAATTCTCCATTTTCTTTAAAAACTTTTCCTTTAGTGTAACAGCTGCCTCATAGACAGTTTGACTAAGATCATCTGGTCAATAAACAGTATCAAAGTACTTATAGAATGCTTGAATTTCTTTGATGTGTGTCAAAGTACCTTTCTTGGTCTTCTCCTGCACAAAGAGGAAAGCTTAGTTAATAAGCTGAGTAAAGGAAGGAGCATCGAAGAACTCCTCTACATAGTATGTTGGCCACTATTGCACCCCAAAATTTGCCCTCACAATACAAGACTTTGTGTTCCAAGAAGGTTCACAAGGTTCACAAAATTCATAATTGGTCAGAAGAGTTGACAATTCCCTCAGACAATGCACCTCCTAAGCAGTGCATCCAAAACTAGGGTTTTGACTTTAATCAGGCTAAATGGACTTCCAAGACTTCAAGTGAGCTTCATAACATCTTATATGTGTATAAGAACCCCCATGTCAAGTTTCAAGACTTTTCTCAAAAGTTTGCTCAGTCAGATGATCAGATAAGTCAAAAGCAGTCAATGCAGTTAAAAGGTCAAACTGAGGTCAACTGTGGTCAAACCAAAGTCAAACTTCATGATTTTTTTTTTTTTTTGCCAACATCAAAGAGAGGTTGGGTGAGAAATATTATCATAATAACTGTAATACCCCAAATTTTGCCCTAAGATTTGTCGTCGCATTTCATTGCATTTAATCAATTACTAACAAATTTGTGTAGTCGTTTGACTTTTTGCAGGTAAATATCATATGACATGCATTTTTTTTCTAAAAAGTAAAAATGACACAATTGGCAGGAGGACATGTGTAAGGAGTTATGAGTGTGAGAGGTTGAGAGTTCGAATCTCACCTTTGTCATTTTTTTTGTTTTTTATTATTTTTACTCTAAATTTTTCTATCTTTCATTAAAAAAATAACAAAAATAGTTTTTTATTATTATTTAATTATTATTTTCGTATTTTAATTAAATTATTTTTTAAAATATTATTTTTTTCACTTTTTTCTAAATTATTCACAAAAATATCCAAAAAATCATAAAATAAAAAATATTGAAAAAAATTTTGTTCTTTTTATAATATTTTTTATTTTAGGAATCAATAGGATTATTAGTTTTTATTTTAAGTTTATTTTAATTATTTTAAATTATTTAAATTTTATTTTTTCTTAACTAATTATTTAGTTTGGGCTTTAAAATGGGCTTTAGGGACATTATTGACAATTTGGTGTTAACCCTAATTTGTTCCCTATATATACATGTGTTGCCTTGTTGGAAAAAAGGAGAGAATGAAAAAAAAAACCTAAGAGGAGTGAGTGCCGTTTGCCGTTATTTAGTTTTCTTCTTCATCCATTACTATTGTTTTTTTTTCTTCATCGTTTACCGTTATTTCTTTTCCTTCATCTATTACTGTTGTTTCTTTTTCTTCATCTTTTACCGTTATTTCTTTTTCTTCATCTATTACCGTTATTTCTTTTTCTTTATCTATTACTGTTACGTTTATATATATATAATTTTTAAATTGTTAGAGTTTATATATATAAGATTTTTGATCGAATTATGTCGATACGATGTTTGCACATTTGTGTGCATGACGCGTGACATTTGTGTTAGTTCGATCTGGTTGCGATGATCGCATTTTTGTGTGAGCAATAATACTATTTTTTGCTTAATTTCTTTTTCTTTGCGATAAATTTTGTTTCGTCCGATTTAGATCTGGTTGCGATGAGCGCATTTCTGCGTTAGCAACATTGTTGGGTTATTTGGCACATTTAAAATTCATTATTGCTTTATTATTATTATTATTATTATTATTATTATTATTATTATTATTATTATTATTATCATTATTTATTATTATTATCATTATTATCATTATTATTACCATTATTATTATTATTATTATCATTAATTTATTAAAATTTGTTATAATATAAAAATCTGTTTTTTAAAATAAATAACATTAACATCTTTTCCAAATTAATATGAAAACCTATTATTTTTAAGAAAAACTTTTTTTTAGATAAATTTAAAATAATAACTAAAATCCTTTTTTTAAAATAATAACTAGAACCGTTATTTATTTTATTTTATTATTGTTCAATTCAAATTTCATTATCATATTGTATCTGCTCCTCTCATGTAACCTCGCGAACTTAACAATCGCTCTTTAAATTCTGCCTTTAAATTTCTGCTTGCATGGTTTAAATTATGACATTATCTCTCTGTTTGCATGATTCAATTATCTCACGCGTTTACTATTATTTCTGTCACATTGCACACATCCGAAGGTTAGGTCTAACTGTTTGGCCGCCGCGCCAATAGTCCGTAAAACTTCACATATTCAATTTCAAATCCTCAAAACTACAAACTACAAACCCTAATTTTCACAAATGCCTCGCCGCAGGCAAAATTACAAATTTACCCTTAGCATTAGGTCAAAGAGCCGCCGCGCTCATTTTAGGGTTTCCCGCCGTGGAATCCCTAATTTAACCCTAATTACAACTTAACATTTCAACGTAGAGATTTGGAGTTTCTACACTCCACGTAAGCGTGTCCTTAAGATGCGTTTATTCCCCTTGAGACCTTGACCACAGTCAAGAAGTTTCTAACCTCCCTATTGAGGGGAACTACGATTACTCTGATTCCACTCCCGTAAGGATACGTAGGCACAAGATGCGATGTCTTGCCGAGTAAACTTAGAATTAACCCCCTTTATTATTTATTATTGCTTATTTATATTTTATTTATCTTTGCTATTTAATTATTTTGCTTATTATTTTGTAATTGTTTCTTGGATGTAAAGTTGTTTAATTATTTAATTATTATTATGGTTAGTAATTAGGGAGTGTAACAACATGTATGTAATATTAAAATAAATTTAGATCACTTTTAAATAAAGATAATTAAAATAAACACGTCACACACGTAAGTCGATTTTAATCGCCGTCTCACTTCCTAAGGATATCCCTCAAGTTGCCTACGAATAATGGTTAAGTGGGGTGTATAAAGCAAGTCCCTCAAATAGAAAAATCATCAAAGTCCCTTATGGTTGCCTTTACGAATCGAGTCCCTTTCGAAAAATGATGATGGTCCCTTATATGTGCTTATTACATCCCACAATGGCCTTCAAAGTCAAATTGTCCCTCACATGTCCCTTAACATCCAAGGTAAGGACTACCTACTCCATTATAGTAGGGATAGTCTTACTAAGGAAAGGATAAAGAATAAGAAAGACCTTAAAACATTAGGGTAGGCTACTCCTAGATGCTTGCTCACTTCAAAACTGTTTCGCACTTAAACAAATTTTCAACAAGTTTTCAAACAAGTTCTTAACACATCCTTACATGGATTATTTATTAACTATTCTGAAAATTTTCTATTCACACACTACACTTTCAAAACAATTCAAAAGTGAGCTTAAGTACCTAAGAGCCCATGGATAACCATGGATGAAAAGGGTGCTAACACCTTCCCTTTTCATAACCTACCCCCCGGACCCAAAATATTCTCTAAGGTCTTTCCTGTTCTTTTATAACCTTTCCTTATGGATAAAATAAAAGTCGGTGGCGACTCTTGCTATCCGCAACATTGTTTAAAGTCAGTTCTCCCACCGTGTTACAGAACTGGCGACTCTGCTGGGGACCTATTTAAGAGGGGTACCCTTAGGAATTAAGATCACTTTAAATTGTTTGCCTTGTTTGCTTTATTATTATATTGTTGGGGTGCTCTTATGTGTGAAAGGTCCTAACCCGGATCTAGTGTACCTTAGGTAAATGGCAATAGACCAAGGAAACTGTACGACGTATATCGATACGGTTGATCTGGTGGCCATAGTTAGTGCGACTTCTTGGTTGGTGCTTATATTCCTTAAGTCAAGTTGAGGCTAATATTGAGGCTGCCATATGTTGTCAATGCACTAACTGACTTTTAGAACCCTAGTTAACTCATCTTGGCCTTTAGAAAGTAGTGAGGTAACCGGCTTTGGTGCAGACTGAAGTTGGTTGACACTCGATACTACGCTCATTGAGATCTTAAACTTGGAGGGTTTTGGTTGGCAAGTAAGTTGCCTTCTGAACAACCACCCTTGTGAAGGATCAATGATATTGAGATCCCTTAGAACCTGGTTACTTTTGTAGGACAGGATGAACCATCTAACTTCAGGGGAGGGTACTTGCCTTTGAACCTCATGCAAGCCTTTAAACCTAGGGCTATGGTGTGACTTGTTTGTGTGTGCCACATGTTTGTGATTGAGCATGACATCATGACATCATCATGCATCATAAGCATATCATTTTCCCTAACCATTTCAAGGACCAAAGGATTTATCTTTGTTCTTTGTTGCAGGTCATGGCTTCTGCTCGTAGAAACACCATCAGGATCAACTTTGTAGGGATACCTGCTAAGCTCAAGGAGTTGGTTTCCCTAGTGCCTGATCATTCCCAGTTCAACAAGAGACATGGTCACTTATTGGATCTAGCTACTTCAGGGTTCAGTGAAGACATGATGAGTGTGTTGTTTCAGTTCTTTGACCCTAAGCACAATTGCTTTACATTTCCTGATTATCAACTGGTTCCAACCATGGAGGAGTTCTCTAAACTTCTGGGTATACCTGTTCTTGATCAGAAGCCATTCACAGGCTTAGAGAAGGAGCTTAAACCAGAAGTTATTGTTGCAGCTCTACATCTGAAGAAGTCTGACATTGTTCTAGAGACGAGAAGTGGAGTTAAAGGTATTCTTGCCAAGGTATTAGTGGATAAAGCTCAAATGTTCTTGAAGGCTATGAGCTACGATGCTTTTGAGGAGATCTTAGCCTTATTGATTTATGGCTTAGTGTTGTTCCCCAATCCTGATCAGTTCATAGACGTTCATGCCATCAACATATTCCTGAGTCACAATCCAGTGCCTACCTTACTTGGAGACATCCTACATTCTCTTCACACCCGTACTACAAGGGCAAGAGGAACTTTGATGTGCTGCATACCTTTACTTTCTAGGTGGTTTATTTCTCACCTTCCTCGCTCAGTAATGAAGAATGAGCAAGGGTTCAGATGGTCCAAGAGGATCATGTCACTTTCTCACTCAGACATCCATTGGTGCTCCAGATCTATGGAGAATGTCACCATCATTGACCGTTGTGGGGAGTTTCCTAATGTGCCACTTATAGGCATAAGAGGAGGCATCACCTACAACCCATCTCTAGCTTTACGACAGTTTGGTTACGCCCGGAGCGATGGTCCACATGACATGTTGATTCAGGGCATTGTGTTTGATTACGACAACGATCTTCAGGGTTACCGTCAGAGATTCATCCGAGCTTGGGGAAAGGTAAACAGGATTGACAGCAAGACCCTGGAGCCTAAGTACACTATTCCTATGGAGGCTTATCTCAGATGGGTACGATCTCGTGCTCAGACACTCATGATGCCATATCCTGCCGTCCTACCAGTTACCATGGAACCTGTTGCTGAAGGAGACACAGCTTATACCATCCTTCACCCAGACATGCCTACTGATATGGAAGACTTGCAGAGATCATGGATCCAACTGAAAGAGCAAAGGGATACTTTCGAGGCTCATTACAAAGCAAGCCAAGCAAGGATCCTAGAGCTAACAAAGCTACTTCATGAGGGACGAAACCTCAACTCATACCTCAACACCAAGAGGAAACGTCCATGGGAGACTTAAAACCCCATCTTTTGTACTTATTTCGTTTTCATTTTTTGTAAGCCTAAAAGGCAAAACAAGTTATTACTAATAAAAAGTTACTTTCTTGTTTGTTTAAGCGAATTTAAATCCTGCGGTCCTTGAAAACATTGCATATGCATTCCCATATCATTGCATCACAGGTTTATAATTGTGCACAGGTTTCTCATCTTCTCGCTGTTTATTTCAGCAATGGCTCTTGAACAATCAGTTAAGGATCTCCAGGCACAGAATGCACAGTTCCAAGAGCTGATCCTGAACCTATCCAAGGGGCAGGATGAATTGAAGACACTGCTGGCCAAGAAGACTAAGAAGGCTAGAAAGTCTGCTGGGTTGCTCAACATGGGAAGAAGGTTCAAAGGTCCTGTCAAGACCAAGGAACATGTTGAAGACTATGAATCTGAAGAATCTGAGCAGGAGAGAGGCAGTCTCCACAACACTATGGGGGACTCTGATTCTAAGGCTAACTACTACCATGAGCCTAACGAAGACAAATTCAAGATGCTGGTGGATAGAATGGATGCTATGGAATTACAGAAATCATCTGGGCTGGATTTTGAGGATTTGAGCTTGATATCTGGGGTGGTCATACCCATTGGGTTCAAAGTTCCTACATTTGTTGTCTATGATGGGGTCTCTTATCCCAAATTGCATCTGAGGTCTTATGTCAGAAGAATGCAACCCCACACTGCTGATAAAAAGTTGTGGATCCATTTCTTTCAAGAGAGTTTATCTAGAGCTCAGCTAGAGTGGTATTATCAGTTGGAGAGTGTCAACATCAGAGATTGGAATGACCTTGCTGAAGCTTTCTACAAGCAGTATCAATACAATGCTGACTTAGCCCCCACTCGCATGCAGCTTCAAAGCATGTCTATGGGTGCCAAAGAAAGCTTTAAGGAGTATGCTCAGAAGTGGAGAGACTTAGCTGGAAGAGTTCAACCCCCTTTGACTGATAGGGAGTTGGTTGATATGTTCATGTGTACGCTGAATGGTCCGTTTTACAGTCATCTCATTGGAAGCTCATCATCTGGCTTCACTGAGTTGATCATGACAGGAGAGCGAGTAGAGAACGGTATCAAGAGTGGTAAGATCCAAGTGGGCACTTCTTCATCAGGTGCTGCAAAGAAGCCTCCCACTGGGAAGAAAGAATCTAATGTTGTGTATGGTCAGCCTGATCGTAACAGAAGGCATCAGTCTGTTAGTGCAGTTCATATTTCAAATCCAACTCCTGCAACAACAGAGCAGCCTCAAGGCAACCAACAGAGGGCTAGGAGACAGTTCACGAAGATCAACATGTCAATAGCTCAGGCATTGCAACACTTGTTGAAAGCTGAACTTATTACCCTGAGGGAGGCCCCTCAGAATCCCAATGTTACCTCTCCCAAGTACAATCCCAATGCACGATGTGCATATCATTCAAACTGTCCAGGACATGATACTAATAACTGCTGGGTCTTGAAGAACAAAATTCAGGATATGATTGATGCTGGAGAAATTGAGTTTGATCCACCAAGTACTCCAAATGTGATTACAGCTCCAATGCCAAATCACGAGAAGACTGTCAACGCCATTGATGAAGATATTGATGAAGATCTGCATGTCTATTCAATTATGGAGTTGAGCACACTATTGTCTGTTATCAAAAAGAGGTTAGTACAAGCTGGGATCTTTCCAGGTTGTCATGAAGATTGTCTATATTGTACCTATAAGCCGGATAGTTGCTTCATTTTGAGAGATAGGATTCAACGTCTCATGGATAAATATACTATAGTGTTTGAAAGAAGACCAGCATCTGTAGAAAGTATGGTGGATCATCTGACTCAGGGTAAGAAGATTGAAGAGGTTGACATGGTTGACAAAGTACCACTAAGAATCACTTCAAAGGGTCCCATTAAAATCACTCATCAGGGCCCAATCAAGATTACTGCTGAAGGTCCTGTGAAAGTTGTTGCTGAAGCCAGAGTAGCTCCTCTGATCATTACCACTCCTGGTCCTATTCCTTATACATCTGACAAAGCTGTGCCTTGGCACTATGGGTCTGATGTTTACATCCATGGTGTCAAGCAGGAGCCTTTACCTGATATGCCTGTTGACATTGATAATATTGCTGGATCTAGCAAGATCACTCGTAGTGGAAGAGTCTTCTCTCCTCCAGTTGCTTCTAAGAGTGCAGTTACTCCTGCTGTTACTTCCACCACTGATGCTCGGGGCAAGGGTCCTGTTATTGAGCCTGTATCTACTGATATGCCAGCTGCTGATGACCTCTCTAAGCAGATGGAAGAAGTATTGAAAATCATTCGCAAGAGTGATTATGATATTGTTGATCAGCTGGGGCATACTCCCTCAAAGATTTCTATGCTCTCCCTGTTATTATGTTCTGAGGCTCATGCCAAGTCATTGATCAAGTTTCTAAAGATGGCTCATGTACCCAGTGCAATTTCTGTGGACCAGTTTGAGAATTGTGTTGCTCACCTGACCTATGACAACGGGTTAGGATTTTCTGATGCTGACTTGACCCCTGCCAAGAGGGATCATAACAGGGCCTTGCATATTTCAATTGAATGCAGGGGCACTACCCTGTCTCATGTACTGATAGACAATGGTTCCTCTCTGAATGTGTTGCCTAAGGAAGTCCTGAACAAGCTGAGTCCTGAAGATACGGTATTGAAGCCCAGTAATATTGTGGTAAAGGCTTTTGATGGTTCTAGAAGAGTAGTGCATGGGGAAATTGATCTTCCAATCAAGGTTGGCTCTCAGGTGTTCACTGCTACATTCTATGTGATGGATATTCGTCCTTCGTACTCATGTCTGCTTGGTCGTCCCTGGATCCATGGGGCAGGTGCTGTGACCTCCACATTACATCAAAAGTTGAGATATCCGGTGAATGGAAAAGTTGTTACTGTCTTTGGAGAGGAAGAATACTTTGTCAGCCATGTAAACACTTTCAAGTATCTGGAAGTAGAAGGTGAATACATTGAAACTCCATGTCAGTCATTTGAAGTGGTTCCCTGGGCTGTTAAGGATTGTGTGACTCCTCCTGCTGTGAAGAAGGTTCCTGTGGTCATCAGAAACCCTCCAACAATGGCAATGGCCTCCCTCAATGATGCAAAAGCTGTGGTGGAAGAAGGTGGTTGTACTATTTGGGGTCAGCTTCCTGATATTCCATACAAGTCTGACAAGTTTGGTTTGGGTTTCACTGCAGAGTCCCAGAAGGCTGTTCGTCGTGCTCGTGCCGTTCGTATCACCAATCAAGGGGTTATCAATGCTGTGGGAGATCAAGATGAAGACTACAACTTGGAGGCATGGATTTTTCCTACTGTGGGTGCTGGACTCAATAATTGGAAAGCTGAAGATGTTATCCCTATCTCCTTTAGTCAGGAGTAAATACTATTACTGTGTTATGTTTTTAAATTTTTAATTTCTGGAACAATTAAAACTTTCAAGCCATGTGCCTTACCCGGGGCATAATGGTGTGCTTGTTACGGGTTGTCATTTCATTTGCATACTTCATTCAATAAAATCAGTGGACGTTTCGTTTTCGTAAATATTGTGTTCCTTGTCTTTCTTTTTTGCTTTATCAGCTATGTGTTCTTACACACACCCACGTCACTAAAATACAGATCCTCATCCACTCTGGATCCAGTTGATAACAGTTCTACTATTGCCAATTACAATTTCGAGAATCCGATCTATCAAACTGAAGACGGAAACGAGGACGATTGTGAAATACCTGTAGAGCTTGCTAGGTTGTTACAACAAGAAGAGAAAGCTATACAGCCACATGAAGAGCCAGTCGAAGTTGTGAATCTGGGAACTGAAGAAAACAGAAAAGAGGTCAAAATAGGGGCTGATTTAGAGGACAGTGTCAAGAGCAGGTTGATTCAGATGCTACGTGACTATGTGGAGATCTTTGCTTGGTCTTATGAAGATATGCCAGGGTTGGATACAGACATTGTGGTTCACCGTTTGCCAGTGAAAGAAGATTGTCGTCCAAAGAAGCAGAAGGTTCGTCGTATGCGTCCTGAAATGTCAGAAAAGATCAAAGCAGAGGTAATGAAACAGTTCAATGCAGGGTTCTTGGCCGTAACTTCTTATCCTCAGTGGGTTGCAAATGTGGTACCGGTTCCTAAGAAAGATGGTAAGGTACGTATGTGTGTAGACTACAGAGATCTGAACAAGGCTAGCCCTAAAGATGACTTTCCACTTCCTCATATTGATATTCTGGTAGACAACACTGCTCAGCATAAGGTATTCTCTTTTATGGATGGTTTCTCTGGTTACAATCAAATCAAGATGGCACCTGAAGATATGGAGAAGACTACATTTGTGACACAGTGGGGCACCTTTTGCTATAAGGTAATGCCATTTGGTTTGAAGAATGCAGGGGCAACATATCAGCGTGCCATGGTGGCTTTGTTTCATGATATGATTCATCATGAGATAGAGGTATATGTGGATGATATGATAGCCAGATCTCAGAATGAAGAACAACATCTTGATCATCTGCACAAGTTGTTTGAGAGGTTGAAGAAATACAGGTTGAGATTAAATCCAAACAAGTGTACTTTTGGAGTTAGATCTGGAAAGCTCCTGGGTTTCATTGTCAGTGGAAAAGGTATTGAAGTGGATCCTGCAAAAGTGAAAGCTATACGAGAGATGCCAGCTCCCCGTACTGAGAAGGAGGTTAGAGGTTTCTTGGGACGATTGAACTACATTGCAAGATTTATTTCCCAATTAACTACCATCTGTGAGCCAATCTTCAAGTTGTTGAAGAAAGATCAGGTGATGGAATGGAATGATGAGTGCCAGACTGCCTTTGATGAAATCAAGAGATATTTGCTAGAACCTCCAATTTTAATGCCACCAGTTGATGGAAGACCCTTGATTATGTATTTAACAGTATTAGACAACTCAATGGGGTGTGTATTGGGGCAACATGACGAGTCTGGTCGAAAAGAGCAGGCAATATACTACCTTAGCAAAAAGTTTACCGACTGTGAAACAAGATACTCACTGCTCGAGAAAACTTGCTGCGCTTTGGCATGGGCTGCTCGCCGACTAAGACAGTATATGTTGACCCATACTACCTTGTTGATTCCAAAGATGAATGGGGCAGTTGAAGCTGCTAATAAGAACATTAAGAAAATTGTACAGAAGATGACTGTTACTTACAAGGATTGGCACGGGATGTTACCATTTGCTCTGCATGGTTATCGTACTACAATACGTACTTCAACAGGGGCAACCCCATTCTCCTTAGTCTATGGTATGGAAGCAGTTCTGCCTATTGAAGTTCAGATCCCCTCCTTGAGAATTATGAAGGATGCAGGCTTGGATGAAGATGAGTGGATTCAGACTCGACTTGACCAGATAAATTTGATTGATGAGAAAAGGTTAGCAGCAGTTTGTCATGGCCAGATGTACCAGAAACGGATGAGCAAAGCTTTTAACAAGAAGGTTAAGCCAAAGGTATATCAGGCTGGTGACTTGGTAATCAAGCGTATCATATTACCACAGGGTGATCCTAGGGGCAAGTGGACTCCAACACATGAGGGACCATTTGTAGTCAAGACAGTGTTCTCAGGAGGTGCCATGATACTGACTACAATGGATGGTGAAGACTTCCCACAACCTGTAAACGCAGACATAGTTAAAAAATACTACGCATAAAAAGAGACCCGCTAGGTTGACAGGCCTAGGCAAAAATAAGGGCATCCCGGCAAACCAAAAGAGTTTGGGCAAAAATTAGGGATATATATATAAAAAGATGTACACCCGGCAAGTCGAAAACCTGAAAAGGCGGCTTGGGCAAAAAAGGGTATCCCGGTGGATTGAAAACCTGAAAGGGCAATCCAGGCAAAAGTTAGGGATTAAAGCGTATGACTATGTCTCGTTTGGATCACTCATGAAACTGCAACCAGTTGTACTACTTACTCAAGCTCAAACAGATAAAGCTCAATCCAATCGTTTCCGTCTCAACAGCAAGAAGATGAGATACTTGAGTGGCAATAGTAGAATTGAAACTCAATAGGATTATTTCCCACATAGCTGATTCTTTTTGTAAAACTTCATGACAAAATTCTCTTACTAGGGTTTATGTCTCCTTGTACAAACTTACCCGTGTATGGGTCACTTTTGATATAAATAAATTCCATCTTTTGAATCCAGATTTACTTTTACCCTATTTACATAAGCGAAACGTCCATTGGTTGTGTTTGAATGTATGTATGCCTTTGAATATGATTGATGTTTACCAGAAACGCATGTATGCTTTTAATATGATTGATGTTTACCAGAAATGCATGAAAATGCAGTAATAGTATTTACTAAGGACGAACGAGGGAAGGATTTCAACGAAGCTTCGCCGGTTCATCTTTACAAGACAGTTACAAACCATCAGTAGGACTAATCCATTTTCACAAAGCCTAATCTCCCCTGGAATTTATATCCATCTCTTTTATCCTCATACGGATATACGGGAAATTACTTTCCAATAAGGGCACGATGAACGAAGACGGGATGTTATACTTATCCTACTATCAAACGAAAACGAAGGTTATCTATACCCTACTATCCCCAACAACGGGAGGTTATCTATACCTTGTTATCCCCAACAACGGGAGGTTATCTATACCTTGTTATCCCCAGCAGACGGAGGGTTATATATTCTTCAACAACGAATCGGGATTTATTTTCCTTGGCCAGCAGTTGTTATACAAGGATATCCAGACACTTCCAGCAGTGTCATAGCATACATACATCATTTACATCATACCATAACATACATGCCTATAGTACATTACCTAAGTGCATCATGTCATACATGCATACATAAAGCATAAACTAATGTTGTTATACAGAATGCTACCTTGTTTTCAGGTTAATTATCCAACAAACAATCTTATGATCTTTGGGACTGCTTTATTGTAACCTCAGGGTTACTTTATCCTCCTGATGAGCTTCTTATTACTTTGGGACTGCTTTATTGTAACCTCAGGGTTATTTTATCCTCCTGATAGCCTCTCATGACTTCAAGACTGCTTTAGAGCTACTGATTGCTCTATCCTCCTGAAATCATCCTATTACTTCAAGACTGCTTTAGAGCTATTCATTGCTCTATCCTCATGAGGTCATATTACTACTTCAAGACTGCTTTAGAGCTATTCATTGCTCTATCCTCCTGAAGCCATCTAATTATTTCAAGACTGCTTTAGAGTTATCCATTGCTCTATCCTCCTGAAATTACATTATTATTTCAAGACTGCTTTAGAGCTATCCATTGCTCTATCCTCCTGAAATCATTACTTCAAGACTGCTTTAGAGCTATTGATTGCTCTATCCTCCTGAAGACATATCACATTATTATTTCAAGACTGCTTTAGAGCTGTTGATTGCTCTATCCTACTGAAGCCATTCTATTACTTCAAGACTGCTTTAGAGCTATTGATTTCTCTATCCTCCTGAAGCCATTATTACTTCAAGACTGCTTTAGAGCTATTGATTGCTCTATCCTCCTGAGGTCAGATTTATCACTTCAAGACTGCTTTAGGGTTATCATTATTGATTGCTCTATCCTCATGAAGACATGCTGTTACATTAGTATTACTCCAGACTCCTGACAGTTCTCATTATACTACTGAAGAACTTTCCCCTAGTGGCATCTTTAAGCCCACTCAATCATGTTCAACCAACCATCAATATCACTCCATGCACTGGTGAGTGCAAATTTTTGGGCTTTTGTGTTCAATCCCCTTCAACCTTCCAGGTTACGACTGGCAAATATACCAATCTAACCCCTCAGGTTTCAGAAAATTGAACAGGGGCAGCTGTTGCACCCCAAAATTTGCCCTCACAATACAAGACTTTGTGTTCCAAGAAGGTTCACAAGGTTCACAAAATTCACAATTGGTCAGAAGAGTTGACAATTCCCTCAGACAATGCACCTCCTAAGCAGTGCATCCAAAACTAGGGTTTTGACTTTAATCAGGCTAAATGGACTTCCAAGACTTCAAGTGAGCTTCATAACATCTTATATGTGTATAAGAACCCCCATGTCAAGTTTCAAGACTTTTCTCAAAAGTTTGCTCAGTCAGATGATCAGATAAGTCAAAAGCAGTCAATGCAGTTAAAAGGTCAAACTGAGGTCAACTGTGGTCAAACCAAAGTCAAACTTCATGATTTTTTATTTTTTTTTGCCAACATCAAAGAGAGGTTGGGTGAGAAATATTATCATAATAACTGTAATACCCCAAATTTTGCCCTAAGATTTGTCGTCGCATTTCATTGCATTTAATCAATTACTAACAAATTTGTGTAGTCGTTTGACTTTTTGCAGGTAAATATCATATGGCATGCATTTTTTTTCTAAAAAGTAAAAATGGCACAATTGGCAGGAGGACATGTGTAAGGAGTTATGAGTGTGAGAGGTTGAGAGTTCGAATCTATTTTAGGAATCAATAGGATTATTAGTTTTTATTTTAAGTTTATTTTAATTATTTTAAATTATTTAAATTTTATTTTTTCTTAACTAATTATTTAGTTTGGGCTTTAAAATGGGCTTTAGGGACATTATTGACAATTTGGTGTTAACCCTAATTTGTTCCCTATATATACATGTGTTGCCTTGTTGGAAAAAAGGAGAGAATGAAAAAAAACCTAAGAGGAGTGAGTGCCGTTTGCCGTTATTTAGTTTTCTTCTTCATCCATTACTATTGTTTTTTTTTCTTCATCGTTTACCGTTATTTCTTTTCCTTCATCTATTACTGTTGTTTCTTTTTCTTCATCTTTTACCGTTATTTCTTTTTCTTCATCTATTACCGTTATTTCTTTTTCTTTATCTATTACTGTTACGTTTATATATATATATAATTTTTAAATTGTTAGAGTTTATATATATAAGATTTTTGATCGAATTATGTCGATACGATGTTTGCACATTTGTGTGCATGACGCGTGACATTTGTGTTAGTTCGATCTGGTTGCGATGATCGCATTTTTGTGTGAGCAATAATACTATTTTTTGCTTAATTTCTTTTTCTTTGCGATAAATTTTGTTTCTTCCGATTTAGATCTGGTTGCGATGAGCGCATTTCTGCGTTAGCAACATTGTTGGGTTATTTGGCACATTTAAAATTCATTATTGCTTTATTATTATTATTATTATTATTATTATTATTATTATTATTATTATTATTATTATTATTATTATTATTATTATTATTATTATCATTATTTATTATTATTATCATTATTATCATTATTATTACCATTATTATTATTATTGTTATCATTAATTTATTAAAATTTGTTATAATATAAAAATCTGTTTTTTAAAATAAATAACATTAACATCTTTTCCAAATTAATATGAAAACCTATTATTTTTAAGAAAAACTTTTTTTTAGATAAATTTAAAATAATAACTAAAATCCTTTTTTTAAAATAATAACTAGAACCGTTATTTATTTTATTTTATTATTGTTCAATTCAAATTTCATTATCATATTGTATCTGCTCCTCTCATGTAACCTCGCGAACTTAACAATCGCTCTTTAAATTCTGCCTTTAAATTTCTGCTTGCATGGTTTAAATTATGACATTATCTCTCTGTTTGCATGATTCAATTATCTCACGCGTTTACTATTATTTCTGTCACATTGCACACATCCGAAGGTTAGGTCTAACTGTTTGGCCGCCGCGCCAATAGTCCGTAAAACTTCACACATTCAATTTCAAATCCTCAAAACTACAAACTACAAACCCTAATTTTCACAAATGCCTCGCCGCAGGCAAAATTACAATTTTACCCTTAGCATTAGGTCAAAGAGCCGCCGCGCTCATTTTAGGGTTTCCCGCCGTGGAATCCCTAATTTAACCCTAATTACAACTTAACATTTCAACGTAGAGATTTGGAGTTTCTACACTCCACGTAAGCGTGTCCTTAAGATGCGTTTATTCCCCTTGAGACCTTGACCACAGTCAAGAAGTTTCTAACCTCCCTATTGAGGGGAACTACGATTACTCTGATTCCACTCCCGTAAGGATACGTAGGCACAAGATGCGATGTCTTGCCGAGTAAACTTAGAATTAACCCCCTTTATTATTTATTATTGCTTATTTATATTTTATTTATCTTTGCTATTTAATTATTTTGCTTATTATTTTGTAATTGTTTCTTGGATGTAAAGTTGTTTAATTATTTAATTATTATTATGGTTAGTAATTAGGGAGTGTAACAACATGTATGTAATATTAAAATAAATTTAGATCACTTTTAAATAAAGATAATTAAAATAAACACGTCACACACGTAAGTCGATTTTAATCGCCGTCTCACTTCCTAAGGATATCCCTCAAGTTGCCTACGAATAATGGTTAAGTGGGGTGTATAAAGCAAGTCCCTCAAATAGAAAAATCATCAAAGTCCCTTATGGTTGCCTTTACGAATCGAGTCCCTTTCGAAAAATGATGATGGTCCCTTATATGTGCTTATTACATCCCACAATGGCCTTCAAAGTCAAATTGTCCCTCACATGTCCCTTAACATCCAAGGTAAGGACTACCTACTCCATTATAGTAGGGATAGTCTTACTAAGGAAAGGATAAAGAATAAGAAAGACCTTAAAACATTAGGGTAGGCTACTCCTAGATGCTTGCTCACTTCAAAACTGTTTCGCACTTAAACAAATTTTCAACAAGTTTTCAAACAAGTTCTTAACACATCCTTACATGGATTATTTATTAACTATTCTGAAAATTTTCTATTCACACACTACACTTTCAAAACAATTCAAAAGTGAGCTTAAGTACCTAAGAGCCCATGGATAACCATGGATGAAAAGGGTGCTAACACCTTCCCTTTTCATAACCTACCCCCCGGACCCAAAATATTCTCTAAGGTCTTTCCTGTTCTTTTATAACCTTTCCTTATGGATAAAATAAAAGTCGGTGGCGACTCTTGCTATCCGCAACATTGTTTAAAGTCAGTTCTCCCACCGTGTTACAGCCACCAGTGGTTGAATTTTGGGGTGAAAAAGAAACACAGTTCAAAAACTAGTGGGGGTGAGTTGAGCCTTATTGGAGTAGCGAGCAAGTTGCGTCAAAGTCATCTCTTCAGTGTATTTCACATGATGAAGCAGAATGGCACCTTTTTTTCGAAGAGACGTCTGGGAAGAGCTTGGACCAACCCAAACTATCGAGCCACTAAGTTTGGTTGGTAAGCAACCAAAGCCACTTGAGATTTTGACAGATTCAGTCGAAGAATTAGCAACCTTAGAATCAGGAAAGCTTCCTAATTCTGCAAAGGTTTTGCCTCCTGAGCTTTGGGTGGGACTGGTGAAGGTCTGGTAAACCACTCAGGACCATGCTTCCTTGCAGCGAATGGATCCATGTTCGATGTGAACTCATGACGTTTGGCAAACATCATGACATAACTTAAGAACGTTGGTCTGAGGGATTGTCCTTCTTCACTAGAAGTGAGTTGGACCAAGCGAGTCCCTTCGACTCTCCTATTCTTGATGTCTTCAGCAGTCTCGTTGATTGAATTTTTTATTAGGGAGGCTGGCTTCGAATGAGGCATTTAGCCAGAGTTGTAATAGCCAGAAGGAACCAGACATCAAAAGGTTCCTTTTTCCTCATAAATCCTTCAGTTGGGCTACTCTTTCACTCAGAGACTCATAGAGATTACCTAAGATCATTTTGCTTAGGCAGATATCATGAACTTTATGAAGTTGAGTAGCCAGGGTTATGTATCTCTGGGCTACTTGAAGGGACTTTGAGCAAAAGACACAATGGGATAGCCATACAGTAAAAAAAGCTATGTGTTCTCAATCAGAAACATCATCAATTTTTTTTTTGTCGAAATAGTGTGTTATGAAGTGAGAATATGTGGCTTTGGCATATGCATAACCTATGGAATAAACAAATTCTAGGTCGGGGTCATAAGGGTTTCTAGTGGGATTGAGCCATGTGATAGCGACTATATCGAAGAGTGTAGGAGTCATCATCTCACAAGGAAGATGGAAAGTATAGTGGGTGTTATCCCAGAAATACAAGGAAGAAACCAACATGGTATGGAAGTAATCAAGATTGGTTTTCGACAGTATAATCAAGTCATAAATTCCCAGGTTTTCCCAAGTTTGGGATTTAATTATCTCTATTTTTGTTAGCCAGTCCATGTAATCGCCAGATTCTTTGAAATTAGGGGTTGCTCTAAAAACTCTAAAACTATTGTTCATATACCTTAAATCTATATTATTCAGTACTACCACATCAGAAAAAGTGTTCTCAATCCTAGTTTTGTTTGCCTAACCTATGATTTTTGATTTATGCTAAGAAGGGAAAAAGTCCTAGATTTATTATGGTCAAAACTAAGAGAAGGTAAAGGACCACATAGTGCATGTCTTTTACCAGAAAAAGTAATGGGAATGAGTACCTAAGATTCATATATCTTCCTCTTCTCTTTCTCAAGTGGTTCAGGGATGAACTGCTGGTTGCCCATCATCATTGGTGTTGACAGTGTGTCAAAAGGAGGAAGCTGAGAAATCTTCTTCAGGTCTTTAGATTTGTGGCTTTTCTTGGAATCTTTAACACTGGTGGTTGAAGATGCCGTTGTTAAGGTTTGAAGTAAATCTGGATATTTTTGGAAGTTAGAGAGTATAGAGAGAATGAGAGCGTTTGAAGATTTTTGGGAACATAAAAGGTAAAATGGTTAAGTAGGAGTAATTTATAAGCTTACGGGAGTTCAAAGAATCTCAAATTAGCATTAAAGAGTTGATAACTAGTGGGACACATGTTCCATCATGACCGTCTGATGAAACGTGGGTAGTTAAGGCCTAGTGTACGATTTCCTAAGATCTAGGAAACATGTTGATGGCTAGAGATTGTGGCGTGCTTTGATGAGACATTTTTCAGAAACTGCTATGATGATCATGTCGTCATTGGTTTTGGAATAGTAAGAGACATAAAAAATATGCAAAAGTCATTTGAGGCGTCGAATGACACTATCAAAAAATGCCTTTTTCTTCAGTGATGTCGAAAATGACATTTTTGGGGGACAATTTGTTGGCTCTTAATTTCGTGAGATTATAAGTAGGAAATAGATTTTTCCAAAGAAATTTAATGACTTTGACTGTAGCCATATTTTTGGAATTTGAGTCGAAGGCATCCTTTCGACAGGAGAATCTATGTTACGGACTTAGAGATATTTCTTAGCAGTTGGAAGACTTGATTTGACAAAAGGGCCAATGAAGGCATTTCGACAGAAAGGTTTGAATTCAAATAAAGGAGGGGAAAATTAAGTCTCATCCATTCCTCAAAGAAGCCACGTGGAACGCTTCTAGGATTCGAAGGCATGCATAGCGACACTTGTGTCAATTTCGTTTGCTAGCCGTTAATGGCTGTTATTTTCAATTAGTATAAATATCAAGTCTTAGTGTTAGGATTTGTGTGTGATCAATTGTGTACAAATTCTTCAGTATACTCCAAGTACCTGTGTGTTGAGAGAAACAAGTTTGTAAGAATGTATGTAGATGTAACACCATCTTTTCATTTCAATGCAATTTAATAAATCTTTTTCCTTAATAATTTATTTTTTCTTTATGCAAGTTTTTGCCTTCATCATTTACCAGTACTTTAATTTTACTTCTTTTTACCCAAATCCGTTTACACTTGAAATAAGTTATTTTATCATGAACTTTGTCGAAGTGTTCATCGTCTTTATAAACTTTATTTAAGATCAATTAGCACATGTCCTAGGATTTGTATGGTCGATCCTGCAAGTAAAATAGATATTTTTCGATTTGTAAGACCAGCGATTGTTCACCAATTTTCACGGTGAACAAGAGGCTAAGTGGGTATAGGTGGCACTATGATACGTCTGTTAAATGCTTACTATGCAAATAAAATGTTGCTTTAAAAGAGGCTTTCCTGTAGCTTAACACACTCAGGGTAAGGAAGCAATGCACTTATAGGTACTGCGCTTGAGTACCATTGAGAGGTAAGTGTCTCGTATTGATTGTTGCTTGTGACCTTTGGTGCTTCTTGAATTCTCAATTATTAATCTTGACTCTTTTTCTGCCTATAAATTAGAAAAGCGAAATCGGTCTTTATTTTTTCGTATTCTCTTGCTTCTGTGTGCTATAAACTTTTTCGTATTCTTGTGATGTTTGTGATACCCGCTGCAACATTTTTGTGTTTTACATCCTTCATTCTTAGTTACTCGATATTAATCATTCAGAACCTGCTACATTTTTTAGTTTCCGGCAATTTGCTTCTTGTTGCTTCATTCTCCGGTCTTCCAAAATTGCATAAATATTCAAGCTATCAATACAACCTGAGTGATCTAGCCTATATGAGAAATAGACTAACTAGCTAACTTTGTGTTGCTTCATTAATCCTTTATGCTTGTTATGTTATATGTCGATTATAGTGAACACGTATCCAAAAATAGACTTTCTGGAATCTATACAACCTGCATAATCATAGTCGACAGATCCTTGAATTTCGACTTTGCTATCATCACCATAGGTTCCACCATAAATTAGGATTCGACTCAGAGATCCATTTATGTGCCTAAGAATCCACTTTAAAGCTTGCTAGTGCGCCTTTCCAGGATTGGCCATATACCTGCTTGTAAGGCTCACCCATATGTTATGTCTAGCATCGTACAAACCATAATATATATCAAAAAACCTACCACACTATCATATGGGATGCTACTCATATAGATTCTTTCAACTTCGGTACTCAAACTTTGAGTAGTACTAATTTTAAATTAAGGATTTGTCAAAGTCACAACAGACTTTGAATTCGACATACCAAACTTGTCGAGAAGCTTCCGTAGGTATGTCTCTTGAGATAAGCACAACTTCGACTGCTTTATATCTTTTCAAAATTCAAATCCATAAATCCTGGTGGCAGCTCCCAGATCCTTCATTTCGAACTCCTTACTGAGTTCAGCATTAACCTTCATTACATCCTCGACACTGTGGCTACCTATAAGGATATCATCCACATAAAGCAACAAAATAACAAGTGAATTTCCAGGTCGAAATCTGAAGTAAACACAATGATCAAACTGGCTCCTAGTGAAACCAATGTGTGCCATGAACTTGTCGAATCTCCCATTCCACTATTGAGGAGATTGTTTCAAGCCATGCAAGTACCTATTCATCCTGCACACATAATCTTCCTTATCCTTTTCTGCATACCTTTCAGGTTGACGCATCAGGATCATTTCGTCTAGATCAATATCCAGAAATGTTATCTTCACATTCATCAGCTCAAGTTCTAGGTCGAACTTTGCCACCATGGCTAACATCATTCTAATCGATATATGCTTTACAACAGGTGAGAACATATCATTGAAGTCGACACCTTCTTTCTAAGTGAACCCCTTAGCAATTAACCTTGCCTTAAAGCGCTTCAACACCACTCATTCAATTCCTTCCTTGACCTTGAAAATCCACTTACATCTGACTAACCTGACCCCTGCAAGTTTCTCAATCAGCTCCCAAGTGTTATTATTATGAAGAGATTTCATCTCGTCATCTATGGTTTTTCTCCATTTAGTCTTATTTCGACTCCTCATAACTTCCTTGTAATCTCTAGGTTCTTCCTCAAGTACCTCAATTGCATAGATTAAGGAAAAAGCTATAAGATCTGCATAACAAGTCTCTGAGGTGGCTTGATGACTCTTTTCGACCTATCTCTTTCCAGTGGGTAGTCATTGATAGTTTCCTCAGTCTCTTCAGCATCTTGCTATTCTTCTTCGACTTTATCTAGGTTATACACTTCAACATCACTATGCACCACCTCAACAGGAATCTCTACCTGTGTCAGCTCCTCTTCAGAGATTTATGCACTTTGACCAACAACACTAATTTTCTTAAATGCCATCTCGACTTTATTGAAAACTACATCACAACTTGTGATACATCTTTTGCGACCTGGTTCTAGGCACCACAACCTATAACCTTTGACTTCATCAAGATATCCAAGGAACGTGTATCTCAGAGCTATAGGTTCGACCTTGTCTTGCCTAATGTGAGCATAGGCTAAACAACCAAATACTCTTAGTTTGTCGAGATCTGGTGGTTGACTCGACCAAGCTTCTTCAAGTGTCTTCATTCCCAAGGCAGTCGAGGGGCAGCCTCCACCAAAAACACCTTCTTCAATCCAACACTAACCAACATGCATCTAACCCTTTAAAGGATTGTTTGATTGAATCTCTCATCTAAGTCATTTTGTTAAAGAGTACCCGCTACTGTCTTATGCCTTGAAATCCTAGACTCAACACAATAACTATCAAAAGCTTTGTTGCAGAACTCAAGGCCATTGTTGGTTCTCAACCTCTTAACCTTTCTTCCAGTTTGAGTTTGACCAGAACCTTCCAACTTTTGAAATTCTCAAAAGTTCCATCCTTAGTCTTCTGAATGAATACCTATAATTTTTTGGAATAGTCATCAACCATGGATAGAAAATACCTTGCACATAAATGTGAAGGATTCCTTGCAAGTCCCCGAAGATCAGCATAAATATAATCAAGGGATCCATCTGTTCTTTGTTTACCTTTGTTAAACTTCACCCTACATGATTTGCCAAATACATAAGGTTCACAAAACTCTAACTTTTTCGACTTTGTCACCACCTAGCAGGTTTTGTTTTCCCAGTTCGACCATACCTTTTTCGCTGACATGGCCCAATCTCATGTGCCATAATTCTGTCTTCGACACAAGTTTCGTGGATGCAAAATTTGTTGAACCACTTACAACCTCAGCCTCAAGAGTATACAAGTCTTGTTTCTTCACGCCTCTCAAGACTTCATTCGACCCCTTCATGACTTTCAGGATACCTTGCTCTCCTTTGAAGACATATCCTTTCTTGTCAAATTCACCAAGAGAAGTCAAATTCCTCTTAAGGTCAGGTACATACCTAACCCCAGTCAATAGCCTTATTGACTTGAAAGATTTATTTTTCCCAACAACACTGATCCATCATATTGATCACATAATTCTTCAAACACATTCTTGTTTGGAGTCATATGTCAAGTACATTCAGAATCCATAATCCATTATTTGAAAGAGTTGTTGCTCGACACCACAAGGACATCAGATGATTCATAATCAGCTTGCATAATAGCAGTATTGCCATTGTCCTTACCTCCATGGTTATTCAGGCGCTCAGGGCACATCTTTCTCGTGTGACCTGACCGGTAAATTAGCAAGTGTACTAATTATTCCGATGTAGTAATAATAGTGTTTTTTCCCAGTATCGATCTCTGAGGACTGCGTGTAAATTTTAAGTACAAATGTTCTTTCAATCAAACAAAATAACCTTGGGTTTTGTTTGGGGTTTTCAAAAGGAATAAGCAGAATGATAAAATTATTTTAACAATTAAGAGAAAACATGCTAAGGAAAGTGTATGAATTGCGTATAACGAACCCTGGAGTAAACCAATAAGACTTCTCACAAGACCTTAACTTTTATTGCACCTCAAAAGTGTTTTTTCTTAAATTCCTTAATTGAAAATCTTTGATATTCTTCCTTGACCCTAATTCCTTAGCAGTCAAGGAAAGACATCAAGCAATAGTTCTGACAAAGGGTTTTTACAATCATTACACGATATCCCTATTCCTAGGAAATATTCATTGTAATGTGTTAAACAAAGTAATCGATCGGTTTTTCAGGCCAAATCCCTAATCGTAAATCGTTCCCAATTTATACGATCTTTAAAAGTTTAAATGAATTGCATAACAAAATATTAAGGAATGAAACAAAATCTCATTAAGAAATGCAACAGAGGTTCATTACAACATAATTCAGGGACACTCCCCTAGCAATGGGGTGTTTAGCTATTCATAGTATTCAATAAAAACAACATGACAAATAGAAACATTACAAGATTTAGGGAGTAAATTCGATCTTCAATTTCTTCCGAGCATGAAAATCTCCTTGTCCACCCAATTCTCCAGAACTTCAATCTTCCGTTGTATTTTCTTCGTACCAATCAAAAGTCCCCTCTCTTTTCAAAACACGTATCAAATAGTCTCAATTCAAACTCAGTACCAGGGAAATGCCCAAAATACCCTCAGGGATCACAAGTGTCAAAAATACAAGAAAAATAGGGAATGAGGTGTTTTAACCAACACGGGCCGTGTCAGGCAACACTGGCGGTTGTGTTGGCTTTCTGATATCATTTACGCGTGATTTTTCCAAGTCCCAGGTGTCCTGACACGGGCCGTGTCACGTGACACAGGCGGCCGTGTCAGGCCACTGTTTTCCACCAAAAATCACCTCTTCTGAGCACATCCTGACACGAGCCGTGTCACACAACACGGGCACTCGTGTCATGCCCCTCTTATGAATCTGACTTCGACTCCAACACGAAAGTCGTAGCTCTTTCTCTTAGCTTTCCGGAGGTTTTTAGAACGCCTCAAACAGATTCCCGAAACTCCAGTTATGATCGTTTTCGTGCAGACTGCTGGTTCACAACAAAACTCTTCCGAAATCTTGCCATTTTTCCCTGGTTTTCGCTCTGCTTCTCCTTTGTTATTTACCTGAACCTAGAAATAGTGAAAATACCAAATCGACGCGTAAAATGTAATAAAAAACAACTAAAATGCGACAAGACAAAACAAATGATTAACTGAAATAAACGGTAAAATCACGTGTAAAAACCACTGATCAAACTCCCCCAAACTTAAACCATTGCTTGACCTCAAGCAAAAAGCTTGGATAAATACTTTCAAATCAAATAGCACATCAAGTTAAAGGCTCAGGATGTAAGGCATGTCGATACTCATACGTGAGTCTTAGTTTCGATCGGCTCAAACCAGCTCTCTCGGTACTCATCCGTTAATGAAGGCATTACATAAACACATACCGCAGTAAACTTACGGACCTAAATCCCCCTTTCGGCCACCTCTCCAACTATGCTCTGCGCTTAAGTCTTTTCTTCAATTTTCTACCCTTTCATTCGGATAATCAGATTAAGGCATGTACACTTTTTCTCGAGATTTTTCCTGTGGCACTTTTATTCTTTTTCTCGCTCACAGGCGTTTATTAGTCCACTTTGGGACGACTATAGAGATTTAACTGCCGCTAGGCAAAATAACTGGGTGAGGGTTACCCAACTTAGAAGGACAGGTTGTCTTTACCGTCATTATTCAACTCTTTTTTTGGTGCCACACATCATTCTCAAAATCAATATCTACAATTTTTTTATCATGCCGGACTATCACAATGAACTAATCGGGGTATACTTTTCAAATCCAAGTACTATGGCACAAATCTACACGTTGGACTCGTTTCCTTACTCTGGGGAACCTAGGGTGTTCAAGTTATACCTCAATTTCCAAAATTTCCCAAGTTCCTTAGTTCAAACTCCACTTCCCTTGAACTCTAAATACTTTATTGACTACCTTACACACCTACCAATCACAAGAAAAATTTTACGGTCTCCGTAGGGGCGAATTTGGTGTGATTTTTACCGAACTTAAAAATAAAAGGTATTTAAATTGACAATTCAAAATGGTAAAACCTCCCCCAAACTTGAACTAAACATTGTATCAATGTTCAAGAACAAGAGAGGAAGAGGTGTACTCACAGAGATCCTCACATAGGGGTCGACATGTAATTTAGCACCTCTTTGCTGCTTCCACGTTTTCCCTTGCAAACTCTCGTTATTCCTGCAAAAACAACAATAACAAAAGAAACAACATGAATACTTAAAATCCGTGGGTTGCCTCTCACGCAGCGCTTTGTTTAGCGTCACATGGCTCGACGGTCGATGCCCCATTGTTATGGGGGGTACTTCAGCCTCCACACTCTATTGTTTGACTTCTTCGCAACATAATATTTGGCAGGTTCAGAGATAAGAGCAACCTGAAGTAGTTTTGATTATTCTTCTTTCTTAGTTGTGTTGATCTTCCCAACTGACGGTTTAACATCTTTCTCCTTACCTTTCTTTCTAACCTCATGAGCTTTTAACGTGATTTCCTCATCAAAACATTTCAAAGTGAGCGTACCTTTTTCCACATCAATATTGCACCGACTAGTAAGCAAGAACGACCGACCAAGTATGATCGAAGTCTCTTCATCCTCTGGTATATCCATGATTTGAAAATCAACTAGGTAAGTGAAGTTATTGATTTTCACTAGAACATCCTCTGCTAGCCCATATGCCATCTTAGTTGTGTGGTCGGCAAACTTCAAGCTTGTTCCCGTATCGCTCACTTTTCCAATATCCAGCTTTTTGAAAATAGATAACGGCATGAGACTCACACTAGCACCTGAATCAATTAGGACTTTCTTAAAAGTTCGATCTTTTATAGTACAGGGGATTACAATCGGTCCAGGATCCTTCTTCTTGATGGGGATTCTCTTTTCTTACGATATTTCCTTACATTGCTCAGTTGTGTCTTCGGTTCTTCACCCGTTGATATCTTTTTGCCTATAACCTCTTTCATGAATTTCTTGTATAAGGGCATTTGCTCGAGTGCTTCAAAGAACGTCATGTTGATTTCCAATTTGTTGAGCATTGCACTGAATCTTCCAAAGTCTTTCTCTTTCTGATCATTCTTTGTAACTCTTTGAGGAAACGGTAGTTTGATTTCTCCTCTTTCTTTTTCTCCCCAGTTGGTTTTTCAGATAGTACAACTTCTTCTGGTTCTTTCACTTTTTCTCTTACCTCAAATTCCACCTCTATGCATTCATCCTCCTTTGTTTCCTCCTCTTCTATCATTTTCTGATTTCTTGTGGTGACAACATTAATACTCTCTTGATTTTTTTGGATTCGGTACTGTTGCACTCAGGAGGGTTCCTTGAGTGTGTTTTGAGAGGTGTTGGGCTATCTGTCCCAGTTGCGACTCAAGATTTTTAATGGAAGTTGTGTTATTCCTTTGAACATTACGGGTCTCTTCTTGGAATTGCATACTTTGAGCTGCCATTCTTTCAATAACTAACTCCCATTCTGCTTTTTGAGGGGCTTGTTGTTGTTGTTGCGGGTATAGAGGTTGATTTGGATCTTTCCAGGAGAAGTTAGGATGATTCTTCCATCCTGGATTATATGTCTGGGAATACAGATTGTTCTGCCTCAAAAATTTTATCTCTTCGATTTGTTGAGCAGTGGCAAGACAATGTACAGTAAAATGGGGACTATTACACACCTTATAAACTAATAGCTTGGACCGGTTGAACTTGAGCTACAGTTTCAGTACTCACATTCATCCCTTTAAGTCTCCTTTCCACTTCTGCCTTGATTTGATCTTCCATGTTCACAATTTTTTCCGCTAGCTTCAAATCAATCTTACCTTCTGGTTGGTTCACAGTACGATCATACAACTCAAGATGTTCATTGGCGGCAATTGCTTCTATGATTCTCTTGATACCAGTGACTGTTGAGAAATTAGTTGAGCCACCGGCAGCAATGTCTATAAGCTGTTTTGTCTTGAGTCGTAAACCATTCACAAAGTTCTGCATCTGCTCAGTGGCATCCATGTTATGAGTAGGACATGCAGTCAGACACCTCTTAAACCTCTTATATGCATCTCCTAGAGATTCCCCTTCTTTTTGTTTGAAATTGACAATGTCGTATCTCTTTCTAATAAATACTAAAGCAGGGAAATACTCGTTAAGAAATGTAGTTTCCATCTCTCGCCATGTGGTGATACTCCCAGCTGGAAGTGAATAGAACCATTCTTCCGCATCGTCAGTCAGTGTGAACAGAAACATAACCAGTCTCTTTGCCTCTTCGGAATGGCCTTTTATCTTCAAAGATGTGGTGGTAGTTAGGAATCTCTGTAGGTGCTTGTTTGCATCTTCATTGATTCTTCCTACGAAAGGCTTGCTCTCCAACTAGCGAATGGTGGAAGGATGTAGCTGAAAGTGTGCCACATTCACCGGTTGATTTACGATGGTCATCCGGTTTAGTTGAGCATTGGCTCCTCCATAGTCTCCCAAAAGTCTTTCAGCTGGAGGTGGGTCTCGTTCATGATGAAAGTTTCGAGCTCTGTCTCTGTGCCCGAATCTGTATTTTCAGAAAGAATCACAACTTCTTCTTCATTCTCTGAAATTTCTGTTCCTGAGTTTAAAGCTGTCAATGTTTCCAGCTTAGCTTTTCTACGTCTGGAGTGCAACAATCTTTCAAGTTCTGAGTCAAAAGAAAATAAAGCTGAGGTCTTACCTCGCATACACACGTTAGGAAATTATTAGTAATAACAGAAATATAATCAGAAAAATAGCTTAAAATTTTAGTCACAGAGTGACAAAATTCTAATTGAACGAACAAGATACTTAAAAATTTTGGCAGTCCCCGGCAACGGCGCCAAAAACTTGATCGGTAAATTAGCAAGTATACTAATTATTCCGATGTAGTAATAATAGAGTTTTTTCCCAGTATCGATCTCTGAGGACTGCGTGTAAATTTTAAGTACAAATGTTCTTTCAATCAAACAAAATAACCTTAGGTTTTGTTTGGGGTTTTCAAAAGGAAAAAGCAGAATAATAAAATTATTTTAACAATTAAGAGAAAACATGCTAGGGGAAGTGTATGAATTGCGTATAATGAACCCTGGAGTAAACCAATAAGACTTCTCACAAGACCTTAATTTTTATTGCACCTCAAAAGTATTTTTCTTAAATTCCTTAACTGAAAAACCTTTGATATTCTTCCTTGACCCTAATTCCTTAGCAGTCAAGGAAAGACATCAAGCAATAGTTCTGACAAAGGGTTTTTACAATCATTACATGATATCCCTATTCCTAGGCAATATTCATTGTAATGTGTTATACAAAGTAATCAATCAGTTTTTCAGGCCAAATCCATATTCGTAAATCGTTCCCAATTTATACGATCTTTAAAAGTTTAAACGAATTGCATAACAAAATATTAAGGAATGAAACAAAATCTCATTAAGAAATGCAACAGAGGTTCATTACAACACAATTCAGGGACACTCCCCTATCAATGGGGTGTTTAGCTATTCATAGTATTCGATAAAAACAACATGACAAATAGAAACATTACAAGATTTAGGGAGTAAATTCGATCTTCAATTTCTTCCGAGCATGAAAATCTCCTTGTCCTCCAAATTCTCCAGAGCTTCAATCTTCCGTTGTATTTTCTTCGTACCAATCAAAAGTCCCCTCTCTTTTCAAAACACGTATCAAATAGTCTCAATTCAAACTTAGTACCAGGGAAATTCCCAAAATACCCTCAGGGATCACAAGTGTCAAAAATACAAGAAAAATAGGGAATGAGGCGTTTTAACCAACACGGGCCGTGTCAGGCAACACAGGCGGCCGTGTTGGCTTTCATATATCATTTGCGTGTGATTTTTCCAAGTCCCAGGTGTCCTAACACGGGCCGTGTCACGTGACACAGGCAGCCGTGTCAGGCCACTGTTTTCCACCAAAAATTACCTCTTCTGAGCACATCCTAACACGGGCCGTGTCACACAACACGGGCACCCGTGTCAGGCCCTTCTTGTGAATCTAACTTCGACTCCCACACGAAAGTCGTAGCTCTCTCTCTTAGCTTTCCGGAGGTTTTTAGAACGCCTCAAACGGATTCCCGGAACTCCAGTTATGATCGTTTTCGTGCAGACTGCTAGTTCACAACAAAACTCTTCCAAAATCTTGCCATTTTTCCCCGGTTTTCGCTCTGCTTCTCCTTTATTGTTTACCTGAACCTAGAAACAGTGAAAATACCAAATCGACGCGTAAACTGTAATAAAAAACAACTAAAATGCGACAAGACAAAACAAATGATTAACTGAAATAAACGGTAAAATCACGTGTAAAAACCACTGATCATGACCCTCCTTCTTACAGTGATAACACTTAATCCCATAAATATCACCACCATAAGACTTCTTTTGATTTTTACCTTTCTTCTTCTCAAACCTACCATCTCTCTTCAATAATTTCCTTTTTACGGACAACCATTCGCCAATTGATGATGATGATTTCTGCTCCTTTCTTTTGTTCAAATCCTTCGAATACAAGGTTGTTTGAACTTCTTCAAAGGTCAGAGACTCTCTTCCATACAAGAGGGTTTCTTTGAAGTGAGCATGCAATTTAGGTAAATAACACAACAATAATAACGCTTGATCTTCATCATTGATGGTAACATCAATATTTTCAAGATCAATAATCAACTTGCTGAACGTATCCAGCTGCTCTGTCAATGTTTTATCTTCATTCATCTTGAATGAATACAAAGATTTCTTCAAGTACAAACAATTCACCAAGGACTTTGTCATATACAATCCTTCGAGTTTCAGCCAAACACCAGATGTCATCGTCTCCTTCGAAACTTGTCTGAGAACCTTATCACCAAGACTCAGAACAATTGCACTGTGGGCTTTCTCGATAATCATTGCCTTTCCCTTCTCCATTAATGCAACATCCATGGCATATTTTCCTTTTAACGCTTCTAGCAAACCCTGTTGAACAAGAAGGGCTCGCATCTTCAAACGCCATAAACTGAAGTCATTAACTCCAGCGAACTTCTCAATTTCAAACTTTGTTGATGATATCTTCTCCATGCTCACTGCACCACTTTGTTGTGATCACAAATGATACCTTTCAACAAATAAAAATTGAAAAACGGAGTTCTTTGGTGAACAATGAAAAACATTTAGAACAAAGAGAGAAATAAGAGAGGATAAAAAAGAAATAAGGAACAAGGATTCTTGGGCAAACTATTTTCTATTCACTTTCTCGTATATGGTTTACAAATGATTACAAGTGAATAACACAGTTGGCCTCACTCAACAACCTGAGTGATCTAGCCTATTTATTGACTAACTAGCTAACTTACATTACAAACAAACTAAATAATTGAATCCATAACACAAGGCCCAATTCGACATAATAATTCGATATTACATATTAGAACTGACTTTGACTATAGTACGTAAACACTTCGACCTTAGTATGTGAACATGTTAGAACACAGATTGGTTCTTAATAATATCTCTATGTTTTGATGATAACTATTATGAAATTTTGTAGTTAAGAATTATGTACTCTAAAATTTGCTTAAGAATGTTTGCTGCAGATATTAAAGTAAATATCACTCCAGAAGCAAATCAGATCTGAACATAAGAAATATACAGGCTCTGAAGCGTTAGAAGCATTCCTTAGAAGATTCTGAACGCTGCCATCAAAAGATCCTGAGCGTTGCCTCCAGAAGGATCTGAAGCAGAAGCTCCAGAAGAATCTGAAGCAAGCCAGAAGCATCTGAGCCAATGAAGAATTATGTATGAAGAGTTTTCAAGCATAGTTACTTCAGAAGACTCTGATAGTACTAACGCTACCAGTACTGAGGATCTGACCCAAAACTCTGCTCTGAACTTATACACGCTAAAAGCACACTTGCTGCAAAGACTCTGATTCAGCAAAACTATGATGAACATCAGAAGGCTCTGACCAAATTAGACTCTGATAATTCTTGCTAAAAATTGTTGAAGAAGAATTCAAAGATTATGTCCGTTGGCATTTCCAAACGACTCTTTCCTTATTTATGCTAGACACAAGAACACAGACAAAAAGGATTTCTCTGTGCTTTCTTCTTCTAGGAAAGGTCACTTGATGTGAAGACAAAAAGGCTCAGACCTTTTGGTACACTCTTCTCAACGTGAAAAACTCTTGGATCACTGTGCCTATAAAAGCAAGTCTCCACTCATCTTCTTCAGTTGACGAAACACTTGAAAAGAATTCATTATCAAAGCTCTCATACAACTCATATATTCTTGCTAGAATTATTTCATTGTTCTTAATCTTAAGTGAAAAATCACAGTTGTGATAAAGCTTTATTAGAAGCATTTTAACACTTGTATTTATTATTACATTTGATTGTAAGAAAACCTTAAGAAGATCCAGTTAGGATCAGTAGTTCTTGAGAAGACTTTGAACAGTTGTTCTTAGTGCTTACTATTGTAATTAGTTGATTAAATAGTGGATTAAGTCCTTGCTTGAGAAAGGCAAATCACTCTAGAAAGGGTGGACTGGAGTAGTTGAGTTCAACGAACCAGGATAAAAATACTTGAGTTTTTACTTCTAAGATTTTATCTTCATACTTATTCAACCCCCTTCTAAGTATTTTCTCACCTTCAGTTGGCATCAGAGCTCCGGTTCTATGTGTGCTACCACTTCACAGTGACAGAAAAGATCCAATGAGAAAAACTTTGATATATATTTGGTTGTTACTATGGCTGATACTTCAATATCTAACATTAACAACAAATATGAAGAAAGGGACAGAATCAGCACTAAACCCCCTATGTTTGATGGGGAGAAATTTGATTATTGGAAAGACAGGATTGAAAGTTTTTTCCTTGGTTATGATGCTGATTTATGGGATTTGGTCATAGATGGATATGTTCATCCCATTGATGGGAATGGAAAAAAGGTAGATAGAAAATCTATGACAGAAGCCCAAAAGAAAGAGTTTAGAAATCACCATAAGGCTAGAACAATATTGTTAAATGCAATATCTCACACTGAGTATGAAAAGATCACAAATAGAGAAACTGCATTTGACATGTTTGAGTCCTTGAAGATGACTCATGAGGGAAACTCTCAAGTCAAAGAAACAAAGGCTCTGGCTCTAATTCAGAAGTATGAAGCTTTCAAGATGGAAGAAGTTGAATCTGTTGAAGCTATGTTCTCCAAATTTCAAATACTTACAGCTGGACTAAAGATTCTGGATAAAGGATATTATACTGCTGATCATGTGAAAAAGATCATCAGAAGCTTACCTACCAGATGGAGACCTATGGTGACTGCGCTGAAAATAGCTAAAGATCTGAACAAGATCTCCTTGGAGGAACTAATCAGTTCACTGAGGAGTCATGAAATTGAACTTGAGGAAGATGAACCTCAAAATAAAGGTAAGTCAATTGCCTTAAAATCTAATAAATCTGTTAAAGCATTGCAGGTAATAGAGGAAAGCTCTGAAGAATCCTCATCTGAAGATGAAGATGAATTATCCATGTTGTCCAGAAGAATAAACAAACTCTGGAAGCATAAAGGAAAGAAAGTTCAGAAACTTCAGGAAGTCTGACCAAAGAAAAGAATCTTCTGGACACAGAAGATTTGGCAAAAAGGAGGTTGTCTGCTACGAATGTAAAGAACCTGGGCATTACAAAAATGAATGTCCAAAGATGTTGAAAGAAAAGCCTAAAAGAAAATATGATAAGAAGAAGAAGGTTCTAATGACAACCTGGGATGATTCAGATACATCTGAATCTGAATCTGAGTCAGAAGAGGAATGTGCCAACGTAGCATTGATGGCAGACATAGAAGATCAGGAGGAAGGAATTTCAGGATCTGAATCTGACTCTGACGCTGAAGAGGTAATGGCTAAACTCACTAAAGATGAACTCATCAAAGTGTTATCAGAAGTTCTGAAGAGCTATAACAATATTAAGCTCAAATGCAAGAAGCGTCAAAGCAATCTTGTATCTGAGAATAATATTCTCAAATCAGAAGTGGCTGAGCTAAATGAAAAGAACTTAAAATTGAAAAATGATTCTTAATTAGCTCAACAAGACTCTGATTCTGAAACTGAGTCTGAATGCAAAAATATTTTGGAAAAATATGACTACAGCTTTCAGAAGTTTCTTGCTAAAAGCATAGACAGAAGCAAACTGGCTTCTATGATCTATGGAGTTAGCAGAAATAACAGAAAAGGAATTAGATATAAATCTTCCTCTGGAAAGGATTTAAATCCAAAACCTGTTGATAAAATTATCATCAAGAAGACTCCTTTATATTGCCACTTTAAATTTGGTCACTTGAATGATATTGAACACACTCGTTCTAAAAAGAACATTCATGTGTTTAAATCTAAGGCTAGTCAGAATAAACCTTATGTTGAAAAACAGAAGTTTAGGCAAACCTTCAGAACAACTAACCCAAAAGGACCCAAGAAAATCTGGGTACCTAAAAGTAAAATAATTCCTGTTGCAGATGTTCTTAGCAGCAAGGTCAGGACGCCAATCATGGTACCTGGACTCTGGATGCTCGCGACACATGACAAGAGAAAGGTCTATGTTCCAAAGTCTGAAGCTTAGATCTGGAGGTGATGTGAAATTTGGAGGGAATCAGAAGGGAAAGATCATTGGATCTGGCACTATTGGAAATGGTAACCTTCCCTCTATTACTAATGTTTTACTTGTAGAAGGATTAAAGCATAATCTATTGTCCATAAGTCAATTAAGTGACAATGGTTATGACATAACCTTTAATAAAAAATGTTGTAAAGCTATTAGTCAAAAGGATGGCTCAATCCTTTTTAGTGGAAAGAGGAAGAACAACATTTATAAAATAAACCTTTCAGAACTTAAGGTTCAAAATGTTAAATGTCTCTTGTCTGTTAATGAGGAGCAATGGGTATGGCACAGAAGATTGGGGCATATTAATATGAGACATATATCTCAGATTAATAAACTTAATCTTGTCAGAGGACTTCCAAATTTGAAGTTCACCTCAGATGCTCTTTATGAAGCATGTCAAAAAGGGAAGTTTTCAAAACCCTCTTTTAAATCAAAAAATGTTGTTTCTACTTCTAGATCATTAAAATTACTTCATATTGATATGTTTGGACCAGTGAAAACTGCATCCATCAGAGGCAAGAAGTATGGATTAGTCATTGTTGATGACTATAGTAGATGGACATGGGTAAAGTTTTTAAAACACAAGGATGAGTCACATTATGTGTCCTTTGACTTCTGCAAACAAGTCCAAAATGAAAAAGATTTCAAAATTATAAAAGCCAGAAGTGATCATGGTGGTGAATTTGAAAACAAATATTTTGAAAAATATTTTAATGAAAATGGCATTGCTCATGATTTTTCCTGTCCTAGAACTCCACAACAAAATGGGGTTGTAGAACGGAAAAATAGAACTCTGCAAGAAATGGCCAGAACCATGATCAATGAGACTAATCTGGCAAAGCACTTTTGGGCAGAAGCAATTAACACAGCCTGTTACATTCAGAACAGAGTGTCTGTAAGACCTCTTCTGGAGAAGACTCCCTATGAATTGTGGAAGAACAAAAAGCCAAACATTTCATATTTTCATCCTTTTGGATGTATTTGCTATATGTTGAATACTAAAGAAAATCTGAACAAGTTTGATTCTAAAGCACATAAGTGTTTCATGCTTGGGTATTCTGAACGCTCTAAAGGCTACAGAGTATACAATACTGAAACACAGATTGTGGAAGAATCTATTCATGTTAGATTTGATGATAAGCTTGGCATTGAAAAGCCAAAGCAGTTTGAAAGTTCTGCAGATAGAGAAGTAATTCTCACAGACTCTGAAGACTCAGAGGCAGACAAGGCTCAAGCGAAGGAACCAGAAGCAACGCCAGATGCAATTCCTTTGACTTCTCAAATGAACAACTTAAACATTTCTGAAAAATCAACTGTTAGAGGATCATCTTCCAGAATCAAAGCTTCTCATCCAGAGAATGTTATCATTGGAAAGAAGGATGACCCTATCAGAACAAGATCCTTCCTCAGATCATTTGAAGCATCATTATTTGGATTGGTGTCAGTAATTGAACCAACCTCTGCAGATGAAGCTCTGCAAGACAATGATTGGATTATTGCCATGCAAGAAGAGCTAAATAAGTTCCCCAGAAATGATGTGTGGGATTTAGTTCCAAGACCAAAAGGATTCAACATAATTGGAACTAAATGGGTCTTCAGAAATAAGCTTAATGAGAAAGGAGAAGTTGAAAGAAATAAGGCAAGGCTTGTTGCTCAAGGGTACAGTCAACAAGAAGGTATTGATTACACTGAAACTTATGCTCCAGTGGCAAGGTTAGAATCTATACGTCTTCTTATTTCATTTGCTGCACAATATAACATCACTCTATATCAGATGGATGTTAAAAGTGCCTTTCTAAATGGTATTATAGAAGAAGAAGTTTATGTTCACCAGCCTCCTGGTTTTGAGAGTGAAAAATTTCCAGAACATGTTTTCAAACTAAAGAAATCTCTGTATGGTTTAAAACAAGCTCCCAGAGCTTGGTATGAGAGATTAAGCAATTTTCTTCTGGAGAAAAATTTCATCAGAGGCAAAGTGGACACAACACTCTTTTGTAAAACATTTAAGAAAGATCTTCTAATATGTCAAATATATGTGGATGCTATCATATTTGGATCTACCAATACTATGCTGGGAAAGGAGTTTGCTCAATGTATGCAGGCAAAATTTGAAATGAGCATGATGGAAGAATTGAGATTCTTTCTGGGAATTCAAGTCAACCAAACTCCAGATTGCACTTACATTCATCAGACCAAATATGTTAAAGAACTCCTGAAGAAATTTAACATGACTGATAGTAAGATGGCAAAGACTCCCATGCATCCAACTAGTTCACTGGGCAAGGAAGAGGTAAGTAAGAAAGTAGATCAAAAAATCTACAGAGGTATGATAGGATCTCTTCTCTACTTAACTGCTTCTAGACGTGACATTTTGTTCAGTGTATGCTTATGTGCAAGATTCCAATCAGATCCTAGAGAATCACACTTAACAGATGTTAAGAGGATTCTAAGGTATCTGAAAGGTACGTCTAATGTGGGTTTGTGTTACAGAAAATCTGATGATTTCAAATTAGTTGGATTTTGTGATGTTGATTACGCTGGAGACAGAGTGGAAAGAAAAAGTACTTCTGGAAGTTGTCAATTTCTAGGAAGAAATCTAATCTCTTGGTACAGCAAGAAGCAACCCACTATTGCATTATCAACTACAGAGGCAGAATATATTGCTGCTGCTGGATGTAGCACGCAGATGCTCTGGATGAAAAGTCAGCTAGAAGACTATCAGATATTTGAAAGTAATATTTCTATATTCTGTGATAATACTTATGCTATATGTTTGTCTAAAAACCCCATTTTACACTCTAAGGCAAAATATATAGAAATTAAACATCATTTCATCAGAGACTATGTTCAGAAGGGAATTATAAACTTAGCCTTTGTTGATACAGATCATCAATGGGCAGATATTTTCACAAAACCCCTTGTTGAAGATAGATTCAAATTTATTCTAAAAAATATTTGTATGGATTTGTGTCTAGAATAATATTTGTCAGAAGCAAATTTTACAGATGATAAATGTTTATCACTCTGAAGTATTTCTTTTGTTGCTTATTAGATTTTTTATTTGTGTATCTGAACTAACCAATCTCAGAGGATCTGAACGTTGGTTAACATTTCATTTCTCAAGAGAATTCAGAAGCACATGCAAGCAAACACGTGTCACTCTAAATCTGCAAAGATGACGTGTATACTACTGAAGAGACGTTTGAGGTATGGTTTGAATAGTGAAAATCTTGTTTTTCCCCCCAATTTGTCAGAATCAATTAATGCTTAAAATCATTTTTATTCTCTTTCATTAATTAATATTAATTGCTATGTGTAAACGTGCCTTAATTGTCTGTTTGTATGCCTAATTGTTCTCTATAAATACCACATCTATCACCACTTTCACACTTTTCACAACACAAGCAAGTTTATGCATTTCTGTCTTCTTTTCTCTCTTCACAAAAACCCTAAACCCTTGTCAAAATCATCTTCAATGGCAACCTCATCTTCTACAGCAGCTCAGTTTCAATCAACCATGGCTGCAGTTACTTCTGCAAATATGGGTGTGGCTCCATACATGACACCTAAAAGGACTTTGTTAACTCCTGTTGACAAACTTGAGGTTCTCTGTGAATCAATGGTGGAATTTAATTCATTAGCTGACAATGGATTTGAATTTCGTTCAATAATTGATGCTCAAGGCTGGGTAAAATACTTTGACAGATTATTTGGACCAGTTTACCCTCATCTGGTGAAAGAATTCTGGATACATGCTTCTGTTTATCCCAAATTCATCTTATCTTCTGTTCTGGGTAATGAGATAATAATTACAGAAGATCTAATCAGAAAACTCATAGGGTATGAGGAGACTGATGGGGTAAGTCATCTTCCAACTGGGCGTGTAGACATGGAAGAAGTTTATGAGGAAGTCATGACTTCTGGACAAGCCTCCAACAAATTTAAAGATCTGAAGCCTGACTATAAAATCTGGGCAAAGATTTTTATGGGATGCATTCATCATAGAAAATCTACAAATTCTCCAGACTATGTGAACAATGAACAACTCTACTTCATGTACTGTTTAAGTCAGAGCACTAAGGTAGATCTTCCTTACATTCTGTTCATGCATTTATGGAACCATATTAATGCTTCAAGAGAATCTGTAAAAGAAAAAGGTCAGAAGATCAGAACATGGATTCCTTTTGGAAGGTTAGTTTCAAATATTCTGACAGAAAATGGACTAGTGACTGCTCTGTATGCTGCTGGAGTCAAGGATGAACTTGAATTCATTATTGGAAAACCTTTGAATGCAAAGAATCTTCAGAGACTAAAAATTATAGAGGAACTCACATCTGCACCCAAGAAGCTGAATATTTCTGAACTCAGTCAGAAGCGAATTCCAGTTGAAGACTACCCATTGTTCTGTGTGAAGAACCAAGGGAAATAATTGTGAGATATATTGATTCTTGCAAGGCAGATGGAACACCCATTCTTGCAAATATTCTGAAAAGAGCAAGGGAACCAATGCCTGATGGAGGAAATGAGAACACAAGGAAAAGAGGTCAATCAGAAGCAGAAGAAGTTGCTGCTCAAAAGAAGCCAAAAGTTGCTGACAAGCCTCAGAAGCTGATCAAGAGGAAAGCATCTGGAGACGCCCCCTCTGTTCCCACAAAGCGAATCAAGATTAAAGGTACTAAATCTTCTGTATCTTCTTTCTCAAACATTGTTTTAAATGAATCAACATTCAATTCTATTCCCAAACCACCTCCTACTCAGAAACAATCTGTTCCTGCTCCTTCTCACAATTCTGAACCATTAAAAATTCCTTCCCCACAAAAATCATCTGATCCTATGTCTACCACTCCTGTAAAACCTTCTACTAATCAATCATCTGAACCAACAACAACAACAACACCAGCAAATCAAACTCCACCACCTATAACAAAACCAACAGAACAATCAGAACAACAACAACAACAACCAAAAAAACAACCACAACCAGAAAAACCACAATCAAACACATCTGAACCTATTGCATCTGCACAAGTTATTTCTGAACCTATCCAATCTAATCAAGTGGCATCTGATCCTGTTGCATCTGATCCACCTACATCTGATCCAGCTACATCTGAACTCCCATCAAAACTTTCTGAGAATCAATCAGAACCAACCAACCCATCTGAAACAAATATCCCAGAGACAGAGGTTCTAAATGTTACACCTCTCAAAGCTATTTTTGAAGTGTCCTCTACGTCTTGTACTCCAACCACATCCTCAAATTCATCAGAATCTGATATACACCCAGATTTTCTGTCATCTCCCTCTCTCAGAAATCCTGAAGTTAACCAACCAGAACCACATGTTTCTTCTTACATTCTCATTCCCAATCCTATCCCAACACCTAAGCCAAGGACATATGAGTGTGTACCCTTTGCTTCGTGTAAACCATTTTCATCTGACAAACTTCCCTCTGGTTTCAAATTCAAAAATTTCTACACCAAAATTGAACCATCTGTCACTATCACTCCTCTTAAACCCAAGCTTACCATCATTCCACCATCTGTTCTTCAAACGTATATTAAAGAACTGCCAGAAGTGATTTCATCAGAACCTATTTTATCTGATAAATCTGCATTCACTCCTTACTCTGATACCACTTTTGATGTTGTTTCATATGGATCAAATGCAAAACCATATCTGTTGAATGCTTTAACCACATCAAAAACTGCCATTTAATCTGATCCTCCATCCATACCCTTCTACCCTCGTCCTCTGATCACCATTCCAAAATTCACCATTCCACCTTCTCCCCAACCCAAGCCAGTCACATTGGAAACTTTTCTTATCCCAAAACCTAGGTTGAATGTTGATCATTTATTTACAAGTTTTTTGAAAGAAATAAAGATGTATTTAGGCTCTGTACAGAGGAAGTGTTTATCAACAATGGATGCAAATGAATCTGATGCTATTTGGAATAGCTTCATCAATAGATTCAATACTGTAGCATCAAATCTGAAGAACGTATGTTCTGATGATGCGAAGCTCAGATTTTCTGAAACTACTAGAAGTTTGTTCTGGACTGTTAAAAAATCTGCATCATTGCTTATTAAAGATGCTCCTTCATCATCTGAAGTGTGTAATACAGAAGTGAATGATGAATATGCATCTGAAGACAACTCCCTGGCTATGACTCTGGTAGAACATCCCTCTGGATCTGCTGCTCCTGACTCTAAATCCCCTATGGAAATTGACTCTGTTCATGCTTCAAAATCTGCCCCACCCTCTTCATCTGAGATCAAGAAAGAGTATCCAGATCTTGAAGATAAGATTGCAGTTCTGGAAGCTGGTCAATCAGAGATTAAGTCATGGATGGCTAAGCAAGATAAGAAGTCTGAAGACATGGCTCAGTGGATGTCTAAACAAGATCAGAAGAATGAAACCATGGCTAAGTGGATGTCAAAACAAGAACAATCATCCTTTGAGATCACTGATCTGTTGAAGATGATTTTGTCAAAACAATCTTAGTTTATTTTTTTATCTGATGTTTGCACATGTACTTGAATCTTTTCTGATGTTTGTATTATTTGCTCTGAATGAATGAATGATTCAATGTTTTCTCTACATACTTTACCTTGTCTGTTTTTCCTTTTATTTGTCGTTTTAAAGTTCTTACTTTTTGCTTATGACAAAAAAGGGGGAGAAAATAGATCTGAACTGTTTAATTAAACTCTACCAGAATGAAACTTCAGACATATCAATTTTATCTAACGTAAAATATGAGTGTTTCAGAATAATTGATAAATCTGATATACTCTTTAAAAGGAACTCTGAGACTCCCAGATCACATTTAACTTATCAGACTCAGACTCTGAAACATGCAAGATCAAATGTTTAGAACAATCAAGCTCTAACTCTGAAAAGAATACTCAAGACAAAAAGGGAAGTTTCTATTCCTTATTAATATTTAATTCAGGGGGAAATTCATCATCTCAGGGGGAGTTATAATTATTCTCTCTACTTTTAAACAAAATTTCTGATGTTTTTGTCATCATCAAAAATGGGGAGATTGTTAGAACACAGATTGGTTCTTAATAATATCTCTATGTTTTGATGATAACTATTATGAAATTTTGTAGTTAAGAATTATGTACTCTAAAATTTGCTTAAGAATGTTTGCTGCATATATTAAAGTAAATATCACTCCAGAAGCAAATCAGATCTGAACATAAGAAATATACAGGCTCTGAAGCGTTAGAAGCATTCTTTAGAAGATTCTGAACGCTGCCATCAAAAGATCCTGAGCGTTGCCTCCAGAAGGATCTGAAGCAGAAGCTCCAGAAGAATCTGAAGCAAGCCAGAAGCATCTGAGCCAATGAAGAATTATGTATGAAGAGTTTTCAAGCATAGTTACTTCAGAAGACTCTGATAGTACTAACGCTACCAGTACTGAGGATCTGACCCAAAACTCTGCTCTGAACTTATACACGCTAAAAGCACACTTGCTGCAAAGACTCTGATTCAGCAAAACTCTGATGAACATCAGAAGGCTCTAACCAAATTAGACTCTGATAATTCTTGCTGAAAATTATTGAAGAAGAATTCAAAGATTATGTCCGTTGGCATTTCCAAACGAGTCTTTCCTTATTTATGCTAGACACAAGAACACAGACAAAAAGGATTTCTCTGTGCTTTCTTCTTCTAGGAAAGGTCACTTGATGTGAAGACAAAAAGGCTCAGACCTTTTGGTACACTCTTCTCAACGTGAAAAACTCTTGGATCACTGTGCCTATAAAAGCAAGTCTCCACTCATCTTCTTCAGTTGACGAAACACTTGAAAAGAATTCATTATCAAAGCTCTCATACAACTCATATATTCTTGCTAGAATTATTTCATTGTTCTTAATCTTAAGTGAAAAATCACAGTTGCGATAAAGCTTTATTAGAAGCATTTTAACACTTGTATTTATTATTACATTTGATTGTAAGAAAACCTTAAGAAGATCCAGTTAGGATCAGTAGTTCTTGAGAAGACTTTGAACAGTTGTTCTTAGTGCTTACTATTGTAATCAGTTGATTAAATAGTGGATTAAGTCCTTGCTTGAGAAAGGCAAATCACTCTAGAAAGGGTGGACTGGAGTAGTTGAGTTCAACGAACCAGGATAAAAATACTTGAGTTTTTACTTCTAAGATTTTATCTTCATACTTATTCAACCCTCCTTCTAAGTATTTTCTCACCTTCAGAACAATCTTCGACTTCATGCTTGTCTCTTGTCGAAACACATGAAAGCTATCCATCGACAGAACTAGAGTTTGATCCAAAATCTCACACTATTCAACCTAAAACTCAGTATAATATTTGCCAATGTAAGACCACAATAATTAGTTCCACATAACCATATCAATCTCAACATAACTCGATACACAATCATCAAAATCATACAGTTTCTCAACTATACTCAACATCAATAATCATTTAATTATATTCATGGACACATAATTAAACCAACAGTCCACAACTCATACACAACATCACATAAGGAAATCATAGTAGTTCTCACTCTAAACCACACATATCAACATAATTATGATGCATAACATATAATCATACAAACACTTCAAATAATATTCATTTATTCACAATATTCAAATAGATCGCCAAAATCGACAAGTTCACCAAGATAATAATAAGGCATATAACAACAACACACAGGCGTAACACCACCACTAGTTCCACTTCGATCCATATACTACAACACATATGGCAATCACAGTAGTTCTGACTTCGAACTACATAGATCAACCTTAATAATATATAATTACAACCCATCTTATAATCATACCCACATATCACATAATATTCAACTCATCATAATATTTTCATTGTAACAATTTGTCACACTCCTTGTCAATACATAGCAACTCTCAAATTCATGATTTTATATTTCTTCTATTGTAAATGTGCCTTAAAACCTTTGTTGATGAAGAGAAAGAAAACATATTTTGGAGATTGCATTTATCGCGAAAATTGGACGAAAAGTCGAAGAAAAAAAATCAGTCGGTGAATAGTATCGTCCGTATGATGAATAGTGTTTTTGAGTCTTCGGGCTTTTTTCGATTTGATCCATGGATCCATGTGATTTTAGGCTTTGTTTGTTGGGTATTTGCTATTATAAATATGTATCTCTTATATGTTTGGTGTGTGACAATCTTAGAATTTTCACCAACAAGGGAGACCAAGGGTTTAAAGATATAACATATGGTTTTAGCTATGCACAAAGAAAACCTTGGATTACACCTTCGGTTTGAGTGATTCATATATTGAGAGTTGGAGAGGTAGGGAAACATTTGGGTAGAAAATAAGTTTGTTCTTGGGCGCCTTCAGGTTTGTTCTTGGGAACCTGAAGGCGAAAGCTATTTTCTTATAACTCATCTGTAATTTCTTGTAACAACTTTCTAAGTATAGTGAATTTGAGAGCAGCTATCTCCCATAGAGTAAATTTTTTGATCGAACTGGGTAAACAAACCTTCTATTTTTCTTGCCTTATTCTGTTATATTATCTGTGTACATATTATTATTTTTGAATACCATTTATTTTGGTTGCTATTGTTTGTTGCCTCACAAATTGATATTGAATTTTGTCGTAATTCACAACAAGTGGTGCGGTAAGTATGGAGAAAAGAGATATTGTTGACAAGTGAGCACCATGGTTAGTAGATGACAGATTGAAATTTTTTCCGATAACGAATTTGAGTTGTGGAAAACTAAGATGCAAATAATTTTAATTCAAGAGAAGTGTATCGATGCTTTGAAGAGTGAAGCATTGATGTCTGCAGGGCTTACATAGGTACAAAAGACCGAGATGATGGATAAGGCCAGAAGTGCTTTTATCTTGTGCCTCGGGGATAAAGTTCTAAGAGAAGTCGCCAGGGAGTAAACTGCGGTTGCTATGTGGGCAAAACACGAATCATTGTATATGACAAAGTCTTTAGCTCACAGGTTATATCTGAAATAACAACTGTATCCATTCTGAATGGTGGAGAACATATCCATAGTTGAGCAACTCACAGAATTTCACAAGATTATCGATGATCTTGAGAATATTAAAGTGAAGATTGATGACGAGGACACGACTTTGCTCCTGTTGAGTTCATTACTCAAATCCTTTGAGCACTTTACGAATGCCCTTCTTTATGGTAAGGAAGGTACTATTACTTTGGATGAAATCCCGGCGACAGTGAAATCCAAAGAATTTTCGAAGTCAAGAGATTTGAAGATTGAAGATAGTGGTGAAGGCTTAAATGTGTCAAGAGGAGGAGGTGAGCTTAAAGGGATGTCCAAATCAAAGAGGTTTGACAAGTCAAAGGTAAAATGTTTTAATTGTCAAAAAATCAGTCACTTTAAAAGGGATTATCCTGGAAGAAAGGTCAGTGAAGATTCTGTTCAAGTTGTAGTTGCATTGGGTGAGGAAAGTTATGAGGATGCTGAAGCACTAGTAGTATCGAGTTTGGAAACTGAAGATAGTTGGGTAATTGACTCAGGTTGCTCTTATCACATGTGTCCAAGAATAGAATACTTTGAAACTTTGAAGATGGTGCAATATGGAGTAGTTCGCCTTGGCAATAATAAGGCGTGCAAGGTTCATGGTATTGGTACAGTCAGATTTAAAATGTTTAATGACCGTGAACTTCTTATTCACAATGTGAGATATGTTCCAGAACTCAAGCGAAATTTGTTATCTATAAGTATGTTTGATGATTTAGGCTATTGTACTAGAGTTGAACACGGAGTGTTGAAGATCTCGCATGATGAATTAATTATTGCTAAAGGGTCTAAAATATGTGGTTTATATATTTTAGAAGGTTCAAATGTTATTATTCATTCATCGTTAACTAGTGGAGGCTTTCATGACAAGGAAGAACTATGAGATTTGAGTTTAAGGCATTATGAATGCCTTGAGAAAGTTTTAGAGGAGTACAATGAGTTTTGCAGAAATCAAGGGATAAAAATGTATGTTACAGTTGAGTTGTTATTGAGTTTTTTTGGGAAGAGTTGATGTTAAAACAACTTACTTGGTTGGCAGAGAATTTCTTCAGAAGAAGAATAGTGAAAATCAAGGGAGAAACTATAACAAAGAAAACTCAGTTTGAGGTGGAGTTTCCTACTATGGATGCTAGCAATAGTGAAGGAACGGTTACAGAGATCACTGATTATCATTTGACTCATGATAAGGTAATGAGGGTTCTTATAGCATCTCAAAGGGACGGTTATGCTAGCCTTGGATATTATGTTTTTAATGTGACTGAAGGACTGCAAAATAAAAGAAGAAAAACCTTCAGAGAGGCATTTGAAAACAGGTGGAGTCAAGGGTGGTTGAAAAATCATACTTGTAGGATTGTTAAATTACCTAGGTAGAAAAAGGATAATTGAGAACAAGTGGATTCAAGTTGTGAGATCAAGATTCAATGGTTACTTGAATTTGATCAAAGTTATTGATTAAAGTTTCAACTTGGTAGAGAGCAGCAATGTTGTTGATTGCTAAATTGGTACCAACACGATTTAAAGTCAAGGTGAAGATTATTGTAAATGTGCCTTAAAACCTTTGTTGATGAAGAGAAAGAAAACATATTTTGGATATTGTATTTACCGTGAAAATCATAAGTTTTAGAAAGTCGGACGAAATGTCGGGGAAAAAAATCGGTCGGTGAATAGTATCGTCCGTACGGTGAATAGTGTTTTAGAGTTTTTGGGCTTTTTTCAATTCGGTCCATGGATCCATGTGATTTTGGATTTTGTTTATTGGATATTTGCTATTATAAATATGTATCTCTTATATATTTGGTGTGTGACAATCTTAGAGTTTTTACCAACAAGGGAGACCAAGGGTTTAAAGATATAACATAGGGTTTTAGCTATGCACAAGGAAAACCTTGGATTACACCTTGGGTTTGAGTGGTTCATATATTAAGAGTTGAAGAGGTAGGGAAACACTTGGGTAGAAAATAGGGTTGTTCTTGAGCGCCTTCAAGATTGTTCTTGGGAACCTGGAGGCGAAAGTTATTTTCTTGTAACTCATCTGTAATTTCTTGTTACAACTTTTTGAGTATAGTGAATTGGAGAGCGACTCCCTCTCCCATAGTAGATTGTTTGATCGAACTGGGTAAACAAATATTTGGTTTTTCTTGCCTTATTCTGTTATATTATACGTGTACAGATTATTATTGCTGAAGACCATTTATTTTGGTTGCTATTGTTCTTTGCCTCACAAATTGATATTGAATTTTGTCGTAATTCACAACAAGATTCACAACATCTTCGATAATCATCTCATAAAACATCTACAAGTAAACATACAATTAATATTTTCATGTACATATTAGCCTCTAAATCACTACTACAAGGTAGTATTACGCGTCAGCTACCCAACACTTCAAACCATGCCTCAAAAGGAGTCACAAAACTCAAGTTACGCCCAAAACTACACACTTAGTACAAAAATACAGGGAGCTGCTACTGTCGTTCGTAGCAGTTGCTATGGTCCATGGTAATGCTCAGGACCCAAAAACGTTGTTTTCGTGATTTTCCCCATTAAAGCACTTACAGGGCTTCGATTTCGATTCCTAAAAACAAGAATGCTCATAATTCATCATATAATAATTATAACATCAAACAAAATCAAATATACCAAATCAACATCAAATCATTATCAATTATTTATCATCTTCGTCACTTTCAAACATATCATGATGAACACATACTTCGAATTTCAACACACAATTGTACACCAATTTTAACACATTAATTCAACCCAACAATCATCAATAATTTACAACAACAATACACAATGATTTAGAGAGGTTTGCATAACCATCTCTAAACCTCAAAACCTTCATTCTTGGAGGAAAAGGAAAGGAAGAAAGAGAGGGTAATGACCCATATCTATCCTATTTGCAATAAACACCCACATAGTGAACAATCCCTATACCTCAAATTCCAGCAACTCTAAGCTCTAACTATGGCTTCCTTTTTTCTTCTTTAACCCTTGTTTATGCTCTTTATCCTAAGTGCTTTTTCTCAATCCAGGTACTGAAATAAATAAGCTCCACTAATTCCTTTTTAATAATAAACCTAATTTAATCTCAAAGTGCCTTTAAAATTTTGAAAAATTGATATTTTTCATGTTTGATTCGAATCATTCAGTTTACACTGAATTTTTGATTTTGGTCTAATTGGACAAAAGTGAAACATAGTCATTTGATTCGAATCAATATTTGCACTTGATCCAAATCATTTTCTTGGTGACTAATTCTATTTGATTTGATTCAATCAAACTTTGCACATGATTCAAATTATTCATTTTGTCAATAAATTCTCTGCCAAGGTTGTGACATTTGTTTCAAAACAATATTTACACATGATTCAAATCACGTGACATTTGATTTGTATCACTCTTTTTCTGATTCGAATCAACTGACAATTTCTTCAAAATTATGTTATTCTTTTATTCCACTACATTTACCCATTTGATTCAAAATCATAAATTACTCTTGATTCAAATCTAACTAACTTTTTAAACCATTTTGTATGCTTAATCTCAAACACATATAAAAGCTTTTTGTCATCATTTCTCACAATATCATCTATCATTCTGATCATAATTTTCAGTGTGATTTAATGAAACAAGAATTTCCTCTATTTCGAGTGTTCAAAATCTTGCAACAAAATTCTTACATCTTCAACTTCAATTGAGTCCAGATATTGAGAACGAGAGTTCTATAATTAATTGAAGAAGGCCTGTCCTAAAAACTAACCGTTCTTGGAGATTTTGTTGAGTTTTTCATTGTTACCAAAATTGAGATAATTGTCCATGGTAGTGACAAATTTCATTAAAAAACTCAATGAAAATCTTATGTAATTGAGAATTGAACATCCAAATCACATAAAATTCGTACATACAAAACTTCTCACTACTCAATATGAATTTGCCCTAATATCATAAATAATCCTAAAACAGTACTCCTATAACAAAATATAAAATAAAAACAACATTATGAAATTTCAATGTTTGTGAAGAAAACAATTTTCTTTAAAAATTTTCTTTAAAAATCGTAGACAAACATTAGGAAAGAAGAGAACCCCTTGATATAAAATTTTTGAAATACATTTTTAAAACATTAATCTGATATGGCATATATGTTTGTGAAGAAAACAATTTTTTTTAGAAAATCAAAGACCGAAAAAAGAGAACCTCTTTGATTTAAAATTTTTGAAATACTTTTTTAAAACATCAATCTGAAATGACAAATATGTCTGTGAAAGAAAACGATTTTTTTTGACAAATCATAGACAAACATTAGAGAACCCTTTTGATTTAAAATATTTGAAATACTTTCTAAAACATTACTTTGATATGGCAAATATGTTAAGAAAACAATTCTTTTTAAAAAAAAATCATAGACAAACAAACATTAGGAAAGAAGAGAACCCATTTGATTTAAAATTTTTAAAATAATTTTTTAAAACATTAATCTGATATGGTAAATATGGAAAATATGATTGGTTGTGCAAATTGTTTTTGAATTTAATTTATATATCCTGATATTTAATAAAATTTCAATAATTTATCATATTATTTATTTTTTTTAAATATCAATTTAATGTGATAGAATTTATAAATGTTATTGATTAATAGTGTAAAAATAATTTACATTAGTCATTCTCTCATAGTTTTTTTATACAAACACAACCATAATTAAACTCAAAATTAAATTCTGTAATTATTCTTACAAAACAGTACTTAAACTAAATGATAAAAGAAATGAAAACGAAAAAGTATGAAGAAACGTTTACCGGGTTCTCTTTCTTCTCGAGTAAGAGAAGAAAATTCCAACGCCAATTTACCAAACAACCCCTTCCACAATTCCTAAACCCAAAAACTGAACCTTCACACCCATGGCTATGGCGTAGTTGAATTCCACTTCCCAATCCCAATTTCCACACCGTTTCTCAGAACCAATCCACTCTCACAAATCGAAGAACCAAACAATTTCAAAACCCGATTTCAATTCAATGGCAACGAGAAACCGAACTGCAGAGTTCAGAAAGTACAGAGACACCGTCAAAAGCTTACGCACTCCTCTTTCTTCGTCAGCTTCCGCTTCTTCCGGTGGTCCCGTCATTGAAATGGTCAACACTTCGCTTCTTCGTTCCAGTAATCGATCTTCTTATACTCCTCTCAGTACCCAAGACCCAGGTCCATCCTCCTCTAGGTTTTTCTTTTCCCCTTTATACTCTTCTATTTCAATTCTATGCATTATAGCGATTATAGTGATGTAAATTATAATAGTATTAGAATTTGACACAATAGTGGTTGAATTTTGTTGGAATTGGTACATTCAAAATGTGCATTTGAAAATTGAAAGGTGTTGCTGTTAATTATTAAATATTGTGTTTTGGCGTGTTAGTGATGCTTTTACTGTGGGTTTGCCGCCGTCTTGGGTGGATGATTCTGAAGAAATAGCTACGAATATACAACGTGCTAAGGTTAAAATGTCGGAGTTAACTAAAGCTCATGCGAAGGCTTTAATGCCCTCCTTTGGTGATGGTAAAGACGATCAGCGTCAGATTGAGACGCTAACGCGAGAAATTACAGCTCTCCTCAGAAAGTCTGAAGTGAGGCTGAAAAAGCTTTCTGCTGGGAGAGGATCTTCTGAGGAATCTAACGTCAGAAAAAATGTGCAGGTAATTGTCGAAAAATTGAATGCAGTGTACACTACTCTGCTTGCTCTTAGATAGGACTTAGGAGTAAGCAGAGTAGTGTGGAAAGGTTATCTTCAATTCAACTATGAATAACTGGTGTTATTGGTGAACTATAGCTTTAGTCTCTCCCATACTTCAAAACCCAAACCTTGCCTTTTCTCGTTCTTCCTTGTTTTTCATGTATTATTCTACATTAATTTAAATCCTGTCTTTGTTTGGCCTTTTCATCTCTTTTAATTTCACTTAACCGATTTTCTATTGTTCCTTTCATCAGCGTTCACTTGCTACAGACCTTCAGAACCTGTCAATGGACCTCCGGCGGAAGCAGTCAGCATATTTGAAACGTTTGCAGAAACAGCAAGAGGTTGCAACATTTCATGCGTAGCCAATTTTTCAATTCCAAATTCTTTCATATCATCCTCCTACATTTTTACTCTTCCTTATTCTTTATTTGTTTACCAATTTATGATTATTAAATTGTTTCTGTTTTTTTAATATATTTTTTTATGTAGTATTTTAATGATTGAACTTATTATCACTTGCTCCATTCCCAACCCTAAGTCCTCTGTGCCTTGAACTGCACCTGTTTTTATTTTATATCATGTCGCTGACTTCTATATTTGGTTGTAATCACACAGGGTTATGATGGGATTGACTTGGAGATTAACTTTAACGGGAGTAAATCTGGATTGCAGGATGATGAATTCGATGATATGGTATGTTGTTTATTGTAATTATTCTCTCTAGCTTGACACTATTATTTTAAGAAACCTCAATCTGTGAACTAATGGAATAAACAAGTAACTTTTTGACGATTTTTTCCCAACCAAAGCAAAGTTGTAATGGTGAAGCTGCAAGATTTTAGTTCAAACTTGGCAGTTACTTGTTTTGACCTATTACTTTCCATTAATTGCAAAAGTTGTGTGTGGGGGTGCTGGGGCGATTTGGGACTAAATTATGGTATGCCGGATTTTAAAATCACAGTTCTGGAATATATCGATGTTATATCATTATATATATATAGGGCATAACCATATAAAAATAGTTTTTAATAATTGCTAATTAATAAATAAGGTGCATATTTTTATGTGTCACGAGTTTTTGCATTTTTATAGCTTTGCCGTGGTTTTTTTTTAGATCATGAATGCAATGACATTTATTTATTTTCCTCTATTTCTCCCCTCTCGCCGTTTCCTCTGGCGAGGAGGATTAGGTATCCTCAAGAACCTTTTGTTCATGAGTTTTTCTTGCTTTGCTGTGGGTTTTAGACACTTGAGGCACATACTCAAAATGTTTTCTGTTTTTATTTTTTTATTTTATGTTGTAACAACTTCTTTCGTCTTACGGCCACCACCAATCCACCGTATGCTTATTCTCAACTTACATTTTGACCACCATATGCAGTGGTTAGTGACAGTGGAATTTTCATAAACAATGAACTTGACTTTTAGCATTTTTAAAAATACTGGTTTTGTATTCTGAAATTCACAATGAGACAGCTAGGCAAACATAAATTTTCAATAGTAATTTATTTTAGAAATGAGAATAGGAAATGGAAAGGGTAAACATGACGTAATTGTTTTACTCTATTTTTATATATACACAGTTGCTGGTTCGTGGATGACGTTCTCTTCAAGTTTGTGCTTGAACCTATGGCTATGAGCTTGTGACCCATATATTTTTTGGTTTAGACCTGCAATCTCTTCTCTCTTTTTCTTTTCTTTTTGGGTTGAACACCCATCTTCAACTATTATGGGTTTTCTTAACTATGTCCTTAATCTCGGAAAGCGATGTGGAGCGCCAAACTCCAAAACTGCTAAATTGGTATAAAGGATAGCAGGATATCTGCTATTGCAAAAACTAAAAAAATACTATACAGACTAAACATAAATCTCAATAGAATACATAAATACTACAAAATAGCAAAATACACAATAAAAGGGGTAACTAATCATATTTAATAACTATAATAAACATTTGTCACTAACATTAAGAGTTAAAACTAATATAACTTAACTGCTAATTGAAGTTCTAAAATTAATCAAAAGAGGTCAACACTTGAAAACAGTGGAAACCAGAAGAACAGATGGTTTTGCAGAAACCTGAAGAATCGATGTTATTCTCACTTCACATAAAACAGAAGGAGAAAATAAAAAGAGAAGAATGAAGAAGAGGGCTTTGCTTGAGGAGAAGGTAATCAGGTCACTTGTAATAAAACGAAAGGACCAATATACCCTTAAAAAAAACTGAACAATTAAAACAGAGGGGGTAATTGAGTGCTTTCGCCTGCTTAACCTATACACCAACACAAATGCACAAGTAGATTGCAATTTGCTTAGATTCGCGGCCATGACTGCCACACCTGTTGAGCACAGCTGCTGACCAAACACGTCTGGACGCCGACTCTGCTCCACGATCGTGTGCTAAAGCAACACGATTGGTAACAGAGTTATTTTAAACTTAGAAGTTGGCCTTGTTCTGGGCTTCACTTATTTGTTTTCTACTGAATCTTTGGTTTTTCTGGTATACTCTCTTGCATTTTGTTTTCATAATTGCTATTCAATCAATAAAAAATATTAATATTACAATAGCTATACATTAAATATTTTAATTTTACTTGAATTTTAGTGATATTACTGCTGCTATTGATTAATTATATTATCATATTTTTAATTGCATACAATCCTAAATTTTTGGAAGAATTTTACATTCTATGATTCTCCGAGTTTTAATCTTTCATCTCCTCCCAGTTGTTGGTTAAATCTCAATCGACAACCTTGGGATCAGGCCCAAATTGATGTTAATACTTTGATTCACGAACAAGAAAACAGTCAATAAATAAGAGGAAATAATTGAAAGTATTTATTCAAAAGATTAGACAGTTTGTGTTAAAGGGGAAACCCTTGGAGGATAATTATTTCTACTTTGCTGTCCAGATTTTCATTCTTCAGTAACAAATATTAATTATTTTTCTATTCTGAAGTTCTGATTTGTGTGATTCATTAGTTTACCATACTATTTTTAGTGTAATCATATTCTATTCTTCATTAAAATGCCTTCTGTTTCAGTAACAAATTTTCATTCTTCAGTAACAGATTAGTCATATTATTATTTTATCTATTCTAATTTCTACGTCGTTAAAATGCATTTTTGTTTTTCTCATTGTCTGGTTAGTTTACCATACTGTTTTTGGTGTTATCATATTCTATCATCAATAGAAGTCATTTGTTGCTATTAAATCCAATTATGTACCTGTTTCTATTACACATCCTGTAGGCTCTTTCAAGAAGGGATTGGTGCGATTCATTAGTGTTTTTTTTTGTAAGGGTTTGGTTTCTTAGGCCAACTGTTTCTGTTCTTAGCATGAAATGCTAATGAAATATATATTCTTCATTCTGTTTCATATCCTAATGAAGCTTCATACAAAGAAAGAGATGACAGTATTTGATTGGTTTCAGGGTTTTAGTGAAGCACAAATGACAAAGCTAAAGAAAAACGAGCACATCTCAGCGGAAAGAGAAAGAGAAATTGATCAGGTAATTTGAAGGAACTGTTTTATTGCTTGTAGACAAACACTTTGTGTATTTTGTCTGACCATGTGAAATTTACTGTAGGTCGCTAGTTCAGTCCACGAACTTGCTCAGATCATGAAGGATCTCTCTGTCCTTGTGATAGACCAGGTTACTGCCCCAATCTTTTATAATTTGTTTTGGAGAAGCAGAAAATTATCAATAATTAAAGTGATGACAATGATCATTTTACAAATTACAACTGTCCTTAATGGTTTGAACTCTGTCCCTTGAGTTGAACTTCTCGGCCAATTGCCCAACCCTCCTTATGGTAAAACAAGATGGATTTATTATTTTAGTGAAAGGTAACTCAAGAAGCTGATATTCATGCAGGGAACAATTGTAGATAGAATCGACTACAACATTCAGAGTGTTGCTACAACTGTTGAGGAGGGCTTTAAGCAGTTACAAAAGGTTCTGTTTTCTCTTACCTTCTGAAATCATTACTAATATCTAATATTTTGCTTATTCTTTGTGAGTTGGTGTGTTTATGAACCTTTGTTTAGGAATTTTCTAGCTGCTTTAAGCACGGTATCATCTGTTAAAACATTTTACTTACAGGCGGAAAGAACACAGAGAAAAGGAGGGATGATTACATGTGCAACGGTCCTTGTTATCATGTGCTTTGTCATGCTAGTTTTGTTGATAATCAAGGAGATAATCTTCTAGCCACATTAAATACCCACATTACATTCCATCTTACATGACAGCTAATTCATTTTCCTCGTGTCGATGTGAATCAAATCGGCTTCCGGTTGAAGACAGTTTAGTTAGGTTCAGCGGTTCAAGTACTGGAATCCCTTTTCTAGGCCCCCTTACAAAAATGAGCCATTATTGATCTTCAATGGCAAGAGGGGATGGCAATGTACAAAACTGCATCTTGCAAATATATAATGTACCCCACAAGATAGTTTGTTGGATTTTAGGTGCCTAAGATTTTACAGATAAATTTGTACATGATTTAGTTTTATCATATCAAGTAAATAGCGAAGTTTCAAAGTGCTATATCAAAAAGCCATCATGTTATTTTACGTTATTTTTATTACAACATAAATTTTTAGCATACCGGCACAAAAATAAAAAAGTAATTAATTTTCAAATTTAGAAGTAATTTGCAGTTATTGATAAGCATTTGTGAGGTTTGCTGTTTTTAATGCATTCACGGGAATATCTTCCTTTTGTCCTTTTTGGTCCCACATGCTGCACGCCAAGTTGTGCTGACCATCTATAAAAATTATTATTAAAATATCAAAATTCAGAAAACCTTTATTGATGAAATTTAAAATTTCGGTGATCTATAAACTAATAAATGACACTGACAGAGGATAGGTGGGTGTGGGTTAGCTGAAATAACCTTTTCGCTAAAGCTTTTTGATAGATTTATTAATTAATAATTAAATAATCTCTGTATTTTATTGTAGTAGCAAATATATATTTACACAGCATTTTTTATTAAATCATAACTAATTGTGCCAACTCAACAGAATTTCAAAACACTAAAACAACTTAATTTCTTTTGTAACACGTAAAAGCACAACTTGTTCACACAGAAGAAACAGACATGTACTTTATGTCATGTCACTTGACCGTTTCATTTGAAAAATCTAAACTTCTTGAGTTAGTATACTACTATATGCCTTTTGTCCTTCTCCTTGTTTGGTCCCACATGTTGCATGTCAAGTTGTTCCAGCCATATAATATAAAAATTCAGGAAATCTTTATCTGTGAAATTCAAAATTCATGTGATCTAGAGACTAATAAATGACACTGACAGAGGAGAGAGGGGAGTTAGTTGAAATGTAACCTTTTTGTGTTGAGCGTTATTTGAACTTCTACCACTATTGCTAAAAAATACTTATAGATTAACTAATTATTAACAGCACTACTTAAATTAACCCTATGTAGTATATTGTTACAGTAACAAATTATATTTAAATTAAAAACAAAATCAGATCTCTACGGAAAATCTTATTAGATGTCATCGTCATTTAGTTATGCCAACTCATCCGAATTTCAACACTAAAGCTATTTTTGCAATAGAGTGGAGCTGGAACTAAAATACCATTGTTGATTCCACTCAAATCGGAATAGAAGAAATATGTTAGTAAGTAATAGCATAAAATATTGTTTAATTATGCTTCATTCGAAGCAATTTTAATTATCTAAACAATCAAATATTATTAAATTTCATCCAATCCATTTGATTCCATTAACTCAAACAAAAATTAAAACAATAATTTATTTTTGAATTCCATTAATCCAAACAAAAATTAAAACAATAATTTATTTTTAAAGCAATTTATTGATTCATTATGTAAACATAAAAACATATTTTGTTCACAGAGATAACAAACACATGCAATATCAATATGCAAAAATTTATTAAATAACACATTGCCGAAAATAGAAAAATATGTTGTCACAATTTAGTGAGCCATTTATTTTTCTAATAACTATCTTTTTCACAATTTAATTAGCTATTTATTTAAAATATTTGAAATAATTAAATAACATATAATTATGTTAGTTGAAAATAATATTTTAAATATATAAACTCAAAACTTACCGGTACTGTAGACCAATTTGCTTATTATTATTTTATAACCAATTTGCTTATCTATTCTTTAATACGGGATAATCATATTTGTAATTTATAGATGTAGAAAGCAATCATTTTACTGTGTTGAAATAGCTAATTGAATAGAATGAATCAAATATATTTGACAGAGTCGGATACATACAATGTATAATTCTTAAGTCAAAGTATAATTTGTATTTTATATTTCGTATTTTGTAAGTTTTGGGTTTGGACTTTAATTGTTAAATAACAACTTCACTTAATAAAAATTTTATTTTTCACAAATTCATTTTACTCTCTCTCTCTCTCTCTCTCTCTCTCTCTCTCTCTCTCTCTCTCTCTCTCTCTCTCTCTCTCTCTCTCTCTCTCTCTCTCTCTCTCTCTCTCTCTCTCTCTCTCTCTCTCTCTCTCTCTCTCTCTCTCTCTCTCTCTCTCTCTCTCTCTCTCTCTCTCTCTCTCTCTCCCCAACAAATTTGGTATCAAGGAGCTTAGGTTGCGATCCAGAGAGGATATGTAATGGCATACAGAACAACAACTTCAATGCAATTTCCAACGAATCAATCGATTTTCAAAGGTGAGAACTACAAACGGTGGGTTGCGTAGATGAAGGTCATCTTCAGATTTTAAGATGTGTATGAAATCGTGAATAATGGAGTATATGTATTGGAAGCAAATGCAGACGATGTTCAAAAAGCTGCGCGCACAATGATAAAAGGAACAAAGATGGAAAAACTCTATTCTTGATTCACCAATGTGATGATCCTAACGTGTTCGAGAAGATAATTGAAGAAGAAACGACCAAAGGAGCGTGAGACAAGTTGAAGGACTTGTACGGTGGAGATGAAAAAGTGAAAATGGTGAAGTTGCAGACGTTGAGAAAATAATTTGAGATGACTCAGATGAATCAGTCTCGAAATATCTTTCACGTGTGGTGTTGTTAACAAATCAGATGAAGGTGTGTGGTGAATCAATCAACGATTTATAAAGGATTGAGATATATGACTGTGAATTTTGATTACATTGTAGTATCAATAAAAGAGTCCAAGAACCTAGCTGAGATGAAGTTAGAAGAACTTCAAGCTTCGTCAGAGGCTCATGAGACGAGGTTGAAGCAAAAGAACTCAAAAGGGAGAAGGTAGACGAACAAGCACTACAAGCAAGATTCATAGAGAAATCTAGGAAAGAGAAGGATAAATAGGTGAATAATCTTGCTAATGATGAGAAGTCAAACAAGAACTCAAAGAATCATTCTGGTTCAATCAAGAAAGACATGGGCAAGAAGTATTAAGGGAAGAAAGTTGTCATGAATGAGGTGCAATGTTACAACTGTCAAGGATTTGACCACTATGCTCGAGACTGTCGAAGAAAGAAGGAAGAATAAACGAAAGATAACGATGAAGTGCAACATACACATGCTGAAGATAGTGATTCTTATGACGTGCTACTCATGGCTAATACTTAGTCAAACACTAAGCAAACCAACATGTGGTATTTAGATTCAGGATGCAATAACCACATGATTGGTAATAAAAACTAGTTCACCTAGCTAGATAAATCAGTTAAGAAAGTGATAAAGTTTGCAGATGGCAGACACATCACATCAGGTGGAAAAAGAGATATCTATATTGACAGAAAGGAAGGTCGAAAAGCCAACATCACTGATGTGTTGTATGTATCTTCGATGACAAGTAACTTGATAAACATATGTCAATTACTCGCAAATGAGTACAACTTAAAGGTAGAAAAGAACCAGATGAAGGTGTATAATGATGATGAAAGGTTGATTCTAGAGGCAACATTAGTAGACAACAGGACCTTCAAGGTAGAGTCCAACATGGTTGATCATAAGTGTCTTTCTTTGACTGATAAGAAGACAAGAACTGTCTATGATATCACAAGTATTGACATCTAAACTTCAGAAGTTTAGGTATACTCAAACAGAAAAAGATGATGTATGGCTTACCTCAAGTGAAAGAACCAAGTCAGATGTGTGAGGAATGTTGCAAAGCAAAGCAGGCTAAGAAATTATTCAAACATGACTTGCCTATGAGGTTGAAAGAAAAGCTTGATCTCGTTCACTCTGATGCGTGTGGACCTTTTAAAGTAAGATCGAATGGAGGTAACTACTATTTTTTGAATTTTATAGATGAATTCACCCGATATATGTGGGTTTACCTTATTTAAAGGAAGAGTGAGGTATTTACATAGTTCAAGAAGTTCAAATTGCTTGTCGAGAAGCAAAGTGGATGCAAATTGAAGAAACTGAGAACTGATGGTGGTGGTGAATACATTTCTCTAGAATTTGCTAGATTTTGACATGAGGAAGGAATAAAGCATGAGGTCATTGCACCATATACACCTCAGCATAATGCATACTTGAGAGGAATAATTGAAGTATACTGAACATGAGTAAGAGCATGTTGAAAGCTAAAGATATGCCAAAGAGATTTTGGGGTGAAACAGCTTTGACAACAATATACATTCCAAACACATGTCCAACCCAGAAGATAGTCAAGAGGACTCCTTATGAGGCTTGAACAAGAGCGAAGCCAAATGCTAGTCATCTTAGAATGTTTGGATCGATGTAATTTAGGCATGTAGGTGAACTATTGAGGAAGAAAATAGATGATCGAAGCCAGGCTATAGTGCTCATAGGTTATCATTCGACTGATCTATACAAGCTATATTCACCAAATGATGATAAACTTGTGATTAGTCGAGATGTTCTAGTGGATGAAAGTAAAAAGTGGGATTTAAGTCAAGGTTCAGTTTGACATGAGCATGAAATAGTCACAATTGTGATTGATGAATACCAATAGACTGAGGTCATAACTAATCGAAATGAAGAACCTCCTAAGCAGAACGTTTGGAGATTGACTAGAGTATGAACTGAGCCGAAAAAGGCTAGATGGATATGAGAGATTTCTAGATTAAGTAGATGACGCAGATAGTGAATTAATAGAAGAAACGATGATGTTAGTTGAAACATAACCAATCAATTTGGATCAAGCCATGAATGGTTCGAATGGGAGCTTGTCGAAGAGTCAATCAAGAAGCCAAATGATGTGAAATGGGTTTATAATTTGAAATGAAGGCCAAACGATGAAATTAGCCAGCATAAGGCAAGACTAGTAGCGAGAGGTTTTCTGCAAAAACCCGGTATTGATTTTGACAGAGTCTACGCACCTGTTACAAGGATGGAGACAAGTAGAGTTATTATGTCGACAACATCATACAGAGGGTGGAAGATACATCAGTTGGACGTAAAATCAACATTTCTGAATGGACCTTTGGAAGAAGAAGTCTATGTCAGTCAACCACCAGAATTTGAAATCAAAGGGCAGGACTCAACGGTGTATTGATTGAGGAAGACTTTCTATGGTTTGAACCAAGCCCAAAGAGCTTGGAATCAGAAAATAGATAACTTCCTGATCGCAACAGGTTTCATAAAGTGTGTCTTTGAACATGAAGTGTACGTCTATGATACAGACAGGGTCAGTCGAACAATCTTATGTCTGTATGTAGATGACTTGTTAATTACAAGTGCTGATGAAGCTGAGGTCAGAAGAATCAAGTCGAAGCTGATGCAAGAGTTTAAAATGTCCGACCTAGGGAATTTGTCATATTTCATAGGGATGAAGTTCAAAGATATATGTGAAAGAGTGTTCTTGCACCAAAAGAAGTATACCTAAGATACCTTGAAGAGGTTCAAGATGAGAAACTATAATGCAGTTGCTACGCCATTAGAAACTGGAGAAAAGTTGAGGAAGGAGACAAATAATGAGTTTGGAAGCGCAATAATGTACAAACAAATAATTGTATCTTTAATGTATCTTTGCAATACCAGACCAGACATTTGTCAAAGTTTTGGACTATTGAGCAAATTCATGGAGAAACCCCAAGAATGTGATCTCACTGCAATCAAAACATTGATGATATGTATCAATTATACGATTGATCATGGTGTGTTGATGTCGTGGAAATAGAAGACCAACACAAATGTAGAAGTATATGGCTACATTTTTACAAATTTCAGTTGAGATCAAGACAGGAATAAGATTACTGCAGGCTACAGGTTCATGATTGGAGGTTTTATAATCTCATGGAGCTCAATAAAGCAAATCATTATGGCTTTGTTATCTTATGAAGCTGAGTACGTGGATGCATCATATGCAGCATGGATAAAGATAATGCTCGAAGAGCTCAAGATAATGGAACCTAGGAAAATGAAGTTATTTGTTGACAACAAGTCAGCTATCGACCTAGTGAATCATCTAGAGTGTCATGGTTAAAGTAAACTAATAGAGATGAGGTATAATTTTATTAGGGATCAAGTTAACAAAGGAAAGCATTGCAAGGCAAAATGACAACTAGCTTATATACTCACCAAACCCCTAAAGAAAGTCAGATTTTACGAGTTTAAGAAAAGTATTGGGATGAGAAATATCGAAAACATGAATTAAGCAGTGTGTTAGTTGTAATTCATAGTTGTAGGAAGCTAACATTTGACTGTGTCGAAGTAGCTAGTCGATGTAGCATGAGTCATCTGTATTCGACAGAGTTAAATATATCATATAATTGTTATGTCAAAGTGTAACTTTTAGTTTTATATTTTACACTTTATAAGTTTTCGGCTTTGACTTTAGTTGCATATATAAAGAGCATAGTATGATGTAAATAACAAATTCACTTAATAAGGATTTCTCTTTTCACAAATTCAGTTTATAATTTTTCTCTCTTTTCCCCCTTCTTCTTCTTCTTCTTCTTCTTCTTCTTCTTCTTCTTCTTCTTCTTCTTCTTCTTCTTCTTCTTCTCTTGAAAACTGTTTTGTTTCAACAAATGGTATCAAGGAGCCCAGGTTGTTATTCAGAGGGAATCTGTAATGGAAAACGGAACAAAAACTTTAACACAATTTCTAGAGAATTTATCGGTTTTCAAATGTGAGAACTATGAATGGTGGATTGCGGAGATGAAGGCCATCTTCAGATTTCAAGATGCATATGAAGTTGTGAATGATATAGTACCAATATTGGAAGAATATGCATATGATATTCAGAAAGCTGCACACAAGGATCAAAGGAAGAAATATTGAAAAGTATTGTTCTTAATTCACCAGTGTGTGGATCCTAAAGTGTTCGAGAAGAAAATTGAAGAAGAAACGACAAAAGAAGCGTGATACAAGTTGAAGAACTTATACGACGAATATTAAAAATTGAAAAAGAGTGAAATTTCAGACATTGAGAAAGCAATTTGAGATGAATTAGGTAAAGGAAGATGAGTCGGTCTCCGAATACCTTTTACATGTGGTGTTGTTAAAAATCTAGATGAAGCCGTATGGTGAATGAATTAACGATTTTGTAGAAGATTGAGATCTCTGAATATGAATTTTGATTACATTGTAGTTTCAATTGAAGAGTCCAAGAACTTAGCTGAGATGAAGTTAAATGAACTTCAAGCTTCATTAGAGGCCCATGAGATGAGGATGAACCATAGGAACCCAGGAAGGGAGAAGATGAATGAAAATGCACTAAAAGCAAGATTTATAAAGAAACATGGGAAAGAGAAAGCGAAACAAGTAAATAATCTTGCTAATGATGAGAAGTCATGCAAGAAATCAAATAGTCACCTTGATTTGATTAATAAAGGCATAGAAAACAAGTATTCTGGAAAGAAAGTTGACATGAAGGAGGTGTGGTGTTATAACTGTCAAGGATTTGGCCACTTTGCTTGAGACTGTTGAAGAAACAAGGAAGCACGAGCGAAAGATAGTTAAAAAGTGCAGTATGGATATGCTGAAGATAACGATTCTGATGACGTGCTACTAAGGGACAACACTTAGTCGAACACTGAGCAAACCAATATGTGGTATCTAGATTCAGGATGCAATAACTACATGACTAGTCAAAGAAACTGGTTCACCTAGATAGATAAATTAGTTGAGGAAGTGGTAAAGTTTGCAGATGGCAGGCACAACACATCAGGTGGAAAGGGACATATCTCCGTTGTCAGAAAGGATGGTCAAAAAGCCAACATCACTGATGTGTTGTATGTACCTTTGACGACAAGTAACTTGATAAGTTTAGGTCAATTACTTGTAAAAAGTACAAAATGAAGCTACAAAAGAATCAAATAAAGGTGTATCATGGCGATGGAAGGTTGATTCTGAAGGAACCATTATCAAACAACAGGACTTTCAAGGTAGAGATCAACACGGTTGATCACAAGTGTCTTGCTTCAATTGTAAAAGAAGACAAGAACTGACTATGGCATCACAAGTATGGACATTAAACTTCAGAAGTTTGGGTATGCTCAACCAGAAGAAGATGGTGTATGGCTTACCTCTGGTGATGGAACAAAGTTAAGTGTGTGAGGAATGTTGCAAAGCAAAGTGAAATTCTGGTATGCAGATATCAGATGTCCTAAGAGATGCCGAGACACTGATATCTGTTTAAAAAACAAGGATAAGATAAAACAAAATTAAAGGTACAGAAAAATAACAGGACACAGAGAGTTGTTAACCTAGTTCGGTGTACAATAGCACCTACGTCAGAGGGCTACCAAGCCAGGAAGGATATTTACTGTTAGTAGTATCAATTCAAAACTAAACAATCCTAGTTTACAACTTCTCACTTAATCCGTACCCAATGTAATTTCTACCTAAGACACTCCTAGGTATGAGAATCCCCTCTCACTTCCTTTCCAATCACAACAGTAGTGATAAATTTAACAATAAATCAAAATAAGGCACACTTCAAAGACATTACTTGATCTTGCTTAAAAACTCTAATAAAGTATATCATACTCTTGCTTAAAAGCTTAGAGTAAACACTTATAACTCAATAACATTAGTCCAGTTCAAGCATTTAGGTGATGAATGAATCACTCATAAACAATCTACCTCAATGTATCAGAGAATACATGAGTGACACACAATACAACAACACACTTAAAGAAGGCTCAAACCCTAAACCCTTATTTGCACACACAATTTCCTTTTTAATATCCTTCTATTTATTATAGGTTTAGTAAGCCTCTTTATATATGCTCGTGTAGTATTGACTTGGAATCTTCAATCAATTCCATTATGTTAGTTTTAAACCATATGTAAAATCTTCTCCACAATAACAGAAAAGTTTCCTAAAGAGTCTCATCATCCAAATTTAGAAATTTGTGTACATCTGGAGATACAAAAACCTGTTCCTAATAAAACCTTCTTGACTTGTGAAAATTATTGAGATATATCCCAAAAGAAGTACCATATAATTAAAATAAATCTATCAAGAATTAAAACAACCAGAACAAATGTTCTGGTATAACATGTTACAACATCTGTTACGACATCTCCTCTCAAGGTGAGCTAATCAACATGTTACAGCATCACACACAACATCCTGCTGCGAACCATGTTTTAGAAAAATTGTTATCAATCTTTAAACCATGGAACCTTCACAAAGCAGGCTAGGAAAGTATTCAAGCATGACTTGCCCATGAGGTTGAAAGAAAAGCTTGAGCTTGTTCACTCTGATATGTGTAGACCTTTTGAAGTAAGGTCGAATGGAGGTAATTGCTAATTCCTAACTTTCAAAGACGAATTCACCATATATATGTGGATTTACCTTATTGAAAGAAGAGTGAGGTATTCACACAATTCAAGAAGTTCAAATTGCTTATCGAGAAGTATAGCGGATGCAAATTGAAGAAACTAAGAACTAATGGTGGTGGTTAATACACTTGTCGAGAATTTTCTAGATTTTGCAATGAGGAAGGTATAGAGCATAAGGTAATTACACCATATATACCTCGACATAATGGTATATTTGAGAGGAAAATTGAAGTATATTGAACATGACTAGGAGCATGTTGAAAGCTAAATGTATGCCAAAGAGATTTTGAGGTAGAGCAGCTTCGGCAATAACATATATTCTAGAAAGATGTTCAACCAAGAAGATAGTTTAGAGGACTCCTAATGAGGCTTGGACGGGTGTGAAACTGAATGTTAGTCATCTTAGAGTTTTTACACCAATGTGCTTTAGCCATGTACCTGAACAGTTAAGGAAGAAAATACATTATCAAAGTCAGGTACATGTAAGTGCAACTGAGTGTAAATGCAACACTGTACAAACAAATCATCGGGTCTTTGAGGTATATTTGCAATACCAGGCCAAACATTTGTCAAAATGTTGAACTGTTGAGAAGATTCATGGAGAAACCCCAAGAATGTCATCTCACTGCAATCAAAATAGTGCTGAGACACATCAAAAGTATGATTGATCATGATGTGTTATTTTCAAGGAAAAAGAAGACCATCATAAATGCTGAAGTATATGACTACACTAATTCAGATTTTAGTGGAGATCAGGACGAGAAGAAGAGTACTACATGCCACATATTCATGATTTGAGGTACTTCTATCTCATGGTGCTCAAGCAAGCAAAGCATTCTGGCTTTGTCATTTTGTGAAGCTGAGTACTTGGCTGCATCAAATACAGCATGTCAAACAACATGGATAGAGATGTTGCTCGAAGAGTTCAAGATAATGAAAACTAGGAAAATGAAGTTGTTTGTTGAATACAACGCAACTATCGACCTAATCATCTAGTGTGTCATGGTTGAAGTAAACACATAGAGATGAAATGTGATTTTCTTAGGAATCAAGTTAACAAAGAAAAATTTGAACTTGAGTATTGCAAGACAAAATGACAACTAGCTGATATATTCATCAAACCCCCGAAGAAAGTTAGGACGAAAACTTAAATTAGGTGTTGTGTTAGTTGTAATTCATAGTTGTAGAAAGTTAGCATTCAACTGTGTTAAAGTAGCTAGACGATATAATTGTTATGTCGAAGTGTAACTTGTAGTTTTATATTTTTCACTTTGTAAGTTTTGAGCCTGAGTTTTAATTGCCTACATAAATGGTATGATATGATGTAAATAACAACTTCATTCAATAAGGATTTCGTTTTTCACAAATTTAAGTTATAGTTTTTCTCTTTTTTCTCTCTTTTCTTCTTTCATCTTTCTTAAAAATCCTTTTGTTTCAACAATAATGAATTAATTTAATTCATTTTATGATGTATTTAAAATAAAAAAAGACGTATATTGAATTGATATTTAATATACTTAGTGTGTTTGTTTAAAGGTTAGAAAAAAACATTCCCATAAGTATGGATACGTTTGATTCAAGTTTTACAAAATTATTCCAAATAATTTTTATTCTTAGAAATTACATTTTTACATGGTTCTTCTATTTTTATTCCAAAATTTAAGAATGATATAAAATTGCTATGGGAATAAGTTCAACCAATTACAATTTTCTATTATCAATCAAATTGTTTTTTTTAAATTTTAAATTAAACAAATTTACATTATTCTTAAAAAACTCTAATTTTTACCAAACACAACTCCTATCGGTATAACATGGTTTATTGACTAAAATAATTTTAATAATCACAAGTTATAAACTTGTGACTGCCGTAGTGTATATGATTTATTTTATTTTATTTTTAAATTTGTGTTTTGTTATTTACAATTTTGTAAAAAGAAAATTAACTCCAAATGCTATTATACATTTGTAGAATATATATATATATATATATAATTTGCAAATAAAAAATGTATTAAAAATAAAATAGAAATGAAATATTTTTGTAAAAATGAAAATAAAAATTGAAGAAGAAAAACAAGAGAAAGAGAATGAGAATATGAAGTAGAGACACTATCTCCTTAAAAGACAGAATATAATTAATAAATGAGTCAAATATAACAAATAAAATAAAAATCTATAATAAGGATAAAAGATCACATTTAAAAAACCAAAGTTGAAACTCCTTTTAAAAAGACGGTTGAGTATATAGTTGACTACTATCAAATGGACCGTTTTATATTTAGAAACCAATACAAAAAGCATATCCAAGATCCTGCTAGATAAACGGTTCAGATTTATCGACCGTTGCATTTAAATCCCAACCCAAACTTTTTCTTTCTTATTCAAATTCAAACGTTGTCCATAACTAAACACACTTCACCTTCATTCTCGTTCACTTTCCAAATGAAACACTCAACAATCTAATCTTCTTTTTTCTATTACAATAACCGTTTTTTCTCTTTCCAATTCTTCATTCTCATTCTTACTGAAAAATGGTGAACACTTCTTCTTCTTCTCCGGTGAAGATCACCGTCTCCTCGGGCGGAAAAACCGGAGGAAGTCGAAGAAGCATCGGTCTAACAAGTCCACAACCACGTCCTTCAGTCTCCAACAACAACAATAATGTCAACCCTAATTCCCCTCTCACCAACAGATCTAACCGGCTTTCCACCGGAATCAGCACCGGAAGGAGGTTATCAGCTGGTGGTAACTACTCCGATGCTACTGAAGAAACAACTTCAGAGTATGTCTCCTACACAGTTCACATTCCTCCAACGCCAGATCGGATGCCGCTTTCGTCTTCGCAAACAAGCCTCCCGGAAGAAAACCCGAGAAACAACCCTAACTACATATCTGGTACGATCTTTACTGGAGGTTTTAACTCCGTTACACGAGGTCATGTCATTGAGTTCTCCGACAACCGTGATAGTCAGCCGTTGAAATCTAAATTGATCTGCGGAATGAAAGGATGTGATGTGGACGCGCTTAAGGGTTGTACTTGTGAGTGTGGGTTCAAAATTTGCAGGGATTGTTACAAAGAGTGTTGCGGAAATGGAAATCGAGGTGGTGGTAATAAATGTCCGGGTTGTAAAGAACCTTACAACAATGTTAGTGACAGTGAAGAAGAGGAAGAGGAGGAAGAAGAGGTGTCTGAGTGTGAAGATCAAGCTTTGCCTTTACCTTCCATGGCGGAATTCAAGCTGGATAAGAGGCTTTCTCTTGTGAAATCTTTTAAAGCTCAGAATCATCCACAGGATTTTGATCATACTCGTTGGCTCTTTGAAACTAAAGGAACTTATGGTTATGGAAATGCTGTTTGGCCTAAAGATGGATATGGTTCAAATGGATACGAACCGCCTCCGGATTTTGGGAAGAAAAGTAGAAGACCTTTGACTAGGAAAGTTGGGGTTTCAGCTGCAATTCTCAGCCCTTATAGGTGAGTCTTTTTGAATTCCAAGCTTTTGATTTTGAATTTTGGCTTTTGATGAAAACAACATGTTTGACTGAATTCTAAGTTTCCAATTCCTAATGTGTTTTTGTGTGTTTGTTTGTTTGTTCCTTAAGGTTGCTAATTTTGATGCGTCTTGCTGCACTTGGTTTGTTTCTGACATGGAGGATTCGACACCGGAACCATGAGGCAATGTGGTTGTGGGGAATGTCAGTGACTTGTGAGCTATGGTTTGCATTTTCATGGCTTCTTGATCAACTTCCTAAGCTATGTCCAGTGAACAGAGTTACTGATTTGGCAGTTTTGAAAGAACGGTTTGAGTCACCGAATCTGCGAAACCCAAAAGGGAGGTCTGATCTCCCTGGAATTGATGTCTTTGTTTCAACAGCAGATCCAGAAAAGGAGCCACCTCTTGTCACTGCAAACACCATTTTATCTATCCTTGCAGTTGACTATCCAGTGGAAAAAGTTGCTTGTTATTTGTCTGATGATGGTGGAGCTCTTTTGACATTTGAAGCTCTTGCAGAAACTGCTAGTTTTGCAAGAGTTTGGGTTCCTTTCTGTAAAAAACACCAAATTGAGCCAAGAAATCCTGAAGCTTATTTTGGCCAGAAGCGCGATTTTCTCAAGAACAAAGTTAGGTTGGACTTTGTTAGGGAGAGGAGAAGGGTGAAGAGGGAATATGATGAATTCAAAGTGAGGATCAATTCCTTACCTGAATCTATAAGGAGAAGATCAGATGCTTACAATGCTCATGAGGAGTTACGAGCCAAGAAGAAACAGATGGAAACAGGTTCTGATATATCCGACCTCATTAAGGTCCCTAGAGCAACTTGGATGTCTGATGGCTCTCATTGGCCTGGAACTTGGCCATCAGCAGAACCTGACCACTCTAGAGGTGACCATGCTGGTATAATTCAGGTAATAACTTCTTCAACATTATCAATGTATTGGTTGTCTTGTATGTAATGATAGCAATGTAGTGTTTTATGTGCACTACTATAGAGTTTGAATCATATATTCAGGTGATTTTTCAACATGATCAACTACTTAATGTTGTCTTGTGTGTAATAATGATAATGTTGTGTTTTATAAGTCTTATTATACCGTATAAACTGAAGCTATTAGACATCAGTAACTATAGAGTTTGAATCATAGTTTTGGCAACTTCTTCAACATTATTAACTGCTTGGTGCTGTGTCTTGTGTGTAATAATGTATAGCTTTATACTAATGTAGTGTTTGAAGCATAGGTTTAGGTATCTTCTTCAGCATTGTCAACTACTTGGTGCTGTGTCTTTTGTGTAATAATGTAGTGTTTTATACTAATGTAGTATCTGATGCATAGAATATCATTATCTTAGTGTTGTGTCTTGTGTTAAATAATAATAATGCTGTGTTTGTTAATCTGTTTTGCAGGCAATGTTGGCTCCACCAAATGTAGAACCAGAATATGGCACAGAAGCAGATGGGGATAACTTGATTGACTCAACAGATGTTGACATTAGGTTGCCAATGCTTGTTTATGTGTCTCGTGAGAAGAGGCCGGGATACGATCACAATAAGAAAGCTGGTGCCATGAATGCTCTTGTTCGAACTAGTGCCATCATGTCCAATGGACCATTCATACTCAATCTTGACTGTGATCATTACATCTACAACTCATTGGCCATCAGAGAAGGTATGTGCTTTATGCTCGACAGAGGCGGTGACAGGATATGTTATGTTCAATTCCCTCAAAGGTTTGAAGGCATTGATCCTAGCGATCGATATGCAAATCACAACACTGTTTTCTTTGATGTGAGCATGAGAGCTCTTGATGGTTTACAAGGTCCAATGTATGTTGGAACTGGCTGCATATTCAGAAGAACAGCTCTTTATGGGTTTAGTCCACCTAGAGCTTCTGAACATCATGGATGGTTTGGAAGAAGGAAAATTAAGCTGTTTCTGAGAAAGCCTAAGGTGTCAAAAAAGGAAGAAGATGAAGTTTGTCTGCCAATCAATTGCGATCACAACGACGATGACGCAGATATAGAATCCCTGCTTCTTCCAAAAAGGTTTGGAAATTCTACTTCTCTAGCTGCATCCATTCCAGTAGCAGAATATCAAGGAAGGTTGCTTCAAGATTCAAAAGGAAATGGAACACAAGGAAGACCTGCAGGTTCTCTAGCCGTTCCTCGCGAGCCGTTAGATGCTGCTACCGTTGCCGAGGCAATTAGCGTCATATCTTGTTACTATGAGGATAAAACTGAGTGGGGGAAAAGAGTAGGGTGGATATATGGTTCAGTCACAGAAGATGTTGTGACTGGTTACAGAATGCACAACAGAGGGTGGAGATCAGTTTACTGTGTGACAAAAAGAGATGCATTTAGAGGAACAGCTCCAATCAATTTAACAGACAGGCTACACCAAGTGCTTCGTTGGGCGACAGGTTCCGTCGAAATCTTCTTCTCAAGAAACAACGCCTTATTGGCTAGTCCTAGAATGAAATTCTTGCAAAGAGTAGCATATTTCAATGTTGGAATGTACCCTTTCACTTCAATGTTTCTGATTGTGTATTGCTTCCTACCTGCACTATCCTTATTTTCTGGACAGTTTATAGTCCAATCACTCAGCGTAACTTTTCTAGTGTTCTTGCTTGGAATCACAGTCACACTATGCTTACTTGCACTACTTGAGATCAAGTGGTCAGGTATTACACTACATGATTGGTGGAGAAATGAACAGTTTTGGGTTATCGGCGGAACGAGTGCTCATCCCGCAGCTGTTTTACAAGGATTGTTGAAGGTGATAGCAGGAGTTGACATCTCATTCACATTAACATCAAAGTCAGCAACACCAGAAGATGGTGAAGATGAGTTTGCTGATCTTTATATAGTGAAATGGAGCTTTCTAATGGTACCTCCAATCACAATTATGATGGTGAATACTATTGCTATTGCTGTGGGAGTAGCCAGGACTCTCTATAGTCCATTTCCGCAGTGGAGTAAACTTGTTGGAGGATTGTTTTTCAGCATTTGGGTTTTGTGTCATCTTTACCCGTTTGCAAAAGGGCTTTTGGGAAGAAGAGGAAAGGTTCCAACAATTATCTACGTTTGGTCTGGTTTAATCTCAATCATTATTTCTTTGCTTTGGGTTTATGTTCACCCTCCTGCTGGTGGAAGACCACAAGATTTCATGAATTTTCAGTTCCCTTGATTAGTTTGAGGAAGGTGATGAAGTTTCTCTACTTCATGTTGCATCTTTATTTGTCTGTTGTAATATTTTGGAAAATTTAGTTTGTGTTGTGTGACACTATAAATATATATAGTACTACTATATAAGTAGGAATTTGCAAACTTGGTGCTGTAGTTGTTAATCTCAAATGACTGAGATGATAATATTGAATGTCTAAAGGTGCATTCTACTATATTGTTTATCACTATTATTACTGGATTTCATTCTTGATAGAGTTTTTCTTTCATTTTGTATCTAATGAGTGATGAAACGTCATTGAATATGTTTGTATATTTTTCTGTATCAAGAAAGACAGCTCATACAAGAACAAGATTCCACCGACAGCTTATAGAATTTTAATTTTGAGCTTAGTATACAATGATTGATGTAGCATGATTGGGACATGGACCTATTTCTCATATTATTACAAGAATAAGAACAAGAATCTGCAAGCGAAAATATTCATGGATATTATATGAGATTAAAACATCAATACTTACTTGTTGAAGTCATGATTCAGAATTCCGAATGGATGAATGACCGGATCTTCCTCTGTATCTCACACTTGCGTTCACCTCTGTATCTCACACTCGCTCGCGTTCACCTCTGTATCTCACACTCGCGTTCACGCGTTCACAAGTTATGGAGCCGTCAGTTATTTTTTGATTTTTTTTTGTAATTACATAGGGGACCTAGCCATATAATATATATAACCCTAGTCCCTACCCATTATGGGCCCAAGGTTAAAGCTCACACTTTTACCCACACCAATCAGGTTTCAGATACTCAGCCATTAGTTAAAAATTGATCACTTAATTAATTAAAGGGCTTATATATGCACCCCATCAGAATCACGATTAATCCGTTTTTTACAAATTAAACCACAATTGATTGTAGCACATAAAATATTAGATAAATCTAACAGAATCATCATGATTGATGCAACACTAAACACGTTCATGTTACATATGTAGCGTTATCCATATATTCTACTGCCACCCAGACTAAATCCTTGTCAGTTTGAACCCTTTTTATAAGCTCAATTCAGTCAAGACACGCAAATCAGTGACGAATAGGTGGACCTGCATCCACAGATACCGCACAGGGGCACTACCCTCCTTATTCGTCTAAAGGCTATCCACATTCCACGCCAAACAACTCGAAGACCGTTATAACCATCATTTCTATATAAGTTCGACTCTGAGTCACATGCATGAACATTTTCACTCATACTTTCCACTTCATTCATATACTGAGTTTGTGTGTGATTATTAACCTTTGTTCCAGATACCTTATTCATTCTCTATAAAACTGTCACCACTGCATCCGAAGTTTTTTCACAGCGGTCATGGTCAACATTTCACCAATTCTTTGTTCTAGTACATAATAGTGGCATTGCCTTATGGATTGACAATCATTTGCAATTAGTCTTTCTAAAATTTTACAAGACATTTCTTCAACTTCATCTCGTCGAGGCTAACCTGGGTAAAATTAGCTAGTGACCACCACTTGGAGAACCTTTCCTCACACTATGGCCGATCAGAACATCACGGCTCGATATAACACACGACTTCCTCTTCGGGGCTCAACTAGGCCTCGAAAGAATCATCATAAGAAGTGGTGGCCTCAAAGATACCTCCATGCCTATCCAAGTCATGTTCCCTAATTCCTTCATTCGCAAGCGCCCTAACAAGAATCTCGCAAAGTGTTTGGTGTGCAGCAAGGTTGAGGGGGACAAAGAAAAATAATTTGTCCTTGAAATTCTTAAAGGCGTCCGTCCATATACACTTTGAAGAGTTTCGACACTGCTTTAAAGAGACCAAACCTTAAGGGTGGTTAGGGCCAACATACTTCCTCAACACATGGAATAGGTGAAGAACAGAACAAATACTCCACCAGTATTGAAAAACCCTTACTTGTGTCCAATTTATTGGATGGAACTGCGAGGGGGATATCACCAAATGGTTGAGAACTCCAACCTCGAAGTTTTCAAAGGGAGAATAACTCCCACATTAAACCAGCTACATGTGTTTTTCGCTCCCAAAGACATTCACCTTCCAGTTTGATGGCAGATCCCACATCCTGATAAGCTAGCTCCAACCTATCCTCACCGGTGTAGAAGGACTTAGTTCCTAGGATCTCATCATCTTATCAGGAACTAAGTCCTACTTTTGTTTCTTGGAGGGGGATTCTAGAACAACCTTCATTTTGTTAGTCTATTTAAACACTAATGTAATTGTTTATTTACAAATGTTCAAATATAATAGGCTTTTATGTAGGCTAATTGGTCAAACAGACATTCGAAAAGGCCAGACTCAGGTTTAAAAATAAGTCTACAATAGGCCATAGGTCAGGCTTTGAAAGTTTTAGCAGGTCAGACTCAAGCTTGACAAAACCTAATTCGGCCCAGCCTATTCCCACTCCTATTTGGAGGAGTCCTCTGGTCTAAAGGAACCATTTTCGAAAGATGATATCAAGGACGCTGCGTGGAATTGCGACAGAGATAAAATCCCCGACTCAGATGGTTTTTGTCGCTTTCGCGAAAATAAGGTGCCGGCATGACAGAAGAGTCGCCACCTTTCGTTATTTATCCCTCAGAGCGGGAAAGGAAACAATCGGAAAAACCTGACGAAAAAGGGTAAAACAAGGTCATCGCAACCATTGTCTGGGTTCGGGAGTCGGTTACGCAAGGGGAAGGTATTAGCACCCCTCACGTCCGTCGTACTCAACGGGATCCACGCTTGCTGTGTTTACTTGGACGAGTGAAAAACAATCTATCTACGGTTGCTAATTCTAAACGGAAAGAAATTGACTCGATAGAGTGTCGCACTTTATGCCTACGTATTCTCAAGAGAACGAGAAATCAGAGTCTGCGTAGTTCGGGAAACTACGGGTTAGTTTGCTCGGCAAGACGTCGCGTCTTGGGCCTACGTATTCTCTTCCGAGAAATCAGAGCATGACGTAGTTCAGGCTAACTACGGTTAGACAGGGTATTCTCGGTCACACGGGGGTGAGAGATTGAGTTGACGATACTAGCGTGCGCATTCTAGCAGTTAGGTGGACGCTGCTCGACCATTGGAGACTTAGGCGTACCTGTTTGCGGTAGAACGGACGTAATATGTCGGGTTTCGAGGTATGGGAACCTACGGGAACTAGAACTACGGTCTGGTCTCAAATGCACTTGGGCAAGAGAAAAGGATGACATCAGTCGTCAGCGGGAAAGTCTCGATCGCACAACAGCGAGGAGAACAAAAGTTAGTTGTTAGTGTGCTCGCTAGGATATCGCATTCTATGCCTACATATTCTTGTCTGGTACAAGAAATCAGAGCAGCTGTAGTTCAGCCTAACTACGGGTAGAACGGAGACCACAACATCAATCTCGTTTTATTAATATTCTGAAAGAATTACAATGATTGAGTACAAGAAAATAAACTCCTAAAAATCCTATCCACCTAATATGGAAAATCTAATGAAAAATAGTCCCCTAACAAGTGGACATTTAAATCTACTTCTAAAAATGTAAAATAAACTCTATGAGAAATATATCCTAAGATAGTAAAAATACTATCCTAAAAGAAAATATAAAAAACTATCATTATTTTATATCACTATATATTCTTTATATTTTTCTATGCTTATACTACATATTTTTTTTTGCTATTACATATCCTCCTTTTATATTCTTTTTCTTGAAAAAACTAAACAAGAGGAAATAAAAGAAAATGAAGAAAAGAACAAGGGGGTGCCAAAACTGCAGACCCAGGGGTGCAGAAGCAAAAAATAATACAAGAACTGGGCCCAACCCACTAAGTAATTCAGAAAAATAAAAAAAAACTGGGAGGGAAAGGCCTAAACGGAGGGGTGTGACCAGAAATGCAATTGGGTTTCAGCCCAATTAGACCAAAGAAGTAAACGGAGGGGAGATACAGAACCAGGGGGTGCAGATCTGAACTGAACATTGGGCCCAAGGCCCACTACCCCAATCTGAGGAGTCCAACGAGAGCCTCTCCCTCTCCTCACTCACTCTGAAACAAACCCTAACTCCTAACTATCTCCCTTCTCCCTCTCAACCTTGCGCCGCCGCCTTGTTCTTCGCCCACCCTTACCATCTCCGTTTCAATCTTTTTACTCAAAACAAGATTAGCGCAAAATGCTTCAACAATCAACCCTAAATTACTTTGCCATCATCGGAGGAACGTGAGGTTTTGCAGATAGGGAGAAAAGCTCGTTCGCGGTTGAATCCCTGGATCGAAGGTCATTGAATATCGCTGGGAAAGGTTGAAGGTTGATGAACGTCGAGTTGAAGACGATGAAGAACTTGAGGGCACTTCTGCAGAAAACGCGTGGGGATCTTGGAGTTTGTCGTTTGTTTGAGCGATCTGGAGAAGAGAGTTGAAGGTTCTTGGATCTTGTTCGTGAACGGAGATGTTAAGGTTCTTCTGGAAAGCATGAAGATCGAAGAATACGAACATGCATGTGAAGACCTAATACTTCTTGCTGAAGGTTGATCGAAGACGTTGAAGGTGTTCTTCGAAAATCTGGAAAATGATGATGAGCGCATGATGAACGGACGAATCTTGGTGATTCTTGGATGAACAACACACTTCGAGTTCTTCTGGAATCAAGAATGTTGCTGAGGATCCTTCAATTTCTGGAGATTGGTGAAGGTTGTGGATGAACGTTGAAGGAGTTTGATGAAGATTCGTATGGACTTGATGAAGATCTGGAAAAAATTTGTTATGAACGTGGATGAAGATCCATGGACGTTTCTGGGAATTCTGATGACCGGTGATGAATATGAATGTTGATGATCGGAGGGGATGAAGATTGGGGGTTTTCTGGGCAAAACGCGATTTCTGGTGAGATTTGGGAACTCCGGCGACAGTTACCGGCGACCGCTGCGGCGGCTGCATGGCCGGCGGTGGGGTCTCCGGCGCGCATGCAGAGGGGAAGCGTGGGGAGGACACGTGGTGAGTGGTGTGTGCATGGAGCACACGTGGTGGGAAACGTGGCTGCTGAGTGGAGAAATGCAGTGGGGTCGTGGCAAATGGAGAGTGAAAAACGTGGAAGCAGATGGAAGTGTAACGTGGCAGAAAATGTGGGTGAAGTGGGTGAAAACGTGGACGATGCTGAAGTGAAAAACGTGGCAAAACGGACATGATCCAGAATGAGACGCGTGGCCTTGCTTTATAGCTGACATGTGGCAGGGGATTTGGGACTGGTTAGACTGGGCCTCCAAACTGGGCCCAACGAAAAATGGCTGAATAATGATGCAAATGACCTAATTAATACTCAATTAAACTAATGAACAGAAATTTAAAGCTACAATTAAGCTAAATGACAATTAAAACTAATATAATTCCTAATTAAAACTGATTAGCTCAATTAAAATCTAAACAAAAGATTAAAATCCTAATTAATCTCTAAACTAATGAAACTCTAGTAATCCTATTTAATCTCTAAACTAATGAAACTCTAGTAATCCTATTTAATCTCTAAACTAATGAAACTCTAGTAATTTCTAATAATTCCACTAATAGAAAACTCCACTAATTTCTACTTAAAAAATACCTATTAAAAGAAAATCATTTAAAAACTCTACTTAATATCTATGACAATATTATTTATTCTAAAGTCTATTTAACTATTTATTAAAACTATTAAGAAAACTATTTAATATCTAAAAATGCATTTATTCCTAAATCTATTATCTAAAATGATGAAAAAATTTCTAAAAAAAAGAAATTAAAACTAAACTATTAAAAACCAATTAATATCTAAAAGCTATTTAAAAATCTATCTAATACCTAGAAAAATCCCTAAAAAATTCTAGAAAATAAGGAAAAAATCTAAAACTATCGAGGAAGCCGATTAAATCGATTAGCGAGCTATATTGAAATAAACGGTAAAAATTCGGACACTGAGAGGTCCTTAAAAACAACAGCGAGAGCTGAAAACACCGGGACGAGCACCGATTCTCGAAATGCGTCCTCGCATTGGCCTGAAATGCTATCAGAGGGCTGTGATCCCGATAAGGTCAATCTGACGGGAAAAAATGCAATGTACGTGGTATGCAAATGCGAAATGAAATGAGTCGAAACATGAGCCAAATTGCGATAAGTAGTTGGTCAAATTTTGGGGTGCAACAGCTGCCCCTATTCAAACGGCTTGGACCTGAAGGGTTGAGAGCGAACGACTTTCAATCATTCAAAAGTAGAAGACGGTTGAATACCAAAGAACCCGGAAATTTGCCAACTACACGAGTACACGGTACTCTGGTGAGAACGAATCTTCGGAAGCTGAAATCATAGCTGCACGGCAACTAGTTGGAGACATACTGATCTGACATCGCCGTCAGTTATCCACATTAAATTCCTCTGACATTATCATCAGACACCGGACCTCGCCGTCAGGCATTCATGAAAATAAAGCGTCTGACATTGTCGTCGGACAACCATAACGCCCAACATCGCCGCTGGAAAACTAGATCAACTGACATTGCCGCCAAAAGCAAACATCCAACCTCGCCGCTGGGAAACTAAACTATCTGACATCACCGTCAGACAAATACCCAGCATCGCCGCTGGAGAACCAAATCACCTGACATCGCCGTCAAAACAACCAACATCCAACATCGCCGCTGGAGAACTAAATCTGACATCGCCGTCATAAGTAAAACACCCAACATCGCCGCTGGAAACAAACATAATCTGACCTCGCCGTCAAAACAAACATCCAACATCGCCGCCGGAAACAAACCTAATCTGACCTCGCCGTCAAAACAAACATCCAACATCACCGCCGGAAACAAACCTAAACTGACCTCGCCGTCAAAACAAACATCCAACATCGCCGCCGGAAACATAATCTAAACTGACCTCGCCGTCAAAACAAACATCCAACATCGCCGCCGGAAACATAATCTGACCTCGCCGTCAAAACAAACATCCAAATGGGTCACACGGTAACCGGTAATTCATAGTCGATCATACCATCAGGCATTCAGAGAAACTGAGAAAACCGCTTCATTAACACGGTCAGACTTCAATCATGGAGTCTTCAAGGGAGATTTCCACTTCGCCGTCGAAAACCTGTTGGAGATGACGCTTCGCCGCTGGGGACTCTGGAGAACTGTTAAGCAACTTCGCTTCGGGGGTCCAGAAATCATTCTGGAGGAATCAACTCTGCTGAGGACTTCAAGAATCATCAAATAACTTCGTCGAGGACCTTCAAGAATCATCTTGAACTGATAACCATTCTAGGGACTTCATTCTGTTGGGGATTCCAGGAATTATCCTAGGCCACTCTTGCCGGGGACAAACCAATCATGGCTTGAACAGCTTCCAAGGATTCGGCTCTCTTGTGGCTTTAGGAATCATCCTGGGCGATCTTAGCTGGGGACTTTACTGGGGAGCTTAAGAATCCTCTTAAGCAAACGGCCCTGCTGAGAAATTCAAGAATCATCTTGAACTAAAGACTTCGCTGAGGATCTCAAGAATCATCTTGAGCAAAAGACTTCGTTGGGGAGAATGTCAGGAATCATCCTGAGCAACTGATCCTTCGGCGGAACACCTGCAAAACAAGAACGGTAACAACCTAGATCATGTTTATTATGCATATGCTTCGGCGCCATGCTCCATATGGTGGAAATGCTATGCGTTTATGCTAAATGCTATGCAATCATGCACAATGATGCGATCCCGTCAGCAAAATAAATGCCGAAGGGGAATCCTCCTGTCAAGGAGAAAGAACTGCTCCGATAGAGGAATCATCCTGCTGAGGAGGACATGGCTATGCCAATATCAATTGGACTCCGTCTGGGGGAAAAGATTGGCCGCTGCGGGGGAAACGACTTCAGTCGATTGCTGCAGGGGACGAAGCTCTACGAGAACCTGGACCTGCTGCGGGAAAGCGATGTCAATCGCGGGAATAAACTGCGTGGCCATCTCGGCTACTCTTCTGGGGATACGAGCTCTGTGGAGAAACAACTTCAGCTGTTTAACACTCCACTGGGGAAAACCAATCATGGTCTGATTAACTTCCAAGGATTCGGCTCTCTTGGTGGTCTGCAAACTCGGCTGGGGAAGGAGAAATCATTCTGCTTCGCTGGAGAGTACGACTCTGGGGGAAATACAACATCAGCTGTTCAACGCTCTGCTAGGGAAAACCACTCATGGTCCCAACTGCTTCCAGGGATTCGGCTCTCTTGGGGTTTTGCGAACTCAGCCGGGGAAAGAGAAATCATTCTACTTTACTGGAGAGTACAACTCTGATGAGGAATTTCAATTCCGCTGGGGAAGAAGGAATCATCCGACTTCGGGGGAGAGTACAACTCTGTAGGGGAATACAGCATCAGCTGTTCCAACACTCTACTGGGGAAGAGGGAATCATCCGACTTCGGGAGAGAGTACGACTCTGGCGGGGAATCTCAATCCCGTTGGAGACTTCAGTCCGGCACCATCAGTTGTTGCATACTTCGACGTACAAATAGTTTCCTACGAAACCTGCACTTGTGACCCGGTGCGGGGGGATGAACACATGCTTCAGCGCTTGACTTAGTTGAGGAGATGACATTCCTTCAGGATACCTCTGGTTGGGGGAGAGAATCATCTCTGCTTGGGGATGCATATCAATGCCCCTGATCTCGCGTTCAGACTCTGCGGGGAGAGACTGCTAGACTTTATCGGGGATATCAGTCCTGATCTGCTGAGAGTAATCTTGCATACGCCTTTCGGAGACTGACCCTTCTAGGTAGCACCTGCTGGACTATCAAGTCTGATGAGGAATACCTGTGTGTCAACACTGCTGGGGATATCAATCCTTAGCTACTCATTGTACAACTCTGCTGGAGATGTACTGATCCTATCAAGGAAACACCTCTGACGTCTGCGAAAGATAACACACGATCGCCGAAATTGAATCTCACTTCACTGAGGAAAACAACCCTGAACGGTCCTTTTTGATCACCCTAAGTCCTTGTAGGGTACGAAGCAATCTGCTGAGCAATAACTCTTCTCTGGCTGACATCAAAATCTACCCGTCTGGAGGCTACTCAATGATGGAATCAACGTCGACCTCTGCTTAAGGAATGAGTTAATGACCTGGACTCGGAGGGGAAAGGAGTCAAACTTGGACTCTGGGGATACAACACTGCATCAGTCCCACTGCTGGGGAAATAAACCCAAATCTTCCGGTCGGGGAAAGCTTCAGCCTCAGCCCACTCGGGAAAATAGCACATCAGGCTAATCAACGTTCAATGCTTGGGATGGCCATACTCTGCCGGGAATATCAATCTTGCCCTACTGAGGATAATCTTGATCCTACTCTGATAAGGGATAAATGCCATCTCAATTTGCTGCAGTCTCAAACTGCTTAAGGGAAACGATCTCAATTGTACGTCTCTGCTGAGAAAATAATCCTGATTCATTAACACAGGGAATACAAAATACCAATCCTGGGGCTAAGATCACTCGAGCCTTGTGTCGGGGAACGTGACAACATGCGAGTCACTAGGAATCATCGGGCCAGGTACAATTAGGCTTTTTCTGGTTTAGGGATAGGTTTATGGTGACAGGGACCTATTTCTGGTTACCAACAAAAGTGGATTTGAAAGGGAGATACTAGACGAGAACTAGCATTCAAGGTGGACTATCAGACGAGAACTGACTTACGGTTTGGATATCATACGGGAATTGATTTCTGGTTTGCCAGACGAGAACTGGGCTTTAAAACTGTGTTGGCCAGATGAGAACTGGTTGATCAATAGGTTGAAAAAAAGGTGACCAGACAGGACTGGTTCCTGGTTTGGATTTCAGACGAGGACTGATCTCCGGCTTGCCAGAAGAGAGCTGGACTTTAAGACGATTTGGTTACTAGGTTCAGCCAAGTAACAAGTTAGGCTGTAGGATAATAATCCAATGACAGCAAGACTTCTTCAGAAGGCTCAGGTTTTTGGCAGGGTAATGACACGATTCCCCGACACTCAACTCCTGCTGGGGTGAACAAACTCATTTGAACAACTTGCCCCAGTGCAATTCAACTTGCCCCAATTCGACTCTTGGGAGAATTCATTCTGAACAGAAAGCAACCGGCAACGAGACAATCTTCAGATGGCCTGCCCCAACATCTGCACAACGGAAGGATTCATCCTCAACTAACCAACTCTCAGCATGGCTGGTTTCAATATACTTCTGAAGTAGCTTGCCCCTGAACGAGCGTTGAGCGACTTACCATGCCCTGATCGAACACTGGAGGGATCTGCCCTGAAATCACAAGAGTTCTGGATGATTGCCCCTGACTGGGTCTCGAGAAGATTCACTTCTGATCAACTGCTTTTCGCACAAACTGCCCCATAATCAACTGATGCTTCGGGACTCGTCCTCAGACAAACTGATTCCACACTCACTGGAAGTTAATGCCCCAAATTCACAGGGTTTCACGGTATACCATGCTGATCCAGACTACTATGATTCAGTCCTGATTGCCTATTCCCTGTTGGAGTTTCCTTCGTATCAACTACTGACCTGTAATTAAAATTGTTTATTCACGAATGGCAATTTTAATGCAGTGTTCATGCAGATTTTGAAAAATAATTCGGTGCTGTCACTCATTTACGTGTCATGCTAGTGAGTGACGAGTGAACCAAAGAGTTCAAACGTAGTGCTGATTCGATCAGTGAAAAATACAACAAGGATATGATTAGAAAATCAAGAAGGAGTCAGGTTACTCAACCTTATCGTAATGCGCTTTCAGGATAAACCCTGCCTCAATTAGGTCTTTTAAGGGTTGTATCGTGGTCGGGTTCACGGTTCGTGAAACAAAGGATATTTGGCTCATATTATGATTTGTACCCACCCCCTCTATGTGATGATCTCCGATCCTAAAGTTCAGTTAACTTGGCTCGAGCGCTCGCCTCTTCGAGAGGTATGTTGAATACTGGGAACAACTGGTTAAAGAATTCACAAGGTGTTTCGGAGTGACAGTTACTCCTCTTTCGTTTCGGTGTCTGTATCTACACGACTTTGTCCTTGTTTGAGGATTTTTCTTTTTATATCCTTTGTTTTTCATTCTTTTGATTCCCTAATTTTTGCCTGGACTGACTCTTCAGAGTTCTTTTCTATTTTTCTTTTGAAGTCCAGCGGGATGCCCTGATTTTTGCCTAAGTATTTGCTTTCCAGCTTTTCTTTTTCTTAGCGGGCTTTCTTATTCTTCTTTTTTTCCGGAACAAGTCGTGCGACACTGGCTGTCTGGATTCATCCGAGAGGTTTATAACTGTCTCACTCCTGATTGGTGAGGTTTAACCATTGTGGTTGACGAGGTACGACCTCTAGGGAGGAATACGATGTGATTGGTCCTCGAAAGACAACACTCCTCTATAAGACTTGAACGCTCGATCAAGCTAACTGACAACTACCCTGCCCCGGGTTAAGATGCGAGGGTTTAAAAATTCGAAAGAAACTCCTACTTCTTAGCTCGAAGTGGTTAACAAGGGATTCTCTTCCTTATCTCTCCGGTGTTTAGGGGATTTGAAACAATGCCTTGTACGTCATCGGCAAGGTTTTATCCGAAAGCATACGATCATCAGTTATGAGTATTCAGTTTCATCATCCTCCCTCCACTCTTTGCTAATCATAGTGATAAAGTGAAGTGAATAAAAATGCAAGTGTCAGTGCAATGCAGTAAATGAGTGACAACGACATGATTAATTCAGAAAAATGCATAGTCACTTTATTAATATTACCATTCGAAACATACAATGTTTAACAGCAAGTAGTAACTAACAGAAAAGAAACTACAAATGCAAATGATAAAAAGTCCGGGGACTGCCAATGCTGAGGACGTCTGCCTGTCTGAACCACCGGCTTCTGGAAATAACCCTCTGAATCTGCGAGCTCAGACAACTGAGAGGTTGTCAGGCACAACCAAAACTCCATCTGGAAAGGAAATGCACCCTTTGTCGATTAATTGCTGTACTTTCTCCTGGAAAGCTTTGCAATCTTCAGTTGAATGCCCTGGAGATCCATCATGGTAACCACACCGAGCATGAGGATTATACCTAGGAGGGTAAGGCTCTGGCACGGGCTTAAGAGCTTTAGGTTCCACCAAAGAATTCTGAATCAACTGTGGAAGAATCTGGCTATACGACACAGGAACTGGATGGAAAGGAGCATTCCTTCGTTCCAAGTTGTTACGAGGTCGGTTCTGATTCTGACGCTGATTCTGATAACCTCGGCCACAGGCTCGTGGATTTGCAAGAGGAGCGACATAAAGTTCCCGATGGGGTGCCCCAGGCATAATTGTCTGTCCAGAATAACGAGACACAGAAGATACTGACCACTGAGAAGACGGAGAACCAACAGATTTCACCGATTCGACTTGAGGATACCCAACATCTGTCAGGACCGCATTGACCATAGTTTCATCTTCAGATTGAGAGCTATAGAGAGATTCAGTTTCACTGGCCTGACCGCTTGAAACATTCGGGATTCTTCCAGTCTTTACACCATACTCGATGCGCTCTCCTGTCCTTACCAGTTCAGAGAAATTTGGTGCGGTTTCAAACATTCTTTCGAAGTACGGGCTCTGCAAGGAGTTTACGAACATGCCTTTCAGCTCTTGGTCTAGAATCGGTGGTTGCACTCTAGCAGCAAATTCTCTCCATCTCTGAACATACTTTCTGAAAGGTTCATTGTTCCTTTGAGACAATTCTTGCAGCTGCATGCGACTAGGAGCTTCATCAAGATTGTAGTCATACTGCTTCAGGAAAGCATTGGCTAAGTCCATCCATAATCAGATCTGATCACTCTCTAACTGCATATACCAACTCAGAGATGCCCTAGTCAGACTATCCTGAAAGCAATGAATCATCAGCTTTTCGTTGTGCACAAACAAGGTCATTCTTCGGCAGAACATCACCAAATGTTGCTTCGGGCAGCTATCTCCTTTGTACTTTTCAAACCTCGGCATTCTGAACTTCGGAGGTAATACTAGGCCAGGGACCAGACACATATCTGCAGCACTAGGAGTTACAACGTCTTTACCTTTCAAGGCTTTGGATCTCTCATCCAATGCACGAAACCTTTCAGCATACACGGGAGCTAATGGGTCTTCTGTCTTTGCTATCGGGACCTTTCTTCGGGACTTTGGCACGGGGAAGGCAAAACCCTGGTAGTCTGAGATATCAACAGAAGGAGAACAAACTGCTCACGTAAACCTCGGTATTCAACAAAAGGCTGTACAGGTTGAGCTGCAGTAAGGTTGTTCACTTGCGGAAAGTCTTCGTCGTGCGTAGATCCATACAGAGGATTGGATGTCACAGTGAAGCCCGATAAGGTATCACCAAACTAGAGGCTGCTCTCTGACATAGCTACCAACAACTGTCAACTGACTTCCCTGCTTGATTCTGATCAAATCTGCTTTAAATCTGCTTCAACCCCTTGGTCGTCTTCAATACTCACCTTCAGAATCAAAACAACGGCTGGATAAGAGCTCTGACTAGCTGGCGAATGACATGCAATATGATGCAGAAATGTTCATGCAAATGCAATGCAAGATGCAGCAAACACGGGATCACAGCCCCCATAAAGCTCTGATTATTGCTGCGCTACTGACGGGATAAGTCTGCTCTGACGAGAGAAAACCAAGATATCGGGTAGGCTGGAAGTCAAGTTTCCTGCAAAAACCCTCCCACTCACGGGTATGGACCTAAACTGACTCAAGGTACGGCATCCTATGCGTTCATCAGCGTCACAGACTTTCAAGAGGGGTGATACGATACCCAGAAGGTGTGGCATCACCAGCTCATGAAGCGGCCTCACTTAGCTGAATCAAAAATGATCGGCCCCCAGAGTCGACAATCCACAAAACCAGCAACCGTCTCAACCCAAAGGGTTGAAAGAGAAGCCAACCGGATGAACCTCGTCTGAGCATGGATTTCATGAGACACTAGTGCCTACAAAGCAAGCACGCGCCCACTAATTTCCACTCTAATTCTATGGTGCACTCAAGCCTGGGTCTGGCTTCTCACTCATCAGAACTCCCATCCCACAACAGCACAGATAATCATATTATACCGAAAATAAAATGCGAGAAATAAAGCGCGAGAAGTAAAATGCAATAAATAAACGCAACCCAGCAGGTAAACATACAAGCGGTAGGATTGACTCTCATAGGGGAACCGGAGAACCAGAGATTCTGGGTTCGATCCCCAGCAGAGTCGCCAGCTGTCGCTTTCGCGAAAATAAGGTGCCGGCATGACAGAAGAGTCGCCACCTTTCGTTATTTATCCCTCAGAGTGGGAAAGGAAACGATCGGAAAAACCTGACGAAAAAGGGTAAAACAAGGTCATCGCAACCATTGTCTGGGTTCGGGAGTCGGTTACGCAAGGGGAAGGTATTAGCACCCCTCACGTCCGTCGTACTCGACGGGATCCACGCTTGCTGTGTTTACTTGGACGGGTGAAAAACAATCTATCTACGGTTGCTAATTCTAAACGGAAAGAAATTGACTCGATAGAGCGTCGCACTTTATGCCTACGTATTCTCAAGAGAACGAGAAATCAGAGTCTGCGTAGTTCGGGAAACTACGGGTTAGTTTGCTCGGCAAGACGTCGCGTCTTGGGCCTACGTATTCTCTTCCGAGAAATCAGAGCATGACGTAGTTCAGGCTAACTACGGTTAGACAGGGTATTCTCGGTCACACGGGGGTGAGAGATTGAGTTGACGATACTAGCGTGCGCATTCTAGCAGTTAGGTGGACGCTGCTCGACCATTGGAGACTTAGGCGTACCTGTTTGCGGTAGAACGGACGTAATATGTCGAGTTTCGAGGTATGGGAACCTACGGGAACTAGAACTACGGTCTGGTCTCAAATGCACTTGGGCAAGAGAAAAGGATGACATCAGTCGTCAGCGGGAAAGTCTCGATCGCACAACAGCGAGGAGAACAAAAGTTAGTTGTTAGTGTGCTCGCTAGGATATCACATTCTATGCCTACATATTCTTGTCTGGTACAAGAAATCAGAGCAGCTGTAGTTCAGCCTAACTACGGGTAGAACGGAGACCACAACATCAATCTCGTTTTATTAATATTCTGAAAGAATTACAATGATTGAGTACAAGAAAATAAACTCCTAAAAATCCTATCCACCTAATATGGAAAATCTAATGAAAAATAGTCCCCTAACAAGTGGACATTTAAATCTACTTCTAAAAATGTAAAATAAACTCTATGAGAAATATATCCTAAGATAGTAAAAATACTATCCTAAAAGAAAATATAAAAACTATCATTATTTTATATCACTATATATTCTTTATATTTTTCTATGCTTATACTACATATTTTTTTTTCTATTACATATCCTCCTTTTATATTCTTTTTCTTGAAAAAACTAAACAAGAGGAAATAAAAGAAAATGAAGAAAAGAACAAGGGGGGTGCCAAAACTGCAGACCCAGGGGTGCAGAAGCAAAAAATAATACAAGAACTGGGCCCAGCCCACTAAGTAATTCAGAAAAAAAAAAAAAAAACTGGGAGGGAAAGGCCTAAACGGAGGGGTGTGACCAGAAATGCAATTGGGTTTCAGCCCAATTAGACCAAAGAAGTAAACGGAGGGGAGATACAGAACCAGGGGGTGCAGATCTGAACTGAACATTGGGCCCAAGGCCCACTACCCCAATCTGAGGAGTCCAACGAGAGCCTCTCCCTCTCCTCACTCACTCTGAAACAAACCCTAACTCCCAACTATCTCCCTTCTCCCTCTCAACCTTGCGCCGCCGCCTTGTTCTTCGCCCACCCTTACCATCTCCGTTTCAATCTTTTTACTCAAAACAAGATTAGCGCAAAATGCTTCAACAATCAACCCTAAATTACTTTGCCATCATCGGAGGAACGTGAGGTTTTGCAGATAGGGAGAAAAGCTCGTTCGCGGTTGAATCCCTGGATCGAAGGTCATTGAAGATCGCTGGGAAAGGTTGAAGGTTGATGAACGTCGAGTTGAAGACGACGAAGAACTTGAGGGCACTTCTGCAGAAAACGCGTGGGGATCTTGGAGTTTGTCGTTTGTTTGAGCGATCTGGAGAAGAGAGTTGAAGGTTCTTGGATCATGTTCGTGAACGGAGATGTTAAGGTTCTTCTGGAAAGCATAAAGATCGAAGAATACGAACATGCATGTGAAGACCTAATACTTCTTGCTGAAGGTTGATCGAAGACGTTGAAGGTGTTCTTCGAAAATCTGGAAAATGATGATGAGCGCATGATGAACGGACGAATCTTGGTGATTCTTGGATGAACAACACACTTCGAGTTCTTCTGGAATCAAGAATGTTGCTGAGGATCCTTCAATTTCTGGAGATTGGTGAAGGTTGTGGATGAACATTGAAGGAGTTTGATGAAGATTCGTATGGACTTGATGAAGATCTGGAAAAAATTTGTTATGAACGTGGATGAAGATCCATGGACGTTTCTGGGAATTCTGATGACCGGTGATGAATATGAATGTTGATGATCGGAGGGGATGAAGATTGGGGGTTTTCTGGGCAAAACGCGGTTTCTGGTGAGATTTGGGAACTCCGGCGACAGTTACCGGCGACCGCTGCGGCGGCTGCATGGCCGGCGGTGGGGTCTCCGGCGCGCATGCAGAGGGGAAGCGTGGGGAGGACACGTGGTGAGTGGTGTGTGCATGGAGCATACGTGGTGGGAAACGTGGCTGCTGAGTGGAGAAATGCAGTGGGGTCGTGGCAAATGGAGAGTGAAAAACGTGGAAGCAGATGGAAGTGTAACGTGGCAGAAAATGTGGGTGAAGTGGGTGAAAACGTGGACGATGCTGAAGTGAAAAACGTGGCAAAACGGACAGGATCCAGAATGAGACGCGTGGCCTTGCTTTATAGCTGACATGTGGCAGGGGATTTGGGACTGGTTAGACTGGGCCTCCAAACTGGGCCCAACGAAAAATGGCTGAATAATGATGCAAATGACCTAATTAATACTCAATTAAACTAATGAACAGAAATTTAAAGCTACAATTAAGCTAAATGACAATTAAAACTAATATAATTCCTAATTAAAACTGATTAGCTCAATTAAAATCTAAACAAAAGATTAAAATCCTAATTAATCTCTAAACTAATGAAACTCTAGTAATCTTATTTAATCTCTAAACTAATGAAACTCTAGTAATCCTATTTAATCTCTAAACTAATGAAACTCTAGTAATTTCTAATAATTCCACTAATAGAAAACTCCACTAATTTCTACTTAAAAAATACCTATTAAAAGAAAATCATTTAAAAACTCTACTTAATATCTATGACAATATTATTTATTCTAAAGTCTATTTAACTTTTTATTAAAACTATTAAGAAAACTATTTAATATCTAAAAATGCATTTATTCCTAAATCTATTATCTAAAATGATGAAAGAATTTCTAAAAAAAAGAAATTAAAACTAAACTATTAAAAACCAATTAATATCTAAAAGCTATTTAAAAATCTATCTAATACCTAGAAAAATCCCTAAAAAATTCTAGAAAATAAGAAAAAAATCTAAAACTACCGAGGAAGCCGATTAAATCGATTAGCGAGCTATATCGAAATAAACGGTAAAAATTCGGACACCGAGAGGTCCTTAAAAACAACAACGAGAGCTGAAAACACCGGGACGAGCACCGATTCTCGAAATGCGTCCTCGCATTGGCCTGAAATGCTATCAGAGGGCTGTGATCCCGATAAGGTCAATCTGACGGGAAAAAATGCAATGTACGCGGTATGCAAATGCGAAATGAAATGAGTCGAAACATGAGCCAAATTGCGATAAGTAGTTGTCATACCCTAAATTTGTCCTACCTTCTTGTAAATATTTTCGCTTTTTGTTTCATGCCGTTTAGACACGTGCCCACCCGAAATTGTACGTTTTTTTTAAAAAAATATTCTTTTTAACCAATTAAAGCGTGACATGTGGCTTAATACAATTTTTGTGAATATTAATTTTCCTTAGTGTTTTAAACTCTTTCTTTTTTTTAAAAAAAAAATGTTACTTATAATTTATTTTCTTTTTAAGTACTTAATATTTGTTTTTGTTTTTAACTTGTCCTATTTATATTTGTTTATGTTTAACTATATTTGCTAATATCTTTATTAGGATTATGCTATCTTTTTCTTAAATTACTAATTTTAATATTAATGAATTTAATAGAAAAGATTGTAACAAAAAAAGAGAGAGAAGCAAAAAGAGAGAGAAGCCGTAATAGCTTTAGGTAGAACCCCCGACAAATAAAACTCATCAACGAAACCGCAAACGTCCTTCTTAACCACTTGCTAACAAGTCTTGAAAAATCAAAGATTAAAACTGTTGCACCCCAAAATTTGACCAACTACTGTCGCACCTCGAAAAATCACATTCGAAAATACGACCCTCGCGCAAAAGGCGCGGAAATGCGGTTCGACAGAGTCGCCACCGAACTTTATTTTTCCCGAATAAACGGGAGAGGAAAATATCGAGAAAACCTCTTAAAAACAAAAAGGATAGGAACAGGGCTGTAGCAACCAAGTTCCGGGTTCGGGAGTCGGTTACGTGAGGGGAAGGTATTAGCACCCCTCACGTCCGTCGTACTCGACGGGAACCTCTTAAGGTAATTGTGGGGAGTGCTGTTTAGGTTTACTTGTTTTCTTCTCGTTGTTTCAGGTAGGATTGGTAGGTTGAAAGGTTAAAGACGATAAGGGAAAATGGGGATGGTTGGAAGATAGGGTGCTCGCCAAGGATTGGGGCCCTTGTGCCTACGTATGCTCATTCGGACGAGAATGAGAAATCAGAGCGTCGTAGTTCGACTATGGGAAAGGATGGGGGAAAACGAAAGATGGATAGAAGTGTGCTCGCCAAGATCATCGCGATCTTGTGCCTACGTATCTTACATTCGGACGAGAATGAAGAATCAGAGCAGTCGTAGTTCGTGGTAACAACCACGAAAAGATGAGGTTGAATGGGTTGGAAGTTGAGTTTGAGATGAAAGGGTGATTGACAAGCAACCCAAGAGCGCGTCTCAAGAGCTTGTCACTCAAGAATTCAAGGAATGCGAGATTCTAAGAACTCAATTCTTTCGGGAATTGACTGAATAAATTGAAGATAAAGAGTTGGATGTTTTGAAATCGAAAGAATAAATTAATAACAACTCGAGAGAGCGCCTCGAGAGTTACTCATTCGAATATCCAAAGAATGCTAGATTCTGAGAATATCCCTCTTTCGTAAGTTTTGGAAATGTTTGTGAAAGGATCGAATCGAAAAATGGCATGCGGGGCCAAAGGAAGTTGACTTGAAGATGGCTCGACGACGTGTCGAGAATTTGATCGAAGATTGAACCGACTTGATGACGTGTCAAGGGTTAAGATAGTGAGAAGCGATATTAGTCCCTGAGGGTGCCCCTAATATCGAAACCACGAGGAGTTGTGAATGTGTGTACGATATGTGGGTTGCGAATGCGTACGAGCATTCGATTTAGGAGAATATTGGAAAATGATTGAGTTTGAAAAAGTCGAAAGGTTGAGTAAATAACAACTCAAAGGGCGTGCCTCGAGAATTATTTACTCGAAGATTCAAGGAATGCTGGATCCCAAGAACCTCCTTTTTTCAGAGTTTTAATCGATAAAGTGTTTTGAAAATAAATTGAGGTGAACGAGGTATGAAAATAATTTGTGAACGTGTGAGAAGTGAGAACGCGAGATTGAGTTTGAAAATATCGATTATTTAATAAATGAGACGTCGGCCCTACAACTAAATAATCGGGGTATCACCGAAATGCTAGATTCCAATAACACCATTTTTATTTGAAAAATATTTGGATGAACAGCGGAAATATCACACAGAATGCTAGATTCCTATGATATTGTTTTGTTCTAAATCGCGTACTAAAATGAAAAGTTGAATGGCATATTTATTTAAGGTGTACATCCCAATAATGTTTGTCCAAAAATTCAAGAAGTGCTAGACTTCAAGAATTTAATTTTTTCATGACTTGATTGAAAAAATAATTTTAATGTTGAAAATAAATTGAATTAGAATTAAGAAAAATAATTAATCAAATTTTGAAAATACATTTTAAAATAGTATAAGATTTTGTTTAAAGAATATTTTGAATTTCTTTTTTTTTTTAAAATAAACTACTTAATACATTAAAAAAGATTTCAACTTAGAAAATGATTTATTAAAATTTTGAAATATATCACACTTGAAAGCAAATTGGGTGTGACAAAAGAATTGTGGAGCCGTCACACACGATGTTCTCCATATTGATACCAAACTGTCAAATCCACGAAGCTGCACATCTAAACATTAGGCAATGTTAATTGAGGCTAATTCACTTAATATCCTCATGGTGCCAAAGATTACCGTACGGTTAATGCTATCACTTTGAAAGAAATTCCTTGACATAAAGTGCACATCATGTTACTCAAAAACCAGTCATTCACGACAGAAGGTTATAGAAAGCTAATATGCATGACTTAGGCACACGATTATACCAATGCATCAACCCAAAAATACTTTAAACCTTAACAAACTAATGACAACAGGATTTATTACAGGAAAATATATGATTGCAGCACATTCAATAATCTATACGTTTGACATATCTAAGCATTGTATTTAATACATTAATATGTAATCCAGAATTTAGACATAACATGAACTAAGCACAACCACAACAATCAGGCATCAAAAGCATACAGAATGCACCCAAAACTCAAGAATAACACATTAACTTACACGACAGACATGGACCTGTAATGAATAGGCAAAGCAGAACACATAGAATTTGTGAAGATTATACCGTAATTTGCAACCGAAATCAAACTGAAAAACATTAAGGACCGCGTCAAGTTGTCGTGACAGGCTTTGGTGAATTGGTGCCTTGAGCTGTTACGGCGAAGTTGCAACTGTGTTGGTGTCAACTTATTGATATTGTAACAGAACTAAAAACATACAAGAACAAAAACAGGATATCCCTAATATATTGAATTTTAACAGAATAGCCTGAATATTAACGACGTCACGTCGTATATTCGGCAAAGTTTTGTAATAACTCAAACATCTACAAAATGCCTTAAAACATAATGATAAATACATCAAGTATTTAGGACGCTGATATACGATCGAACCAAAGAACAAGGATTCGAATTTTTACCGACGCCGACTTTGAACTAAACTCGCATGAACTGAATCAATACACTTTTGAGCTTACGGAGAGGCAACTCGTACCCTTCAATACTTTGTTATAGCCATTGCCATGAGCGTTGCTGCTGCTAATATTGTCATGAAGTCTTTGCCGCAAAATCAAAGCTTACACTGTTATCATGCCACCAACCGGAGCCACGTAAGCTGAGGATGTCGCATTTGTCGTTGTCGTCTTAAGCACTTGTTGGCAAGCTTCAAACACTGCAGGGAACCGACAAGTGAGCTGCTGCTGCTATTAGAATCCATGGTTGTGCAGTAGAAAGCAGGATGTTGCAATGTCACAAAAAGAATGCCATGGAATCCAAATCTTGAGTTAAAACACAACCTGCATAAGAATCTACAACAGACAACAACTCAGACATAACGAAACATAACAGGAACAAATTTACACCGTTTAACGCAAGTGCAGGCTGTGAATCAAATGTGTAAACGAGCTAAGCTGGTTATTGGTTCATGTCGCTGGAAACAGGTTGTGTGAAAACTGTTGCGTGAAGGTTTCTGTTGAGTTCCAACCATTGTTGTCGCGTTGCTACATGTCCACTTGAAAGCTATGCAAAAACTGATTTGAGATTACGGACACGTTGCACATTCAAGTGTTGCCCAAAGTTGTGTTACGGTTGTTGTCGCGTCTGCCGAAAACAAATTCAAACTCGTGCTTTAACCAAGCTTATATTTTCACCAATGGTACCTACAAAAACAACTATAATAACAGATGACAGGGGATTCATTATTTTAGCTGGCAGTATTGTCTTCTTAGTGTTGTTGCAAAATCAGAAGCTTTGACGATGCCGCAATGGTTAATATGCAGCCCCTGATTTGTTCTTGACGTCATTGCTTGCGAAGTTGACATTGCTAAGGAATTTGTTGATACGCTACCCTGTCATAACCCACATATTCCTTGCCTTCCTTTCTATCCCCAAAAGTGAGCCGTGGCTGTTGTTGCAGAAGTTGTTGTTACTTAGAAAACCAAACCGTGCACCAGATTCGATACCTTTTGTTGCACCGGTGGGACCTGCAACCAAACTGCCGTTTCCTGTCATGAATGCTGCGGGGATCACTTGTTGTGGCGTGGCATTCAACTCCATACTCGTTTTTGCGCAATCGACATTCGGTGAAGCCGTAGCTGAGGTGGGTTTATGCACTGGAGATGCAGAGTTGTAGTAGTGTTACAATTGGATGGAACCAGTATTGCCAAACCAAACTCAACCTGCACACAAACAAACGGGACAGCAAATAACACAAAAAATGAAAACGAAAAAAAGAGCTATCCATTCACTCTTCTTGCTTCGTGCTCATCATTATCTCCATAAACTTGTCGCTGTTTGACCGCCTGGGATTGTTGTTGAATATTGTCGGTGCGATATCGTTAGTCCCCTCTTAACCTGTACATAAATAAGCACACCAACAAGCAATACGAGAAACCAAAACAAAGATTGAAATTAAATAGAGCGATCCTAGCATATTCATGACCCATGCTCCCTTTCTTGGATGAATCCGCAACATGTTACGTACTGATGTTCATCAGTAGAACATAGCACCATCGATTCACATACAACAGTGGGTAATAGCTGCAGGAGCTTGTCGGCGAAGCCGCTTTCTTTCCAAGTTAAGGTTATTGAAGTTTGTTGTGAAGTCTTTGCCGCAGAACCGAAGCTTACACTCCTGTCATGCCACCGACTGGAGCCACGCAAGCCGGGGATGTCGCATCCTAGCGTGTAGCTCCCGTCGTTCCGTGTTGCTGCAGTTGTGACCATGTTATTGTTGGTGTTTGAATCGAACCAATGTCATTAATTCCTCCTCAACCTGCAAGCAAACAAAAGGAGCAGCAAACAATGCCAAAGTTGCAGAAATGAAAATAAATAAAGAGATAGACCTATACAACCCATTCTCCACCCTCTTTGCCTCCGTAAACTCGAAACCAAACTTTAACCAGCTACCATACTTCTTAAGCCGGTGTTGCAGCGTGTATTGGTGTCAAGACTCTGTGAGCATTCTTCACGTGTAGGTTCAACCCCAGAAACAAGCCCTTTTTTGCTCGTCCCTACGAAGCCAACATCAACCTTCTGCTTCCGCCCATCAGAACTCGAAACCTGTATAATATGTATACCAAAAGCACCAGCCCAAAACATCTTTTGCGAGTGTGACAATAGTTAGAAATCTCGACAGGTATAACATAAGTTCCTGACAAACAAAACTTACACCAGTCGGCAGTGAAACAGCACCAACCTTATTCATGGTGTACACAAGTTACAATAAACGAAATATGAGATGAAAACACAAGAAAAATGATAAACATGATTCTCAACAGAAATAAGAACAAAAAACAACTACACAACTCGAAAACCTATCTACCACAAAAAAGAAGTCATTGAAACACGAGAACTATGGGAACTGTACCAATATACTTACGATGCAGAAATGTCGTTGGCGTTGGCAAAGTGAATCGCGGCGGAGACAGACACACCTTCGTCGCAAAGCTTACTTCAACTTAGAACATCAACGGTAAGGGCGAGTGTTAGTTTCTTGTGAGATTTGGCAGAATAATGTGGTTAGTGGAGAAGGATGATGAAGACGAAGGCGGAGGTGGCGATTTCGTTTGTGGGGTTTTGGGAGAAAGGGATCGCGGCGCCGTTTTAAGGTTGCGAATGGGAAGGAAGGCGATGAATCGGTGGCCTTTAATGGCGGATTTGAGAGAGGAAGATGTTAACGTTTGATGATGGTGAAGGTTCGGAGATGACAGCGTTTGCGAGAATTGGGGAAAAATGGTGAACAGTGTATTAGGGTTTTTGGAAGAATGTCGAACAGTGAATTAGGGTTCAATTTTGGGGCGGCCGTTTTAGGTCCAATGAACAGTAGATTCCCCCCATTCTTAGGGTTTCCGTTAAGAGTGACCTCCCCTTTAAGGACCAACCTCAGCACCAGACCTAACGGGCCGTAAATGGGCCTCCCCCCTAACTTGCTTCTCTCTCTTTTTTTGTTATAATCTTTTCTATTAAATTCATTAATATTAAAATTAGTAATTTAAGAAAAAGATAGCATAATCCTAATAAAGATATTAGCAAATATAGTTAAACATAAACAAATATAAATAGGACAAGTTAAAAACAAAAACAAATATTAAGTACTTAAAAAGAAAATAAATTATAAGTAACATTTAAAAAAAAAAAAAGAAAGAGTTTAAAACACTAAGGAAAATTAATATTCACAAAAATTGTATTAAGCCACGTGTCACGCTTTAATTGGTTAAAATGAATATTTTTTTTAAAAAAACGTCCAATTTCGGGTGGGCACGTGTCTAAACGGCATGAAACAAAAAGCAAAAATATTTACAAGAAGGTAGGACAAATTTAGGGTATGACATAAACCCATCGACATCCCACTGTAGTTTTTTTCTGAAGGTGGAGCAACAATGTTCCAAATATTATTTGAATGCAACGCAACCATTTATTCCACCATCGCTTGATGCCAAATAGGATTAGGATGATGAGATTAAATACCTTTTCATAATGCTATTGGAAGGTCAAGTATAACTGACGTAACTGGAGGAGCATTTGGAGCATGAGATGGTGTTGGTGGATCAATATCAACTATAACCTTCAACGGATGGTGTGTCTGTTACTGGTAGACCTGCAATGGACGTGTAATGGGTGTGAGGATGATGGAAGAGGTATCTTGAACATATTAAGTATAATGCTCACCGAGTGAACAGAGGTAGAAAAGAGTGACGTACTTTCAATGAATGTAACATCAGAGGAAACAATATATTGTTGATGTTGGGGAAAAAACAATGATATCCTTTTTGTTATACGTGAGTAGCCTAGAAAGATACATTTTAGGGATTTGGAAGAAAGTCTATCTTTAGATGAACTGAGGTCATGAACAAAGTTTCTGCAACTAAAGATGCGAAGAGGAATGAGGGTAGAGTTCATATTATGGATTCAAGATAGAGTATGAAATATAATCTTGAAGGACCGATGATGGAACTCAGTTGATAAGGTGACAGGTTGTGAGGAGATAATCACCCCAAAAATGAGAGGGTACATTTTGGTGAAGTAAAAGAGTCTGCACGGTTTCAACTAAATGACAATTCTTCTGTTCATCGACACCGTTTTGTTGTGGTGTATGAGGACATGATTGAAGGTGAGAAAATACTTAGAAGGGGGGTTGAATAAGTATGAAGATAAAATCTTAGAAGTAAAAACTCAAATATTTTTATCCTGGTTCGTTGAACTCAACTACTCCAGTCCACCCTTTCTAGAGTGATTTTCCTTTCTCAAGCAAAGACTTAATCCACTATTTAATCAACTGATTACAATAGTAAGCACTAAGAACACTTGTTCAAAGTCTTCTCAAGAACTAATGATCCTAACTAGATCTTCTTAAGGTTTTCTTACAATCAAATGTAATAATAAATACAAGTGTTAAAATGCTTCTAATAAAGCTTTATCACAACTGTGATTTTTCACTTAAGATTAAGAACAATGAAATAATTCTATCAAGAATATATGAGTTGTATGAAATCTTTGATAATGAATTCTTTTCAAGTGTTTCGTCCACTAAAGAAGATGAGTGGATACTTGCTTTTATAGGCACAGTGATCCAAGAGTTTTTCACGTTGAGAAGAGTGTACCAAAAGGTCTGAGCCTTTTTGTCTTCACATCAAGTGACCTTTCTTAGAAGAAGAAAGCACAGAGAAATCCTTTTTGTCTGTGTTCTTGTGTCTAGCATAAATAAGGAAAGAGTCGTTTGGAAATGCCAACGGACATAATCTTTGAATTCTTCTTCAACAATTTTCAGCAAGAATCATCAGAGTCTAATTTGGTCAGAGCCTTCTGATATTCATCAGAGTTTTGCTGAATCAGAGTCTTTGCAGCAAGTGTGCTTTTAGCGTATATAAGTTCAGAGCAGAGTTTTGGGTCAGATCCTCAGTACTGGTAGTGTTAGTACTATCAGAGTCTTCTGAAGTAACTATGCTTAAAAACTCTTCATACAGAATTCTTCATTGGCTCAGATGCTTCTGGCTTGCTTCAGATTCTTCTGGAGCTTCTGCTTCAGATCCTTCTGGAGGCAACGCTTAGGATCTTCTGATGGCAGCATTCAGAATCTTCTAAGGAATGCTTCTAACACTTCAGAGCCTGTATATTTCTTATGTTCAGATCTGATTTACTTCTGGAGTGATATTTACTTTAATATCTGCAGCAAACATTCTTAAGCAAATTTTAGAGTACATAATTCTTAACTACAAAATTTCATAATAGTTATCATCAAAACATAGAGATATTATTAAGAACCAATCTGTGTTCTAACAATCTCCCCCTTTTTGATGATGACAAAAACATCAGAAATTTTGTTTAATAATAGAGAGAATAATTATAACTCCTCCTGAGATGATGAATCTCCCCCTGAATTAAATATTAATAAGGAATAGAAACTTCCCTTTTTGTCTTGAGTATTCTTTTCAGAGTTAGAGCTTGATTGTTCTAAACATTTGATCTTGCATGTTTCAGAGTCAGAGTCTGATAAGTTAAATGTGATCTGGGAGTCTCAGAGTTTCTTTTAAAGAGTATATCAGATTTATCAATTGTTCTGAAACACTCATATTTTACGTTAGATAAAATTGATATGTCTGAAGTTTCATTCTGGTAGAGTTTAATTAAACAGTTCAGATCTATTTTCTCCCCCTTTTTTGTCATAAGCAAAAAGTAAGAACTTTAAAACGACAAATAAAAGGAAAAACGGACAAGGTAAAGTATGTAGAGAAAACATTGAATCATTCATTCATTCAGAGCAAATAATACAAACATCAGAAAAGATTCAAGTACATGTGCAAACATCAGATAAAAAATAAACTAAGATTGTTTTGACAAAATCATCTTCAACAGATCAGTGATCTCAGAGGAGGACTGTTCTTGTTTTGACATCCACTTAGCCATGGTTTCATTCTTCTGATCTTGTTTGGACATCCACTGAGCCATGTCTTCAGACTTCTTATCTTGCTTAGCCATCCATGACTTAATCTCTGATTGACCAGCTTCTAGAACTGCAATCTTATCTTTAAGATCTGGATACTCTTTCTTGATCTCAGATGAAGAGGGTGGGGCAGATTCTGAAGCATGAACAAAGTCAATTTCCATAGGGGATTTCGAGTCAGGAGCAGCAAATCCAGAGGGATGTTCTACTAGAGTCATAGCCAGAGAGTTGTCTTCAGATGCATATTCATCATTCACTTCTGTATTACACACTTCAGATGATGAAGGAGCATCTTTAATAAGCAATGGTGCAGATCTTTTAAAAGTCCAGAACAAACTTCTAGTAGTTTCAGAAAATCTGAGCTTCGCATCATCAAAACATACGTTCTTCAGATTTGATGCTACAGTATTGAATCTATTGATGAAGCTATTCCAAATAGCATCAAATTCATTTGTATCCATTGTTGATAAACACTTCCTCTGTACAGAGCCTAAATACATCTTTATTTCTTTCAAAAAACTTGTAAATAAATGATCAACATTTAACCTAGGTTTTGGGATTAGAAAAGTTTCCAATGTGACTGGCTTGGGTTGGGGTGAAGGTGGAATGGTGAATTTTGGAATGGTGATAAGAGGACGAGGGTAGAAGGGTATGGATGGAGGATCAGATGAAATGGCAGTTTTTGATCTGGTTAAAGCATTCAACATATATGTGTCGCGGTGAAATTTGGATATCAAACTATTGATTAGTTTGAATCGTTAATTCAATTTGCAACCGAACTTAGATTTGTCCAAAGGAAGGGATAAAGGTCGAAATTCCCACAATGCAATGCAAATGCAAGCTAGAGAGTTATAGGTTCGGGGGTTGGTTAAACTTAGGGAAGGTATTAACATCCTAAGTTTCTGTAGTACTCTACAGGAACCTCTTGTTTTATGTTTGTTTATTGCTAAGTGTTTATCTGCTTAAGGTTGAAAGACCTAGGGGTTTATTTCTAAGTATACTCGATAAGATGTCGCATCTTATGCCTACATATCCTTACGGGAGTGGAATCAGAGTATTTGTAGTTCCCCTAAAGGGTTTGAGGAGTTCTTTGACTGTGGTCAAAGTTCCTACGGGTTTAGGGTAGTTGTTTTGACTGGGTTTAGGAGAAGAGATGAGTCTTCATGTTAAGGGAGAGATAACCACCACAAATGTAAGGGGGTTGTAGGAAAATAGTCTTTGCATCGTCTTAAGAAAAAGGCTTAAGTACTCGGATTGTTTGACGAGTATGCCAAAGGAACAACCAAAGGAACAACCAAAGGAATCTCAATAGCTTCCCAGTTGCTCAAGGCAGCGTTGCAATGATACACTAACTGTTCAAGGTCTTTATCTTTAAAATCTTCTTCCACAATATGACTTGGAAACCTCCACTGACGAATACTTCTTGTATAGTCTTCGGGCGTCCCTTGTCATGTGTCGGTGCTTCATCATGAGTTGGTTTGTAACCCAACCCTTGGCGATCCATTTTTGTCTTTACTTCGATAACTTCTCCCCAACCTGCAGGAGTGCCTTCTTCCAGTGTAGATTTGATGCTCCGAGCGGATGCAAAAGACGGACCACTCTTAGCCACTATTTCTTCCAACATCACCGCATTAGCTATCTCGAGTGCTTGAAAGGAAGTTTCTAACGCGCCCTCATCTGCTTCAATATACCTGAATGACGACAGATTGCTCACCATTAGGTCTTCTTCACCATGTATAATCACTAACTTATCATTCACAACAAATTTCATTCTCTGATGTAAGGTGGAAGTCACTGCCCCTGCTGCGTGAATCCACGGTCGTCCCAACAAACAACTATAAGCTGGGTTAATGTCCATGACTTGGAATGTAATATTGAACACATGAGGTCCGATCATGATTGGCAATTCTACCTCTCCAAGAACTGTTCTTCTTGAACCATCAAAAGCTTTTACAATCAAAGATGTCGGTCTCATTTTTACCCCTGCATATGCTAACCTTGCGAGCGACCTTGCGGGCAATACATTCAATGAGGATCCAGTATCGACTAATACTCGTGCCATTGTATCTTCTTGGCACCTGATAGATATGTGCAATGCACGGTTGCGATTGTGTCCTTCATTTGGCAACTCTGCATCACTAAAGCTCAGGGTGTTACAGGTTGTAATGTTGGTTATTACTGAATCAAATTGTCCGAGAGTTATGTCTTTTGTCACATGTGCCTGCCTCAATACCTTTTGCAGAGCCTCTCTGTGAGCTGGAGAGTTCATCAAGAGAGACAAGATCGAAATCTTTGATGGGGTTTGGTGAATCTGATCGATAACCCTGTAATCACTTTTCCGAATAATCCTTAAGAATTCCTCGTCGTCTCCCTCAGTACTTGGTACCTTTTTTTCTCTTGTCGGAGCAGGGATAACCTCTTTTGGAGCGGCTACTGTTATCTTTGGCTGATAGACTCGGCCACTACGGGTCATTTTGCTGGTACCTGCAATGTTTGTTACGTCCACTTGGTCGTCTTTCACTGTCTCTTTCTTACTAAACTTCCCGGATCCTCGGTCTATCACAGTCATGTCATACTTACATGGAACGACCTTTGTGTTTTTGAAAGGAAACGGTCTTGGTTTCTGAATAATAACCGGTTGAGGTTGATTGATAGCCGACTTGTTGAAAACAGGCTTCACACTTTTGTTGGTCATTTTAAACACTGGACCTTTCTCACCTTTCTTTGGTAAATTAAAAACAGGCTCAATTACTGAGACTTCTTCTTTCCTCACCTTACTACACACTTGTAACACTCCATCATCACTCAATCTTTGTATATCTCTTCGTACCTCGTCACACCTTCTAGGATCACGAGAACATTCTTTACAATCATTATGGGTATCTTCTATCAATCCTGCTTTTAGTAGTTTCCCGTGAAGTAACCTCAACGGGGTTTTGATCTCTGACACACCTCGGACCATCCTTTCATCCGACACTTCTTCTACCGCATTAACCCCTCCATGATTCGGCAATGGATTACTTTTAACATTTGGGGGTGCATCATTAAAAGACAAGACCTTCTTTTCCATCAACTCCCTGACAAGATGTTTTAAAGCAAGACAACCTTCTAAATCATGACCGGCAGCGCCTTCGTGAAAGGCACAATGAGCATTTGGATTATAATGAGGAGATGTAGTGTCTAGATTTAATGTTCGTGTTGTTACCAATCCCTGCTGCACTAAGGAGGGGTACAACTCTGTGTAAGTCATCGGTATCTGAGGAAGTGAAGGTTTTGTTGCTGGCCTCAGATTCTGGTAGTTCTGTCTGGGTGCCTGAGCTCTAGGCTGATGATGTTGTTGATAGGGTGGAGCGTTAGACGCTCGTTGATACCCTTGTTGAATTGGCTGATATACAGGTGCTGACTGCATTGTCTGATAACTGGGAACAGGATGACTGAAAGCCGGAGTTACTACTGCCACATATGGCTGTTGGGCATACTGCAACGGATACATTGGTCGTTGTTGCTGGGATTGCTGAACATAACTCATCTGAGGCTGCTGAACAAAGCCTTGCTGAGGTTGTTGAACATAATTCTGCCGATACTGTTGGTAAGGTGGTCTCCAGGTGCGACTCTTTCTTCCCATGGTCACTGCATTTGTCTCCCCTTCCTTCTTTTTATGAAAATTACTGCTGAGTTTCTTGACATTGTTGTTACCAGAACAGCTGGAACCACTAGCCACCTTTCCATTCTTTATTCCTAACTCCACTCTCACCCCCACTGCTACTATATCAGAAAAACTTGCGGTTACACTACTGATCATCTTCTCATAAAATTACGGTCTCACCGTATTGACGAACCAATCTGTTAACTCTTTCTCACTCAAAGGAGGTTCTACCTGGGAGGCAGTTTCCCTCCACCTTTGTGCATACTCTTTGAAAGATTATGAACTCTTCTGTGACATACTCAGTAACTGTCTTCTATCAGGGGTTAAATCCATGTTGTACTTGTAATGTTTCACAAAAGCATCGGCCACGTCTTGGAAACTATGAATACGAGACTGATCTAAGCCCAAATACCATTTAGCAGGAGCTCCTTTCAAACTATCTTGGAAACAGTGAATCATCAATTTGTCATCTTCCACGTGAGCGGCCATTCTTCGGTAATACATAATCAGAATTGTCCGAGGAAAAGTAGCCCCAAAATACTGATCAAAATTGGGAACTTTGAATTTTGGCGGAATTACCAATCTAGACACCAAGCACATATCTCTGGCATCAGTACCAAAGATGTCATTTCCTTCCATTGCTCTGACTTTCCTGCCGATAGTCTATATACTTTCTTTCAACTTATCATGTTGTCTGCTCTCTTCTTCATACCCATCAAGACCTTCGTACACTGGTGGAGGATTATGAAAAACAGGGCGCGCTTGAGTCTGAACAGAAGGCTGAGTGTAAGTAGGAATAGCTTGAGGAACTTTTGGCCCTAAAGGAACTGCTTGTTGATTGACTACTGGTGGAGGTACAAAACCAGGTGATAATCCATATGGGGGAACATTTGCAACAGTGACTACCGTTGGGATCGGCTCTACAGCTATGCTAGTGATTTCAGAAACAACAGTGGCTTGAGTGTCCAACTTTGCATGAATGACTTGTAGGGCTTCCATGATCTTCCCCATGCCTCCTCGTAGCTCTCCAAGTTCATTATCAATCCTGTCCACATCCAAATTCTGTCCTTCCATTCTTAGGCGAGCTTGGGCTCGGGTGTTGTATCAGTGTTGAGGATTCAGTGTGATTCTTTCTGGAGACAAGACAGCGAGATGAGACACAACACAAGAACATGCACATGTGATACTTATGAATGCAAAATACAACAATGCAAAATTGATCACTCAAGGAATCCAAAGAAATATTTGCAAAAATTATAACAATGGGGAAATAAGCAAATTCAAAAGTCTTCATAGATTAACGATTGAGAGTTTTACAACAATGATTCTGAAACTGAAATACAAGTCTTTAATATAGATACATGATGAAATAAAACGGAAAATAAAAGGATTTTAGGTCTTCTGGTTGGATGGCCCTTCGTCTTCTGGCTGAATTCTCCTTCCCCCTTGACGGATCACCTCTTGAAGTTCTTCCTTCTCTTGCATAGCCTTGAAATACTTATCCCTCCAAGTCTTTCCTTCTTTTTCAGCTTTTGCCAAAGCCGCTTTCAATTCTTCTACGAGAGTAGGTTTGGGTGAGTCAGGCTCAAAACGAGTATAGAACATCTTCAACGCTGCTTCTTTTACCCATAATAAGTAAGATTCTGAAACAGTAGTGTCGTGGTAACTTATGGCAGTTACTCCCCTCGTGTGGACATAACGCCAAGCATACGCAATTCGAGCCCTGTAAGCGGGATTCTTCCCCTCTTCAATGTAAAAGCTTCTCAAAAAGTCTGGGTCTGGTTCATCCTCCATTGAGTGCCCCAACTGTCGACGAGCCAGGATAGGATTATAGCTGATGCAACCATCAATGCTGATAAGCGGTACATTCGGGAACTCTCCACAGCTTTGGATCATGGCAATCCTTCCATACATAGAGCCCACGAGAGCCCATTTTGGCAAGTGCGAAATAAACCACTTGTGTAGGAGAACGGTGCAACACTCAATCCGTCCAACTCCATAACGGTTCCTACGGTGGATGGTAAAGTACATATCAGCCAACAAGGTAGGTACATGATTTTTGATTAAGAACAAGTTGATAGCATTTGCGTCCATAAAATCATTAGCAGTCGGGAACAGGAACAGTCCGTAGATTAGTAAAATCAGGATGGCCTTAAATGCATCAATATTCTTTGACAAGGCATAGCTTTGAGCTTTTTCATACAAGAACATAGCTGGAAATCCATACAACCCTCCCTTAGCAATCATATGAGATCGTACCTCGTCCACCTCCAAATACGCGGCCTCTGCAACTGCTCTTTCATTAGGAGTCCCTTCTCTTCCAGAAAATGGTCTAGGAGTGACGTCTACTCCCATCAGGGCGGAATATTCTTCCAAGTTTGGTAGCAACTGATAATCTGGAAAGGTGAAACAGTGATAGGTTGAATCATAGAACTGCACGAGTGCGGACAATATCTCTTCATATACTTGAACTTCAGGCAAAGATAACATATTCCCATACTTCTCTCTGAATGCCTCGGGGTCTTCTACTAAACTTCCCATTTTCTTCAAGTTCTCCAATTTTGGTCTTTGGAACATAACCTCTGCTTTCTTTCCAGAATCCATCCTATAATATCTGCAAAACAAACTTTAGTTCCTTGAATGATTAATTAATGAGAATGCAAATGCAAAGGTTTCATGGAACTCAGATCAAAATTTCATTTCATTGATTTTCAAGATTTGAATTACAAAATATCTAGTACATTTTACAAAAAGTCCTAAGGTTGACAGTATTCTAAATAAAAGTCCTTTTTTGCTTTGAGCTTCTTGATTTCTTCTTCCATCTGAGTCTTCTCAAGAATGAGTTTGTCCACGACTAGCTTCCATGGAGTTGGCTGAGAGCTGGAAGGAAATAAACCTTCCTGTGTCTTCCTCTTCTTACAAGCAATCCTTTCTTCATCCTTTGACTGGAGTTGTCTATGGAGTTCATCATTCTCTTCCATGGCCACTTGGTATTTGTACCTCCAGGCTACTTCAGTTTGTTGTGATTTCCTCAAAGCAATCTTCAACTTCTCCTCTTTAGACATAAAGATCATCGGGGGTTCCTCTTTCAACACCATGGGTTTCTGCTGAGGATAAGGCATTTTCAACTGAATAGCTCTCTTTCGGACCCATTGGAGATAAGGCTCGAGAGAGACGCAATTAGATTTCCCTAAGGCTTCCTTTCCTTTCTTATGCACCTGACCCCAAGCTTTTAGAATTTCTCCTTTTAATTCTGAACTTCCCTTAAAGAAAATATTCTCCACATGAGCGCTATTTGGTTTGTCCTTCAACGGATATCCAAGCTGACGGCGAGCGAGAACAGGGTTATAACTGATTCCTCCATTTGTACCAAGAAGAGGTACGTTACCAAAACTTCCACAACTATCAATGATCTTAATCCCATCGTAATTACGGCTGTACCAATCAATATCAGAGTGAGTAAGAGCCATGACCTTCTAAGACCACCAACCTTCCTTCCAAAAAGCATGAGCTTTAGGTAAGTGAGAAATAAACCACTTGTATAACAAAGGGACACAACAGATAACCATTCCTCCTTTATGAAAATTCCTCAAGTGAACAGAATGATATGCGTCAGCTAGTAAAGTAGGCACAGGGTTTTTCTTCAAGAAAATCTTAATGGCGTTGAGATCCACAAAATTATCAAAACTTGGAAACAAGAAAATCCCATAAATGAGCAAGGCAAAGATAGCTTCGAATGCATCCATACTCAAATGATCAGCATAGTATTGTGCTTTCCCAACCAAGAACTCGGCAGTCAAACCAAATACTCCTCCTTTAGTAACCATATTTTTCTGAATATCCATCAATTCTAAACGTGTAGCTTTAGCAATTTCTTCTTCCTTAGGGTCCTTCTCCATGATTGAAAAAGGAGAGTCTTCAAGGATAGGCAAACCAATCAAGCAAGAGTATTCCTCAAGTGTAGGTACCAGCTGATAATCAGGAAAAGTGAAACAATGATAGAGTGGGTCATAAAACTGGAGAAGTATGGAGAGAAGACCCAAATCCATCTTCCTTTTTACCCTCAACAATGACAATAAGTTCCCATACCTGCTCTTGAATCCTTCTAAATCTGTTATCAAAGTGCTCAACCTTTCTATGTCATCCAAGTTAGGATTTTTCTAAGTGTACTTCATAGTTTTCTTTTTTCTACTATCCATGAGGATCCTAATGTTTACAAACAAAATCTGAGTTCCATGAAACTTTTATGATATGAATGCATGAATGCATGAATGCACAAACACATATAAGCACAGATATACATATACACATTGGTACACAGACAAAGGTTTTGGTTTGGAAAGCATGAGTATGGAGTCAAGGTCTACCCACCCCAAAGGTATGTACTAAGGCTTTCAAAATCTACAGAACAAGGTTCTAAAAGAGCTCCCAGAGTCCTCGACCCATCTTTCGGATATTATCAATTTCCCAAATACTTGGTGGTCGATAATATTCTCAAGAGAGTCTCGTCCAAGTGTTGTATCGCGTATCAACTATTTTGGAATTACTTCCTTATAGTTATTGCACTACATCCTAATAAAGCCATAGTGGGAAAAAGGTAATCTAAAGGTCCTCAGTATCACGGGCTCCCATGTAGAAAGTAGCATTGTTTTCACGAATACTCGATCAACAATACTAACTCTCAGAAAGGCCTCTACTGAGCGGTGGTTTTCTCAAGTCAACTTGGTCGGGAATCAACTCCCTATAAGTCTCTTTGAATATACCACCATCCTATCATAAGTACGCTCAAACACGGGTATAATGTTATCTCATCACTCAAAGTTCCCAAGATCCAACAGGGCACATATGTACATATTTACAAGTATTCACAAATAAGCAAGTAATCAAACAAGATAGGCTAAACCCTCAAGGCAATAAAAATTATCCAATTACCTTCCCCAGTGAAGTCGTCATTTCTGTTGCGGTGAAAATTGGATATCAAGCTATTAAATTAACTTGAATCTTAATTCTTTTACAACCGAACTTTATTTTATCCAAAGGAAAGGTCTAAAGAAAGAAAAACCTTTTTCGCGATGTAACGGCAACGCTTAAGAGATTCGGGGATCGGGGGTTGGTTATACCTAGGGAAGGTGTTAGCACCCTAAGCATCTGTAGTACTCTACATGAACCTTTTGTTTGATTGCTTGCGAAGTTTGTGAGTATGTACTATGGATTGGGATTAAGTAAAGTTGAAACCTAAAGTTATATACACTAAGTTTGCTCGCAAAGACATCGCATCTCCTGCCTACGTATCCTAACTAGGATAGAATCAGAGCAATCGTAGTTCACCTCACAAGGGATAAAGAACACTTGATTATGATCAAGGTTCAAGGGGAACAAACATGACAATGTTTGTGTGGAGTTTGACAAAACTCCCTATTCTAATTGTAATATTCAAGGGGGAAGTAAGAAATCATGACGATGATTCTTACATAGAGTTGACGAACTCTATCCTAGGGTTCTAGTTGAAGAACACTCCTAGTACGGGTGGGTCTTTTAGACTTAAAGCAAAGTCTAATGGTTACTAAACTAAGGTTGAAGTGACTTAAATAAGTCAAGGAAATGGGTGAATGAGTTATCCATGACACAAGGGTCACTGGAAAGATCCTTTCCTTTGGAGGGGGATATGCAACTTTGGATGAGAGTTAACAAACTTCATCACTTGGGGGAGAGAAAATTTTGAACAAGATAACAACATAATAAATATACATCCATGGTGACAACCATTAAGTGAGCATGTGAAATTATAAAAATGAAAATGCATTGATGACAATCAAAGCAGTTGGTTAAGCAGGAATTGTGACAGTCAAGCTTCAGTGTATTTAGCAGATGAAGTAAAATGAACATGGTAACAACCAAAGATAAAATCCTAACATGTTAACTAACATTTAAGAGCATGAATGCAAACAAGTATCACAAATAATCACAAGTATATCAAAGGAAAATTCATCTGCATACGCGAAAACAATCACAGAACGTACATAACTTGCACATAGTCAAAAGTGAAGGTGAGAAAATTACTTAGAGGGGGGGTTGAATAAGTAAGACAAATAATCAAAGATTTAAACAAAGTTATTTTTATCCTGGTTCGTTGAACTCAACTACTCCAGTCCACCCTCTCAAGAGTGATTTGCCTTTCTCAGTCAAGAACTTAATCCACTATTTAATCAAACAGATTACAATAGTAACACCTAAGAACAACTGTTCTTAGTCTTCTCAAGAGCTACTGATCCCAACTGGATCCTCTTAAGGAAAACCTTTTACAAACAATGTAAAACAATTACAAGAGTAAGAATGCTTCTAAAAAGCTGTTATCACAACTGTGATATTTCTCTTAAGTTAAGAACAATGTTATAGCAAAATAAAATTATAAGAGCTTTGAGAGTTTTGCTTTGATGAGAGATTTTTGCAAGTGATTCGTTGCTGAAGAAGATGGAGTGGACTTCTTTATATAGGCACTTAGATCCATGAAGTCTTCTCAACATTGAAGGTTGTGCTGAAAAGCCTGGAGCCTTTTGTCTTTACATTGGAGGCTGTGCTGAAAAAGCCTGATGCCTTTTGTCTTCACTTTGCAGAAACTTTCCTTAGAATGGAATGCACAGATAAAACCTTTTTGTCTGTGTTCTTGTGTCTAGCACAGAAGAGGAAAGAGCTGTTGAGATATGCCAACGTACATATTTAAATCTTCTTCACTAAATAAGTTCAGCTTTCAACATTAGAGTCTGAATCTTCAGAATCTCCAGAGTAGAGATCTTCTGGATCTTCAGAGTCTTGGATGTTCTTCAGATTGAGCTGAATCAGAGTATGTGCAGCTTGTGTGCTTGAGCGTGTAAATCTATCAGAGCAGAGTCTTCTATATCAGATTCTCAATACTTAAGCAGCACAGTATCATCAGAGTCTTCTGATGACTAAGCTTCTGATCTCTCAGAGTCTTCTATTCTTTAGAGGCTCCTGCTTCAGAATCTTCAGTAGACAACATTCAGATTCTTCTGGGAGCAGCGTTCAGATCTTCATTTAAGATGCTCTTGAACCTTTGAAGCCTTTCATAATATCATTGTTCAGATCCAAATTTTCTCCTTTAAGAATATTTTCTTTAGTACCTGTAGCAAATAGTCTAGAACAAATTTAGAGTATATAATTCTTGAATACAAAATTCATAAGTGTTATCATCAAAACATAGAGATATAACTAAGATACAATCTGTGTTCTTACAAAAAGAGATGGAAAAATTAGGCAAACATGAAAATAAAAACTATGACATGAAAGTAGACATCAAGATGAACAAAATGAAAAAATAATGGGTGTAAAATGATTAAAATTGAGAGAGATATGGATTTTCAAAGATGGGATGAAAAATGACAAAATTTAACAAAAGGGTTGCCCTCCTCAGGGGTCGAACCCAGGTATGCAAGGTAAGAGGCGCTTAAGTGACAAGGTGACTACCAATAGGGTGGCTATACATCCGTTTGTAAATGCCACCCCATAAATATATATGGGATACTCTTATGAAATTCTGGGCAACAAAAAAAACACACAAACTCAATGATTTGCATTTTGATCATAACTCAGTCAATTTTCCCTAGATTTTGACAAAATTTTAGTGTAAACTGACTAGAATTTCATGAGGAACAAGATAGAACTTTTAGTTTTTTGAGATTATTCCTCCATTTTAAAACCCGATAGTACTTGCTTTTTGAAAGTTTTGATGCATTTTGATGTGAATCTCATGTTACAGCCAGTTTCAGTCCAAAGTAATCATGCACACATACCACATAAATGATAATGAATGAGTTCATGCAAGAGTTTAGAGTTCAAATCATGCTGTGATGAAAATGGATTGTCAAGTTGCCACTTTGTCATGAATGATATGCAAGCTGATATGCAATTCTGTTTCTAGGCATATATTGGTCAAACTAAACACATACACACATCAAATACATGATATAGGATGAAAATGGTCACAAGTTGAGGCTCCAAACAAACTGTGGTAAAACATGACATTAAAAATGCAAGTTTGTGCTTGTGAAGTGCATGAAAATTTTCATTTTCAATTCAAAACATTTCCAGGTCAACTTAAACATCCACACATCACATATACATGGTATTGAATGGACTCAAACACAAATTGAAGCAAAAAAGAAACTGTCATGAAAAATGGTTCTTGAGTTGCAAATTGTGCTTTGTGAAATGCATGATGATGAGCAATTTCAATTCCAGACATGTCCAAATCACACCAATCAGACACACACAACACATACATGATATTAAATGGATTTGATCACAAAATGAGGCCTAAGTCAGACTGGTGTGGAAGAATGTGTTCAAAGTGCAAATGTGTATGTGTGAAGATGCACGATGATATGAAATTTAAGTTCTGTGCATATTCAGGCCAAGTGGTCATACATACACCATACATATGTGATATTGAATGATTAAAACACAATTTTGAGGTCAAACCAAAGCTGTCATGGAAAGTGGTACTCAAACTGCAATTTTGTCATAAATGTGATGCATAATGGTGTTCAGTTTTGGTTCTAAGCACATATTGACTAATTGACTTATGCAAACAGTTTATATACATATAGGTGAGTGTGTCCAAGCAACAAAATGAACCAAAACAGTCTGTTATGAGAAAATGATATGCAAGTTGTGATGTTATGCTTTGTACATTCATGAAAATACTCAAATCATTTTCTGACCATTTTTTACCCAAAACAGTTACCCACACAAGTCATAAATGCACAAATGGATGATTCTAAACTCAAACTTGAGCATGTTCAGGTCTGCAATCCAAACTGGTATGGTTATGGCAATAAAAATGCAAAAATGTGGCATTCTAAGAATGAACATACACACCAAATGAAAATAGCTCAAACTAAGCATACATACACAACATATTCATGTTTTTAAAAGTGATCCAACTCAATAAGCAGAAATTTTCCAACCATGAAAAGTTTTGACACAAAACATACAAATGACACCTTTTCCACACAATGAACTCAAAATGCCAAATCATGAAATCATGGTGCAAAGCAAGAATGGAATGTCTACATACCTCTAGTAGACTGTGTTGAGCAGATTAAAATATCAAGAAACCCAGAGGAACTTCAAATGCACCTAGCTTTGGGAGATTTCTTCTTTGTGAAGCAAGGAAGCAAACTTTGAGACAGTTGGAGAAATAAACTCCACCAATGATCTTTAACACTTTAGACAGTTGAGAAATGATATATGAGAGGTGTTTGAGTGGTTATAACACCAAGAAAACGCATAGAACAAGTTTTGGCAGATTTTATGGCTTTTGGTCAAAGTAACTTGGTATGAAAGTTGACTTTTTGAATGGTGAGGTTTTTGAATGGTTTAAGGTCTTGGAAACCTTCTATATCATATTTAGAGATTGTGTGGATGATTTTTGGGGGTGTTTGAATATAGAGAAATGAGTTTGGCAGCAACTGTACCAAGACAGATTTTTGACACTTTTGGCAATTTTGTGATTTTGTGGTTTTTGGAATAAGGTGTGAAAAAGTGAGAGCTTTGTTTTTATATAGTTTTTAGAATCAATCTTGTGTATGAAATGAAGTGATGAGGGCTCCCTTTTATAGGAAAATGAAGAGAGGAGACATATTTGGAGATTTCTTCACATGGAAGAAAGGTTTGACACTTTTGGATCAAACCTCCACAAAGGGGTTTCCTTGGCTGATAGGTAAGCCCAATAGTCAAGCAAAATGATGAGTTTGAAGTGGCTAAATGCAGGCTAGAAGGTGTAGGCTTGTGGCTGGTTCAGATTCACTTTTCCACGTCATGCTTGCCTTATGATTTCAAATGCAAGTTGTAAAGCCACTTGCAAGCCCACTTGCAAGTTTGGCTAATTCCATCTCCTGTGCATTTCTTCACATTTCTATGCTTCAAACCCTCTACATATCAGAAACAACAAGATCCAAAGGCTGAGTTTGGTCAGATTTGAGGAAAGAATGATTTTTGAACATTTGACAATGTGCGACTAAAGTGTGAAATCACCAACTTGCCATAACCATAACTTTCAGCTCACAAATCCTTTTGAGATGTCCTAGTACTTTTTAGAAAGCCCTAAAATAGATCTAAAACATTCATGTTTTCATGAGTTTCAAATTCTCAAAGGAACTTGGTCAAAAAGTCTCTCAAAGTTGCTAAAAAATGAACTAAAAAGTGAAATTTCTCCAAGTCTTTTTCCCTTCTTGAAATGAATTTGATCATAACTCCAAATCTATGCATTTTCTGATCATGGACCACTTAGGGACTTTTGTAGGGTTTGTCAAGAGCTTTCAAATGATCTTTGAACCACTTCATTTGGATGTGTGGTTAAGGAGTTATGGTTTGGCCCCTTTCAAAACCCTAATTTCCCAATTTTTCAATTACTCCTCCATCCTTGATCCAATGGTCATGAAAATCGATAGGTAAGTGCAATATGATATAAGGAACATTTTTGGTTCACACTTTGAAGTCAAATTCCTTAAATTTGAAGAGTTGACTTTTTGGTCAACCGTACGATCGATCGGTGACTACCGAGTCATCTGTTGACACTCCGGACTTCCTGAGATTTTGAAGCTTCTTGAATGAACTTTATTAAGCTATATGAACTTCATGGATCATAATCCCACCATTAAAACACCTTACAACATCAATGTCAAACTACAGTTGACTTTTACTAGTCAAAAACCCTAATCGGGTGCCCTGAAATACACTGTTCTTGATTCTGGGGTAACAACCTGAAATTGGGTATTCAATTGACATCATATGATACCCTTGATCTTTTCCATGATTGAATTAGACTAAAACTTTGATTGATCACAACCCCTGAAGCTTCGATTTGACTGTACACAACCCTGATTCATCTGTAACTTGACAAAGACAAACTTGCACTGGGTTAGGGTTAGATAATCCATGAGTATGCTTATAAAATGATAATGAGAATCTAAGGGGTCAAAATTTGGGGTATGATAGTTTCCCCTATTTAAATATCTTCACTAGATGGAACTAAGAGATGACAATCCTCGTAGAATCGTAGTGAAAGGTATTTAAATATAGAAAAACGAAAATTTTGTCCCTTAGATCCGATGATATGCAAAAGGACAGGTCATGATATGCTATGAATTCTAAATGATGCTTCATGATGCTTGGATGCAAGACATGTGCAGGTGAAAGAAAAACAAAACAACGAGTAACTACTCATGGGGACATATTATTGTGGATCCGACACTAGGGAAAACTGAGATATAATAGTTCAAACATGGCTAGTGATAACTGAGAGGAAAATTTCACATGAGGATGCACAAAATCCAATGGAGATGACAATCTCACTGGGGAAGAGCAAACATTCCACTGGGGAAAGAGGTAGATTTCCACCGGGGAAAAGAGCGACTCTCCTACTGGGGAAGTGAAGAACTAGAGACGTGAACCTCATTGGGGATACTAGTGACGACTAGATCTCCGAGACTTGTCTGGGGAGGAAATATTTCACTGGGGGTAATGATGTCACCCAGTTTTAACAAATGGTTCAGGCAGTGCTAGTAACCACTAGACTTTCCGCAGGTAATGGTAGCAACCAACCTGGGTTAATAACAAATGAGATTTCTCAAATCCGATCGATAACACGTAAGATTTTGACTGGGGAAATTGGTGATGACCAAATTTCAAGCAATGCCAGTAACTACTGGACTTAAAGGAGATTAGTAACGACCAAGTCCGGGTACCAATGACAATTGGGTTTCAAGTAATGCCAGTTACGACTGGACTTTGAAAGAAAACATGGTGACGACCAAATCAGGGTATACCAACACATGTGGTTATGAGAACGCTAGCAAGCTACTAGGCTTTAGCTAGGGAGGTTGGTAATAATCAAGCCAAAATATACCAATAACGATTAGATTCCAAGTGCCTCCAGTTACGACTGGACTTTCATGGGGAAGGTTGGTAACGACCAACAAGATATTAATGCCGATAGGACTTCACAGGGGATTTGCTAGTGACGACTAGACTTCAGAGGGAAAAGATTGGTAACAACCGAACCAAAAGATAATAACGAGTGAAGTTAAGACAATGCCAATTACGATTGAACCTCAAAGGAAAATATGGTTATGACCAAAAGAAAACCAACAACGATTGGATTCCAAACACTACCAGTTACGACTGGACTTCAAAGGAGAAGGTGGTGACGACCGAATCAAAAGATACCAACGAGTGGCGTTTCAGACGATTCCAGTTACGACTGGTCTTAACAAGAAATATGGTGACGACCAAAATAATACCAATAACGATTGGCTTTTATAACAATGCCAGTTACAACTGGACTTAACAGAAACTAACTAGTAACGACTTAGACTTTCACGGGGAATCGACAGATAGCACACCGAACCTCAGAGGCAAATGAATCACACTGAACCCAGGCTGAAGGGTGTATGTAGACTTGAAAATAAATCCAATCCTAATAGGGGAACGGAGCTTTAAACAAGCTATTCAGAGATGACAAAGTAAATTCAAGTGCTCAGACATCTTCTACTGGAACGAGTCTTCACATCATCATAGGAAGTTCTTTGAGAGACAATCTTCAAGTTTTGATACCCACACATGGCCAAAGGAAAATCGGCAATTCGACTTGATTACGCTTCATTGGGGAATGTAATTGGATTGTATATCAAAGCTTTCGCTACCCTGAGGTTTTGGGGAAGTATGATTTTACTCGACTCTTTTCCATGAGTTGAAGTTTTTATGTTTGTTAATCTTTTCAAGTTTTATTTAAATAATTTGACCCTAATGCTTTCAAAACTATCGTTGATCAATGAACAATATTTTGCATAACAAGGAAAATAAAGGAAATGATAAATTTACAAAAGAAAGAATGGCTCAAAACTGATTTTATTCAAGGATGAAATCTTGCAAATGACAAAATTCCATAGAAGTTTTACAAGTGAAAAATGGCAATGTGGATAAGGTTACATCGAATCCCATGACCAAACTATCCTTAAAGACTAAAATTCCCCAAAATCCTTGCTTCTAACGAGAGCGGTTGGAGTGAATTCTTTGTAGGACCTTATGCGGTAGTAACAACTCATCTGATGTGTAACAGCCCGAATTTCATTAAATAATTAATTATAGTAATTAATTGATTTAGTGGGATTTTTATTAATGTTGGAATTAATTTTTATTAATTGGTATGGATAGAGAATTGAAAGGAAATTGGAAGGAAAGAAAATAAAAGGAATATATAAGTGAGGAAGAAAAGAAAAGAAAGATAGAAAACATTTGGAGAGAAAGAGGAAAGAAGAAGAAAGGAGAGAAAGAGAAGAGAAGAAGAGGAAAAGTGGAAATCATCAAGAACCAACATCAAAGCTCCGATTAATCGAGGTAAGGGTGAGAAATGTTTCTATTTGATCATTGCATGATGTTATGTATGTTGGGTTGGGGTTTTGGTAGAGTTTTCATCACTTTCCAATTAGGGCAAATGTTGGATTAATCGGTAGATTGATGATTTAATCGGTTGGAACTGAGTAATAATGCCGTAGAATAGTCGAGTAACATGTATTGATGTTATTTGTCCTGATTTGGATGTTTGAGGTTTGGTTGATGATGGATTGATGAAGGAGAGGCAGAATAGGGTTCTGTTCTGCGCAAGTTCGCTGGCTCTCGCCAGGCGAGCGAAGGCGAAGTTTCGCCAGGCGAAGCCTAGCGAATGTTGGCGAGTAATTATGATTAAGTCCCAGTGGACTTCGCTGGCGAGTTCGCCAAGCGAAGTTGGATAGCGAAGGTTCGCCCAGCGAAGGTGCTGGCGAATGGTGGCGAATGAAGTCAGTAGCTACTGACTTGGGCTCGCTGGGAAGTCTCGCCAGGTGAAGCCTAGCGAGTGTTCGCTGAGAGAGTTCGCCAGGCGAAGGCCAGGCGAGGGTTCGCTGTGAGGGTTCGCCAGGCGAACGAAGGCGAATTTGACAGCATTTCTCTTTTGCTGTGTTGCTCATGTGGTGATAGTTTAGTGGTTTCACATAGATTGATATTCTTATGATATGATATAGATATGATCTATTGTGATGATGTGTGGTGTGGGTAGCCTCCGGGCGTGAATCCTAGTTGATATGCGATGCACATTAATTGTGATAAATAGAAATACATGTGAATACAATGATGAATGTATGTGTATTGTTTAATGAATTGTGAGTGCATATTTATATGCGATTGTTGTGGAAATGCATGGGAACATATGTGGTATGTGTGCATTGTTGTTGAGTATGATGATGATGATGTTTGAAATGAATACATTGATAAATGTTTGATATATGTTGTATGTGCAATCATGATGAAATTCTCGAAGGGGTGAATTATTCGAATGCATGGGATTAAGACGCGGGAACGGTCTTAAGTGCATTTATTGTGATTGGTTGATTGTACATGCATCATTCAGTCAAGAGGCAATGTATGTTAGTTTCGTGGAAACTAGTGGCTTGTCCCAAACCTAGAAGGGTGGGTTTGAAGCCTAGGGGACGGGCTTGGTTGTTATCGGTCTAGAAGGGTGGACCCGGTTTAAAGTAAAAACCGAAAAATGATAACAAGTTATCGGTCTAGAAGGGTGGACCCGGTTTAGAGTGAAAAACCGAAAAAAGATAACTAATGTCGGTACCGCATAACATTGAGTTGCATTGGATATGTTGAGTCACATTGCATAATATTGTTGTTGTATAAATGTGCTTGTGAATGATTGTGAAATTAAGCATGAAGGGATGTGCTTGTGAATGTTCATAATGTTGATATATGCAAACGTGATATAATTATGATTATGAGAATGAAGTGTGGTGAGAAGTGTGAATAAGTGTTATATGATTACCTATATATATGTAATCTTATGCTTTGATTATTATGGTTATATTTCTCACCCTTCTGCTGTTTTATAATGCTCTATGAGGCATTGCAGATTAGGATGCTGGAGTCCTTTTGTGAAGTTAGTCTTCATTCTTTGAGTCGGCTGCTCTGATATGTAACACCGGGTAGTTAGACTAGTATAGTCATTCTTTTGTGATACATTGCGATGTATCAGCTGATGTGGTTGTGTAATCTAACTGATATGATGTATTAATCTGGATGACTTATGTGCATTTGAATTAATATTTTGGAACTGATTAAATGATGTTATCTTCCGCTGAAATTAAATGTTGAAATGTGATTTCTAAGACTACGAAAATGTTACATATTTTATGGAGCAAAATGTTAAAGAGTTTTGTTGGTGAAATTGTGACATTCTTCCTTTATGCCTTATCCTAAAATTTTTACTCTGATAATTTGTATGTGCTTAATTGTTTTATATGCATTTATTTGGGGTATAGAAGGGGGTGTTACAATAGTGGTATCAGAGCAGGTCGGTCCGTCCGACCAAGTTGTTAGAGTGTTTTTCCCTGTGTGTTATTGATATACGTGTGATGCATTATCAATATTGGTTGTTCTTACGTAGTTCTGCTGTTGGAATTAGTAAGATGATTGCAGGGAGGAACGACAAAGCGATTGCGGAGGCATTGACGAGATTGGCGGGGGCAATTGGGCAGAATCCTCCGGCCAATGTGAATGTGAGGAATCATGCTGATGATGGATTCCGTGCTTTGGGGAAATTCCAAAAGAATAACCCTCCGGTCTTCAAGGGAACTCATGAACCGGATAAGGCACAAATTTGGTTGAAAGCTGTGGAAAAGATTTTTCGAGTTATGAATTGCTCGGATGCACAAAAGGTGAAGTTTGGGACTCATATGCTCGAAGAAGAAGCTGAAGATTGGTGGGGTAATACTCGCCAAAGATTTGAGGAAGATGATATTGTGATTACGTGGGATTTGTTTAGAGAAACCTTTCTGGAGAAGTATTTTCCAGAGGATGTGCGGGGGAAGAAAGAGATCGAATTTCTTGAGCTGAAGCAAGGTAATTCGACGGTTGCTGAGTATGCGGCGAAATTTGAGGAGTTGATCAAATTTTGTCCTCATTATAATACTGGTAATGCTGAGAGGTCTAAGTGCCTCAAGTTTGTGAACGGTTTGAGACCCGAGATTAGACAAGCTATTGGGTACCAGGAAATCAGACGGTTTTCTGAGTTGGTTAACAAGAGCAGAATTTATGACGAAGACAGTAGGGCTAGGTCTATCCACTACAAGAGCCTAAGTGATAAGAAAGGAAAAGGACAATTCAGAGGAAAACCTTACGTGACTCCTGATGATAAGGGGAAACAAAGGGTTGGTTTTGGCAAGAAACCAAGTGGGGGAGTTTCTACTCCGGTGAGATGTTATAGGTGTGGTGAAGCGGGGCATCGTGCTCCGGAGTGTAAAAGTGTTGAGAAGACTTGTTTTAAGTGTGGCAAGCCAGGCCACAAGGCTCTTGAGTGCAGAAGTGGTACGGGTGTGACTTGCTACAATTGTGGTGAGCAAGGACACATTAGTACAAAATGTGATAAGCCGAAGAAGAATCAAGGGAGCGGGAAAGTGTTCGCTCTATCTGGATCTGAGACTGCTAGCGACGATCGATTGATCCGAGGTACGTGCTTCATTAATGGTACACCTTTGATCGCTATAATTGATACCGGAGCTACGCATTCTTTTATTTCTTTGGATTGTGTTAGAAGGTTGAATCTTGAGTTGTCTGTGATTGGTGGCGGTATGGTTATTGATACTCCTGCTATGGGTTCGGTAACTACACCGTATGTTTGCTTGAATTGCCCGTTGAGTATTTTCGGTAGAGATTTTGGGATCGATTTAGTGTGTCTTCATTTAGATCAACTGGATGTCATTCTTGGAATGAATTGGTTAAAATTCAATCGTGTGTATATTAACTGTTTTGACAAAACGGTTATTTTTCCCGACTCGGATGTTGAAAGGGAATTGTTTATGACGAGGAAACAAGTGAAGGAATCGGTACAAGATGGGGCTAAGGTATTTATGCTTATGGAAACTTTGAGGACTAGTGAAAGTGAAGAGATTGATGCTTTGCCCATTGTTAGAGAATTTCCGGAAGTATTCCCTGAAGAGATAAAGGATTTACCGCCGGAACGAGAAGTGGAGTTTTTGATAGGTTTGATTCCTGGAACTAGTCCGATATCGATGGCTCCATATCGTATGTCGGCCTCGGAGTTAAAAGAGTTGAAGAGTCAACTTGAGGATTTGCTTGAAAAGAGGTTTATTCGTCCGAGCGTGTCACCGTGGGGTGCACCGATGTTGTTGGTTAAGAAGAAAGAGGGTTCTATGAGGCTCTGTATGGATTACAGACAGTTGAACAAGGTGACTATTAAGAATAAGTACCCACTTCCAAGGATTGATGATCTGATGGATCAGTTGGTTGGTGCAAGCGTGTTCAGCAAGATTGATTTGAGATCTGGGTATTATCAGATCCGTGTGAAAGCTGAGGATATTCAGAAGACGGCCTTTCGGACGAGGTATGGACACTATGAGTATTCCGTGATGCCATTTGGTGTGACTAATGCACCAGGTGTATTTATGGAGTACATGAATAGGATTTTCCATCCTTATTTGGATAAGTTTGTGGTGGTGTTTATCGACGACATCTTGGTTTATTCGAAGAGCGAAGAAGAGCATGCCGAGCATCTGAAGATTGTGTTATCTGTGCTGAGAGCGAAGCAGTTGTTCGCGAAGCTTTCTAAGTGTGAATTTTGTTTGAAGGAAGTTAGTTTCCTTGGTCATGTGATTTCTAGTAGTGGTATTGCGGTCGATCCGTCGAAGGTTGAAGCGGTGTCGCAATGGGAGACTCCGAAGTCAGTTTTTGAGATCAGAAGTTTTCTTGGTTTAGCCGGTTATTATCGGAAGTTTATTGAAGGATTTGCTAAGTTATCGTTGCCGTTGACACAGTTGACTAGGAAAGGTCAAGCCTTTGTTTGGGACGCCAAGTGTGAAGCGAGTTTTCAAGAACTTAAGCGAAGGTTGACGACAGCTCCTGTTTTGATTCTGCCAAATCCAGAAGAACCATTCGTTGTGTATTGTGATGCTTCTTTGATGGGTTTAGGAGGTGTGTTGATGCAGAATAATCAAGTTGTAGCTTATGCTTCGAGGCAACTCAAAGTGCATGAGAAGAATTATCCGACGCATGAATTAGAGTTGGCCGCCGTTGTGTTCGTGTTGAAACTTTGGAGGCATTATTTATTTGGCGCAAGATTTGAAGTGTTTAGTGACCACAAGAGTTTGAGATATCTTTTTGATCAAAAGGAATTGAATGCGAGACAAATAAGATGGCTTGAACTTTTGAAGGATTATGATTTTGGCTTGAATTACCATCCGGGTAAAGCGAATGTAGTAGCGGATGCATTGAGTCGGAAATCATTGCATATGTCGGCGTTGATGGTGAAAGAGTTAGAATTGGTCGAGCAATTTCGAGATTTGAGTTTGGTATGTGGGAGAACTTCTTTTGGATTTAAGTTGGGTATGTTAAAGCTTACAAGTGGTATTTTGGATGAAATTCGAGAAGCACATAAATCGGATTTGAACTTAGTTGATCGGTTGACTTTAATCAACCAAGGCCAAGGTGGTGATTTTCGGATTGATGAGAATGGTATTATGAGATGTCGGGATCGAGTTTGTGTTCCAAATGTTGTTGAGCTGAAAAAGAGTATCCTTGAGGAAGGACATCGTAGCGGATTGAGTATTCATCCGGGTGCTACTAAGATGTATCAGGATTTGAGGAAAGTATTTTGGTGGCCTAGTATGAAGAAGGATATCGCGGAATTTGTATATTCTTGTTTGACTTGCCAGAAGTCAAAGATTGAGCATCAGAAGCCATCGGGTTTGATGAAGCCGTTGTTTATTCCTGAGTGGAAATGGGATAGTATCTCCATGGATTTTGTATCGGGTTTGCCGAGGACGCCGAGTAATTTTGAGGCTATTTGGGTTATCGTGGATAGGTTGACTAAATCTGCTCACTTTATTCCTATGCGTATGGATTACCCTTTGGAGAAGTTGGCTAAGTTGTATATTGAGAGGATTGTGTGTCTGCATGGTATTCCGTTAAGTATTGTTTCGGATAGAGATCCGCGGTTTACTTCGAGATTTTGGGGGAGCTTGCAGAGTGCTTTGGGTACTAAGTTGCGTTTGAGTTCAGCGTATCATCCTCAGACTGATGGTCAGACGGAGAGGACGATTCAGTCGCTTGAAGATCTTTTGAGAGCTTGTGTATTGGAAAAAGGAGGAGCTTGGGATAGCTACTTGCCTTTGATTGAGTTTACCTACAACAACAGTTTCCATTCGAGTATTGGTATGGCACCATTTGAGGCGTTGTATGGTAGGCGGTGTAGGACACCATTGTGTTGGTTCGAGTCCGGAGAGAGTTCTGTTGTTGGACCCGAGTTGGTTCAACAGACTACTGATAAGATCAAGATGATTCAAGAGAAGATGAGAATTACTCAGAGTCGTCAGAAGAGTTATTATGACAAGAGGAGGAAGGCACTTAAATTTCAAGAGGGGGATCATGTGTTTCTTCGAGTCACTCCGATGACAGGTGTTGGTAGGGCACTGAAGTCGCGCAAGTTGTCGCCGCGTTTCATTGGTCCTTATCAGATTTTGCAAAGGATAGGAGAAGTGGCCTATCATGTGGCTTTACCACCGTCGCTAGCTAATCTTCACGACGTATTCCATGTATCTCAGTTGAGGAAATACATTGCGGATCCGTCTCATGTAGTCCAAATAGATGATGTGCAGGTGAGAGATAACCTGACTGTTGAGACATCACCTATGCGGATTGAGGATCGAAAACTGAAGCAGCTTCGAGGTAAAGAGATTGCTTTAGTGAAGGTCGCTTGAGGAGGACCGGCTGGTGGAAATGTTACTTGGGAGCTTGAGAGTCAGATGAAAGAGTCGTATCCAGAGCTGTTTGAATCAGGTAACATTTTCGAGGACGAAAATTCCTAAAGTGGGGGAGAGTTGTAACAGCCCGAATTTCATTAAATAATTAATTATAGTAATTAATTGATTTAGTGGGATTTTTATTAATGTTGGAATTAATTTTTATTAATTGGTATGGATAGAGAATTGAAAGGAAATTGGAAGGAAAGAAAATAAAAGGAATATATAAGTGAGGAAGAAAAGAAAAGAAAGATAGAAAACATTTTGAGAGAAAGAGGAAAGAAGAAGAAAGGAGAGAAAGAGAAGAGAAGAAGAGGAAAAGTGGAAATCATCAAGAACCAACATCAAAGCTCCGATTAATCGAGGTAAGGGTGAGAAATGTTTCTATTTGATCATTGCATGATGTTATGTATGTTGGGTTGGGGTTTTGGTAGAGTTTTCATCACTTTCCAATTAGGGCAAATGTTGGATTAATCGGTAGATTGATGATTTAATCGGTTGGAACTGAGTAATAATGCCGTAGAATAGTCGGGTAACATGTATTGATGTTATTTGTCCTGATTTGGATGTTTGAGGTTTGGTTGATGATGGATTGATGAAGGAGAGGCATAATAGGGTTCTGTTCTGCGCAGGTTCGCTGGCTCTCGCCAGGCGAGCGGAGGCGAAGCCTAGCGAATGTTGGCGAGTAATTATGATTAAGTCCCAGTGGACTTCGCTGGCGAGTTCGCCAAGCGAAGTTGGATAGCGAAGGTTCGCCCAGCGAAGGTGCTGGCGAATGGTGGCGAATGAAGTCAATAGCTACTGACTTGGGCTCGCTGGGAAGTCTCGCCAGGCGAAGCCTAGCGAGTGTTTGCTGAGAGAGTTCGTCAGGCGAAGGCCAGGCGAGGGTTCGCTGCGAGGGTTCGCCAGGCGAACGAAGGCGAATTTGACATCATTTCTCTTTTGCTGTGTTGCTCATGTGGTGATAGTTTGGTGGTTTCACATAGATTGATATTCTTATGATATGATATAGATATGATCTATTGTGATGATGTGTGGTGTGGGTAGCCTCCGGGTGTGAATCCTAGTTGATATGCGATGCACATTAATTGTGATAAATAGAAATACATGTGAATACAATGATGAATGTATGTGTATTGTTTAATGAATTGTGAGTGCATATTTATATGCGATTGTTGTGGAAATGCATGGGAACATATATGGTATGTGTGCATTGTTGTTGAGTATGATGATGATGATGTGTGAAATGAATACATTGATAAATGTTTGATATATGTTGTATGTTCAATCATGATGAAATTCTCGAAGGGGTGAATTATTCGAATGCATGGGATTAAGACGCGGGAACGGTCTTAAGTGCATTTATTGTGATTGGTTGATTGTACATGCATCATTCAGTCAAGAGGCAATGTCTGTTAGTTTCGTGGAAACTAGTGGCTTGTCCCAAACCTAGAAGGGTGGGTTTGAAGCCTAGGGGACGGGCTTGGTTGTTATCGGTCTAGAAGGGTGGACCCGGTTTAAAGTAAAAACCGAAAAATGATAACAAGTTATCGGTCTAGAAGGGTGGACCCGGTTTAGAGTGAAAAACCGAAAAAAGATAACTAATGTCGGTACCGCATAGCATTGAGTTGCATTGGATATGTTGAGTCACATTGCATAATATTGTTGTTGTATAAATGTGCTTGTGAATGATTGTGAAATTAAGCATGAAGGGATGTGCTTGTGAATGTTCATAATGTTGATATATGCAAACGTGATATAATTATGATTATGAGAATGAAGTGTGGTGAGAAGTGTGAATAAGTGTTATATGATTACCTATATATATGTAATCTTATGCTTTGATTATTATGGTTATATTTCTCACCCTTCTGCTGTTTTATAATGCTCTATGAGGCATTGCAGATTAGGATGCTGGAGTCCTTTTGTGAAGTTAGTCTTCATTCTTTTGAGTCGGCTGCTCTGATATGTAACACCGGGTAGTTAGACTAGTATAGTCATTCTTTTGTGATACATTGCGATGTATCAGCTGATGTGGTTGTGTAATCTAACTGATATGATGTATTAATCTGGATGACTTATGTGCATTTGAATTAATATTTTGGAACTGATTAAATGATGTTATCTTCCGTTGAAATTAAATGTTGAAATGTGATTTCTAAGACTACGAAAATGTTACATATTTTATGGAGCAAAATGTTAAAGAGTTTTGTTGGTGAAATTGTGACATTCTTCCTTTATGCCTTATCCTAAAATTTTTACTCTGATAATTTGTATGTGCTTAATTGTTTTATATGCATTTATTTGGGGTATAGAAGGGGGTGTTACATGATGCAGTGAAACGCCTTTGTCCCTAATTTTTTCCCGGATTGCCCTTTCGGGTTTTCAATCCACCGGGACGCTCATTTTTGCCTAAGCTGCCCTTTCGGGTTTTCAACTTAGCGAGCTCTTATTTTCTTTCTTTCTCTCTTTTTTTCTTTTCTTCATCCTAACTTTTGCATAAGCCGTTCTTTTGAGTTTCCGACTTATCGGGTTCTTTTTAGGCGTAATATTTTTGTACTGCATCAAAATTCACTGGATGAGTAAGCTGCTCTCCATCCATGGTAGTGAGAATCAACGAGCCTCTTGAGAAGACTGTTTTCATGACAAACGGGCCGTCATAGTTAGGCATCCACTTTCCCCGTGCATCTTTATGAACCGGTAAAATCTTTTTGAGTACAAGTTCCCCTTCTCGGTATTCTCGGACACGAACTTTCTTGTCAAAAGCCCTCTTGATCCTTTTCTGATATAACTGACCATGACACATCGCAGACATGCGCTTCTCGTCGATAAGATTCAACTGATCAAACCTTTCTCTCACCCATTCTGCTTCTTCAAGCTTGGTTTCCATTATGACTCTCAAAGAAGGTATCTCGACATCAATGGGAAGTACCGCATCCATTCCATATACTAAAGAAAAAGGGGTTGCCCCTGTTGAAGTGCGGACGGATGTTCTGTACCCATGCAAGGAAAATGGTAGCATCTCATGCCAATCTTTGTAAGTTTTCACCATTTTTTGCAAAATCTTTTTGATGTTTTTATTTGCAGCTTCTACAACTCCATTCATCTTGGGACGATAAGGAGAAGAATTGTGATGTTCAATTTTGAAGTCATCGCACAACTCTTTCATGATTTTGTTGTTCAAATTAGTACCATTGTCCGTTATGATCCGGCTCGGAATTCCGTAACGACAGATAATCTCCTTCTTGATAAAATGGACCACCACTTGCCAAGTAACATTAGTGTAGGACGCGGCTTCAACCCACTTTGTGAAATAGTCAATAGCAACCAGAATAAACCGGTGTTCGTTAGAAGCTTTTGGTTCAATTGCCCCAATCATATCGATGCCCCACATAGAGAAAGGCCATGGTGATGACAACACATTTAGCAATGTTGGTGATACGTGCATCTTGTCTGCATAAATCTGACACTTGTGACATTTCCTGGCATATTGAATACAGTCAGTTTCCAAAGTCAACCAGTAATAACCAGCCCTCAAAATCTTTTTGGACATAGCATATCCATTGGCGTGAGTGCCAAACATTCCTCCGTGAACATCTTGCATTAATAACTCTGCTTCTCGTCTGTCGACACATCTAAGCAGGACCATATCATGATTTCTTTTGTAAAGCACATCATTGCTGAGAAAGAATTTGGATGCTAATCGTCTTAGAGTTTTCTTGTCAAGTGATGTAGCATCTGCTGGATACTCTTGTTTTAACAGGTAATTCTTTATATCATAGAACCATGGCTTATCATCAGTTTCTTCTTCAACCATCTGACAGTAGGCGGGCTCGGTCTTGCGTTCAATTCGAATGAGAGTGGCACCATTGACATTTTTGATTTTCCACATTGAGGCTAACATGGCTAGGGCATCAGCAATGTGATTCTCAGATCTCGGTACATGCTTCAAAGTGATCTCATCGAAACACTCCATCATCTTGACGATGTAGGCTCTATAAGGGACAAAATTCTCATGTCTAGTTTCCCATTCTCCAATAACCTGATAAATAACCAAATATGAATCCCCACTGACTTCAAGAAATTTGATTTTGAGGTCGATAGCTGCCTCAAGGCTGAGAACGCACGCTTCATATTCGGCGATATTGTTTGTGCAGTCAAAGTCCAACCTGGCTGTGAATGGGGTGTAGCCACCTTCCGGATTCATTAAGATGGCGCCTACGCCATGCCCACTGTAGTTGGAGGAACCATCAAACATCATTTTCCACCAAAGACCTTTCTACGGACCCTCATCAAGACCTGGCTCTTCACAATCTTTTACCAACATGATGTCTTCATCTGGGAAATCAAATTTGAGAGACTCATAATCTTCCACTAGTTGATCTGCAAGATATTTTGATAAAACACTACCCTTGATAGACTTCTGGGCTACATACTGGATGTCGTATTTTGATAGTAACATATGCCAACGGGCGAGCCTTCCAGTCTGAGCAGGCTTCTCAAAAATATACTTTATCGGATCCATTTTTGAAATCAACAAAGTGGTATGACAAATCATGTACTGCCTCAAACGTCTAGCAGCCCATGCTAAAGCACAACAAGTTTTCTCTAGGAGTGAATATCGACTTTCACAATCAGTAAATTTCTTACTCAAATAATAGATAGCATGTTCTTTTCGTCCGGATTCGTCCTGCTGACCTAACACACAACCCATTGAATTCTCAAGCACTGTCAAATACATGAAGAAAGGTCTTCCTGGAACATGAGGTATCAAGATCGGAGGTTCTTGTAGGTAACCCTTGATCTTATCAAACGCTTGCTAACAATCTGAATTCCAAACAACCGTCTGGTCCTTGCGTAATAATTTGAAGATGGGGTCGCAAGTAGGAGTCATATTGGAAATAAATCTGGATATGTAGTTCAGTCTTCCAAGAAAACCTCTGACTTGGTTTTCCGTTTGTGGAGCTGACATGTCTTGAATGGCTCGGACTTTATCTGGATCTACCTGAATCCCTCGGTGATTGACAATGAAACCGAGTAACTTCCCAGATCTTGCTCCAAAGGTACACTTGGCTGGATTCAACCTTAACTGATATTTTCTGAGTCTCTTAAACAATTTCAAAAGATGTTCCAAATGGTCCTCCTCGCTCTGAGATTTGGCTATCATGTCATCAACATATACCCCTATCTCCTTGTGCATCATATCATGAAATAAAGTTACCATGACCCTTTGATAAGTAGCACCTGCGTTCTTTAGACTGAAAGGCATAACTTTGTAACAGTAAGTTCCCCACGGAGTAATGAAAGTAGTTTTTTCCATGTCATCGGGATCCATCTTAATCTGATTGTAACTGGAGAACCCATCCATAAATGAGAAAACTGCAAAATGAGCTGTATTATCCATCAAAGTATCGATATGCGGCAAAGGGAAATCATCTTTCGGACTGGCCTTGTTTAGATCCCTGTAATCCATACACATTCTGACATTCCCATCCTTTTTCGGCACAGGTGCAATATTGGCTACCCATTCGGGGTATTTGGACACTGCTAAGAACCCAGCGTCAATCTGTTTCTTCACCTCATCTCGAATCTTGAGAGCCATGTCAGGTCTTGTCCTTCGAAGTTTTGGCTTAACCGGTGGGCATTCTGGTTGAAGTGGTAATTTGTGAACCACTATGTTAGTGTCTAAACCCGACATATCTTGGGACGACCAAGCAAATACATCCACATAATCTTTCAAAAGTTCTTCTAGTTGCTGCTTGACTTCTGCCCCTAGGGCTGCTCCTATCTTGACTTCTTTCTTGTCTTCTTCGGTGCCAAGATTAACGACTTCTACCTGTTCTTTGTGGGGTTGTAGTTCTGTATACTCATGATGTGCCAATTTTACCAGTTCATCAGGGATTTCGAAATCTTCATCCTCATCTTCAGCTTGGTATATTGGTGAATCAAATTCATAAGGGAATGCAAAGTCATAGGATTCAATGGGTTTTAGGACATCACTGCACGTTGGAATGGCTTAATTTATTAAAACACACGAAGACAAATGCAGCACACAAAAGAGAAAATTGTTTTGGGTTTTTTAAGATTGCCATTTTTCTTTTTAAATGAAAGCCAAAAGCAGTAAAGGAAATAACACAAGGAAATTAACAAAATAGTTCGTTTTTCCATTGATTTTCTTGAAAGCTCGGGGCCCTTCCCAAACATTCCTATAGCCTTGGGCATGGCTATGGAGATTCAAAACAAAAACAAGAAAAGAAAGACAAACAAATTACTTTAACTCAAGAACAACCAAAGGAATCTCAATAGCTTCCCAGTTGCTCAAGGCAGCGTTGCAATGATACACTAACTGTTCAAGGTCTTTATCTTTAAAATCTTCTTCCACAGCACTGACTTGGAAACCTCCACTGACGAATACTTCTTGTATAGTCTTCGGGCGTCCCTTGCCATGTGTCGGTGCTTCATCATGAGTTGGTTTGTAACCCAACCCTTGGCAATCCATTTTTGTCTTTACTTCGATAACTTCTCCCCGACCTGCAGGAGTGCCTTCTTCCAGTGTAGATTTGATGCTCCGAGCGGATTCAAAAGATGGACCACTCTTAGCCACTGTTTCTTCCAACATCACTGCATTAGCTATCTCGAGTGCTTGAAAGGAAGTTTCTAACGCGCCCTCATCTGCTTCAATATACCTGAATGACGACAGATTGCTCACCATTAGGTCTTCTTCACTGTGTACAATCACTAACTTATAATTCACAACAAATTTCATTCTCTGATGTAAGGTGGAAGTCACTGCCCCAGCTGCATGAATCCACGGTCGTCCCAACAAACAACTATAAATTGGGTTAATGTCCATGACTTGGAATGTAATATTGAACACATGAGGTCCGATCATGATTGGCAATTCTACCTCTCCAAGAACTGTTCTTCTTGAACCATCAAAAGCTTTTACAATCAAAGACGTCGGTCTCATTTCTTCCCCTGCATATGCTAACCTTGCGAGCGACCTTGCGGGCAATACATTCAATGAGGATCCAGTATCGACTAATACTCGTGCCATTGTGTCTTCTTGGCACCTGACAGATATGTGCAATGCACGGTTGTGATTGCGTCCTTCATTTGGCAACTCTGTATCACTAAAGCTCAGGGTGTTACAGGCTGTAATGTTGGCTATTACTGAATCAAATTGTCCAAGAGTTATGTCTTTTGTCACATGTGCCTGCCTCAATACCTTTTGCAGAGCCTCTCTATAAGCTGGAGAGTTCATCAAGAGAGACAAGATCGAAATCTTTGATGGGGTTTGGTGAAGCTGATCGATAACCCTGTAATCACTTTTCCGAATAATCCTTAAGAATTCCTCGTCGTCTCCCTCAGTTCTTGGTACCTTTTTTTCTCTTGTCGCAGCAGGGATAACCTCTTTTGGAGTGGCTACTGTTATCTTTGGCTGATAGACTCGGCCACTACGGGTCATTTTACTGGTACCTGCAATGTTTGTTACGTCCACTTGGTCGTCTTTCACTGTCTCTTTCTGACTAACCTTCCCGGATCCTCGGTCTATCACAGTCATGTCATACATCCATGGAACGGCCTTTGTGTTTTCGAAAGGAAACGGTATTGGTTTCTGAATAATAACCGGTTGAGGTTGATTGATAGCCGACTTGTTGAAAACAGGCTTCACACTTTTGTTGGTCATTTTAAACGCTGGACCTTTCTCACCTTTCTTTGGTAAATTAAAAACAGGCTCAATTACTGAGACTTCTTCTTTCCTCACCTTACTACACACTTGTAACACTCCCTTATCACTTAATATTTGTATATATCTTCGTACCTCGTCACACCTTCTAGGATCACAAGAACATTCTTTACAATCATTATGGGTATCTTCTATCAATCCTGCTTTCAGTAGTTTCCCGTGAAGTAACCTCAATGGGGTTTTGATCTCTGACACACCTCGGACCATCCTTTCATCCGACACTTCTTCTACCGCATTAACCCCTCCATGATTCGGCAATGGATTACTTTTAACATTTGGGGGTACATCATCAAAAGACAAGACCTTCTTTTCCATCAACTCCCTGACAAGATGTTTTAAAGCAAGACAACCTTCTAAATCATGACCGGCAGCGCCTTCGTGAAAGGCACAATGAGCATTTGGATTATAGTGAGGAGATGTAGTGTCTAGATTTAATGGTCGTGTTGTTACCAATCCCTGCTGCACTAAGGAGGGGTACAACTCTGTGTAAGTCATCGGTATCTGAGGAAATGGAGGTTTTGTTGCTGGCCTCCGATTCTGGTAGTTCTGTCTGGGTGCCTGAGCTCTAGGCTGATGATGTTGTTGATAGGGTGGAGTATTGGGCGCTCGTTGATACCCTTGTTGAATTGGCTGATATACAGGTGCTGACTGCATTGTCTGATAACTGGGAACAGGATGACTGAAAGTCGGAGTTACAGCTGCCACATATGGATGTTGGGCATACTGCAACGGATACATTGGTCGTTGTTGCTGGGATTGCTGAACATAACTCGCCTGAGGCTGCTGAACAAAGCCTTGCTGAGGTTGTTGAACATAATTCTGCCGATACTGTTGGTAAGGTGGTCTCCAGGTGTGACTCTTTCTTCCCATGGTCACTGCATTTGTCTCCCCTTCCTTCTTTTTATGAAAATTACTGCTGAGTTTCTTGACATTGTTGTTACCAGAACTGCTGGAACCATTAGCCACCTTTCCATTCTTCACTCCTAACTCCACTCTCACCCCCACTGCTACTATATCAGAAAAACTTGCGGTTACACTACTGATCATCTTCTCATAAAATTTCGGTCTCACTGTATCAACGAACCAATCGGTTAACTCTTTCTCACTCAAAGGAGGTTCTACCTGGGAGGCAGTTTCCCTCCACCTTTGTGCATACTCTTTGAAAGATTCTGAACTCTTCTGTGACATACTCAGTAACTATCTTCTATCAGGGGCTAAATCCATGTTGTACTTGTAATGTTTCACAAAAGCATCGGCCAAGTCTTGGAAACTATGAATACGAGACTGATCTAAGCCCAAATACCATTTAGCAGGAGCTCCTTTCAAACTATCTTGGAAACAGTGAATCATCAATTTGTCATCTTCCACGTGAGCGGCCATTCTTTGATAATACATAATCAGATGTGTCCGAGGACAAGTAGCCCCAAAATACTGATCAAAATTGGGAACTTTGAATTTTGGCGGAATTACCAATCCAGACACCAAGCACATATCTCTAGCATCAGTACCAAAGATGTCATTTCCTTCCATTGCTCTGACTTTCCTGCCGATAGTCTCTACACTTTCTTTCAACTTATCATGTCGTCCGCTCTCTTTTTCATACCCATCAAGACCTTCGTACACTGGTGGAGGATTATGAAAAACAGGGCGCGCTTGAATCTAAACAGAAGGCTGAGTGTAAGTAGGAATAACTTGAGGAACTTCTGGCCCTAAAGGAACTGCTTGTTGATTGACTACTGGCGGAGGTACAAAACCAGGTGATAATCCATATGGGGGAACATTTGCAACAGTGACTACCGTTGGGATCGGCTCTACAACTATGCCAGTGATTTCAGAAACAACAGTGGCTTGAGTGTCCAACTTTACACGAATGACTTGTAGGGCTTCCATGATCTTCCTCATGCCTCCTCGTAGCTCTCCAAGTTCATTATCAATCCTGTCCACATCCAAATTCTGTCCTTCCATTCTTAGGCGAGCTTGGGCTCAGGTGTTATATCGGTGTTGAGGATTCAGTGTGATTCTTTCTGGAGACAAGACAGCGAGATGAGACACAACACAAGAACATGCACATGTGATGCTTATGAATGCAAAATACAACAATGCAAAATTAATCATTCAAGGAATCCAAAGAAATATTTGCAAAAATTATAACAATGGGGAAATAAGCAAATTCAAAAGTCTTCATAGATTAACGACTGAGAGTTTTACAACAATGATTCTGAAACTGAAATACAAGTCTTTAATACAGATACATGATGAAATAAAACGGAAAATAAAAGGATTTTAGGTCTTCTGGTTGGATGGCCCTTCGTCTTCTGGCTGAATTCTCCTTCCCCCTTGACGGATCACCTCTTGAAGTTCTTCCTTCTCTTGCATAGCCTTGAAATACTTATCCCTCCAAGTCTTTCCTTCTTTTTCAGCTTTTGCCAAAGCAACTTTCAATTCTTCTACGAGAGTAGGTTTGGGTGAGTCAGGCTTAAAACGAGTATAGAACATCTTCAACGCTGCTTCTTTTTCCCATGATAAGTAAGATTCTGAAACAGTAGTGTCGTGGTAACTTAGGGCAGTTACTTCCCTCGTGTGGACATAACGCCAAGCATACGCAATTCGAGCCCTGTAAGCGGGATTCTTCCCCTCTTCAATGTAAAAGCTTCTCAAAAAGTCTGGGTCTGGTTCATCCTCCATTGAGTGCCCCAACTATCGACGAGCCAGGATAGGATTATTGCTGATGCAACCATCAATGCTGATAAGCGATACATTCGGGAACTCTCCGCAGCTTTGGATCATGGCAATCCCTCCATACATAGAGTCATACCACTTAATATCTGAGTGTTTGAGTAACAACAGCTTTTCTGTCCACGAGAGCCCATTTTTCTTATCCCAGAGGGCTGGAATTTTTGGCAAGTGCAAAATAAACCACTTGTGTAGGAGAACGGTTCAACACTCAATCCGTCCAACTCCATAACGGTTCCTATGGTGGATGGTAAAGTACATATCAGCCAACAAGGTAGGTACAAGATTTTTGATTAAGAACAAGTTGATTGCATTTGCATCCACAAAATCATTAGCAGTCGGGAACAGGAACAATCCATAGATTAGTAAAACCAGGATGGCCTCAAATGCTTCAATATTCTTTGACAAGACATAGCTTTGAGCTTTTTCATACAAGAACATAGCTGGAAATCCATACAACCCTCCCTTAGCAATCATATGAGATCGTACCTCGTCCACCTCTAAATACGCGGCCTCTGCAACTGCTCTTTCATTAGGGACACAACAGATAACCATTCCTCCTTTATGAAAATTCGTCAAGTGAACAGAATGATATGCGTCAGCTAGTAAAGTAGGCACATGGTTTTTCTTCAAGAAAATCTTAATGGCGTTGAGATCCACAAAATTATCAAAACTTGGAAACAAGAAAATCCCATAAATGAGCAAGGCAAAGATAGCTTCGAATGCATCCATACTCAAATGATCAGCATAGTATTGTGCTTTCCCAACCAAGAACTCGGCAGTCAAACCAAATACTCCTCCTTTAGTAACCATATTTTTCTGAATATCCATCAATTCTAAACGTGTAGCTTTAGCAATTTCTTCTTCCTTAGGGTCCATCTCCATGATTGGAAAAGGAGAGTCTTCAAGGATAGGCAAACCAATCAAGCAAGAGTATTCCTCAAGTGTAGGTACCAGCTGATAATCAGGAAAAGTGAAACAATGATAAAGTGGGTCATAAAACTGGAGAAGTGTGGAGAGAAGTCCCAAATCCATCTTCCTTTTTACCCTCAACAATGACAATAAGTTCCCATACCTGCTCTTGAATCCTTCTAGATCTGTTATCAAAGTGCTCAACCTTTCTATTTCATCCAAGTTAGGACTTTTCTAAGTGTACTTCAGAGTTTTCTTTTTTCTACTATCCATGAGGATCCTAATGTTTACAAACAAAATCTGAGTTCCATGAAACTTTTATGATATGAATGCATGAATGCATGAATGCACAAACACATATAAGTACAGATACACATATACACATTGGTACACAGACAAAGGTTTTGGTTTAGAAAGCATGAGTATGGAGTCAAGGTCTACCCACCCAAAGGTATGTACTAAGGCTTTCAAAATCTACAGAACAAGGTTCTAAAAGAGTTCCCAGAGTCCTCGACCCATCTTTCGGATATTATCAATTTCCCAAATACTTGGTGGTCGATAATATTCTCAAGAGAGTCTCGTCCAAGTGTAGTATCGCGTATCAACTATTTTGGAATTACTTCCTTATAGTTATCGCACTACATCCTAATAAAGCCATAGTGGGAAAAAGGTAATCTAAAGGTCCTCAGTATCACGGGCTCCCATGTAGAAAGTAGCATTGTTTTCACGAATACTCGATCAACAATACTAACTCTCAGAAGGGCCTCTACTGAGCGGTGGTTTTCTCAAGTCAACTTGGTCGGGAATCAACTCCCTATAAGTCTCTTTGAATATACCACCATCCTATCATAAGTACGCTCAAACACGGGTATAGTGTTATCTCATCACTCAAAGTTCCCAAGATCCAACAGGGCACATATGTACATATTTACAAGTATTCACAAATAAGCAAGTAATCAAACAAGATAGGCTAAACCCTCAAGGCAATAAAAAGTATCCAATTACCTTCCCCAGTGAAGTCGCCATTTCTGTTGCGATGAAAATTGGATATCAAGCTATTAAATTAACTTGAATCTTAATTCTCTTACAACCGAAATTTATTTTATCCAAAGGAAAGGTCTAAAGAAAGAAAACCTTTTTCGCGATGTAACGACAACGCTTAAGAGATTCGGGGATCGGGGGTTGGTTATACCTAGGGAAGGTGTTAGCACCCTAAGCATCTGTAGTACTCTACAGAAACCTTTTGTTTGATTGCTTGCTAAGTTTGTGAGTATGTACTATGGATTGGGATTAAGTAAAGTTGAAACCTAAAGTTATATACACTAAGTTTGCTCGCAAAGACATCGCATCTCTTGCCTACGTATCCTAACTAGGATAGAATCAGAGCAGTCGTAGTTCACCTCACAAGGGATAAAGAATACTTGATTATGATCAAGGTTCAAGGGGAGCAAACATGACAATGTTTGTGTGGATTTTGACAAAACTCCCTATTCTAAGTTGTAATATTCAAGGGGGAAGTAAGAAATCATGACGATGATTCTTACATAGAGTTGACGAACTCTATCCTAGGGTTCTAGTTGAAGAACACTCCTAGTACGGGTGGGTCTTTTAGACTTAAAGCAAAGTCTAATGGTTACTAAACTAAGGTTGAAGTGACTTAACAAAGTCAAGGAAATGGGTGAATGAGTTATCCATGACACAAGGGTCACTGGAAAGATCCTTTCCTTTGGAGGAGGATAGGCAACTTTGGATGAGAGTTAACAAACTTCATCACTTGGGGGAGAGAAAATTTTGAACAAGATAACAACATAATAAATATACATCCATGGTGACAACCATTAAGTGAGCATGTGAAATGATAAAAATGACAATGCATTGATGACAATCAAAGCAGTTGGTTAAGCAGGAATTGTGACAGTCAAGCTTCAGTGTATTTAGCAGATGAAGTAAAATGAACATGGTAACAACCAAAGATAAAATCCTAACATGTTAACTAACATTTAAGAGCATGAATGCAAACAAGTATCACAAATAATTACAAGTATATCAAAGGAAAATTCATCTGCATACGCGAAAACGATCACATAACGTACATAACTTGCACATAGTCAAAAGAGATGAAAAATTAGGCAAACATGAAAATAAAAACTATGACATGAAAGTAGACATCAAGATGAACAAAATGCAAAAAGAATGGGTGTAAAATGATTAAAATTGAGAGAGATATGAATTTCCAAAGATGGGATGAAAAATGACAAAATTTAACAAAAGGGTTGCCCTCCTCAGGGGTCGAACCCAGGTATGCAAGGTAAGAGGCGCTTAAGTGACAAGGTGACTACCACTAGGGTGGCTATACATCCGTTTGTAAATACCACCCCATAAATATATATGGGATACTCTTATGAAATTTTGGGTTGCATTTTGATCATAACTCAGTCAATTAGCACCCAAAAGGGTTGCATTTTAATCATAACTCAGTCAATTTTCCATGGATTTTGACAAAACTTTAGTGTAAACTGACTAGAATTTCATGAGGAACAAGATAGCACTTTTAGTTTTTTGAAATTCTTCCTCCATTTTAAAACCCGATAGTACTTGCTTTTTGAAAGTTTTGATGCATTTTGATGTGAATCTCATGTTACAGCCAGTTTCAGTCCAAAGTAATCATGCACACATACCACATAAATGATAATGAATGAGTTCATGCAAGAGTTTAGAGTTAAAATCATGTTGTGATGAAAATGGATTGTCAAGTTGCCACTTTGTCATGAATGATATGCAAGCTGATATGCAATTCTGTTTCTAGGCATATATTGGTCAAACTAAACACATACACACATCAAATACATGATATAGGATGAAAATGGTCACAAGTTGAGGCTCCAAACAAACTGTGGTAAAACATGACATTCAAAATGCAAGTTTGTGCTTGTGAAGTGCATGAAAATTTTCATTTTCAATTCAAAACATTTCCAGATCAACTTAAACATCCACACATCACATATACATGGTATTGAATGGACTCAAACACAAATTGAAGCAAAAAAGAAACTGTCATGAAAAATGGTTCTTGAGTTGCAAATTGTGCTTTGTGAAATGCATGATGATGAGCAATTTCAATTTCAGACATGTTCAGATCACACAAATTAGACACACACAACACATACATGATATTAAATGGATTTGATCACAAAATGAGGCCTAAGTCAGACTGGTGTGGAAGAATGTGTTCAAAGTGCAAATGTGTATGTATGGAGATGCACGATGATATGAAATTTAAGTTCTGTGCATATTCAGGCCAAGTGGTCATACATACACCATACATATGTGATATTGAATGATTAAAACACAATTTTGAGGTCAAACCAAAGCTGTCATGGAAAGTGGTACTCAAACTGCAATTTTGTCATAAATGTGATGCATAATGGTGTTCAGTTTTGGTTCTAAGCACATATTGACTAATTGACTTATGCAAACAGTTTATATACATATAAGTGAGTGTGTCCAAGCAACAAAATGAACCAAAACAATCTGTTATGAGAAAATGATATGCAAGTTGTGATGTTATGCTTTGTACATTCATGAAAATACTCAAATCATTTTCTGACCATTTTTTTACCCAAAACAGTTACCCACGCAAGTCATAAATGCACAAATGGATGATTCTAAACTCAAACTTGAGCATGTTCAGGTCTGCAATCCAAACTGGCATGGCTATGGCAATAAAAATGCAAAAATGTGGCATTCTAAGAATGAACATACACACCAAATGAAAATAGCTCAAACTAAGCATACATACACAATATAATCATGTTTTTAAAAGTGATCCAACTCAATAAGCAGATATTTTCCAACCATGACAAGTTTTGACACAAAACATACACATGACACCTTTTCCACACAATGAACTCAAAATGCCAAATCATGAAATCATGGTGCAAAGAAAGAATGGAATGTCTACATACCTCTAGTAGACTGTGTTGAGCAGATTAAAATATCAAGAAACCCAGAGGAACTTCAAATGCACCTAGCTTTGGGAGATTTCTTCTTTGTGAAGCAAGGAAGCAAACTTTGAGACAGTTGGAGAAATAAACTCCACCAATGATCTTTAACACTTTAGACATTTGAGAAATGATATATGAAAGGTGTTTGAGTGATTAGAACACCAAGCAAATGCATAGAACAAGTTTTGGCAGATTTTATGGCTTTTGGTTAAAGTAACTTGGTATGGAAGTTGACTTTTTGAATGGTGAGATTTTTGAATGGTTTAAGGTCTTGGACACCTTCTATATCATATTTAGAGATTGTGTGGATGATTGTTGGGGTGTTTGAATGTAGAGAAATGAGTTTGGCAGCAAATGTACCAAGACAGATTTTTGACACTTTTGGCAATTTTGTGATTTTATGGTTTTTGGAATAAGGTGTGAAAAAGTGAGAGCTTTGTTTTGCTATAGTTTTTAGAATCAATCTTTTGTATGAAATGAAGTGATGAGGGCTCCCTTTTATAGGAAAATGAAGAGAGGAGGCAGATTTGGAGATTTCTTCACATGAAAGAAAGGTTTTACACTTTTGGATCAAACCTCCACAAAGGGGTTTCCTTGGCTGATAGGTAAGCCCAATAGTCAAGCAAAATGATGAGTTTGAAGTGGCTAAATGCAGGCTAGAAGGTGTAGGCTTGTGGCTGGTTCAGATTCACTTTTCCACCTCATGCTTGCCTTATGATTTCAAATGCAAGTTGTAAAGCCACTTGCAAGCCCACTTGCAAGTTTGGCTAATTCCATCTCCTGTGCAATTCTTCACATTTCTATGCTTCAAACCCTCTAAAGTGGGACTAAAGTGTGAAATCACCAACTTGCCAATGTGGGACTAAAGTGTGAAATCACCAACTTGCCATAACCATAACTTTCAGCTCACAAGTCCTTTTGAGATGTGCTAGTACTTTTTAGAAAGCCCTCAAATAGCTCTAAAAAATTCATGTTTTCATGAGTTTCAAATTCTCAAAGGAACTTGGTCAAAAAATCTCTCAAAGTTGCTAAAAAATGAACTAAAAAGTGAAATTTCTCCAAGTCTTTTTCCCTTCTTGAAATGAATTTGATCATAACTCCAAATCTATGCATTTTCTGATCATGGACCACTTAGGGACTTTTGTAGGGTTTGTCAAGAGCTTTCAAATGAGCTTTGAACCACTTCATTTGGATGTGTGGTTAAGGAGTTATGGTTTGGCCCCTTTCAAAACTCTAATTTCCCAATTTTTCGATTACTCCTCCATCCTTGATCCAATGGCCATGAAAATTGATAGGTAAGTGCAATATGATATAAGGAACATTTTTGGTTCACACTTTGAAGTCCAATTCCTTAAATTTGAAGAGTTGACTTTTTGGTCAACCGTACGATCGATCGGTGACTACCGAGTCATCTGTTGACACTCCGGACTTCCTGAGATTTTGAAGCTTCTTGAATGAACTTTATTAAGCTATATGAACTTCATGGATCATAATCCCACCATTAAAACACCTTCCAACATCAAAGTCAAACTACAGTTGACTTTTACTAGTCAAAAACCCTAATCGGGTGCCCTGAAATACACTGTTCTTGATTCTGGGGTAACAACCTAAAATTGGGTATTCAATTGACATCATATGATACCCTTGATCTTTTCCATGATTGAATTAGACTAAAACTTTGATTGATCACAACCCCTGAAGCTTCAATTTGACTGTACACAACCTTGATTCATCTGTAACTTGACAAAGACAAACTTGCACTGGGTTAGGGTTAGATAATCCATGAGTATGCTTCTAAAATGATAATGAGAATCTAAGGGGTAAAAATTTGGGGTATGACACACTGCTTTATTTTGAAGTTTCCTTAGTGTATACCAGAAGAAAATGCTTCCGTAGATGTAGCTCCAGAAACAACCAAATTTTGGAAGAAAAAAAAGGTGCGTCCAGATATGTATCTCTGGAAGCAGGGGGCATAAAAGGATTTTCATGAGGTGGCTAAGAAGGCCAAGGGGTGGGATAAGAAATACTCTATTTTTATCATTAATTCGGCTTATAACATTCATGATCTATATATATAATATTTGAACAGAGTAATTCATAATCCAAATTATATCTAAGGCTTGAGTAATGCTAGTAACACTGTCTTTTTAATATTTTCTCTAACACTCACTCTTTTATTAACTAAAAGAATATGGAAGTCTTTCTCCTTTATTTTGGTCCTATCTCTAAACTGAGAGATTCACAAATGTTTTACTCAATAAAAAAAAGAGTGTAGAGAGATAGTATTCCTAACACTCTTTCTCCCTAAGGGATTAAGTTGGATATAAGTCTTTGGACTCGATCAATGAAATGAGAATAATAAGGAGATCTAATAGATCTAATTAGGCAAAAATATTGTCTAAGTCCTTTAAGTTATTTTACAATATCAAGTTAGTCGTTTAAGTTTTTTTTTTGTAACGCTTTGCTCCTTTATGTTAAGTAACGTTCGTGTCATTGACCTTTTTAAAAAATTTCGTTCCAAAAAAGCCTATGTGGCACAAACGGAGCACATGTGGCATTTAACAATGATGATGTGTCATTTTATTTTATTTTTTATTTATTTTTTAATTTAACATGGATTTTAATTTATTTTTTTAACTTGAAGGACCTGATTGTTACATTTTAAAAACATATGGGATGTGATTGTTATAAATTAAAATATAACCGATACGTTGTTTTACACTATTTTGAATCTTAAACAATAATTGATATGTTGTTTTACACTATTTTGAACCTTAAACAATTACAAGACAACATACCAAACATTAAATAATTTAAATATTGTCAAAAACATTGTTATAATGTTATAAACCAATACATGCATAAACCAATACATACAAAATCTAACAAATAGGGATAAAAGATAATCATTTTTATTACTAAATATATTAAAATCAGTTTGAAAATACTTGTTTTTACTTTTTATGCAAAATTATTAATCCAACTTTTCATCTAATCACCCAATTTTCTTTAATGAAAACTAATCACTTTTTTCAACAACCACTTTTATTTCATGTGGATCATAACAAAACTATTATTGTTATAAACACCGGTCCAATAGCATAAACCCAATATCTTTACACAATTACATCAATAAATTACAACTTTTTGTGTCACTAGTTGCAACAATAAACATTAAACCTTGATTATACAATCAATAATCTTATCAAATTCATTTAAGTTTAAAAAAGAAAAGAAAAGAACCCTTAGTAATAGAAAATGAAATAAGTCGCATACTTTGCTTGATCAATCAATCATATAGACCCTCTTGCTCCAAATATCAACAAGAAAGTTAATCATTTCTTGTATAAAAAAATACCATAATCAATCATTAATATGTTGGCACATTTTATCTTACTAGAATATCAAATTTCAATAATTGAAGAACCATGTTTAAAAATGATCATACTCTTAGAGAAATAGGTCAGGAAAAAGCTTATTCTTTTCAAGTAGAACTTCATAGGTAGGTAGCATTTGAACTGTGGAACATGAATTCAATAAAAAAAATTAACAAAAACTTCAAAAATAATGTTAAAATAAGATATTATCATTTAAAAACCATTATGTTTATTTGTGAATCGTTGCGTCTATAAGATATTGTCAGAAAATATGTTTGTTTAAAAGCTGCACTCCACTCCATGTTCTTTAATGTTCAATAATATTGACGTTTTGATGAGAGTTATCCTTTACGGATGTCATGTGCAAATAAGATAACATTTTATGACATATTTATACCCTTGGTGTTCCTGATTACTGATTTTCTGCTCGATGGTCATGCAAAGGTGGTGACATATTTCTGTTCCATATTTATACCCTTGTATGTATTGGTTTATAACATTATAACAATGTTTTTGACAATATTTAGATTATTTAATGCTTGGTATGCTGTCTTGTAAGTGTTTAAGGTTCAAAATAGTGTAAAACAACACATCAGTTATTGTTTAAGATTCAAAGTAGTGTAAAACAATGTATCAGTTATATTTTAATTTGTAACACTCACGTCCCATATGTTTTTAAAATGTAACAATCAGGTCATTCCACTTATAAAAAAATAAAGAAAATAAAAAAATAAAAATAAAAAAGTAAAAAAAATAAAAATTTAAAAATTAAAATTCACGTGGAATTAAAAAATAAATAAAAAGTAAAATTAAATGACACATCATCGTTGTTAAATATCACATGTACTCCGTTTGTGCCACATAGCCTTTTTTGGAACGAAGATTTTTAAAAAGGTCAACGGTGCGAACGTTACTTAACATAAATGATCAAAGTGTTACAAAAAAAACTTAAAAGACTATCTTGATCATTTAAAATAACTTAAAGAACCTAGACAATATTTTTGCCATCTAATTAAGTTCATATTTTGTAACATTTTCATTATAGAAATCAAAAGTTGCATAAAAAGAAGAAGTTATAATCCACTTAAATCTAATGTTTGGCACACTCTCACTTAAAAATAAGTGAAAAGAGAGAGAATAGTAAAATTTAAATGGAAGAAAAACAATACTTTTAAAATTATAGAAGATAAATGATGAGACTTATAGTGTTCTTTTTAGCCTTTATTAAACAAATATTTTACTAATTTAACAAATTGATGACAATATGTATAAAATATCAACTGCTATATATAATTGAAGGGCACACATTATAATCTATACATGACTTCAATATAATGGATGCATGATCTAAAATTAGTATATTACACATTAATTGTTGGAAGCTTTTGAGACTAGGTTTCTCTAGATAATTGTTAAATATATAATTCATTATTTTAAAAGGTTGGATTTGATTAAAAAAGATTAGATTAGATGTTTTTGGGCTTTTATAGTTTGAGTTTTAGCTTGAGATGTAAGTTAACCTAAATCTATAAATAGGGAGGAACTCTTTCTCATTTTAATCATAAAGTTTGATAATCACAGTTTTATAGTTGCAAAGTGATAATAAAATTCCACAGTTGTGGGCAGAGAGAACTCTAAATATTTTTCATCTTCTTCTCCAATGTTATTTTTCTTTCTTTGTTTCTCAACATTTTCTTTTCATTGTCATTACGTGATTGATAACAGTCTTGAGATCAAGATTGAATAGGAATTATCCATAGATTGTGGTTGAATTCCAACATCTGGTATCTAGAACTCTGGTTTTAATTCAAGAGAAGAACAATTGTGATGGCGTTGAATCACCCAAATGGTTACTTTCCAGCAAATCTTCCAATTCTCAAGAAAGATAATTATGAGAATTGGTGTAAGTAGATTAAGGTGGTTTTCTGTTACCAAGATCTTTGGAATATTGTGAAGGAGTGATTATTACCGCCTGCAGAAACTATGACAAATCAGGAGAAAATAACATATAAAGAATTGAACAAGAAAGATTATAAAGCTCTGTTTATAATCCATCAATGTGTTGATCCTGATAACTTTGAAAAGGTTAGTGATGTAGAATCAGTAAAAGAAGCTTGGGAGATTCTTGAAAAATTGTTTGAAGGCACAGAGAAGGTGAAAGAGGTGAGCTTACAAACTCACGAAAGGACTTATGAATTGCTTCAGATGGAAGACAATGAAAGTATAACAGATTTCTTCACCAGAGTTACAAAGTTGATGAATCAAATCAAGGTATATGGATAAGTGTTGACATCAAGATCAGTTGTGTCAAAGATGGCTGAAAGAGCTGCAGAAAAGTCGAAGAGTGATATGGCTTTACAGGCGTAGTCAGAAAAAGAAAGGAAAGGCAAAAGAAGTTGGAATAGCAACAAAGGTAGAGGAGGTTACACCAATTCGACTGGTCAAAATCAGCAAGAAGGAAACTGGTCGAATAAGAGAATACCTTGGAACCAAGGTAACCAAAGTGGTGGTGTTTCAGGTAGAGGAAGAGGTGATGACCGAAAGCCTGACAAAAGTCACATTCAATGTTTCAATTGTTAGAAGTATGGCCACTAGAAAAGAAGTAGAATAAAGAAACGTATGCAAAGGTGGTGAAACATGAAGAAAAAGAGATGTGGCTTATGGTCACAATAAGAGAGAAGAGAGATTCCAGGACCAATGGTACTTGGACTCAGGATGCTCATGACACATGACTGGAAGGAAAGATTGGTTTATCAACATGAAGCTCTCGTCGAAGAACATAATGAAGTTTTCAAATGATAATACTCTAGCAACTGAAGGTGTTGGTGATGTTCATATCGTGAGGAAGGATAGCAATAAATCAATAATTTCCAATGTGTTATACATACCAAGCATACAAATTAACCTGCTCAGTATAAGATAGCATGTCTAAAAGAACTACAAGGTAGTTGTCGAAGACAAGATGATGAGAGTTCACGACGCAGGTGGTAGGTTGATCTTGAAGGCTCCAATGTCTTAGAATATGACCTAATGTCATACCCCAAAATTTACCCTTAGATTCTTTGATCTTTTTCATATTATTCTAGGTCAATCATATTGCTTATATAACCCAAATATTAGCCTTTGTTTTGCATTGTTTCACCTATGGAACTAGGGTTTGCTTCAAGAAATTTTAAGGGTTGGTAAATCAAGGTTTTAGATAGGTTATCCACCATTTAAGCTCTTAAGATGTATGATCGGATGTTTTCTGTTGAGTTGGATTCCCATTGTTCAGATGTTGTTTCTTTTGGTTATTATACTCAAGTTTGAGGAAAAGGTGTTGGGTTTTCAATCGTCATGATTAGTTCCTATCAGAGGTTTATCAAGTCACAACATCAGCTTTTCTGAATTGCCACAAGGGTGTCATTTGTTTAGGGTTTCATCAGTGGCTTGACTGGAAAGGTTTTGTATCAGGGCTTTGGTTTTCATCAAGTCATTGTTTCAGTGTGCACTCAAGGCGGAGATTAGGGTTTCTCACCCTTTATGTTTAAGATGAGCAAGTGTTGTTCAATTGAGTTTCTCCTGAGGTTAGCAGGTTAGATGTGTGTGGAGTGTTGTTTCAATTCAATCAAGGTTTTTTGTGTCAACTCAAGTCCGTCAAGTGGATCCAAGTTGCAGAGCCATTAAAGAGGTCAAAGCAGTTGGTACATTTCAAGCTATATGTAAGTTTTGTTTGTGTGGTTCAGGTTCTTGTAATTTGATTCAAAAAGTTCAAGCTTGTTATTCAGTACATATCATTTTAAGATGGATTTAGGGTTGTGAAGTCCTTCATCATAATTTAATTCAAGAGAAAATTGATGTGAGGTTCAAGTTGCAAATTCAAATTGGATTAGAAGGTCAAGAATGACAAATTTTATTCAAGATTCAAAATTCCAAATTCAATTCAAAGTTTCATATCCATTTCCAATTTTATTTCCATTCTTAGTTTTAAGTTCACTTCATTCCAATTTCCAAATTATTCAAATTTCAAGTTCATTGTCGAGATTCCATTCACTCCCATTCCGTTATTTTTTTCATCCATGTTTCAATTTCAACTCCATTTTCAAGACCATTCAAGTTCCATGAATTTCAACTTTATTTCAATTCAATTCAATTTCAATTCCATCTCATGTTTAATTTCAATAATTCATGTCTAACTTCCATTTCAAAGAAAAAATAAAAAAAAATAGTATCAAAAGCCCATTTCCATGTTTTCTTACAAAGCCCATAATCAAAATTCACAAAAAAAAGGAAAAGAGTTGGATTCCATACAAAATAATAAAAGTCCATTACACAAAATAAGTGAAGCTCATGTCCTTTTCAAGTTACAACAAAATAGAAAAATAAGAAGATATAAAACCAAGCCTGTGACACCTACGAACAAGATGCTACCAAAACTTCACCATGTAGCCAAAACCTGCTGCAATTTCCTGCTACCATCTATAATATGCCAAAACGTTCGTACAACATTACCTCTGCAACATCATACATCCTGCATATCAGGAACAACAACTTGTACCACTTGAAAATGACAAAACCTCTTTGCACCTCAAACACACCAAAACCTTGACCAAAAAAGTGCAACTATCCTGTTATAACACAACCTGCTGCGAAATCACACAAAACAACAATTGCAACACTCCAAAGAATGCTTGCTACTCTAAAAACATGTCAAAACCAAGACTTGTCCAAACCAAAAAAACCTTTCTGCAACAAACTGATCACACTAAAATTCACCGTATTTCTGACTCCGATTTCGCATGCATTCTTAGCTTTTATTGTTGTTTTGCTTTGTTATTGCTTTGTTTTCTTATGTTTTCAGGTTTTTATAATAATCGGAGCTTGAATCGGGAAAAGGAGCGAAAAAGGAGTGAAAACGGACGAAAACCTAGAAATTCAGCATTTTGCACTTACGGCACCCACTGTGGCGGGCGCCATAGGGTTAGCCATGACGTGGCCACGTCTCAAGACCACTCCTCAACCTCCAAGACCCACGATCCCCACTACATCATCCCCTGTAGGGACCGTGGCGGGCGCCATAGGCCTGTGGCGGGCGCCACAAGGCAAAAATCCACAACCTCCACTTTTTAGTGGAGGGGCGTCCCGGTCATTTCGCGCTTTCAGTTTCTCCTATAAATAGGACCTTAGATTTTCGTTTTTCTTCATCCAGAATTAGAATTCTCTAGGCATATATCAGTTATAAAGCAGTTGCCATTCCACATCGGGGTGCCTCTGCAATCGAGTGATCGAGTCTGTAATCTGTCTGTGGTTCGAGTTTTGGAGCACTCTGGAGGAAGTTAATCCTGCCGCCATTTTAATTCCAGTTAGTATTTTATTTTTCCGCATTGCTTTACTTTTATTTATTTTCTCGCACTTTACTTTGTTTATTTCCCGCACTCGCACATTTACGTTGTTTATTTCCCGCACTCGCACATTTACGTTGTTTATTTCCCGCACTCGCACCTTTACGTTGTTTACTTCCCGCACTCGCACATTTACGTTGTTTATTTCCCGCACTCGCTTTAAATTACTCATATGAAAACCTATAAAAAGAATATTTACTTTATCATGTCTAACTAATCCCATAAAGGTTAGAATGTAAGGATCGTAATTAAACCAGTAAACAGTATAATTGTTCGTGGAAACACCTAAGGGCTATTTTATCTTTCAATTCAAGCAATTGTTTTTAACTATTTCAAAAACAGCCAAAAGCGCTTTGTATAGTTCATTAGGAGTTTTTAGATTAAAAAGAAAAGAGATTTTAAAACGATTTTCGGACGCGTTATGAGATTTAGAGTCTGGTTCATAAGAACCTCTTTTTGCTAAGAAGTCCAGGTTAAAATACTTTTCAACCTTGTTAAGAAACTATATTTCTTAAAAATAGGTTTACTACTCTAACGCAGTACGCACCTTTTTATCCGTGACAATAGGAGGGGTTGATTAGAGAGTACAACTCGGTTCTGAATACGCGAAAGCGACAGTTCCTGTTAAATTAGTTCCTTTCAAAAGAGAAAACATTGCCCATAAGTAGTTCCATTAACAAGTACTGGATTATCATTGATTACGTGAATTACATTCGAGCCTGTCTTTTATTTATTATTTAAAATTATAATTTTATTTACCATTGCACCCTTACTAAAACCCTTAAAAATAGTTGCCTTAGATAAACACCATAACAACAGGTACGATAGATTGACACTTGGTCTCTGTGGATTCGATAATCTTTTATATTACTTTGACGTGATTCGTACACTTGCGAAAAACACGCATCAAGTTTTTGGCGCCGTTGCCGGGGACCAATATCGTCAAATTTCATTACCCTGTAGTTATACCGTTTAGACTAAGGTTGTTACCCACCGGTCAATGCGAAAGACTCGCAGTGCCGGAAGTTTAGTAGACCCTCTAGCTGAACCTGAACGTTACGCTCGCGCACGTTTATTTTTCCATAGGAATAGGAGAGCTATGGCCGAAGATCAAAATCGAAGACCTCTTAAGGACTTCGCCCAACCATCAAACGAGGAACCTAGTTCCAGTATAGTAAACCCCGCTATCCCAGCCAATAATTTTGAACTTAAGCCATCCCTGCTGCAATTAGTGCAACAGAGACAATTCGCAGGTCTCGCTACTGATAACCCGAACCAACATTTAAAAAACTTTCTTCAATTAGCAGACACCTTTAAAACGAATGGAGCTTCTCCTGAGGCAATACGCTTAAGATTATTTCCCTTTTCCCTCAGAGATAAAGCTCTATCATGGTTAGATTCCCTTCCACCCAATTCAATAACAACTTGGGATGACCTTAGAAAAGTTTTTCTTGCTAGATATTTTCCCCCAAGTAAGACCGCTCTTCTTCGAAACCTAATAACTAGATTTACCCAACACCAAGGAGAGTCGTTGTTCGAAGCCTGGGAGAGATATAAAGAACTATTAAGAGCATGCCCACACCATGGCCTACAGAATTGGCTAATCATCCAAACCTTCTATAATGGACTTCTTTATAACACTAAAATGACCATCGACGCTGCCGCTGGTGGCGCACTGATGAACAAACCTTACCCTGAAGCTAGTGCCCTTATCGAGGATATGGCCCAAAACCATCAATCATGGGGAGTAGAACGAGCGACAGTGGAAAAGAAGGAAGCCCAAGGAGGAATACATGAGCTAAGCTCTATAGACATGATGCAGGCTAAAATGGACGCGTTGGCCCTTAGAGTCGAACATATGTGTACAACTCTGAATACTGTTGCCGCAGTTTCGCCGAATTGTGAGATATGTGGAACGCAAGGACACCAATCCGCCGAATGCAATCTGTTGAATGAAACCAACACTGAGCAAGTGAACTATACCCAAGGGAACCCATTTTCAAACACATATAACCCTGGATGGAGGAATCACCCAAACTTCTCCTACAAAAATAATAACCCTATCCAAAATACCGCACCTCCGAGACAACAAGGTTACCAAGCCCCTAGAACAAATCAACCTATGCAACCTGTACCACCTAGCCCGAGCTTTGAGGAAGTTGTAAAAGATTTTATCGTTGCTCAAAAACAACAAAACAAAGAGTTCATGAACCATAACGTCCATGTTAACGAACTAATTACCAAGTTAGGAACCAAGGTTGATCAAATTATTACTCATAATAAGATGCTTGAAACCCAGATCTCTCAGGTAGCGTTAAACCAAGCCCCACAGACTACACCTGGAGGACAGTTCCCTGGACAACCTCAACAAAACCCGAAAGGGCAAGCTAATGCCATTACTCTACGAAGTGGAACCGCTTATAAGGAACCTTTAAACCCTAGAATAAGTGAGCCCGAAACTTCTGAGAGGAATGAGGAAAAGGAACCAGAGAAGCCTGAAACCCCGGAAAGTCAAGAAAAAGGAGAAGAGCCTAAAAATAAAACCTATGTACCGCCACCACCATACAAACCACCAATACCTTACCCTCAAAGATTAAAGAAAACCCAAATCGATAATCAATATCAAAAATTCGTTAAGGTTATAGAAAAACTTCACGTAGAAATCCCCTTTACAGAAGCCATCACCCAAATACCTTCTTATGCTAAGTTTCTCAAAGACATACTTACAAATAAACGTAGACTCGAAGATCCGAAACCCGTGGAATGTAATTCTATTTCCGAAAATAGGTTAGCAAAGAAAGATAAAGATCCCGGAAATTTTTCCATTCCTTGTGTTTTGGGGAATCATGTCATCGAAAAAGCTTTTCTAGACTTAGGAGCTAGTGTGAGCTTAATGCCTTTAGCAGTTTGTGAGAGATTAAACTTAGGAGAATTACAACCTACTAAGATGTCACTTCAATTAGCCGATAGATCCGTTAAATACCCTATAGGCATACTTGAAGACGTCCCTGTTAGGATAGGTCAGCTGTTTATACCTACTGATTTTGTTGTCATGGACATTAAAGAAGATGACGACATACCAATCCTCCTAGGTAGACCGTTCTTATCGACTGCTGGAGCCGTAATAGATGTTAAAAAGGGAAAACTAACTTTTGAGGTAGGTGGCCAGAAGATAGAATTTATATTGTCAAAATTTCTTATGGCACCTGTGATAGGAGATTCTTGTTATGCCTTAGATATCATCGAAGAATGTATTAGGGAATTAGAACAAGAAGAAGAAACTGAATCTATAAAATTGCCATCAACCCTTATTTTGGAAGATGACAATTATAAAACACCCTACATTGATGATAACCTTCACGAATGTTTATCTCTTACCCCAGATCCTATGCCTTGCCCTATAAAACCGACCGTAAAACTTAAGGAACTGCCTAAAAACCTGAGATATGAATTTCTTGATGAAGATATGAATCGTCCAGTTATAGTCAGTGCTACCTTAAACCAAGAAGAAACCGATCAATTATTAGAAGTTTTACGTAGGTACCCCTCAGCCTTAGGATATAAGATCTCTGATCTAAAAGGAATAAGCCCATCCGTATGCATGCATCGGATTTTGCTTGAAGAAGATTCAAAACCTTCTAGAGAACACCAACGTAGAATAAATCCTATAATGAGTACTGTAGTTAAGACTGAAGTTCTTAAGTTACTAGAGGCAGGTATAATATATCAGATCTCGGACAGTAAATGGGTGAGTCCTGTGCATGTAGTACCTAAAAAGGGAGGCATCACAGTCGTGCAAAACGAGAAGGGCGAACCTGTAGCAAAAAGAACTGAGATGGAGGTTGGCGTATGTGCATAGATTATAGAAAATTAAATAAAGCAACTAGGAAGGACCATTTCCCATTACCATTCATAGACCAAATGTTGGAGCGCCTAGCCAGACACTCTTACTTTTGTTATTTAGATGGATATTCAGGATTCTTCCAAATACCTATTCACCCCGAAGATCAAGAAAAAACTACCTTTACATGCCCAGTTGGAACCTTTGCCTATAGAAGAATGCCTTTTGGACTTTGTAATGCTCCTGCAACTTTCCAACGCTGCATGATGTCTATCTTTGCTGATTATTTGGATGGAATCATGGAAGTATTTATGGACGATTTCTCAGTTTGTGGGTCAGATTTCAAAAATTGTCTTGTCAACCTTGAGAAAATCCTGGAGAGATGTGTGGAGGTAAACCTTGTGCTAAATTGGGAAAAATGTCATTTCCTGGTCACCGAAGGGATTGTTTTAGGACATATAGTTTCCGAAAAAGGTATGGAGGTAGATAAAGCAAAAATAGAAGTCATAGAGAATCTAAAACCGCCGAAGACTATCAGGGAGATAAGAAGTTTTCTTGGACATGCCGGATTTTACCGACGTTTTATCAAGGATTTCTCCAAAATAACAAAGCCCTTAACTGGTCTTTTAATGAAAGATGCTGAGTTCATCTTCGATGAAAAATGTACTGAAGCATTTAATCTTCTGAAGCAAGCTCTGATTTCAGCACCTATAATGAAACCCCCTGATTGGTCGGAACCGTTTGAGATAATGTGTGACGCCAGTGATTATGCTGTTGGAGCCGTTCTAGGTCAGAGAAAAGATAAGAAGTTACATGTGATTTATTATGCCAGTAGAACCCTAGACGCTGCACAGCTCAACTACGCAACAACCGAAAAAGAGCTCCTAGCTGTAGTTTTTGCAATAGACAAATTTAGATCTTATCTAGTAGGAGCCAAGATTATAGTTTACACCGACCATGCTGCCATTCGTTACTTACTAAGCAAAAAGGATGCCAAGCCTAGGTTACTTCGATGGATTCTATTATTACAAGAGTTTGATTTGGATATCCGTGACAAGAAAGGCACTGATAATGTGGTAGCTGATCACCTATCTAGGCTAGAATACCTGAAACCTGATCCAGTACCCATAAATGACGATTTTGCCTACGATAGACTGATAGCCCAACTAGAAACCATTGAAGATGATAACCCAGACCCTCATGAGCAATTTCATAAATCCTTAGCTATAAGCAATGTACCTTGGTATGCAGATTTTGTTAATTACCTAGCCGCTGACATCATACCCCCTGATCTAAACTACCACCAGAAGAAGAAGTTCTATAGTGATGTGAGAAACTTCTATTGGGACGATCCATTTCTTTTCAAGAGAGGTAAAGATGGCATTTTCCGCCGTTGTGTTCCAGAAGAAGAGGTAAATAATATAATTGAGCATTGTCACTCTGCACCCTATGGTGGACATGCAAGCACATCTAAGACCTACGCCAAGATTCTTCAAGCTGGCCTATTCTGGCCTACTATGTGGCGTGATGTCCATGCTTTCATTGTCAAGTGTGACAGATGCCAACGCACAGGAAATATTTCAAGACGTAATGAAATGCCGTTAAGAAATATCCAAGAAGTAGAACTCTTCGACGTATGGGGTATAGACTTTATGGGACCGTTCCCACCATCTTTTGGAAATCAGTACATATTAGTAGCTGTTGACTACGTGTCTAAATGGATTGAAGCTATCGCCGCACCCACAAACGACACCAGAGTAGTCATCAAATTATTCAAGAATTATATATTTCCCAGGTTTGGAACACCCCGTTTAGTCATAAGTGATGGAGGATCACACTTCATATCGAGAATATTTGATAAACTTTTAAGCAAGTATGGAGTTAAGCATAGAGTAGCAACACCATACCACCCACAGACCAATGGACAAGTGGAAGTATCTAATAGGGAGATAAAACAAATCCTCGAGAAGACTGTCTCTATATCTAGAAAAGATTGGTCGCAGAAACTTCAAGAAGCATTATGGGCCTATAGAACCGCTTTCAAAACTCCTATAGGAACAACCCCTTATCAACTGGTCTATGGAAAATCATGTCACTTACCATTTGAGTTGGAGCATAAGGCCTATTGGGCCATCAAAACTTTGAATTTGGATTACTTGACAGCTGGTGAGAAACGTATCCTTGATATCCACAAATTAGAAGAGCTCAGACAATCTGCCTACGAAAATGCCATCATATACAAAGAAAGAACAAAAGCTTGGCATGACAAAAGAATCATAAGAAGAGACTTCAAAATAGGCGATCCTGTTCTCCTGTTCGATTCTAGGTTACGACTATTTCCAGGTAAACTCCGTTCGAGATGGACTGGCCCTTTCGAAGTATCTAAGATCCTGAGATCCGGTGCTATTTAAATCAAGAACCAAACATGTAAACCGTTCATAGTCAATGGACAGAGGTTGAAGCCCTACGAAGGAGGTGACATTCCAACAACATACACCTGTCATACTCTGAGTGATCCACCATATCCTTCCAATGATGTTTAAATATCGGTCGTCGAGCTAATGACGTTAAACAAGCGCTGCCTGGGAGGCAACCCATGGTTTTTCTTACTTTTGTACTTTTTATTTCTTTATTTTTACTTTATTTTAATTTGTTATTATGTCAGGACTCACGATTGAATGTTTTAGGTGCTTTCAGGACTTGTTTGCTAACCTTGTACAGAATGCAGAACCCTGATGACATGCACGTGGCCTTTAGAGATGATGCACAGAGAGAGCGTTACTATGTTCACATGAGACGCCCTATGGCTCCTACCAGGTACCCTGACCATGACTGCATGGATGCCTTGGGGATAGAGCCAAGCGTCAGATTTTTATGCCATCAACTCCAGTGGGACCAGTTTGACGACAGGAACGACACTTATAGGAACTTGACTCTTGAGTTCCTCAGCTCGTTTCATCATGACCCTTGGGCTGGACCCGATGGACTCGCTGTTTTCAGGTTGTTCGGGATTGACTACTCATTCTCTCACAAAGAGTTTGGTGATTTACTAGGTTTCCAGACTACTCCTGATGCTATTCCAGAGACTCCGATGGGGTATTTTATGAGCAGAGAAGTGGAAAAGTTTTGGACTAAAATATCAGGCGGAGGGAGCCAAGATCCTTCTACCCAGTTTTCTCAGGTAATCCACAACCCTGCATTGAGGTACTTCCAGATGATTCTAGCACATTCTTTCCTAGGTTTTCCAGATACAGAGACACTGCTAAGTGAAGAGGAGATTTTCCTACTGTTTTGTGCGACTCAGTCTCGCCCTGTTGCTTGTGGCAACTTTCTACTGAAGGGCCTTGCTAGTGTTGCCAGATCATCAGTAGGAATCATCCATGTCGGTGGGATTGTTACACAGATTGCTACTGCATTGGGTTTGTCTCGCAAGCTATTGCACCTCAGGACCTTCTGCCGCTACACCACCCTGGATATTGATTTTTGTCTTGATAGAGGACTGATGAGGAGGGCTTCTTTTGAGCCCAACATGTTTAGATTGTTGATCGACGGTGAAGCGATACACTACTTTACATTACCAGATCCGCTGATGACCAGTGTCCATGATCCTGCCAATTGGAGTTATGCTCTAGAGGGTTATGGAGAGACTGTCGAAGAGCCGAAATCGCCTCCCGCCGCTGAGTACACTCCTACACCTCTTACTCCCCGAATCACTGTTATGTCTAACAATATGTCTCTGCAGCCACCCGACCTACAAACACAGATTTATGAGCTCCGCAAGGAGACTGCCCTGCTCAAGCAGGAAGTGGCAGACTTAGAGTTACAGATGCAGGTTTCTGATCTCACTCATGCCTCAGAGACCGATGCTCTACATCAGGCGATCGACGAGCTTCGGAGGGAGATAGCTGAGATTCGTGGATCAAGCCAGGATAAGAAACCTACCACATGACTCATTCCACCCTGACAGCACTACCCTAGTATTTAACTTCCTTTTATTTATCGCATTCCCAGACATATTTTACTTTATTGCAGCTTTTATATTTTCATGCACTTTGAATTCCTTATATATATACATATTATGCACTAATTTTTCTTTTTCTTTTTTGATTTTTAAGTATTTTATTTTTTGTCGTGCAAAGAAAAAAAAACATAAGACAAAAATATTTTCATTTTTTGTCTTTACAAAAAAAAAATATGCAAGCCTCAAGCCTTGAAAAGAAGAAGAAAATGCTATTCAGACCCCCCGGAAGACCAAGGTGCAAGGAAGGCCCAAAGGAGGATCCAAAACCACAAGGCCCAGGAATTGGCCTTGTGGCGGGCGCCATAGGCCCTGTGGCGGGCGCCACACCGTATCATCACCAAATACGGGATTCAATCCCCATTTCCACCATTTTCATCCCTTTCTTCACCAAAAACCCATTTTTCCAACCTTCCAAATCCTCCTTGAACCCCATTAAAGCTCCCCCATTTCCAAAATACCCTCCATCCATAAAACATATCCAACATCCATTTCCATTTTCATCCATCAAAAACCAAAAAAATCAAAACTTTATCATTCCCCTCATAAACCACTTTTCTACTATTTTCATTACCTAAGGAGCTTTTCAACAATGGAGTTCAACGGATTTATTCTTCGTGATGGAAGACCGGGCGAAAGGCAACGGAAAATTATTCAGAGGCTTCAAAGTCGAGAAATCCTCTCGACTAGGTACGTCGACGATAACTGTCTGTATGCTTTGGGTATTTATCATAGTGTTTTTAATTTATTAGAATTTCTAGGCTTGCATAATATTTTCATTAATCAGGAACCTACCTATGAGAGGCTGACAACTGAGTTTTTGAGTTCTTTGATATACACTGTCAGTCCTGACACTGCTAGCACTGTCGGTACTGCTATTTTTAGACTGTTTGGAATTGAATATGAATTCAGTACCAATGAGCTAGCAGATTTATTAGGAATCCCTCATAGGGAAGGTTCGATTTGTGAGGCACCTTTTGATGCTGAATGGTCGGCCGAGGTATTTACCTTCTGGCTAAGGCTTTCGAGTACTTCAATTAATTCTTTTGAAGGGATACTTGCGTCGACCATTCACAACCCGACCATAAGAGTTTTTAGACTTCTTTTGGCATGTACTATTTTTGGCCGGGAAAGTCCAAACAAGGTTAATGCTCGTGAACTCCTATTTTTGCAAGGATGCCTCACTAGAACCCACATCAATCCGGTCCCGTTTATGCTTGCCCACATGACTTTATTTACTAATAAAACAGGACCGATTGTTTTTGGAGGGCTCGTTACGTCTATTGCTCGGGCTCTTGGCCTGAATGATGAGATAGCTACACTTGAACCACTACCTCCTCGCACAATTAATTTAAAATTTCTGAAAGACATGAAATTGTGCCGAACAAGGAGAGAAGGTGGTTATGAGTTGATGGTTCATGGGGTAGCTATCCCATCTGTTGCTTTACCATGCAGTAGACGTACTGATGTACGTGATGAAAGGAACTGGACCTATGATCTTAATGCTCCACGTGTTTTGGGTCCACTTCCTCCTAATATTCCCGATGGGGAGGCACATGACACTGATGATGAGTATGATCGGAGAGAGCAGTCTCCCATCCCTCACATGTCCCCCCATCATCCTTCACAGTCACACACTGCACCATCTTCCTCTAACCCTGTTGCAGGTACTGCTCCTGGATTCTTTGTCACCGAGGAGATGTGGCGTGATATGACAGCTAGAGAAGAAAGGCGTGATGGCCTTCTCTCTACTATTTCACAGCAGCTGACGGACAATATGAGCTTCATGCAACAATCGCGATTGGTTTCGGATCGTGCTTATAGCAACGTTTGCCGTACCTTGAACGATATTTCATTAGAGCAGAACCGTCAGAGAGAGTTCAACAGCCGACACTACCAGCTTGTAGAGGCTACTCAGGGTTCCATCTTGGGTAACCTTCGAGAGGTCCGGAGTGCTCAGGCTGCTTTATCAGCACGACTCGACCGGAGGGACCAGCATCGTAGTAGATCCCGTCGTTCCAGACCATCACATCAGGACGGCGAAGGCACCAGTGCCCCTCCTCAGTAGTCTTTTTCCAGGTTACCCCCCTTATCTTATTTCGAAACATTAGGGACAATGTTCGATTTAAGTGTGGGAGGGGATTTTATTGCTTTCCGTTATTTCCCTTTTTAGTTAATTTCCTTTCAGTTATTTCCCTTTTCAGTAATTTATTTTTCTTAGATAATGCATGAGTCTGACGAGTCACCAGTATAGTGTCTTTTTAGTTCATCTTCATTTTTTCCCATTTCCTTAGCCTTACCAGAAAATTTTTAAAAAAGAAAACAATGTTGTTTCACATGTTTTTTGGGCTTTGAGACAGGTTTAGATTAGGATGTGGTGACTTAGGTCAACTTCTTGAAACATCAGAACCATTTTAGCACCATAGACCTCTTGAATATAGGAATCACTCCTAAACCCCACCACCATGGCCTTTACTATCATTCAAAAAATTGTCCTAAGTAGTTTATTTTAGCAGTCAGCTCCGGCCTAAGCATACTCTACGTAGGGGGCCGATGAATATAAGTGAATGATCCAGTGCTAATAAAAAAGAAAAAAAGGCAAACTCTGGTATAGGTGACCCTCACAAAGTCATTTAAACCGAAAAAAGAGAAGAAAAATTTTTTTTGCCACAAAAAGAAAAAAATTGCAAGTCACCTATTGTTAATTGGTTCAGAGGTATCTGGCACTGAACTTGGTAGGGCGGATTACGATCCGATCCCCCGCAGCTACATTTAGGCGAAATAAAAACAGGTTTACACATGCTTATGTGCCAGAAACCTTATGTTATGGATCAGAATCACTAACCGGTCACTCTACTATGAAGCATGTACGGATAACGGGCTTAATGTGATTGCGCCTGAATGAAAAGGACACAAAAAGATGAGAAGATAGGCCTAGGTATCGTGGGATGACATGGAGTGGTTAATATAGGATTGAAGTCTGTGTTTGTGTTACTATGGTACCCTTGGTTCACTTAGTTAGTATCTGTCACTGCATCCTGACTTGAACTTAGAATCCCTTTAGCCCAAAGACAAGTGTTGACACCATATTTTCTTAAGCTTTAATGTTTGCTTGAGGACAAGCAAAGGTTTAAGTGTGGGAGAATTTGATCACACTAAAATTCACCGTATTTCTGACTCCGATTTCGCATGCATTCTTAGCTTTTATTGTTGTTTTGCTTTGTTATTGCTTTGTTTTCTTATGTTTTCAGGTTTTTATAATAATCGGAGCTTGAATCGGGAAAAGGAGCGAAAAAGGAGTGAAAACGGACGAAAACCTAGAAATTCAGCATTTTGCACTTACGGCACCCACTGTGGCGGGCGCCATAGGGTTAGCCATGACGTGGCCACGTCTCAAGACCACTCCTCAACCTCCAAGACCCACGATCCCCACTACATCATCCCCTGTAGGGACCGTGGCGGGCGCCATAGGCCTGTGGCGGGCGCCACAAGGCAAAAATCCACAACCTCCACTTTTTAGTGGAGGGGCGTCCCGGTCATTTCGCGCTTTCAGTTTCTCCTATAAATAGGACCTTAGATTTTCGTTTTTCTTCATCCAGAATTAGAATTCTCTAGGCATATATCAGTTATAAAGCAGTTGCCATTCCACATCGGGGTGCCTCTGCAATCGAGTGATCGAGTCTGTAATCTGTCTGTGGTTCGAGTTTTGGAGCACTCTGGAGGAAGTTAATCCTGCCGCCATTTTAATTCCAGTTAGTATTTTATTTTTCCGCATTGCTTTACTTTTATTTATTTTCTCGCACTTTACTTTGTTTATTTCCCGCACTCGCACATTTACGTTGTTTATTTCCCGCACTCGCACATTTACGTTGTTTATTTCCCGCACTCGCACCTTTACGTTGTTTACTTCCCGCACTCGCACATTTACGTTGTTTATTTCCCGCACTCGCTTTAAATTACTCATATGAAAACCTATAAAAAGAATATTTACTTTATCATGTCTAACTAATCCCATAAAGGTTAGAATGTAAGGATCGTAATTAAACCAGTAAACAGTATAGTTGTTCGTGGAAACACCTAAGGGCTATTTTATCTTTCAATTCAAGCAATTGTTTTTAACTATTTCAAAAACAGCCAAAAGCGCTTTGTATAGTTCATTAGGAGTTTTTAGATTAAAAAGAAAAGAGATTTTAAAACGATTTTCGGACGCGTTATGAGATTTAGAGTCTGGTTCATAAGAACCTCTTTTTGCTAAGAAGTCCAGGTTAAAATACTTTTCAACCTTGTTAAGAAACTATATTTCTTAAAAATAGGTTTACTACTCTAACGCAGTACGCACCTTTTTATCCGTGACAATAGGAGGGGTTGATTAGAGAGTACAACTCGGTTCTGAATACGCGAAAGCGACAGTTCCTGTTAAATTAGTTCCTTTCAAAAGAGAAAACATTGCCCATAAGTAGTTCCATTAACAAGTACTGGATTATCATTGATTACGTGAATTACATTCGAGCCTGTCTTTTATTTATTATTTAAAATTATAATTTTATTTACCATTGCACCCTTACTAAAACCCTTAAAAATAGTTGCCTTAGATAAACACCATAACAACAGGTACGATAGATTGACACTTGGTCTCTGTGGATTCGATAATCTTTTATATTACTTTGACGTGATTCGTACACTTGCGAAAAACACGCATCACAAACCAACAACAGCAGCAGAACTGACATGAAAATGATTCATCATAATGGTAACAAGACAATAACATAGGTTGTTTGGTTTTTAAGAAGAGAGGAAGAGAATAAAAGAGGGAGGAGTAACAAAGAATAGAAAAAAAAGAGGTATTAGGAAACTCACCATTAACATCCCTCTTTCTTCTCTCTCAGTAATAGTCTCCATTTTGCCACCATAACCTTAAACCACAACATTCATTTCACGGCAGTGTCACACCCTTATTTTCACCTTTAGTCTTTCATACCCTACATTCATCATATCATACATTGTTCTATTGCATATCGAGCATATGAGTTCACAAGGTGAGGATTGGGTCGATTCATTTGTTTTCCATTCCAAATAAGAAAATTGCCTATCTTGGGCTACATGGAAGAAAAGGTCCATCATCTAAGGTTTGTTTTAAGATGGAAAGTCTACTCATGTAGATTCCTTCAAGAAGAAGTTACTTGAAAAATATTAGGATATTCAAGATCAATATTCCTAATGAACATGAAATGCAAGGCCTAATTCAAGATCACTTCATCCAATTTTGTTTCAAATTTTTGATCAAGCGGAGTTCAAATTTGCAATGCATGAGTCAAGATCGCAAGTTCATAATTCAAGACTACATTCATTTCAAATTCAATTGCATAAAGGAGACCCATTTTTCCAAATCCAAGATTCATGAATTCAAGATTAGATGCAAGAATATTACAAAGAGAAATTTCATGACATTTTCAAGAATGTCACATTTGTTACAAAGTTTCTAACTCTTAGTAATGCTTAAAAAAATTGAGCCATTTCTAATCTTAATCCAACTTCATGCTATGGCACCCTTCATGCCCCTTCAAGTTTACATGTTCCACATTATGCCCACAAATATTCAAGAAGAACAATTAAGGTTCAACTCAACATTGGAACATGTCAAGATCAAGACTATGTTTGCTTAGCCATGGGTAATTTTAATGTGATCTAAAACAGCCTCATGCAAGAAGTGACAATTTGCAATATATCACAAAACCATTACATGTCACAAGGCCAAGGGAATAAACTTATGGTAATGCATCTACACATCAAATATCAGAATTTTAAAAATCTGTCCCAAGGTAGTAGCATTAACCTCAAGGGCAGTCCAAGCATAAGCCAACAAATGGGTACAAGGTTTGAGGGTAATGCAAAGTGCAGCAGAAAAAAGACAGCATAGGCAAGTAGTGCAGCAAAAATGCAGCATAGCAACATACATGGAAATGGAAAGAAAGAGAGTGACATGAGGAAAGTGGCAAGAGACATTTCTCCATGAAAAAATCTGATATTTTGAAAGAAGGGAAAACCCTAATGTGCTGAGATAAAAGAGGAGAGGGGGGGCTGCAAACAAAGGGGCATTCACTACACATTGACATAGAGAGATATTGAGAGCAAAAAGGCATTGAGAAAAAATCAGAAAAAAGAGAGTAAGAGAGAAAAGTAGAAAAAGAGTTGATGAAGAAAACCTTGAGAGAACAAGAGAGGAACAAAAGAACCAAAAGAAGGAGGTGGACCATAGAAGCACATCCAACAAAGGCCATTGTTGAATGAAGATAGTAGCTCTCCGGTATCCTTCCCTTCAAACCCTTATCTTGTTTACATTTTTACATATTTTCATGTGTTTATTTCTTGTGTTGTATAATTGTAATAAGGTATTGATATGAACAAGAAACTGTTGTAAAAGAACAAAGAAAAGAGAAAGAACATAGTGTAGTTGACATAGTAAGATGAGTTGAAAAATACTCATCTTTACTGTCATGTTTGTTGGCAAGTTCTCCTAGCGAACTTTGCCCTGATTTCCCTCTGTTTCAATAAAAAAAAAGGCTTATTCTGGGAAAATAGCATGAAGTTCACCTAGCGAACTTCTTGATGTTTTCTTGCTGTCATGTTCGTTGGTGCCTTCGCATAGCGAACTTTGCCCCTTTTCGCTCCTGTTTTCATTCGTTGGGGAATTCGCATAGCGAACTTCTGTTTGTTTTTTTTGGGCAGCCTCGCTGCAAGGTTCGCCTAGCGAACTTTGTCCTCTTTTTCCTCTGTTTGCGTTCACTGGGAAGTTCGCCTAGCAAACTTCTTGTTGTTTCTAGGCAGCTTCGCTACAGCCTTCGTCTAGCGAACTTCCCTTAATTTTTCTAGTATTTTCCCAAAAAAAGTTTTTTTTCAAGGAGTTCGCCGTTTTTTTGTGTTTTGTGTTGTTTCAAGCCAACTAACCCGATGTGGTTGCATGATCATTGCATGCAGATGTTTGAGGTAATTTTTGACTTTTGGTTCTTAAAACTATTTTCAAAAATAAATTCTCGACTTTAACAAGCCATTTTCACCCTCTTAAGTCGACTGCCTTGTGCGTTCGCCATCGACCTTGTTCGCATCACTTCAAACATTTTTACAAACAATAAAACCCTTGATCCAACATCAAGTGGTATTTTTCTCATAAAACTCCTGGAAAAAAAATAAAGATACAATTGGGATCATACACCATAAACTTTAGAGTGGTGGAGAAGGAATGAGAATGGAACCCTCCTACACTCGTTCCGAATATTTTGAATACAAGGCGCTCGACTTGGTTATTCGAAACATTAATCTCTATCCAAAGTCTTTAGTGTGATCCTAATCAAAAACAATCTCTTCTCAAAAACCTAAAAATAACATCAACTCATCAAACATCTTTTCGCCTTAGGACATCAATCCCAAAACCCCTTTCAAGGTATAAAATCAACCAACAAGCAACTATTTCACAAGCCTCCGAACTATGGAGCTCTGATTCTTCACTTATTTTAAGTGAGGATACGTAGGCACAAGGGTCACAATCCTTGGCGAGCATTATAATAAAAAACCCAACCCCTATTTTCTTTTAAGCAAGCAAATTTTTAGATTAAAACACCCACTCAAGCTAAACAACCTAGAAGGTTCCCATCTAGTACGATGGATGTGAGGGGGTGTTTACACCTTCCCCTCGCATAACCGGCTCCCGAACCCTAAGACTTGGTTGCGATGACCATGATCTTTCCCTAAAGGTTTTATCGTTATTTCCCTTTCCCTCCTTGGGATAAATAAAATTCGGTGGCGACTTCGTGTCATTTTTCGCGTAGCGACAGGCAGTCATCACCTCACCCTTCTCAACTTATAACCATCACTTGGTAACTCTTATTCTTCCAAAACCATTCTAACACGTTTACGACGCCATTTCCATGCTATGCTCAGACCTCAACCATTGATACAGGGATCACCATCCTAGTTCCTCTACCCAAACCCTTCTTCAACCAAAAAGAATCCCTTTCAAAACCTCACCTTTTAAACCTTCATCCTTCCCTAAATCAAACCTCATTCATAAAACCTTCCTCCTTCATACAACCTTAATCCTTCCTGCAAACAATCTCCTTCAACCCAATCCAAAAACCCTAAATTACATCAATCCTCAAACAAATATGAACCAAAAATTGAGTAGAAGAAGAAGATGTTAAAACCAAACCAAAATAGGTAGAAATCAACACAAAACTGAACCTGATCGAAGCGAAAATGATTCGGAACAAAAAATAACGAACCTGAGATGAGATCCAAAGTTAAGCAAGGGAGATGAGATTGTGAAGCTGATAACGAGAAATTGTATCATGTTTTTAGGCTCATTGCACGTATTATTTGTCCATATTTTATCGAGTCTTGTTGCATTTTACTTTGTTTTATTGTGTTGTGCAGTTATCAGGTTCGTTCATTACGGATTTGGAGGGAGAGAATAGAAAAAACTGCAGCAAATGAAGGAATTCTTCCTCTGTCGTTGATATGGCTTTCGCCATAGGTAGATGGCGTTCACCATCATCTTGCTTGCCACGTCATTTAAGTGAAGAAGGCAATGGCATTCACCATTGCCCAATGGCGTTCACCATTAGTTTGCAACAACAGTTTTCTTTTCTGTAGCAGCAGTTTCAGGCAATTTTGATAACTTCTTTTCCCTCCACTCTCATGCACATTCTGGGGTAGGTTCAGGGCCAATTCTCTCTCTCTATATAGGATCTCTGGGACATATTCTGAAGCATCCAAGACGTGCGGAAGCGCTGTAGAAATTCAGATTAGTTCTTAGGTATAAATTACTTATAAAAGCGATAATAACTCATATAGAGGGATTGTCGCTGTAAAAGCGACAATAACTCACATCGAGGGATTGTCGCAACTGTTTTTCTATTTTTATTTTCCTTCTTACTGTACTCTTGGATCATAATTTCAAGAATGCTGGCATTTTGCATTTCAATCGTGTTTACTTTAATTTCAGGTTTTTACTATTTCTTGTTGTTACTTGTTATTGCTTTTAATTATTGTTTAACATGATAGTTTAAAACTTGTCAAGTATGAACATGTTAGTTATAGTTAATATAATGTATGGATAAATTTAATTGAGACCAGCGTATGAGGACCGTCGTTATCGACGGGACTTAGTAGAAAACTTTAGGTGCAAACTTATGATTGTATGATAGTTTTGGTTTTAGTTTCCAAATTGCATGACTTAATATTTCGAAATGAGAGTGAGGAATAAACTAAAGTTCGGGCCGATAGTGCGAGAGTGTGAAAAATGAACTGGATAATGGAAACTAAGCATTGATTCTAAAAACAATAAAAGCACTTTAGGCATCGTTTAAAATCTCATTGACTTTCAAAACACGCTTTTTAATTCAAACGGGCGAGCGATAGCAAAATCCTGTGGTTAGAAAGTGTTGTTCTTGTCAATAGCGCGAGAGTGTGAGGCAGAGTCTTTAATTCGATATTTTCTACGAAACTGAGTCCAATCGTAATTAGCACATGATTTCTACAAGTCCCTTAAGTACACGGAATCCTTATTCCGGACTCATTTCATCGTTATTTCCAAACCATTAGAAATTAGTATTTTTCTTCCCGTTCGTAATCTATTAATCACTAGCCTTAGCTTTGCACTGAAACGATAGATAGCATTAGTTTGATTATCAATTCCCTGTGGGTTCGAAAACCTTTTTAAGATTAAATGAACAATTGTATACTTGCAGTTATTATCCGACAGACACGTCAGTGTCACGTCTGACCAAGTTTTTAGCATCGTTGTCGGGGAGTTGATTTTGTCAATATTTTGATTCCATTGTTGCGCAGTATATACTAAGGCATCAAATTTTCCTTTTTTCTATTTCGTCGATTATATGACAAACACTAGCTCTCGAGGCGACAGGCTTGAGAAATTGATTGACGATATCGAGCGTTTTATTAACTTAAGACACCGAATCAACGAGTTCCGAATTAAGTATAATCTTCCCGAACTTGAAATTTCTTATCCAAAATTAAAGATTCCCATGGCTGAGAATCCACTGAAACATCCTCTTACGGATTACGATGTTCCATTGCAGGATGAACCACATAATAGCATTGGTGCCCCTGCCATCAGTCGAAACGATTTTGAGTTGAAACCTTCGGTGTTACAAGCCGTTCAACATAACTAATTTTTTGGAAGTTCCACAGATGACCCGAACCTTCATTTATCTATGTTTGTGCGATATGCTGATACCATAAAAGCAAATAGTGTTAGTAACGAAGCCATAAGACTATGTATTTTTCCCTTTTCTTTAAGAGATAAAGCTAGAGCTTGGCTCCAATATCTACCATCCAACTTCATCCCTACGTGGGGCAAGTTGAAGAAAGTCTTATTATCCCGATATTTTCCGCCTAGCAAAACTGCTATGCTAAGAGCCGAAATCAACGGATTTAGGCAGAAAGACAATGAATCTCTTTTCAATGCTTGGGAAAGATACAAGGACATGTTGAGGCTCTACCCGCACCATGGAATTGAACAATGGTTGATAATTCATACTTTCTATAATGGTCTTATTTACAACACAAAGCTGAATCTAAACGCTGCAGCTGGCGATGCTCTGATGGACAAACCATATGAAGACGCTTATCAACTCATTGAAAACATGGCTCAAAACCACTTCCAATGGGGAGGTGAGAGAACTCTGACAGAAAAACCTGCTACGAAGAATGGAATGTGTGAAGTTAAAAGTCTAGACCATATCAGTGCTAAAGTGGATGTGCTTACTCAAAAGATTGAAAGTTTGACCGTAGCTCCATCAGCCATTGTGGCCGCTGTGACACCGAATTGTGAATTATGTGGAACCCCTGGGCACAGTAACATTGAATGTTATTTATTGGCTAGTATTCCTATCGACCAAGTAAATAACACCCAAGGAAACCCATACTAAAAAACTTACAATTCAGGATGGAGGAATCATCCAAATGTTTCCTACAAGAGCAACAACACTTTGTTCGCTCTAACTCAAGCCCCCGTTGTTCCTCTAGGATATCATAAAGGAGCCCCCGCTACTCATCAAGCACCTATTAAGTCAAACGTTGAGTTGTTATTGGAAAACTCCATTGTAACCCAAACTCAAAAAAATAAAGAGTTCGCCAACCAAAATGTGCACACGGGTGAATTGCTAAAGCAAATGGCAACTAAACTTGATTTTATGGCTACCCATAACAAGATTTTAGAAACTAAAATTTCTCAAGTAGCCTAACAACAAGCAACAGTAGCAGCCCCAGCTAGAACGTTTCCTGGTCAACCACAACCAAAACCGAAAGGAAATGCTAATGCTATCACATTGTGAAGCGGAACAAAACTTGATGGACCAGTCGACCCAAAACTCTAAAATCCTTCCATGTATCAAAAATATGGTAAAGGAACTGAAAAGGTGAACGAAACAAATAATAACGAAAAGGAAGATAAAAGCAAAGAGTTCGCAGAGAAAGAAATACCTTATGTGCCTCCGCCACCATACAAGCCTCCTATACCTTATCCTCAAAGACTTGCTAAATCTAAAAATGAAGGACAATTTAAAAAATTCATATAACTTATGAAACAACTTAATATCACTATACCATTCACAGAAGCCATAACGCAAATGTCTCCATATGCTAAATTCCTTAAAGAGATCTTATCCAACAAGAAAACGCTCGAGGATAATGAAACTGTTATGCTCACTGCCAAGCATAGCGCCATCATTCAAAATAACATGCCTCCTAAGCTGAAAGACCCAGGTAGTTTCTTCATACCTTGTGTAATCGAAAAGTTTGTCATAGACAACACTCTATGTGACTTAGAAGCCAGTGTTAGTTTAATTCCCTTATCCACATGTAGAAACTTAAGTTAGGAGAGTTAAGACCAACGAAAATGTCTCTATAACTAGCAGGTCATTCTGTTAAATTTTCTATAGGTATGCCAGAGAACATGCTCGTTCGTATAGGTTAATTATATATTCCTACTGACTTTGTGGTAATGGACATAAAAGAGGATTCTAACATCCCTATTATTTTAGAAAGACCCTTTTTAGCTACAAATGAAGACATCATTGATGTCAAGAAAGGAAAGCTAACTTGTGAAGTTGGTGAAGAAAAAGTCGAATATATTTTAGCTCAATTCTTAAAGGCCCCAACTATAGATTATTCATGTTGCTTCCTAGACGTCATCGACAAATGCATGAAAGAAATGGAGATGGAAACATCTAAGTATACTAAATTACTAAAGATTCCAGCACATCCTATATTCGAAGACGAAAATTGGCGCAAGCCATATGTAGATGACAGTCTGAGTGAATATCTAGCATTAACGTCCGATCCAATGTCGTGCCCAAAGAAGCTTTCTATAAAAATTAAAGCGCTACTGTTGCACCCCAAAATTTGCCCTCACAATACAAGACTTTGTGTTCTAAGAAGGTTCACAAGGTTCACAAGTTCTCCAACAACTTGCATAACCTTTCATGAAGTTCATAAAGTTCACAAGATATCTTATGAAGATTCACAAGGTTCACAAAGTTCACAATTGGTCAGAAGAGTTGACAATTCCCTCAGACAATGCACCTCCTAAGCAGTGCATCCAAAACTAGGGTTTTGACTTTAATCAGGCTAAATGGACTTCCAAGACTTCAAGTGAGCTTCATAACATCTTATATGTGTATAAGAACCCCCATGTCAAGTTTCAAGACTTTTCTCAAAAGTTTGCTCAGTCAGATGATCAGATAAGTCAAAAGCAGTCAACGCAGTTAAAAAGTCAAACTGAGGTCAACTGTAATAACCCAAATTTTACCCTTTCTTTTTATTTTTATTTTAAATTCTGATTAACTTAATAAATTAACCTTTTTTTTTAAATCTTGTTTTTTTAACTAATAATAATTTAATTAAATTTTTTTTTATAACTTTACTAATGTTTTTTATTAACTTTTTTTTTCTATTTAGTTTAGTTATTTAAATCATTTTAAGCTCTTCTTACTAACTTTTAGGATTTAGATTAAAATTTAACTTTTTTTTTCTTTTCTTTAAGAGTAAATTTTTTTATAACCTTTTTTAATTAATTTCTAACACATTTTTTTAATCAAATTCTATTACCTTTTTAAAATTAAATCTTTTTTCTAACTTTTTTAAAAGATAAATCCTTTTTCTAACCCTTTTTTAAAGTTAAATCTATTTCTAACTTTTTTAAAGTTAAATCTTTTTTTTCTAATTTTTTTAAAAAAAATCAAATCTTTTTTCTAACTTTTTAAAAGTTAAATCCTTTTTCTAACTACTTTTTTTAAAGCTAAATCTTTTTTTTCTAACTTTTATAAAGTTAAATCTTTTTTTTCTAACTTTTTTAAAAAAAATTAAATCTTTTTTTTCTCTAACTTCTTTTTAAAGTTAAATCTTTTTTTCTAACTTTTTTAAAAAAATTAAATCTTTTTTTTCTCTAACTTCTTTTTAAAATTAAATCTTTTTTTCCTCTAAATTCTTTTTAAAATTAAATCTTTTTTTTCTAACTATTTTAAAAATTAAATCTCACCTTTGTCACTTTTTTTGTTCTTTATTATTTTTACTCTAAATTTTTCTATCTTTCATTAAAAAAATAACAAAAATAGTTTTTTATTATTATTTAATTATTATTTTCGTATTTTAATTAAATCATTTTTTAAAATATTATTTTTTTCACTTTTTTCTAAATTATTCATAAAAATATCCAAAAAATCATAAAATAAAAAAATATTGAAAAAAATTTTGTTCTTTTTATAATATTTTTTATTTTAGGAATCAATAGGATCATTAGTTTTTATTTTAAGTTTATTTTAATTATTTTAAATTATTTAAATTTTATTTTTTCTTAACTAATTATTTAGTTTGGGCTTTAAAATGGGCTTTAGGGACATTATTGACAATTTGGTGTTAACCCTAATTTGTTCCCTATATATACATGTGTTGCCTTGTTGGAAAAAGGGGGAGAATGAAAAAAAACCTAAGAGGAGTGAGTGCCGTTTGCCGTTATTTAGTTTTCTTCTTCATCCATTACTATTGTTTCTTTTTCTTCATCGTTTACCGTTATTTCTTTTCCTTCATCTATTACTGTTGTTTCTTTTTCTTCATCGTTTACCGTTATTTCTTTTCCTTCATCTATTACTGTTGTTTCTTTTTCTTCATCTTTTACCGTTATTTCTTTTTCTTCATCTATTACCGTTATTTCTTTTTCTTTATCTATTACTATTACGTTTATATATATATAATTTTTAAATTGTTAGAGTTTATATATATAAGATTTTTGATCGAATTATGTCGATACGATGTTTGCACATTTGTGTGCATGACGCGTGACATTTGTGTTAGTTCGATCTGGTTGCGATGATCGCATTTTTGTGTGAGCAATAATACTATTTTTTGCTTAATTTCTTGTTCTTTGCGATAAATTTTGTTTCGTCCGATTTAGATCTGGTTGCGATGAGCGCATTTCTGCGTTAGCAACATTGTTGGGTTATTTGGCACATTTAAAATTCATTATTGCTTTATTATTATTATTATTATTATTATTATTATTATTATTATTATTATTATTATTATTATTATTATTATTATCATTATTTATTATTATTATCATTATTATCATTATTATTACCATTATTATTATTATTGTTATCATTAATTTATTAAAATTTGTTATAATATAAAAATCTGTTTTTTAAAATAAATAACATTAACATCTTTTCCAAATTAATATGAAAATCTATTATTTTTAAGAAAAACTTTTTTTTTTTATAAATTTAAAATAATAACTAAAATCTTTTTTTTAAAATAATAACTAGAACCGTTATTTATTTTATTTTATTATTGTTCAATTCAAATTTCATTATCATATTGTATCTGCTCCTCTCATGTAACCTCGCGAACTTAACAATCGCTCTTTAAATTCTGCCTTTAAATTTCTGCTTGCATGGTTTAAATTATGACATTATCTCTCTGTTTGCATGATTCAATTATCTCACGCGTTTACTATTATTTCTGTCACATTGCACACATCCGAAGGTTAGGTCTAACTGTTTGGCCGCCGCGCCAATAGTCCGTAAAACTTCACACATTCAATTTCAAATCCTCAAAACTACAAACTACAAACCCTAATTTTCGCAAATGCCTCGCCGCAGGCAAAATTACAATTTTACCCTTAGCATTAGGTCAAAGAGCCGCCGCGCTCATTTTAGGGTTTCCCGCCGTGGAATCCCTAATTTAACCCTAATTACAACTTAACATTTCAACGTAGAGATTTGGAGTTTCTACACTCCACGTAAGCGCGTCCTTAAGATGCGTTTATTCCCCTTGAGACCTTGACCACAGTCAAGAAGTTTCTAACCTCCCTGTTGAGGGGAACTACGATTACTCTGATTCCACTCCCGTAAGGATACGTAGGCACAAGATGCGATGTCTTGCCGAGTAAACTTAGAATTAACCCCCTTTATTATTTATTATTGCTTATTTATATTTTATTTATCTTTGCTATTTAATTATTTTGCTTATTATTTTGTAATTGTTTCTTGGATGTAAAGTTGTTTAATTATTTAATTATTATTATGGTTAGTAATTAGGGAGTGTAACAACATGTATGTAATATTAAAATAAATTTAGATCACTTTTAAATAAAGATAATTAAAATAAACACGTCACACACGTAAGTCGATTTTAATCGCCGTCTCACTTCCTAAGGATATCCCTCAAGTTGCCTACGAATAATGGTTAAGTGGGGTGTATAAAGCAAGTCCCTCAAATAGAAAAATCATCAAAGTCCCTTATGGTTGCCTTTACGAATCGAGTCCCTTTCGAAAAATGATGATGGTCCCTTATATGTGCTTATTACATCCCACAATGGCCTTCAAAGTCAAATTGTCCCTCACATGTCCCTTAACATCCAAAGTAAGGACTACCTACTCCATTATAGTAGGGATAGTCTTACTAAGGAAAGGATAAAGAATAAGAAAGACCTTAAAACATTAGGGTAGGCAACTCCTAGGTGCTTGCTCACTTCAAAACTGTTTCACACTTAAACAAATTTTCAACAAGTTTTCAAACAAGTTCTTAACACATCCTTACATGGATTATTTATTAACTATTCTGAAAATTTTCTATTCACACACTACACTTTCAAAACAATTCAAAAGTGAGCTTAAGTACCTAAGAGCCCATGGATAACCATGGATGAAAAGGGTGCTAACACCTTCCCTTTTCATAACCTACCCCCCGGACCCAAAATATTCTCTAAGGTCTTTCCTGTTCTTTTATAACCTTTCCTTATGGATAAAATAAAAGTCGGTGGCGACTCTTGCTATCCGCAACATTGTTTAAAGTCAGTTCTCCCACCGTGTTACAGAACTGGCGACTCTGCTGGGGATTTATTTAAGAGGGGTACCCTTAGGAATTAAGATCACTTTAAATTGTTTGCCTTGTTTGCTTTATTATTATATTGTTGGGGTGCTCTTATGTGTGAAAGGTCCTAACCCGGATCTAGTGTACCTTAGGTAAATGGCAATAGACCAAGGAAACTGTACGACGTATATCAATACGGTTGATCTGGTGGCCATAGTTAGTGCGACTTCTTGGTTGGTGCTTATATTCCTTAAGTCAAGTTGAGGATAATATTGAGGCTGCCATATGTTGTCAATGCACTAACTGACTTTTAGAACCCTAGTTAACTCATCTTGGCCTTTAGAAAGTAGTGAGGTAACCGGCTTTGGTGCAGACTGAAGTTGGTTGACACTCGATACTACGCTCATTGAGATCTTAAACTTGGAGGGTTTTGGTTGGCAAGTAAGTTGCCTTCTGAACAACCACCCTTGTGAAGGATCAATGATATTGAGATCCCTTAGAACCTGGTTACTTTTGTAGGACAGGATGAACCATCTAACTTCAGGGGAGGGTACTTGCCTTTGAACCTCATGCAAGCCTTTAAACCTAGGGCTATGGTGTGACTTGTTTGTGTGTGCCACATGTTTGTGATTGAGCATGACATCATGACATCATCATGCATCATAAGCATATCATTTTCCCTAACCATTTCAAGGACCAAAGGATTTATCTTTGTTCTTTGTTGCAGGTCATGGCTTCTGCTCGTAGAAACACCATCAGGATCAACTTTGTAGGGATACCTGCTAAGCTCAAGGAGTTGGTTTCCCTAGTGCCTGATCATTCCCAGTTCAACAAGAGACATGGTCACTTATTGGATCTAGTTACTTCAGGGTTCAGTGAAGACATGATGAGTGTGCTGTTTCAGTTCTTTGACCCTAAGCACCATTGCTTTACATTTCCTGATTATCAGCTGGTTCCAACCATGGAGGAGTTCTCTAAACTTCTGGGTATACCTGTTCTTGATCAGAAGCCATTCACAGGCTTAGAGAAGGAGCTTAAACCAGAAGTTATTGCTGCAGCTCTACATCTGAAGAAGTCCGACATTGTTCTAGAGACGAGAAGTGGAGTTAAAGGTATTCTTGCCAAGGTATTAGTGGATAAAGCTCAAATGTTCTTGAAGGCTATGAGCTACGATGCTTTTGAGGAGATCTTAGCCTTATTGATTTACGGCTTAGTGTTGTTCCCCAATCCTGATCAGTTCATAGACGTTCATGCCATCAACATATTCCTGAGTCACAATCCAGTGCCTACCTTACTTGGAGACATCCTACATTCTCTTCACACCCGTACTACAAGGGCAAGAGGAACTTTGATGTGCTGCATACCTTTACTTTCTAGGTGGTTTATTTCTCACCTTCCTCGCTCAGTAATGAAGAATGAGCAAGGGTTCATATGGTCCAAGAGGATCATGTCACTTTCTCACTCAGACATCCATTGGTGCTCCAGATCTATGGAGAATGTCACCATCATTGACCGTTGTGGGGAGTTTCCTAATGTGCCACTTCTAGGCATAAGAGGAGGCATCACCTACAACCCATCTCTAGCTTTACGACAGTTTGGTTACGCCCGGAGCGATGGTCCACATGACATGTTGATTCAGGGCATTGTGTTTGATTACGACAACGATCTTCAGGGTTACCGTCAGAGATTCATCCGAGCTTGGGGAAAGGTAAACAGGATCGACAGCAAGACACTGGAGCCTAAGTACACCATTCCTATGGAGGCTTATCTCAGATGGGTACGATTTCGTGCTCAGACACTCATGATGCCATATCCTGCCATCCTACCAGTTACCATGGAACCTGTTGCTGAAGGAGACACAGCTTATACCATCCTTCACCCAGACATGCCTACTGATATGGAAGACTTGCAGAGATCATGGATCCAACTGAAAGAGCAAAGGGATGCTTTCGAGGCTCATTACAAAGCAAGCCAAGCAAGGATCCTAGAGCTAACAAAGCTACTTCATGAGGAACGAAACCTCAACTCATACCTCAACACAAAGAGGAAGCCTCCCACTGGGAAGAAAGAATCTAATGCTGTGTATGGTCAGCCTGATCGTAACAGAAGGCATCAGTCTGTTAGTGCAGTTCATATTTCAAATCCGACTCCTGCAACAACAGAGCAGCCTCAAGGCAACCAGCAGAGGGCTAGAAGACAGTTCACGAAGATCAACATGTCAATGGCTCAGGCATTGCAACACTTGTTGAAGGCTGAACTTATTACCCTGAGGGAGGCTCCTCAGAATCCCAATGTTACCTCTCCCAAGTACAATCCCAATGCACGATGTGCATATCATTCAAACTGTCCAGGACATGATACTAATAACTGCTGGGTCTTGAAGAACAAAATTCAGGATATGATTGATGCTGGAGAAATTGAGTTTGATCCACCAGGTACTCCAAATGTGATTACAGTTCCAATGCCAAATCACGAGAAGACTGTCAACGCCATTGATGAAGATATTGATGAAGATCTGCATGTCTATTCAGTTATGGAGTTGAGCACACCATTGTCTGTTATCAAAAAGAGGTTAGAACAAGCTGGGATCTTTCCAGGTTGTCATGAAGATTGTCTATATTGTACCTATAAGCCGGATAGTTGCTTCATTTTGAGAGATAGGATTCAACGTCTCATGGATAAATATACTATAGTGTTTGAAAGAAGACCAGCATCTGTAGAAAGTATGGTGGATCATCTGACTCAGGGTAAGAAGATTGAAGAGGTTGACATGGTTGACAAAGTACCACTAAGAATCACTTCAAAGGGTCCCATTAAAATCACTCATCAGGGCCCAATCAAGATTACTGCTGAAGGTCCTGTGAAAGTTGTCACTGAAGCCAGAGTAGCTCCTCTGATCATTACCACTCCTGGTCCTATTCCTTATACTTCTGATAAAGCTGTGCCTTGGCACTATGGGTCTGATGTTTACATCCATGGTGTCAAACAGGAGCCTTTACCTGATATGCCTGTTGACATTGATAATATTGCCGGATCTAGCAAGATCACTCGTAGTGGAAGAGTCTTCTCTCCTCCAGTTGCTTCTAAGAGTGCGGTTACTCCTGCTGTTACTTCCACCACTGATGCTCGGGGCAAGGGTCCTGTTATTGAGCCTGTATCTACTGATGTGCCAGCTGCTGATGACCTCTCTAAGCAGATGGAAGAAGTATTGAAAATCATTCGCAAGAGTGATTATGATATTGTTGATCAGCTGGGGCATACTCCCTCAAAGATTTCTATGCTCTCCCTGTTATTATGTTCTGAGGCTCATGCCAAGTCATTGATCAAGTTTCTAAAGATGGCTCATGTACCCAATGCAATTTCTGTGGACCAGTTTGAGAATTGTGTTGCTCACCTGACCTATGACAACGGGTTAGGATTTTCTGATGCTGACTTGACCCCTGCCAAGAGGGATCATAACAGGGCCTTGCATATTTCAATTGAATGCAGGGGCACTACCCTGTCTCATGTGCTGATAGACAATGGTTCCTCTCTGAATGTGTTGCCTAAGGAAGTCCTGAACAAGCTGAGTCCTAAAGATACGGTATTGAAGCCCAGTAATATTGTGGTAAAGGCTTTTGATGGTTCTAGAAGAGTAGTGCATGGGGAAATTGATCTTCCAATCAAGGTTGGCTCTCAGGTGTTTACCGCTACATTCTATGTGATGGATATTCGTCCTTCGTACTCATGTCTGCTTGGTCGTCCCTGGATCCATGGGGCAGGTGCTGTGACCTCCACATTACATCAAAAGTTGAGATATCCGGTGAATGGAAAAGTTGTTACTGTCTTTGGAGAGGAAGAATACTTTGTCAGCCATGTAAACACTTTCAAGTATCTGGAAGTAGAAGGTGAATACATTGAAACTCCATGTCAGTCATTTGAAGTGGTTCCCTGGGCTGTTAAGGATTGTGTGACTCCTCCTGCTGTGAAGAAGGTTCCTGTGGTCATCAGAAACCCTCCAACAATGGCAATGGCCTCCCTCAATGATGCAAAAGCTGTGGTGGAAGAAGAGTCCCAGAAGGCTGTTCGTCGTGATCGTGCTGTTCGTATCACCAATCAAGGGGTTATCAATGCTGTGGGAGATCAGGATGAAGACTACAACTTGGAGGCATGGATTTTTCCTACTGTGGGTGCTGGACTCAATAATTGGACAGCTGAAGATGTTATCCCTATCTCCTTTAGTCAGGAGTAAATACTATTACTGTGTTATGTTTTTAAATTTATAATTTCTGGAACAATTAAAACTTTCAAGCCATGTGCCTTACCCGGGGCACAATGGTGTGCTTGTTACGGGTTGTCATTTCATTTGCATACTTCATTCAATAAAATCAGTGGACGTTTCGTTTTCGTAGATATTGTGTTCCTTGTCTTTCTTTTTCTTTTATTTTTGCTTTATCAGCTATGTGTTCTTACACACACCCACGTCACTAAAATGCAGATCCTCATCCACTCTGGATCCAGTTGATAACAGTTCTACTATTGCCAATTACAATTTCGAGAATCCGATCTATCAAACTGAAGACGGAAACAAGGACGATTGTGAAATACCTGTAGGGTTTGCTAGGTTGTTACAACAAGAAGTGAAAGCTATACGAGAGATGCCAGCTCCCCGTACTGAGAAGGAGGTTAGAGGTTTCTTGGGACGATTGAACTACATTGCAAGATTTATTTCCCAATTAACTACCATCTGTGAGCCAATCTTCAAGTTGTTGAAGAAAGATCAGATGATGGAATGGAATGATGAGGGCCAGACTGCCTTTGATGAAATCAAGAGATATTTGCTAGAACCTCCAATTTTAATGCCACCAAGTTGATGGAAGACCCTTGATTATGTATTTAACAGTATTAGACAACTCAATGGGGTGTGTATTGGGGCAACATGACGAGTCTGGTCGAAAAGAGCAGGCAATATACTACCTTAGCAAAAAGTTTACCGACTGTGAAACAAGATACTCACTGCTCGAGAAAACTTGCTGCGCTTTGGCATGGGCTGCTCGCCGACTAAGACAGTATATGTTGACCCATGCTACCTTGTTGATTTCGAAGATGCAGTTCAAGATTAAGCATCACAACTCTTCTCCGTATCGTCCAAAGATGAATGGGGCAGTTGAAGCTGCTAATAAGAACATTAAGAAGATTGTACAGAAGATGACTGTTACTTACAAGGATTGGCACGAGATGTTACCATTTGCTCTGCATGGTTATCGTACTACAATACGTACTTCAACAGGGACAACCCCATTCTCCTTAGTCTATGGTATGGAAGCAGTTCTGCCTATTGAAGTTCAGATCCCCTCCTTGAGAATTATGAAGGATGCAGGCTTGGATGAAGATGAGTGGATTCAGACTCGACTTGACCAGATAAATTTGATTGATGAGAAAAGGTTAGCAGCAGTTTGTCATGGCCAGATGTACCAGAAACGGATGATCAAAGCTTTTAACAAGAAGGTTAAGCCAAAGGTATATCAGGCTGGTGACTTGGTAATCAAGCGTATCATATTACCACAGGGTGATCCTAGGGGCAAGTGGACTCCAACATATGAGGGACCATTTGTAGTCAAGACAGTGTTCTCAGGAGGTGCCATGATACTGACTACAATGGATAGTGAAGACTTCCCACAAACTGTAAACGCAGACATAGTTAAAAAATACTACGCATAAAAAGAGACCCGCTAGGTTGACAGGCCTAGGCAAAAATAAGGGCATCCCGGCAAACCAAAAGGGTTTGGGCAAAAATTAGGGATATATATATATAAAAAGATGTACACCCGGCAAGTCGAAAACCTGAAAAGGCGGCTTGGGCAAAAAAGGGTATCCCGGTGGATTGAAAACCTGAAAGGGCAATCCAGGCAAAAGTTAGGGATTAAAGCGTATGACTATGTCTCTTTTGGATCACTCATGAAACTGCAACCAGTTGTACTACTTACTCAAGCTCGAACAGATAAAGCTCAATCCAATCGTTTCCGTCTCAACAGCAAGAAGATGAGATACTTGAGTGGCAATAGTAGAATTGAAACTCAATAGGATTATTTCCCACATAGCTGATTCTTTTTGTAAAACTTCATGACAAAATTCTCTTACTAGGGTTTATGTCTCCTTGTACAAACTTACCCGTGTATGGGTCACTTTTGATACAAATAAATTCCATCTTTTGAATCCAGATTTACTTTTACCCTATTTACATAAGCGAAACGTCCATTGGTTGTGTTTGAATGTATGTATGCCTTTGAATATGATTGATGTTTACCAGAAATGCATGTATGCTTTTAATATGATTGATGTTTACCAGAAATGCATGAAAATGCAGTAATAGTATTTACTAAGGACGAACGAGGGAAGGATTTCAACGAAGCTTCGCCGGTTCATCTTTACAAGACAGTTACAAACCATCAGTAGGACTAATCCATTTTCACAAAGTCTAATCTCCCCTGGAATTTATATCCATCTCTTTTATCCTCATACGGATATACGGGAAATTACTTTCCAATAAGGGCACGATGAACGAAGACGGGATGTTATACTTATCCTACTATCAAACGAAAACGAAGGTTATCTATACCCTACTATCCCCAACAACGGGAGGTTATCTATACCTTGTTATCCCCAACAACGGGAGGTTATCTATACCTTGTTATCCCCAGCAGACGGAGGGTTATGTATTCTTCAACAACGAATCGGGATTTATTTTCCTTGGCTAGCAGTTGTTATACAAGGATATCCAGACACTTCCAGCAGTGTCATATCATACATACATCATTTACATCATACCATAACATATATGTCTATAGTACATTACCTAAGCGCATCATGTGTTACATACATACATAAAGCATAAACTAATGTTGTTATACAGAATGCTACCTTGTTTTCAGGTTAGTTATCCAACAAACAAGCTTATGATCTTTGGGACTGCTTTATTGTAACCTCAGGGTTACTTTATCCTCCTGATGAGCTTCTTATTACTTTGGGACTGCTTTATTGTAACTTCAGGGTTATTTTATCCTCCTGATAGCCTCTCATGACTTCAAGACTGCTTTAGAGCTACTGATTGCTCTATCCTCCTGAAATCATCCTATTACTTCAAGACTGCTTTAGAGCTATTCATTGCTCTATCCTCATGAGGTCATATTACTACTTCAAGACTGCTTTAGAGCTATTCATTGCTCTATCCTCCTGAAGCCATCTAATTATTTCAAGACTGCTTTAGAGTTATCCATTGCTCTATCCTCCTGAAATTACATTATTATTTCAAGACTGCTTTAGAGCTATCCATTGCTCTATCCTCCTGAAATCATTACTTCAAGACTGCTTTAGAGCTATTGATTGCTCTATCCTCCTGAAGACATATCACATTATTATTTCAAGACTGCTTTAGAGTTATCCATTGCTCTATCCTCCTGAAATTACATTATTATTTCAAGACTGCTTTAGAGCTATCCATTGCTCTATCCTCCTGAAATCATTACTTCAAGACTGCTTTAGAGCTATTGATTGCTCTATCCTCCTGAAGACATATCACATTATTATTTCAAGACTGCTTTAGAGCTACTGATTGCTCTATCCTCCTGAAATCATCCTGTTACTTCAAGACTGCTTTAGAGCTATTCATTGCTCTATCCTCATGAGGTCATATTACTACTTCAAGACTGCTTTAGAGCTATTGATTGCTCTATCCTCCTGAAGCCATCTAATTATTTCAAGACTGCTTTAGAGCTATTGATTGCTCTATCCTCCTGAAGCCATTATTACTTCAAGACTGCTTTAGAGCTATTGATTGCTCTATCCTCCTGAAGCCATTATTACTTCAAGACTGCTTTAGAGCTATTGATTGCTCTATCCTCCTGAGGTCAGATTTATCACTTCAAGACTGCTTTAGGGTTATTATTATTGATTGCTCTATCCTCATGAAGACATGCTGCTACATCATTATTATTCCAGACTCCTGACAGCTTTCATCATACACCCATATTTTGAACTGCTCCCCCCCTAGTGGCATCTTTAAGCCCACTCAATCATATTCAACTAGCCATCTGTATCACTCTAGTGCACTGGTGAGTGCAAATTTTTGGGCTTTTGTGTTCAATCCCCTTCAACCTTCCAGGTTACGACTGGCAAATATACCAATCTAACCCCTCAGGTTTCAGAAAATTGAACAGGGGCAGCTGTTGCACCCCAAAATTTGCCCTCACAATACAAGACTTTGTGTTCTAAGAAGGTTCACAAGGTTCACAAGTTCTCCAACAACTTGCATAACCTTTCATGAAGTTCATAAAGTTCACAAGATATCTTATGAAGATTCACAAGGTTCACAAAGTTCACAATTGGTCAGAAGAGTTGACAATTCCCTCAGACAATGCACCTCCTAAGCAGTGCATCCAAAACTAGGGTTTTGACTTTAATCAGGCTAAATGGACTTCCAAGACTTCAAGTGAGCTTCATAACATCTTATATGTGTATAAGAACCCCCATGTCAAGTTTCAAGACTTTTCTCAAAAGTTTGCTCAGTCAGATGATCAGATAAGTCAAAAGCAGTCAACGCAGTTAAAAAGTCAAACTGAGGTCAACTGTAATAACCCAAATTTTACCCTTTCTTTTTATTTTTATTTTAAATTCTGATTAACTTAATAAATTAACCTTTTTTTTTTAAATCTTGTTTTTTTAACTAATAATAATTTAATTAATTTTTTTTTATAACTTTACTAATGTTTTTTATTAACTTTTTTTTTCTATTTAGTTTAGTTATTTAAATCATTTTAAGCTCTTCTTACTAACTTTTAGGATTTAGATTAAAATTTAACTTTTTTTTTCTTTTCTTTAAGAGTAAATTTTTTTATAACCTTTTTTAATTAATTTCTAACACATTTTTTTAATCAAATTCTATTACCTTTTTAAAATTAAATCTTTTTTCTAACTTTTTTAAAAGATAAATCCTTTTTCTAACCCTTTTTTAAAGTTAAATCTATTTCTAACTTTTTTAAAGTTAAATCTTTTTTTTCTAATTTTTTTAAAAAAAATCAAATCTTTTTTCTAACTTTTTAAAAGTTAAATCCTTTTTCTAACTACTTTTTTTAAAGCTAAATCTTTTTTTTCTAACTTTTATAAAGTTAAATCTTTTTTTTCTAACTTTTTTAAAAAAAATTAAATCTTTTTTTTCTCTAACTTCTTTTTAAAGTTAAATCTTTTTTTCTAACTTTTTTAAAAAAATTAAATCTTTTTTTTCTCTAACTTCTTTTTAAAATTAAATCTTTTTTTCCTCTAAATTCTTTTTAAAATTAAATCTTTTTTTTCTAACTATTTTAAAAATTAAATCTCACCTTTGTCACTTTTTTTGTTCTTTATTATTTTTACTCTAAATTTTTCTATCTTTCATTAAAAAAATAACAAAAATAGTTTTTTATTATTATTTAATTATTATTTTCGTATTTTAATTAAATCATTTTTTAAAATATTATTTTTTTCACTTTTTTCTAAATTATTCATAAAAATATCCAAAAAATCATAAAATAAAAAAATATTGAAAAAAATTTTGTTCTTTTTATAATATTTTTTATTTTAGGAATCAATAGGATCATTAGTTTTTATTTTAAGTTTATTTTAATTATTTTAAATTATTTAAATTTTATTTTTTCTTAACTAATTATTTAGTTTGGGCTTTAAAATGGGCTTTAGGGACATTATTGACAATTTGGTGTTAACCCTAATTTGTTCCCTATATATACATGTGTTGCCTTGTTGGAAAAAGGGGGAGAATGAAAAAAAACCTAAGAGGAGTGAGTGCCGTTTGCCGTTATTTAGTTTTCTTCTTCATCCATTACTATTGTTTCTTTTTCTTCATCGTTTACCGTTATTTCTTTTCCTTCATCTATTACTGTTGTTTCTTTTTCTTCATCGTTTACCGTTATTTCTTTTCCTTCATCTATTACTGTTGTTTCTTTTTCTTCATCTTTTACCGTTATTTCTTTTTCTTCATCTATTACCGTTATTTCTTTTTCTTTATCTATTACTGTTACGTTTATATATATATAATTTTTAAATTGTTAGAGTTTATATATATAAGATTTTTGATCGAATTATGTCGATACGATGTTTGCACATTTGTGTGCATGACGCGTGACATTTGTGTTAGTTCGATCTGGTTGCGATGATCGCATTTTTGTGTGAGCAATAATACTATTTTTTGCTTAATTTCTTGTTCTTTGCGATAAATTTTGTTTCGTCCGATTTAGATCTGGTTGCGATGAGCGCATTTCTGCGTTAGCAACATTGTTGGGTTATTTGGCACATTTAAAATTCATTATTGCTTTATTATTATTATTATTATTATTATTATTATTATTATTATTATTATTATTATTATTATTATTATTATTATTATTATCATTATTTATTATTATTATCATTATTATCATTATTATTACCATTATTATTATTATTGTTATCATTAATTTATTAAAATTTGTTATAATATAAAAATCTGTTTTTTAAAATAAATAACATTAACATCTTTTCCAAATTAATATGAAAACCTATTATTTTTAAGAAAAACTTTTTTTTTTATAAATTTAAAATAATAACTAAAATCTTTTTTTTAAAATAATAACTAGAACCGTTATTTATTTTATTTTATTATTGTTCAATTCAAATTTCATTATCATATTGTATCTGCTCCTCTCATGTAACCTCGCGAACTTAACAATCGCTCTTTAAATTCTGCCTTTAAATTTCTGCTTGCATGGTTTAAATTATGACATTATCTCTCTGTTTGCATGATTCAATTATCTCACGCGTTTACTATTATTTCTGTCACATTGCACACATCCGAAGGTTAGGTCTAACTGTTTGGCCGCCGCGCCAATAGTCCGTAAAACTTCACACATTCAATTTCAAATCCTCAAAACTACAAACTACAAACCCTAATTTTCGCAAATGCCTCGCCGCAGGCAAAATTACAATTTTACCCTTAGCATTAGGTCAAAGAGCCGCCGCGCTCATTTTAGGGTTTCCCGCCGTGGAATCCCTAATTTAACCCTAATTACAACTTAACATTTCAACGTAGAGATTTGGAGTTTCTACACTCCACGTAAGCGCGTCCTTAAGATGCGTTTATTCCCCTTGAGACCTTGACCACAGTCAAGAAGTTTCTAACCTCCCTGTTGAGGGGAACTACGATTACTCTGATTCCACTCCCGTAAGGATACGTAGGCACAAGATGCGATGTCTTGCCGAGTAAACTTAGAATTAACCCCCTTTATTATTTATTATTGCTTATTTATATTTTATTTATCTTTGCTATTTAATTATTTTGCTTATTATTTTGTAATTGTTTCTTGGATGTAAAGTTGTTTAATTATTTAATTATTATTATGGTTAGTAATTAGGGAGTGTAACAACATGTATGTAATATTAAAATAAATTTAGATCACTTTTAAATAAAGATAATTAAAATAAACACGTCACACACGTAAGTCGATTTTAATCGCCGTCTCACTTCCTAAGGATATCCCTCAAGTTGCCTACGAATAATGGTTAAGTGGGGTGTATAAAGCAAGTCCCTCAAATAGAAAAATCATCAAAGTCCCTTATGGTTGCCTTTACGAATCGAGTCCCTTTCGAAAAATGATGATGGTCCCTTATATGTGCTTATTACATCCCACAATGGCCTTCAAAGTCAAATTGTCCCTCACATGTCCCTTAACATCCAAAGTAAGGACTACCTACTCCATTATAGTAGGGATAGTCTTACTAAGGAAAGGATAAAGAATAAGAAAGACCTTAAAACATTAGGGTAGGCAACTCCTAGGTGCTTGCTCACTTCAAAACTGTTTCACACTTAAACAAATTTTCAACAAGTTTTCAAACAAGTTCTTAACACATCCTTACATGGATTATTTATTAACTATTCTGAAAATTTTCTATTCACACACTACACTTTCAAAACAATTCAAAAGTGAGCTTAAGTACCTAAGAGCCCATGGATAACCATGGATGAAAAGGGTGCTAACACCTTCCCTTTTCATAACCTACCCCCCGGACCCAAAATATTCTCTAAGGTCTTTCCTGTTCTTTTATAACCTTTCCTTATGGATAAAATAAAAGTCGGTGGCGACTCTTGCTATCCGCAACATTGTTTAAAGTCAGTTCTCCCACCGTGTTACAGCTACCCAAAAATCTAAGGCATGAGTTCCTAGACACCGAGCTTGAATGACCAGTAATTGTCAATGCTGACTTAGGACAGATAGAAATCAAAAAATTGCTACACGTTCTAAGAAAAAATTCAAAAGCACTGGGGTATAATATCTCGAACCTAAAAGGAATAAGTCCCTCTATATGTATGCATTGCATTATGTTAGAAGAGTACTGTAAAACCTCTAGAGAGCATCAGAGAAGAATAAATCCTATCTTGAGCGATGTAGTAAAAACGGAGGTACGAAAGCTGCTAGAAGCATGAATTATATACTTGATATTCGATAGTAATTGGGTTAGTCTTGTGCATGTCGTACCGATATAGACCTATTCAAATTCCTTAACCTCTACATAACCATACACATTACCCTTTATTAACTCCTACCCTAACCCCCAACCATCCAAATTCTTCTCATTCTCTATAAAATACCAAAAAAATCACTCTTACTCCATCATCACTATAATATCTCTATCTTTCTCATAATCTTCCTTCCTAATCTTTCAAACCATCTCATTATCATACATTCTCCATCATGCCTCTAAGAATTGCTAGAGACACCGATTACATGGGTATTGAATTTGCGGAAGGCATCGTTGGTGAAAATCAAAGAACCAACTTCCACAAGCTGTGCAAAAGACCCGTTGTTGTAATGTGATATCCCGATATTGATACTATCTGCAACTTGTGGTTGTTTGATAGTGTCACCTGGATGCTAAACAACCTAGGTATGTCGCACTTTTGCTCTCTTCCCACCCCATATATACTAGGTTGACTTATGAGTTTTTGAGTTCTCTTTGATACTACACCAACCTGTCCCGCGCTACTAGTTCCATAGATTTCAGGATGTTTAATAGGGATTACATACTCACCCAAGAACGAATAGGCACAATCTTTCAGTTCCCTAACAAAGAGGCATATTCTTTCCAAGCACCTCTCGAGAGTGAGTGGCAGTATAGTGCTCTATGCTTTTGGCGTCAAATTACTGGTAAAACTTCCACCACTTGGGAAGGTTTTAAAGCCAACATCATTCATAACCCAACCATTAAGTATCTGCATTGTATCATAGCTAACACCATATTTAGTCAGGAAAACATTGGGAGTATGATCTCCAAAGATCTTTTCTACATCCATTATGCACTCTCTGAGACTAAGGTTAACTCTACATCTTTCCTTTTATCGCATCTTACATCCGCCGCCGGTAGAGTCGGTGGTCATATTTGTGTTGGAGGGGTGATTACCTCTATTGCCTTTGCTTTAGGCTTAAACACTGATTTGGCTACTTTTGAGAAGTTAGCCATGCCCTTTGCTGATTTAGAGTACTGCCACTCCACGAGCCTTATTAAGAATTTTCCTAGCGGTAAATACCATTTGATAATTAGTAACCGGGAAGTTAGAAGTGTCACTTTGCCTTGCGCCACACACATTAATGTGTGTGTTAGTACTAACTAGATTTTTGACACTGAGGCCCCTGATCATGAGGAAGAGACGGTTAACCAGGCTTATGCTGACCTTATGGGGCGAAATGCTCCACAGATTGGCACTCGTGCCCAAGCTGTTGATGCTCCCAGGCCTAGCACCTGCACACACACCACACCTGCTTTTTTTGACCAATTTTCAGGTACCTACCAGCTCCACGAGGAGTATGATTACATTGCCATCCAGAGTGTAGTTGATAATATTTTGTCCGAGCTTAGGCATCATAACGATAGGGAGACAGAGCGTGATCTACTACTTCAGAGCATGCAGAGGCAGCAAGAGGAACTGAGAGTTACCATTAACCAGGCCATTCGGCAGTAGGTTAATTTTGCTGACAGGACTCAACACGACATGGGTGGCCTTATTGAGCAAATGGATGGACTGAGGACAAAGGTGATGACCATGAGAGAGTTTATTCAGCATGTTCCACACCCAGCACTTGGTAGAGCATTTGGATGCCCACGCGACCAAGGCCAGCATCACTGAGCCTCACACCAGGTTCATATACTCCTTCTTTAATCTTGTACTGAAGAATTGAGGAAAATGTTTGGTTCAAGTGTGGGGGAGGAGCTTTACTGCTTTATTTTTACTTTTCCCGTTGTTTTTATGATGTTTTTATGTTTTCTAGTTAGTTTTAGTTAAATTGCTTTATGTTTGTCTGTTAAGTCTTTTGTGTGTCATTGAGTCCTATTGTATGTTGATTTTTATTTTTATTAGAGAATTCCCTTAAAATTGACCCCCAATGAAAAAAAATTCTTCTGATTCAATGGCATGCACTCTCAGAGTATAGGTTGTTTTTCATTTCTAGGCTATGTTAAGTAGATTTGGGAAAGTTTTGATAATATCGGTGCCGCCCTAACACCCTAGACTCCTTAAGTTTGCAGAATTAATTTAAATAACCATCATGTTGATACCTTAATTTCCGAGTTTTTGTATTAGCATCTTGAGTAGTTTATACTAACGATCATCACTATCCTAAGACACACACTAAGAAATGAACTGATGCAAATATGTGTTTGATCTCGAAAAATTGAATAGAATAGTTTTATTGAAAAAAAGTGAATGAAAGGATACATTCCCTCTAAGTTAGGTGGTCCTCACCGGCCATTTAGCCCAACGGATCAGATTCTTTAAATTAGAAAAGAAAAAAGAAAAAGAAAAGAAGACAAAGTGTGAAAATTGAATAACGAGATCATATACACTAACAGGTTCACTTACCATGTGAGTGCGGGGAGAACAGGCTTAATGTGATCAGGCGAGAATGAAAAAGAGGTGAAAAGGAACGAAGAATGTAGGTCAAGTCATAATGGCATGATTTGGATTGATATTGCATATGGGGGAGTCCTTGTCCGCAAATGCGGATATGTGTCAATACAGTGTCCTTGTTATCGATATTTAGTACCTACCTGTTTAGCATTAGCCTGACAGCCGCGTACATTTTAGAGTGATGTCGTGTCTATATTTCAGGTATTATGCTTACTGATTTCATTGCGTTGGGAGGTTTCTTGAAGACAAGGAAAGGTTTAAGTGCGGGAGAGTTTGATAACGAGAAATCGTATCATGTCTTTAGGCTCATTACATGTATTATTTGTTCATATGTTTATCGAGTCTTGTTGCAAATTTACTTTGTTTTATTGTGTTCTACAGTTATTAGGTTCATACATTGCAGATTCGGAAGCAAACCGGAAAAAGAGTGAGAGTATAGCAAAAAGTGCAGAAAATGAAGCAATTCTGCCTCTGTCGTTGATATGGCGTTCGCCATAGGTAGATGGCGTTCGCCATCACCTTTCCTACCATGTCATTTAAGTAAATAAGGCAATGACGAATGGCGTTCGCCATTAATTCGCAGCAATAATTTTATTTTCTGCAGCAGCAGTTTCAGGCAGTTTTGATGACTTCCTTTCCCTCCATTCTCATGCACGTTCTAGGGCAGTTGCGGGGTCAGTTCTCTCTATATATAGGACCTCTTAGGCACAAATTACTTGTAAAAGCGTCAATAACTCACATCGAGGGATTGTCCCAACTATTTTTCTATTTTTATTTTCCTCTGTATTGTACTCTTAGATCATAATTTCAAGCCTGCCGACATTTTTCATTTCAATCGCGTTTACTTTAATTTTAGGTTTTTACTATTTCTTATTTTTACTTGTTGTTGCTTTTAATTATTTTTTAACATCATATTTTAAATTTGTTAAGTATGGACAAGTTAGTTGTAGTTAATATAATGTCTGGCTAAATTTAATTGAGACCGACGTATGAAGACCGTTGTTAGCGACGGGGCTCGGTAGAAAATTTTAGGTGCAAACTTATGATTGTATGATAGTTTTGGTTTTAGTTTCTAAATTGCATGACTTAATATTTCGACACGAGAGTGAGGAATAAACTAAAGTTCGGGTCGATAGTGCGAGAGTGTGAGAAATGAACTGGATAGTGGAAACTAGGCATCGATCCTAAAAACAACAAGAGCGCTTTAGGCATCGTTTAAAATCTCATTGACTTTCAAAACACGTTTTTTAATTGAAACGGGCGAGTGAGAGAAAAATCATGTGGTTAGAAAGTGTCGTTCTTGTTAATAGCGCGAGAGTGTAAAGCGAAGTCTTTAAATCGGTATTTTCTACGGAACTGAGTTCAATCGTAATTAGCACCTGATTTCTACAAGTCCCTTAGGCACACAAAATCCTTATTCTGGACTCATTTGATTGTTATTTCTAAACCATTAGAAATTAGTATTTTTCTTTCCATTCATAATCTATTAATCACTAGCCTTAGCTTTGCACTGAAACGATAGATGAAATTAGTTTGATTATCAATTCCCAGTGGGTTCGAAAACCTTTTTAAGACTAAACGAACAATTTTATACTTGCAGTTATTATCTGACAGACATGTTAGTGTCGCGTCTTACCAGAAATCGATTTGGAAATACAAGTTGAGTCGTGCGAGAAGTTTGGTTTTCATTGAAATACCATGGCAGTGTTATTCCAAGCGTGGTTCGTTTTTTTCCTGATGTTTGCTTTGAATACATTGATGGGTTTCAGTGGTTTATGTTGTTTCAAAACAAACCTATTTCTGGTCGTGTTATGTTCCCTTGGTCATGATCCTACTTTTTTCCTTTTTAATTGATAAAGTATGTTTTGTTTTAGCTTCCTAATCATGTCATAGCGGATAAGCTTTAACCCCACGTGAAGAATTTACACTACCCACCTTGTTTCTTGATGCGTCTCCCCTCCCTCCTTTCTCTTATTTACTTTCTCATTCATTTTATTTTCTCTTTTTTTAGTTATTTTTATTTCTTATTGGTTTTGTTTTTTATAATACTTGTTTAGAAGTTAAAATCTGATTTCTTTAGATTTCACCTTTTACTTTTATAATTTTATTTTCTTATTTTCTTCTTGAGATTTTATTATTATTATTTTGGTCAATGAAGTCATAAAATCGAAGAATGTTGGTTGTCAAATTGGTTTAATCTTCATTATCTCAAAACTGTGGTCGAACGATCATTTGAATCATTCTTCGTACTTTGGAATAATGATAGGTTGCCTATGATTAATCGATAATAATTCTTGATAAAAGACGAGACCGTTCTTCTTAACTGTTCTATCATTTGCACTCTTGTCACTTGAATATTCATATTGCTTATTATCATTGTCCATATCATATAGTCATTTCATTCTTCTCATTTTAATCTTATTCATAAAAACTCAAAAACATGATAAAACTATCGAAACCATAAAAATATTTTCATCTTATTCATCTGATTTTAGTGTTGTTTACCTATGCCTGATTCTAAAGGAAAGGGTTTCCTTTATGTTTACTACATGTCATGTTTATGATAACTTAGCCTACCATTCCCTTGAGACCTTGTTAGAGTCTTACCCATTTATCCTAGCCTTAGGATTAGAGTCGTCGTACTCTATGTAAGTGTCATGCGATGAACACTTACCCCCCCCCCCCCCCCCCCCTTTTATCCTAGCCTAAGGATTAGAGTCGCTGCACTCTATGTAAGTGTCTTTCCATGGAAACTTACCTCTCCTTTTTAACCTAGCTTAGGTTTTAGTTTCTTAACTCTATGTAGGTGTCTTGCCATAGACACTTACTTTCGCCCTTGGAACCTTGACCATAATCAAGAGTTCCTCACCCTTAGTGAAGTGAACTACAAATGCTCTGATTCCATCCTAGTCAGGATACATAGGCACGAGATGCGATGTCTTGGTAAGCATACTTAGAAATAAACCCCCTAGACCTTTACCTTAACACATTTTCCTTAGCAAGCAAACTATAACATAACACAAATATAAATAAGAGGTTCCTGTAGAGTACTACAGATACTTAGGATGCTAACACCTTCCCTAGGTATAACCAACCCCCAAACCTTAGATTCTCTTAGCTTTGTTGTTACATAGCGCACTTAGGGTTTTCTTTGATCTTTACCCTTTCCTTTGGATAAATCAAATCTCAGTGGTGAATTTCAAAGATTTGTGATTCAAGTTCATTCAATAGCTTGATATCTGATTCTAACTGCAACACCTAGCAACTGCAGCCACTAGAGATGAATGGTTACAACATTTTCGATTAGGCCGTATCAACTTCAATGACATCAGAGAGCTAAAGAGAAGAAATATGGCTTCAAGATAACCTGAAATTGAAATTCCAAGTGAAGTCTATGAAGAGTGTGTTCAGTCGAAATAACACAAGAATAACTTCAGCAAGGATGCAGGAAGGAAGTCGAAGGAAATTCTGGGAGTCATATATTCTGATGTATGCAGTCCAATCTAGGTGGATTCGATTACAGGCAACAAATACTTTGTCACATTCACCAGCCGAAATCTATGGACTTACCTGATTAAGAAGAAAAGTGAAATGATTGAGGTATTTTCTAGATTCAAATCTATGGTCGAAAGACAGAGTGGTCGAAAGTTGAAAATTTTGAGGACTGATGATGGTGGAGAGTATGTGTCGAAAGAGTTCGATGCATTATGTGAAAAAAGATGGGATTGTGCATGTGGTGGTGCCATCCTACACTCCACGAAAAAATGGAATTTCAAAAAGAAATAACTTAACCATCATGAACATGGTCAAAAGTATGTTGAATGGAAAGCATCTACCCAAAGAATTATGGGGAGAAGTGGTTTCGACAACAACATACATATTAAACAGATGCTCGATGAATAAGCTTGGAGGAATCACACTATAAGAATGTTGGTCTGGTGTCAAGCCTAACCTCAGTCACTTGAAGGTGTTTGGATCTATAGCATATAGACATGTTCCAGATCAGTTGAGAAGAAAACTTGATGATAAGTCGAATCAGATGGTCTTGATAGGATATCATTCAACTGGAGGTTACAAGCTATTTGCCATAGTGAATAAGCAGGTAATAATCAACAGGGACATGATCATAGTTGAGCTTAAAGAATGGGATTGGAATGAGAATGTCAAGAAGGATTCAGTGAGAATCATGTATGAAGAACCAACCAATAAAGTCGAAAGAGAAGTTCGACAAGAAGAAATCAGAGGTGAAGCAAGCCCAAGCAGACCTCAACGAACAAGACACGTGCCTGCAAGGTTGCAAGATGGTGTGATTACATAAGATGATATGGTCGATAAAGAAGGTGAGATGGTACACTATTCTTTCTGCGCAGATGTCGAACTAGTAAATGCAGTTGAGGCATTAAAAGAATCTAAGTGGGTGAAAGCAATGAATGAGGAGTTAGAGTTCATCGTAGTCAACAACACTTTGTCACTTGTCGAATTTCCTCAAGTAAAGAAGGCAATTGATGTGAAATGGGTTTACAAGGTGAAAGTGATTCCTAAAGCAGAGGTAACTCGACACAAGGCGAGACTTGTGGTATTTCTATAGAAGGAAGGAATTGACTTTAAAGAAGTTTTTGCACCTGTTGCTAGGATCGAAACAATCAAGTTGATTGTTGGTGTAGCAAATATGAACAATTGGCACACATGTCAGATGGATGTGAAGTGTGAATTCCTGAATGACCCCTTAAATGAAGAAGTTTATGTTGCACAACCAGCTGGGTTTGTGAAATCCGGCAAAGAAAGAAAGGTGTACATGATGCATAAAGCCATGTATGGACTTAAGCAAGCTCCAGGAAGTTGCAAGAAGGAGATCGAAGATTTCAAACATGACCTAAGTGAGGAGTTTGAAATGTCAGACTTCAGAAATCTTTCATATTTCCTTGGAATTGAATTCTAAAAGAGTAGTAGAGGTTTGATGATGCACCAAAGAAGATATGTAGGAAAAATACTCAAGAGATTTGAAATGCAAGATTGCAACCCAACTTCGACTCCAGCAGAGACCAGATTGCAACTGTCGAAGTAGTCAGGTGAAGATAATGTCAACCTAACCCAATATAGAAAACTTATTGAGTCACTTCGATACATTTTTCACACAAGGCCTGACTTAGTATACAATGTGGGTATGGTAAGTAGATTCATGCAGAAGCCAAAGGTATCACACCTAGCAGAAATGAAGAGGATACTGAGGTATTTGAATGAGACTCTCGACTACGAAATTTTGTTTCCTGTAGTTGATGAAGGAAAAGAATACAAGTTAGTGGGAGTCACCGACTCTAGTTGGTGTACTGATGTTGAGGATAGAAAATCCACAACTGGCTATATGTTTATGTTAGGTGGTGCACCAGTTGCTTGGAGTTCGAGAAAGGAGCCAGTAGTGGCATTGTCATCATGCGAAGCAGAATATATAGTTGTTTCTCTTTGTGCATGTCAAGCAACCTGGATGGTGAATCTGCTCGAAGAGATCACAGTGAAGAGTCATGAAGCAATTACCATGAAGATCGACAACATGTCATCTATCAACTTGGCGAAGAATCCGATAGCACATGGTTGAAGCAAGCACATCAAAATGAGGTTCCATTATCTTCAAGAGCAAATAGCAGAAGGGAAGATGAACTTGAAACATTGTAAAACTGTGAATCTGGTTGCAGACATCATGGCGAAGGGAGTGCAAGTCGAAGTGTTCAAGAAGCTAAGGTCTGTGATGAATGTAGAAAGTTTAGACACAACGAATTAGGTGGTGTGTTAAATATGTAATTCATTGTTTTAAAATATTATTAGATTTGATTTAGAAAGATCATATTTGATTTAGAAATATTAAATTAGATATTTTTGGACCTTTATAGTTTGGGCTTTAACTTGATATGCAAGTTAACCTAAACCTATAAATAGGTAGGAACCATTTTTCATTGTAATCATCAAGTTTGATAATAACGGTTTTGCAGTTGCAAAGTGATAATAAAATTCCATAGTTATGGGTAGAGAGAACTCTGCAGATATTTCATCTTTTTCTCCAACGTTATTTTTTTTCTTACTTTCTCAACCTTTTCTTTTCATTGTCATTGCGTGATTGATAACAATCTTGAGATCAAGATTGAATAGGAATTCTCCATAGATTGTGGTTGAATTCCAACAATAATAAATTTCACGGGACATATTCTTGCATTGCACTTGACTTTTTCATCCATGATATACAGAAGTTCATTGGGGGCTATGCAACAGGAAAAAAAAGGTTTCTGAAAAAGGGAGGAAGCTTCTGATTTGTTGATAGTTCTCTCAATTCATGACAAATATTGAAGGGGCTTTATCATTGTTAATTTCACCAAAATTAACACATATGTGTCAAAGTAAACATACTATTCTTATCCATATAAAAACTTGCTTCTGGTATCTAGGTTCGTCTTTGAATGTGTACAAGACGGATTACCACATAAACCCCTATATTTGTTAGGGTTAAATTACTGTTAAATAGAGCCTAAAAAATATTTTTCAAGTTAATTCATGATTAAGTTGGATTCTATTTATTTTACTATGATTAATATGTGTTTAACCTAGACAAAATCTAAAAAAAATTGAGACGACTCAATTATAAAACAAATCATGCAATGATTGAGGAAGTATATGGTAATGTGGATGCACATTCCTATTTTGAGAACAACACGTGGTAAAATTTGTGCTAGATCACTATATTGCTTTGATACTCTTTCTTCGACTCACATGATTACATCACGATGTACTCGCCAAAACATTTTGATTTTCCAATGTTCTATTATTGTGGCCTTTGATTATTGAAAAAAAAATCAACAAACACCATGTAATGTTAAATGACATTATCGTGGAAAATCATACAAATTTTCAAACTTTATTGTGGAAAATCATATAAATTATAACTAAAATGGTTTTCATAAAATATTTATTTATGCTAAAATGACTATAGATATAATGCCAGATGTATCAGCCAGCCACAACATCATTTGAGTAGTTCAAACCATATGTAATCATTTGACATCACCTTGATTAAGAAAATCGTCGTGTAAATTAATTAATAGATATTCTTAGTTTTGAAATTAGAAATAATATTAAAATCATTGTTTTTTTTAGATAGTAATTACTTTACGTATTTGATAAAAGTATAATACGTGACAACCCTTGTGTTGTAGGTCAATCAGAAATTTTTAGAGTTGATGTGATGTTAGAGAAAACTCACGCAAGAAGGTGAAAAACTTTGTGTATTAGTGTTTGCGGGTGAATTGAGTGTCCCATCTCAACCTTAAGGTTGAGATATTTATAGGATTCTATTGGGCCTAGGTAATAAGCTCCAAGAGAGTAATACACACACTCAATAGCATGGGATATGGGAAGTTAACTCCCCTATCATTCAGAAGAGCGGGATTTCTCGTTTTTACTTTCTTGTGGAACTATGTGCTTGCAGGGTTTATTAGGAAATTATCAAAGCAAAACCAGACATGCATAGGCCTGTCAACATCATGGTTTTGATGATGACAACTCATGAAGATGTAACATGACTTTGATGACAACTTATGAAGATGTAACATGACTTCTATGACAACAACACATAAAGACAAGCAAGTGCTAAGACCTTTTCAAGCGGTCAAATATGCACAAGATATTTTGAGAAAGCTCTTCCTCTGAATAAAGCCGAAGGGTTAGGGTTTAATGATCATCGTGATATCCTTTGATGATGACATCTGACTTTAAGATATCTTAAGTCTAATATCCAAGAATATTCAAGTAAAATGCTTATGTGATTGGTTTATCTAGCAAGAGACTTGAAGCTTCAGATTATGGAAGTATGAAAGCTCGTTAGTTCGTGTCGAAGTGTTTAGAATTTTGTAAAAACACAAGGGTACTTTTGTAAAGTAATATAGATAAATCACACACCCACTAAAACTCCTTTTGAAGCTTCTATTTCTCAAAGAAAATCACCTAAAATTATTTATGAGCCTAGCCAAATGAGTTTGAAACTATCAAAATTATTAGGACATGTTTTTGAATTTTCTAATCGATTAAACCATATACCTAATCTATTATAAAAGATAAAAATGAGTCCATAATCGATTGTGACAGTAACTTAAGGATGGACAACGAATCTCTATCTAAACTTTCTAAAGTGGGCTCAAATAATCAATTATTTGTGTCATCTAATCGATTATAATAAAGACATAATCGATTAAGTAATTAGTTTTTTTTCATGGATCATTTCCTTTTTTGAACCATCCTTTGACCTATAAATAGAGGTTTTTTCTTTCATTTTTTTACATCCATAAATGTGAGATATCTCACCTTCCCCCCCCCCCCCCCCCCATTCTCTCTCTCTCTCTCTCTCTCTCTCTCTCTCCCTCTCTCAATATATATATATATATATATATATATATATATATATATATATATATATATATATATATATATATATATATATATATATATATATAATATTTTCTCTTTCTTTCACATAAATTTAGCCATAGCGCTTTGAGAAAGGTTCTTATGTTTAAGTGAGGAAGTTTTTCTGGAAAGGGTAATATAGTAAATTCACCAAGTTTTCTTTTTCCTATTGATTGAATCTTTCTTCCATAGGAAGTGTTTGTTTGGGCTTGGAGCTAAGCCTATTAAAATCTATTTTGGAGGAATTTAATATTAAGTTTTAGTTTGGTTCGTGAGTTTGTTTACTTAAGGAATAACTCTCTTTCTGGGTTCTTGAAGATAACTAGTGAAAAATATTCTTATTGGTTCTTGAGCTCAGTCCGATGTAAAAGCTCAGTTGGTTCCAAATCAACCTGGTATAAAATCTTAATTTAGTTCGTGGTTAGCCCGATATAAAACCTCGGTCTTGTTCGGAAGGTATTCAGTTCAAAAATCTACCTTGGTTCGAGATAAGCCCGTACAAATATACCTCGCTTCATTCCACCATTCGTTGTTTGGTTAGAAGTAAACTTGAAAATTCATGTTTCCTTATATCGGGGGTTCGTGAACTTAACCTTCTAAAATCTCATATGCGTTATTGTAAACTCTCAAGATTAATTATTGGGCAGATGAGTAGGTCACATATTTTACAACGAACATCTATACACCATTGGTGTCTTCTAACTTTCCTTAAACTCTTTATTTTTCGTTTATTTTCTTTACATTGATTTTCCACTGCAATATTCAAACTTTTCTTAGAAAATATTTTCAAACTCTAATTATGAAAACAAATTTGAGGATTCATATGTTCAACATTCCTCTATCATGCCATTATGGATAGGGATACATCATCCCCGTGTTTTCAAAGGAGGCGGTTGATATTGGTAATGGGAAGCACAACTAAATGACGGGTACTCGTTCCAATAAATGGGCGGCCAAGAAATTGGTATAGGCGATATATTACATTACATCTCCTTAGAGAGTTTTTCTACGCCACCTCTTGTGGGGCCCCTTACAAATATATCAATACATAGTCTCTTAAACCCAAGGGCTTGGAAATGGAGAAATAATTTAGCCTAATCTCCTTCTATCATTTAGAAGAGTCCCTCAGGTGTACTTGGGAAAATCCCTTCAAGCATATGTGAGGGGAGTCCCTCAGATGCACCTAGGGTGAGTTCCTCAGGTATATTTTAGGAGAATCCCTCAAATGTACCTAAGGTGAATCCCCTAAGCATATCTTAGGCGAGTTTCCCAAGTGTGGCTTGGGGTAGACTTCTAGGTGTCAATGGAATGAATCCTCAAACATCATCTGAGGGAAATCTGTAAACATTAGGTGAGAGAATTCACAAATGTTAGTTGAGGTGGAAAGCACACACATCATTAAATGTGATTAATGATGATTTATCCTTCAGATCCTAAATTGTCCGTAATCTCTCACACATGTCAAAAATGTGAAGAACCTTTCATCAATGATGGGAAACCTAATCACCCCTAGCCTTTAAACCTCTATAAAAAGGGACAAACCCCAACCCTTCTACATTTGTGCACATTTTCGTCTCTGAAGTCCTTGAAACTTTCCTTTGAATCCCTTAAGAGCCATTTAGTCTTCTCAAGCTCAAGTTTTTAATATCCCCATTTGTAGGTACAAGTCGGTTACTCTTTCTTCTCACTTTTCCCCATTTATGGCAATAATTAGAGATTTGCATGAGACTAACAACCTATTAGAGCCTTCTACTCGCAATGAGCGTATAGCCATGTGGAATCATTGCTATAGAAACACAAAATATCTTGATGGGACGGTTGACTGAAAATTGCTGGAGTTAGGTTGTTTGACAGTTTTGAGAGTTCCACTAGCTTTGAGAGTGATGGTAGCAGTAGTAGCATCAATAACTCCTTTTCTCTTCTATTTTCTCAAGAAACAATAAGCTAATGGCAGTCTTTGACCCTGAGTACAAAGATATTGAGGATCTTGAGTCCCGTTACCTAAGTGAGGAAAGGATAGTCTCCCTTCGACAACATGTCAGCCTTTCCTCTTAAGGTGATGAAAAAGAAGTCATTTGTAGATGTGTTCTACGATAGAGAGAGCCAATATGGCTTTCTTTGGTCGATTCCCCGAAACCCTATTTCTACCTTCACTTCCCTATTGTCTGTGACCTATAGGGTTCTAGTTCCTTTTTCCCCGTTTGAGGTGGAGGTTCTAAAGGTGAATAATGTTTATCCCTCCCATATCTTTCCCAATGACGGGAGCTTGATTCTGGTGTTTAGGATCATATGTTAGCGGTTGGACGTACATCCTACCATATGAATGTTATTTTCCTTCTATGGCACCAAAACAATCGTTAGAGGGGGGATGGGTGACCTTAGGCGTATTCTTGTAAGATCGTTATTCCAAACATATTCCAATCATTAAAAAAATTGGAAAGATAAGTTCGTGAGAAATATATGGCACCTCTATGGTCACTACTAGGACGCATGATCCCCCTCGCTTTCCTCTAGCCTAGACAGACAATCTAGTGGTGATGATTGGGTGTGAAATTGACTACCTCACACCTGATGAGATGGATGTAATTCAACTTTTGGATGAATTTTCGAGGTCATAAATTCATGTACCATGATCATCTTGGACCAAGGGATGAGGATGACATGAAAAATATATAAGTAAGCTTGATATCATAATGGAAATTATTTGGGATCTTTTTTGTTTATCAGGACGCCTATATTTTCCCTTCCTTTTTTTTGCAAATAAAAAGTCAAAAGTCACTTTGGTCAAATGGAAAGAGTGATTGACCAAGAGAAAGGATGAGCACCAATAAACAAATAACCCTTTGAGTTGCCTAGACATCTTAATCACAAAAAGGACCAAGGGGCAAGCTAAGGGTGACACGCCCCTGAGCTCTGCGCCCCTAAAATTTAAAAACAGGATGTGGGCTCCTTCCTTGCTCTAAAGGATAAGGTGAATTGGATCCCTGAAGTAGACATGGCTTTTAAGCACTCATCTCCTGCAAGAACTATCTTCCTCCTTAATCCTCCATGTGGAACGATATCACATTTGACACCATAAAATTCATTGGCATATGCCTTCTTTTCCATGAAGATTCCCCAGGTGAACCACTTGTTGAGGGTATTGTTGATGAAGCGTACTAACCAAGAGAAGCACGCCCAGATTGTGAATGAGCTGAAGTCAAAACTTGAAGAATCCCAAGGGAATCCTACTAAAGGTCAAGCGATAATGAAGAATTTAGAGAAGGAGAAGAAGGCATTGGCATCTAAACTTAAGGAGGTGGAGTCAAATGCTCATAATCTCACCACTTTAGAGAAAAATCTGAAGGAATCCCTTAAGGACACCCTCTGCTTGAAGGAGAAAGTGGGGGAAGAGTTATTTGTCCTTAAGGGTGATCTAATGGACAACTTTAACTCTTATTTTAGGGTGGCACATGATGGCAAGTTGGTGGAGGAAGAGGAGTGATAACACTGAAACACACTGCGTATTTGACTCGGATTGCACATGTTTATTGTCATTTTTTTTTGCGATTTTCTTGTATTATGTTGTTTTCAGGTATATTGCCTTAACAGAGCCTCCAACGAAGAAACAACGCAAAAGAGCAAGAATCATGATTTTAGGTGAAAATACACACATGGCGTTCCACTTGGCGTTGGCCGAGGAAGACACCATGAGGTGTAGAGTTTCACCTACATCTCAATGATCACGAGACCAAGTTGTTGCACCCTAAAATTTGCCCAACATTATTCACTTGGTTTATGTTCCAATATCATTAGCATTTGCATATAGAGTCATGTACATAGACTAACCATCTGCATAGCATAAGCATAGCAAGTCATTCAACAGGGGACCAATCATCATTCTCATCTCTAGAAGCCTATCAAGAGGCTAATATCCCAATTCAATCTCATTCAAGTCATCAGGAAAGAATTTGAAAGCAAAGAGTTCAGCAGATCAAGCCTTGAGTCCATCTCCTAGCTGAGGGTGTCTGAGGGTCAACAAGAGAGTTGTGAGCTGTGAGTTGAAGGCATGGAGAGTATCTAGACATTATGAGAGACTTAGAAAGTCATTTGGAGAAGGAGACAAGTCATTGATGAGAGTACAAGAGCTACAGTTGAAGGCAGTCAACTAGGGTTTCATCTGGGTCAACCCTAGGTCAACCCTAGGTCAATTGACTGACTTAAGGGGGCATTCAAGTCTATTGGAGAGATGTGGGGTTCATCATTGGACATATAAAGAAGGATATGGAGATATGCCAAGGAGAATTCAAGAGAAATCAAGGAGAAGAGGAGTTTCTAAATTAGGGTTTCTGTGTAAAATCCCCTAGTTTAGGTCAAATTTCCAGGCAAGATAAGTCAAAATGCTAGCTTCAAATGGCTTCTTGGCCAACATGAAACTTGTAGAGGATCTCAAGACCTTTAATTTTAGTGGTGTAAGACATCAAGGAGATTTATAGAACTCAAGTTATGGTCCTTGCAAGTTACAGGTCATCTGAGGTATCTGAAATTTTGTCTGTGAAAGTGACTTGACTTCCAAGCAATTTTTACCCCTCAAGGAGATTTCAAATGAATTCTTGGTAAACATAAGAATTGTTCCTCATTGTCTTAGCTTTCTAGAATGGTATAGCATGCCCTCATATGATGTGTGGAACTCAATTTATGGTCTTGGCAAGCAAAGGGTATTTTGGGTATTTGTGAATTACAGGTCATTTTAACCTATGTCCAAAACTCATACAAGGAGGCATCAAATGGAAAAACTTACAACATCAAACTTGCTCCAAATGGGATTTTAAGTCTAGAAAGAAGGTCACAAATTGTTGGAAAAGCTCATAACATGAAGTTGCATAATTGGTCAAAAGTTGAACTAAAATGGCTTATAATTCAAAGAAATTCAAAGTGAAAAATGGTTTGGGAGATTTACAAGTCCAAATGGAGACTTCCAATATATGATTTTGAATGGAAAAGCAATTATAAGAACAATGGTTCAAACACTTTTTTGAGTTTAGAAGAAAAAAAGAAAGTTATCTTTGGTTACTTGTAATTGAAGAAACATAACAAAAATGGATCAAAGTTGGAAGGCAAGGGAATGTGTAAGATGGATCTAGAATGTTCATATGAGCTCTATATATTCATGAAATGAGGATTGATCAAGGGTTGGCTTCATTTTCACCAAGAATTTCCCAAATTCTCTCATTCTTTTCTCATTGCAATTCTCTCAAAATCTCACAAAATCTTCATCAATTTTCATCCACATCAATTCAATCTTATTCAATCATCATCCTAGATCAGAATTGAAGCAAAGGTTTGGTGGTTAGAATCCATTTTCGAGCACTTCCATCATCAACATCAAAATCACAATCTCCATTGGACAGCACAATTCAAGCCGGGAATCATCAAAGTATTGCATACAGAATTGAGTGTTGAGTTAATTGATCAAGATCCAAGCCTTGGAAGCCTCAGATCCACAAGTCTCCATAGCTGTTTTCAAGCTTTTACACCAGGTATGTTTTCATTCAAATTGCTTGATTCAGTTAGTTAGGCATAGTTTTGTTAGTTTAGATGTGATCTAGGTGGTTAGTAGAGTAATTAGGATGAATTTGAGGCTGAATAGAGACCATTGTTAGCAGGTGGTAGAAACTGTTAGGGCTTGAAACTCTTAGGTTAGTGCATTAGAATTCTAGGTTGTTAGCGCAGGTTAATCACCATTAGTTATGGAAGAGTTTAGTCTAGGTTTGAGGGAGAATTGTGATGATGCACCTCAGAGTATGTTCATGGTGACCAGATTTTGTTGCTATCGGGTTTGTTGATCTAGTGAATTTCAAATCAATCTAAGACCATAGGCTTGTAGAGGGAAGAATTTAGAGCATTTTTCATGTTGGAATCGTGTTGATTCATGGCCTGGATAGGGAGAACAGATTGGTAGAAGGTTGGCTCGTGCATGGCATTCATGGAGTCTAAACCCTAATTCACAGAACCATTGGAGAAGATACAATCGTGTCCTTTCGTTTTGCCTTGGACCTTTGACTTGGGGAGTAATCGTATGGCTGAGATTCAATTCAGTTTTGGAGGGAGATGAGTCAGGTGCCAAACGCACCGTTTCATTAATTGAAACGGGCGGGCCTGAGTGGAAGTTGCTAATCCCACCCCCAGTGCATGAGCCCAAACCATTTTGAACGTGATTCTGATACTTTTCTCACCCCCTGCGCGCTTTGTTATTTTTAATGATTCTGATCCAAGCTGGGCCTAATGTAAGAATGCTATGCGCACCCCTGTCTGTCTGGCCCATCCAATTATTAACTGGGCGTGATTTCTATTCAAACCCCCCCCCCTGGCTATTTCTTTATTCTTTTTATTATTTTCTTTTCATGTTTTTGCATTCATTTTAAAAATTCATAATAAATTCATAAAAAATGCATTTTAATTCATTCTTTTTACACTATTTTCCTTAAGATGTCTAGAAAATTATAGAAAAATAAAATTGCATTTTTATTTTTATTTCATATTTTTTTCCATATTTTCTAAATAAATGTCATTTTAGTTAGATTCATTTCATGCATGATTTTAATAATTTTTGTTCTATTAAATGCTTTCATATTTTTTGTTCATTCTTTTTATATTGTTTAGATTAAATGATGAACTTGTAGAAACAATTTAGTTCCCATTTGTAGAAATTAATTTTAGGTGATTAATGTAGGCTTGAATAACATGAACCAATTAGGGTTTAGGTGATGACTTAGGAAGTTTGATTTTTTCCCTTAGGACTTAGGATTTAATTAGATTAGTTATGGGACTATAGGGGCTATGGGTAGCTATTAGATCCCTTAGAGAAAAGTTAGGATTCCCCTACTGCTATTAATACTGTCTGTATATCTGTTTGTCTGGTGTGGTGTGCCCTCTGGGGATTATTGTTTGATGGTTTGGGTATTGGGATTGCCTGGGGCCATGGGGAAGCTGAAGACTTGAGGAGATGAAGACTATTGGAGATTCAGAGATTGAAGTTCAACTTCCAGAGTTGAAGAGAAGATTCTTGCTAGCAGATGCTGAGGAGACTAGGGTTTAGGAGCTAGGCAGAGCTCTAGATTAGAAAGCTTGTTTCTCAAACATGGAATGCCTTGTCTGCATCCATTCTTCTCTGTGATTCAGAGTCTCTCTAAGACACTCACCCCCTTCCTTTGGAAGGCTTGGTGATAGGGTCTATGAGATAGAACTCTTGAGAGAAAATGTCTCTTGTGTTAGAAGCAGTCTGTTCACCACCTTTGGTAGTCAACTGATTGCTTAACACCCAATTCACTCTTGTGACTGATTCCTCATCCTGGAGGTTTGAGCTTGAAGAAAAGCCATTGCAGATGGAAGACAGATGATCAAAGCCCTTGCCTGAAGGTCATGAAGAGGGAGATTGAGGCTTGTTGAAGCCTGTAGCTGATTGGAGATTGCTTGAAGCCAGTTGTTGATTTAGAGCTGCTGATGCTGTTTCTTTTGCTGTTGTATTTCATTGGCTGATGTATTGATTGGTTTTCTGGACTGTATTGTTTGCTGTTTACCCTGTTGGGTTGAAAGTGAAGCCTGTTCACTTTTGCCTATTGTTTTCTAGGTTCGAGGTTGAGTGGGACTCCCTTGCCTCGCTTGTATTGTTGCATCCATGCATTTTACTGCTTTACTGTATATATCTGTTATTGTTTCTGTTTCTGCCTATCCCGTAGGATCTCTGTTTCTCTCTGTGCAAGAGAGGAGCATGATAGACACTAGGTCTTAACCCATGCATGACAACATTAGGTTAGTTTGTTTCCCTTCGCAACCGTAGGCTAGAGTTCTGTCTCTTCTTTCTCAAAACAAACAGAAAAACACATAAAGATTTCAAACACAATAAAAGACACTTCTTCCGTAAAAGAATGTGAACTCATCAAAGCGTCATTTTTGTCCGCCGGGACTGTTAATCAAGAAAACCTTTTCAGAAGGACTAAAATCAACCAAGACAAGCTTGTGTCTTTCGTGGCCCGAACTACGTTTGCTCTGATCTTTCATGCTGTATGAAAGTACGTAGGCATAGGATGCGATATCCTAGCGAGCAACCTTCCCCTCCTTTCCCGTAGGTAGGCGAACTACGTTGACTCTGATTTCTCGTTCCAGACGGGAATACGTAGGCATAAAGTGCGATACTTTGCCGAGTCATTTTTATTTTCATTTTATTTTCTTTTTCACCCTTGACCTATAGTTTAGATAGAATAACAATCCATACCCGAAAACAAGCGTGGATCCCATCGAGTACGATGGACGTGAGGGGTGCTAATACCTTCCCCTTGCGTAACCGACTCCCGAACCCAGGTTTTGGTTGCGATGACCATACCTTTCCCGTGTTGTGCGAGGTTTACTCTGAGCGTTTCCTTTCCCTCCCGTGGGATAAATAACGCACGGTGGCGACTCTTCTGTTCAGCCGGCGCCGATTTTTGCAGTAGCGACACAAGTCTACCCCAATTAACACACTTGGCGAGCGCCAAGCACAGGTAGTTGAGCGCCACCTGTGTATTCGTGGTCACGATCAAAGACAGTTGGAGAAATCACCCCATGACTAGAGGAATCATCTCACACGTTTTCTGAAGCTCCTACTTGTGTCCCAAGTAGAATTATCCTATAAATAACACCTTAGTTTCATAGTTTTAGGGATCCAATCTTAGTTCTCAGCATAGGCATAAATCTAGTTGTTAAAAGCGGTAATCCGTCACATTAAGGGGTTATCGCACTATTGTTGTAATCAAGGTTGAAGCATCGCAACATAAGAGTTTAATCTTTCCGTCATTTTACTTTCCAAGTCAGCTTTACTTTCCAGCATTGTACCAGATTCAAGTCTCCAATTTGGAGCAGGTTTTTTTTTAAATTTTGTTCGCACTTTTATTATTATTCGCATTGCCTTCTGCCTTGCTTTAAATTGTTTAAATTTCCGCACAATTTACATATCTCTTTATTTCAAAAGATTCATTTTCTAAACTGAACTTAAGCATGACACTTTCGTTCTTACTTTTGAAAACCAATCACACACGTATTTATTTCCCTAAATAATTTATTCTACAAACAAATTCTTTACTATGTTTACCACCGTCATGTCTAGATAATTCTGATGTGCTGGGATGTGAGGATTGTTGTTTCGACGGTACTCCATATGTTGTATTTGTAGAAATACTTTAGGGATTGTTTCCGATTTTAATACAACTTTTTTGAATTTAAATTGATCGACTATTACGTGAATAGGATTGTGTTTCTATTCATGTAATAACCGTGACTATGTCGGGTAAGATCGAAAGTCTTCTGACACTTTAGATAAGAGTTTGTTAGTTTTTAATTGGTAAAAACAGCAAAAGCACTTCATTAATTAATTAGGAAAGTTTGGTATTATTAGAAAGTGATTTTAAAATTATTTTTGGACGCGTTTATAGATTTAGGATCCGGTTGGCCGAGCATATGTCAGAAACCCTTTGATATTGAAAGTTTCCAATCAAAAACACTTTTTAACTGAGTCTTAGAGGTAGTTATATAAAAAAGGATTTTTCACTTTAATGTAAGATGCGACCGGTGCAGCATGAACGACTGGTATAAATTAAAGGTCAGGTCTGGTTCCGATTATGCTAACGCGATGGTTCCTTTTGAATTAACTCTTTTTCGAGGAAGAAAATAATGCCCCTCAAGTATTACTACTTGGACAATAGGAGTATTATTTGATCGATGAGAATTACATTTCAGTATGCTTTATTCTGATTTTGAATTCATTCCTTAATTATTTTTTCCGTGTGTATTACGCTCTGTTTTCATTAGCTTTAGATAAACACCATAACAATAGTAATCGATAGATTGAGATTGGTCTCTGTGGGATCGATAATCTTTTATAATACTCTGACGTACTCTGTATACTTACGGATAGCACGCATCAAGGAGGGTCACTCCTCTGAAAATTCAATCTCTTATCTCGATATGAACGCCCAAATCAAGCTTGAGGGCGACAAGGCGGTGGAGGAAACTCCCAAGGTAGATGATGGTCTGTCATAGAGGAAAGGCGTGTTCCACATGCAGACCTGTGAATTTGAGGTTTATTTGTTTTTTCCATTAGTGAATTATTTTGTGATTATGCCCAGAGGTTTTTTAAAGCAATGATGAATATTTTCCTTGAGAGCTTATTTTGTACTTTCATCCCTTGGGGATTGATTAAACGGGAGGTTTGTATGACCTTGTTTATTTTTATGTGAATCACCTTAGAACATTTTTCGAACATGTATTGGCCTTGTTGCGGTCTTATAGGACAAGGATTCTTGCATGAGGATGATAATGTTTCCCTATGGGCGACAAGGGTTCTTGCACGAGGATCCAACATATGTGATCACTTCTATGGGCAACAAGGACTCCTCCATGAGGATCCAACATGTTAGATCACCTCAAAGGGAGGAAAATATTCCTCCATGAAGATCTAACATGTTTAATCGCCTCAAAAGACATTAAGGATTCCTCCATGAAGATTTAGCATATATAATTGCCTCTATGGACAGTTCGACAAGGTTTCCTTTCATTCTTTAGTCCTTGCAAAGTAAAGCCACAATAATTCCGAATTTAAATGATTATGTGAGGCACCTTATTAAAAACACTAAGCCTTACTTCTAAAGCATGGGAAAAGAGAGTTCCCCACAAAAATAAGAATGTCGTGAATTCAACCATGCATACACCAAAGATGGTATCTCACATTAAAAAAACCAAACAATTAAGTTAAATTGAACGGAACATGGTTTAATGTTTGAAATAATCAAATGTTTCTAACAATCATCTTCTTATGCCACCTTCATAATCTTCTATCGTAGGGCTAGCATATCTTCATCCTAAGGAGTTACCTCTTGTGGCTTGATCCCCAATTTCACATCTACAAAATTCATTCCCTAGACGTCTGCTTGTTGGACGTGGGCTATGAACATCATATATTTCAGCTTCAAGCCCTCTACATAACACTTCATGCATAGATATCGAGTAGATAGGGCAACTCTAAGCTGGTTGAAAGCAGGTTTCCTTATAATCATGCTATATGAGAAAGATGCATCTACTACCAGATATCTTAACTTGATCAACTTCGTGTTATCCTTAGCTCCAAATATGGTCTTCAGGGTAATATAACCTCTTACATTCACTTTCTAACATGAGAATCACAAAAATGATCCTTGGAAGCTTTGAGGTCATCCAAATCAATGCAGAGTCTTTCAAAAGCATCCCAATAAAGGATGTTTGAATAGATTCCTTAATCTATCAACATTCTCTAAACTTTACACTCATCACACGTACAATTATGACCATGGGGTCATTTTCATTTCGGTGGATGCTTGTAGTGTCCCTCTCATAAAAAGTGATCTTAGATTGTGAACCTTCTTTGTCACCAAAATCAGAATTCATGGGTGAACCCTCAATGGTGAGAACCTGACGAGTGTCTCTCAATGGAGCTTGATTTTAGGCATTGATTTCCTCGCCCTTTATATAAAATTTTGCATGTGTCACTGCCTAAACAAAGGAAGCCACGAGCCTTTGGGCGAGGGATTAATTAAATTGTCTCATACTTAGCCCATTTTTAAATTCTCCTACGAACATTTCTTGGCTAGGGTGGACGACCTTGATCATCGCCTCATTAAAGTGGGAGAGATACTCTCTCATAGACTCGAAAAGGTCGTGGCGTATGTTGAAAAGACTAGTAGCAGACCCATGTACCACCTCAATGTTTCACTTTAAAGGTTGCAGATAGAAGCTTTAAATTAAAGGAATTAGAAGCTCCAATAATTGCCATATGAGTACTAATGGAGGTGCCATTCTCATATGGGTAACTACACCCATCAAAATTCGCCAGCGAGGTAGGTTTAAATTATCTGGCACAAGCGCCCTTCCATATTTCATTTGAGAGAGGCTGGTATTTTGAATTTCAGTATCTTTTGGAGGGTTAGCCTTCTGCTGGAATGTTTGTATATGTATGATGTTATCCTCTAAATTTTGATCCTTCCACGTGAGTCGTCCGTGGAAGCATGCATCTCTTCTATGTCATTCTCCTCGCAGTCGAACTCACTGTTGGCCAGAGTTGCTACTTTTTTGTTCACCATGATGGACAGAGAAGTTGAAAACCAGGATAATAATCTAACTAAATGTTGTAATGGTGGCTCAAGTCAGTTTTATCAGGGCCCCAAGATGAGCTGTAATTGTACTCATTACAAGTACAATACGTGATAACCCCTTGTATTGTAGGGATGTCAGAGGTTTTTAGGACTATCGTGATGCTAGAGAAAGCTCATGCAGGGAGGTTAGAATCTATGTATATCGAGTGAGTTGAATGTCCCTTGGGTATGAGTCCTAGGCTCCTAGAGAGTAATATTCATTCTCAAGAGCGTGGGATGTGGGCAGTCAGTTCCCCTATTATTCAGGAGATCGTTATTTCCCTTTTTTACTTCCTTTCTAGTACTGTTATTAATAGATACACATCACCCCCATGTTTTCATAATGATACATGAAAATGGGCGCCATAACTAAATGACATGCGCTCGTTCCAATAAGTGGGTGGCTAAGAAGCTGGCAGGGGAAATATATTATGTTGCCTCTTCTTCAGTAACTTCTTACATTTCCTCTTGCGAAATCCTTACAAATATACCATGAAGCTTTATAATTTTTGTACGTAAAATTAAAAAAGAGTAAAAATGGTTTGTAATATGAGCCACCCAGAGCTGCCATTAGTCATGGCCTAGAGAAAGTAATGATAAAAAGTTGTATGTCTTAGAGACACCAGTTCCTGAAGAGGAGCCTCCTAGTTTTGCTCATAAGGATGAAAGATATTCTTATAAGAAGCATGTCGATAATGCCAATGAATCTTCTTGCCTTATGCTGGCTACCATGAATTTTAAATTACAAAAGCAACATGAAAACATGGTAGCATTTGATATGATCAAACACTTGAAGATGCTCTATTAAGAGCAGGCAAGGTATGAGAGATTTGAAGTTTTAAAAGCCCTTTTTCAAGGCAAGCTAGATGAGGAAGCCCTAGTAGGTCCCCATGTACTCAAGATGATTGGGTATATGGAGAACCTTGAAAGATTGGGTTTTCCCCTCAAAAAAGAGCTTGCAACTAATTTAATCCTGCAATCATTGCCGGAGAAATTCATTCAATTTATCCTTCACTTCAACATGAATGATATGGAAAAAAAGTCTTCTAGAGCTGCTAAGCATGTCAAGAACTGCTGAGCAGAATCTGAAGTTAAAAGGGAAGTCCATTCTGATGGTCAGTAATGAAAAGAAACAGAACAAAAGGTCCACCAAGCAGGGTAGTAAATGAAAAGGTAAGGAAGTTTCCAAATCCAAACATATTGCTCCTGCTTTGAAACCTAGTTGAGGCATAGCAAAGAAGGGCACTTGCTTCTGTTGCGGTAAGACCGGACACTAGAAGAGAAACTGCCCAAAGTACCTGGAAAATAAGAAGAATGGAGTAGACACTTCAACTTTAGGTATTTTTGTTATATAAATAACTTTATCTACTTCTGCCTCATGGGTATTGGATACTGGATGTGGTTCTCACATTTGTACTAACATGTAAGGGCTAAAAAGGAGTAGAGATTTGTCAAAAGGTGAAGTTGACCTACGAGTTGGCAATGGAGCAAAGGTTGCTGCTTTAGCTGTAGGAACTTATGTATTGACTTTATCTAGTGGTTTAATAATTCAGTTAGAGAATTGTTATTATGTACCTACAATTAACAGGAATATTATTTCCTTTTCTTGTTTGGACAAGTTTGGTTTTTCATTCATAATGAAGAACAATTGTTGCTCCATGTATTTGAATGATATATTATATGCTACTGTGCAGATGACCAATGGGTTATATGTACTTGGTCTTGAAATGCCTATTTATAACATTAATACAAAAAGGATGAAACCTAATGAGTTAAATCCAACTTAGCTTTGGCATTGTCGATTAAGCCACATAAATGAGAAACGCATTTCCAAACTCCATAAAGATGGACTCTTGGACTCTTTTGATTATGAATCATGAGACATGCAGATCTTGTTTAGTTGGAAAGATGACAAAGTCCTCATTCACATGAAAAGGTGAAAGGGCTAATGATCTTTTGGACCTCATACACAATGATGTATGTGGACCACTAAAAATACCATCCAGGGGAGGTTTTCAATACTTCATCACATTTATTGGTGATTTCAGTAAATATGGTTATGTGTATTTAATGAAACATAAATCTGAGTCCTTTGAAAATTTCAAGGAATTAAATAATGAAGTACAAAACCAACTAGGTAAGAATATTAAAACTCTTCAATCAGATCGAGGCGGTGAATATTTAAGCCTAGGGTTTGACGACCATCTAAAAGAGTGTGGGATTCTATCCCAACTCACTCCTCCTAGAACACCATAATGGAATGGTGTATCTGAGAGAAGAAATTGAACCTTGTTAGATATGGTCCATTCCATGATGAGTCAAGCCGATCTTCCAAACTCCTTTTGGGGACATGCACTTCTGACAACAGCTTACACACTTAATCGTGTTCCATCCAAAATATTTGAGAAGACTCTATATGAGATATGGAGTAGTACAAAACCACATATGTCTTACATGAAGATTTAGGGTTGTGAAGTTTATGTGAAACAAAAAATTTCAACTAAGCTTGAGCCCAAATTTGACAAATGCTTATTTTGGGGTATCCTAAAGAAACAAAAGGGTATTACTTCTACAATCCTTTTGAGGGAAAAGTGTTTGTCGCTCGAACTAGATTTTTCTTGAAAAAGGACTTTATTTCCAAAGGAATCATTGGGAGGAAAGTAGAGCTTGAAGAAATTCAAGAATCACAAAGCATTTGTACACCTATGGAGGAATTAGAGCAATAATCACAAGTAGTTGTGGAAGAGCAATCTGCTCAAGTAGAATAAGACTAGTGTAGGTCGAGTAGGATACGTCACCAAACACGGAGATATGGGTATCTCATAGATGATCAAGGTGATGTATTACTCATGGATCAAGATAAGCCTGTAACCTACCAAGAGGTCATAACTGGTCCTAAGTCTGAGAAGTGGCTATAAGTCATGAAATCTGAAATGGATTCCATGTACACAAACTAGGTTTGGACATTGGTAGAGCCTCTTGTAGGAGTTAATCATATAGGATGAAAATGGTTATTTAAAAAGAAGATTGACATGGATGGTAAGGTACATACCTATAAGGAAAGACTAGTTGTTAAAGGCTATAAAAAAATTCATGGGGCATACTATGATGAAACCTTTTCACCAATTGCAATGCTTAAATTTGTTCGAATTTTACTTGCTATTGTTGCATATCATGATTATAAAATATGGTAGATGGATGTCAAAACTACTTTCCTTAATGGGAATCTTCTTAAGGATGTGTACATGACACAACCTGGAGGATTTGACAACCCAGAAGAAGCCCAAAAGAAATGCAAGTTACAACAATCTATGGATTGAAGCAAGCTTCCAGAAGGTAGAATATTCGTTTTGATGAAACTGTAAAACAATATGGATTCATAAAGAATGAAGATGAGCCTTGTGTCTATAAGAAGGTTAGTGGAGCATGATCTTATTCCTGGTATTATATGTCGATGACATATTACTCATTGAAAACGACGTTCCTACCTTGCAACAAGTAAAAATTTGGTTAGCGAAATGCTTTTCTATAAAGGACCTTAGTGAAGCAACCTATACATTAGGGATAGGGATCTATAGAGATGGATCACAAAAAGTGCTTTTCCTAAGTCAGAGTACATACATATACAAAGTGCTAAGGCGTTTTAATATGCATGGTTACAAGAAAGGATTCATACTTATGCAACATGGTATGTGCCTATAAAAAAAGAAACAATCCTCTTCAACTAAGAAAGAAAGGGATCACATGAATAATATTTCGTATGCATCTGCAATAGAATCTATCATGTATGGCATGTTATGTACTCGACCAAATGTATCACATGCTTTAAGTGCAATGAGTAGGTACTGTCGTACCTCGAAAAATACGATCCTCGCGATGGACGCGAAAAAAATGTTTGAACAGAGTCGCCACCGAACTTTATTCATTCCAAGGCAGGAATAGGAAAATATCGATAAAACCTTTAAAGAGATAAGAACATGGTCATCGCAACCAAATTCTAGGTTCGGGAGTCGATTATGCAAAGGGAAGGTATTAGCACCCTTTACGTCTGTTGTACTCAACGGGAACCTCTTGATTCGATTTGAAAGTAAAGTTAGCTACGCTTGTTTGTTTTCTTATAAAGGGGAAGGGTAGTTATAGGATAGGGTTCTCGCCAAGGATTGGGGCCCTTGTGCCTACGTACTCCCTTGTGCAATGGGAAAGTCAGAGTATCGTAGTTCATGGGACTATGGGAAAAGGGAGGAATTATGGAATTGTGCTCACCAAGATCATCGCAATCTTGTGCCTACTATCCTACATTCAGAAGAGAATGAAGAATCAGAGCGTCCTCAGTTCGGACAACTACGATAAAAGGTTTGTAAATGAACGAATGTTTAGGTCGCATTCTAACTGCTAAACGTTGGCTTGTCTGCTCACTAGGGGAGGCTGAAGCACGAGTTTGTATGCATGGAAGAAAGGACTAAACAATTTTCTTTGTTAAAAGGTGTATGAGTTGAACGAGAGTTTAGGACGCATTCTAACTGCTAAACATTGGCTTGTCTGCTCGCTGTCGCTACTGCGAAAATCGGCGCCGGCTAAACAGAAGAGTCGCCACCGTGCGTTATTTATCCCAAGGAAGGGAAAGGAAACGCTCGAAGTAAACCTAACGCAAAGACGGGAAAGGAATGGTCATCACAACCAAATCCTGGATTCGGGAGTCGGTTACGCAAGGGGAAGGTATTAGCACCCCTCACGTCCGTCGTACTCGATGGGATCCACGCTTGTTTTCTGGTACGAATTGTTATTCTATCTATTCTACAGGTCTGAGGTTAAAAAGAAAGAAAATGACTCGGAAAAGTATCGCACTTTATGCCTACGTATTCCCGTCTGGAACGAGAAATCAGAGTCAACGTAGTTCGCCTACCTACTGGAAAGGAGGGGAAGGTTGCTCGCTAGGATATCGCATCCTATGCCTACGTACTTTCATACAGCATGAAAGATCAGAGCAAACGTAGTTCGGGCTACGGAAGACACAAGCTTGTCTGACTGTTTTTTATCTCCTTATGAAAGGGTTTTTCCTGATTAAGAGTCCAAGCGGACAAAAATGACATCTTGATGTTTGTTTTCAGTCTTTTACGCAAGAACTGTCTTTTATGATGTTTGCAATCTCTGACGCACTAGAGACTATGATTTGAGGGTGACTACGTCGTATGTCACCCTAAGGGTAACACACTAAGTAATCAGATTACTGAAGAGTGACCCTCCAGCAACCTTTCTCAAATAGCTTAAGGCTCGTAGCGTACGACATCGATTATCCTTATTATTGTGTTTTGAATTGTTCTGAGATAGAAGAGAAAGAAGTTCTAAAAAATCCTAGGGTTTGAAAGGGAATCAAAACTACCCTAATGTTATCATGCATGGATTACAACCTAATGTCTGTCATAATTCCCTCCTGCACAGAGGAAATCAGAGATCCTAGGGGATAAACGGAAAAGAAACAGCATATATACAGTAAAGCAGTAAAATGCATGAGATGCAGCAAAACAAGCGAGGCAGGGCAATCCCACTCAACCTCGAACCTAAGAAAGCAACAGGAAAAGTGAATCAACTTCACTTCAAGCCTAAAGGGCAAGCACCACAAGCCAACAGACAATACAGAGAAAAACAAAAGATACAGAGGAGGCAGCCCAAGCAGCAGCAACAAACTCCTACAACAAACAGCAACAACACGCTCTGAACAGCAAAGTTGAAATGACAGCAAAGGTCTTATCTTTGAGCTAGATTCCATCTTCAAGCTTCTTCAATCTTCATCTCCAAGCTTTAGCAAGCACACTCCAAGAAGAGATTTGTCATCAAGATCAAGTTGCAATGTTGGCATACTTGCTAAAAACCAAAGGAATTCAACAAGAACCAACATCGAAGTGGAAGTGTATCCTCGAAAGTTCTACTCTCTAGGGTATGCCCCACTTCCCTCCTAAGGAGAGATGGAACTTCCCTAAGAGGACTTTGTATCATAGGATAGAATAGAAGCAAACAATGCATTCTATGTTTGATGGAAGAAATGAACTAATTCTACAAAAGCTCTCCCTAAAAGCCTAATTCTACCAACTCCTAAAACAAATTTAAAAGAGAAAGAAAGCTCCACTCCAAGCCCCACTCTTCAAGCCAAAGCATCTTCATCATGTCCAGAAGCTCCTCTAAAAAGGAATCCAAAGTCTTCAAGCTCCAAGTCCGCTCCAAACAAGGCAAAGCACTCAAGAGAGGACACCGAAAGCAACAATCATTTGCAAAACCTAAAAAAAATAGCAAACTAAATTATAAAATTCTAATAAAATTCCTATGTGAACATGCATGTTTTAACATTCTAACATTCCAGAATCAGAACCTAAATAAATTTCTAGGTCATCTAAACAATTACTAAATGAAATTTGGTCATGGGAAACCATTATTTGGGAAGGCTCTAAACTACACACCTAAAACAGAATCTAATCAATTTTAAAAATTCTAAGAAAATTACAGGGGAAACCTATGTATGTCCTTTAAATCATATCGAAAGAATCAGCTCAAAAGCATAAAGCATCAAAGAGAACAAAATTAAACGAACAACAATATCGATTATGCATAACAATGGATATTAGCACAAAAGAAAATTTGTAACTAATTCAAATAAAATCCTAAAAATGCAAACTTAACTCCTACAGTTTCTTAAGACAATCAAGATCTACAGAAAAAAAATTCATAATTTTTCGATCATTTTTACTATTTTTAACGCAATTAATCCAAACAACTATTAAAACAGAAAAAAAAAAGAATGAAAATGAATTAAACTAAGTTAATGTGCATTGGGCCAGGGGTGCGAACAACAGAATTCCAAAGCAATGTACGTGTGGGCCTCGCGAGTGGGGTGGGAACAGTACCCGCACGGTACTGTAGCTGTTCCGGCGGTGACATTTTTCGATAACTTTCGAGCAACATAACTCCATCGATTCTTAACCGTTTCGCACGAAATTTTAGTCAAACTTGAAGGAAAAAAATCAAGGATTCCAAATATGCTCTTAGATTCCATCAAAACTCCATGATCAAAGAGATATATCATCATCAAGAAAACATACTCATCCAAAAAAGTCTCTAATCCTTAATTTCTTGATCCTAATTTCATCTATACATTTTCCAGATCCTAACCACATGAATAATCTAATCTAATTCGTCCTAAAATCATAGAAAAAGTGAATTTCACATACCGGCTTCGGAGCGTCGAAACGGAGTAGTTGGAGCTCATTTTTTCTTGCCAAAAAGTGCGGAAAATCTTTGTTGAAGTTTGTTGGAGAAGATTAAATTCTTGATAACTCTTGAAAATGCCTTGAATCCAACTTTGATCTCTCACTTTTTCTCTTCCAAACTCCAATGTCAATCTATGGTTTTTGCACAAATGAATCACCAACCCTTGCTTTGAACCTCTTCACAAGTATATATAGAATGTATTTGAAGATCCTAGAAAGTTCTAGATTGATCCAATGAGAAAATCAACTTCTCATGTCATGAAAATCTCTTCTTATGCTATGCACATACCATCTCATGTTTTGGCTTGCAATTCACTTGGTTATGAGTTTAAATTCTCTCCAAATGAGATATTGGAGGTGTATGGATGGAAAGGAGCCTTGCATTTGCTTGGAAGTATGGTTTTGCATATGTGCCTTATGATGCAAGTAGCCCATTTACAAAGCAAGTCCTTGAAATAACCCTCAATTCAAAATTGTGGCAATGCCATTGTCTTTAAAATATATTTTACAATCAAATTGGTATGTCATACGGCTTGTTTGTGACCTCTAACCCAAAATTTGATTTTTTCCACCAAACTTTATTTGACTTATTCCCTTTTTTTAGGCCATTTTAAGTGACTTTTTTGAAATAAGCCGATCAATCCACCATGATGACTTATTTGACCTAAAAACATCATTTTAAGCACATTCCATGTTGAAAATTTTTCATTTGAGAAGTGGAACATGGAGATTTTGACCTATGCTCAAAAATGACCTGTAATTCAACTTTCCCAAAATACCCTTGGATTGCCAAGACCATAACTTGAATTCTACAAATCCTCTTGAGGACTTCTAGTACTCAAATTAAAGATAATATCAAGATATACAACTCTTATGTTGGCCAAGAATCCATTTGAAAAATCCTTGATGGGCAAAAGTTGCTTGGAAGTCAAGTGACTTTCACAGATAAATTTCAGTATCCTCTGGGGACCCATAACTTGCAAGAACCATAACTTGAGTTCTATAAATCTCCTTGAAGACTTCTAGTACTCAAATTAAAGCTATTGAGATGTTCTACAAGTTTCATGTTGACCAAGAATTAATTTGAAACTTGAATTTTGACTTATCTGGCTTGAAAGATAGGCCTAAATTAGGGTTTTTTACACCGAAACCCTAATTTAGCAACTCCTCTTCTTCTTGATTCCTTTTGATTTCTCCTTGGCACAACACTACACTTATCAAATCATGAATTCCAAATCCTCCAAGTAGGCCTTGATTCCCTCCAATCAATCATTTGACCTAGGGTTGACCTAGGGTTGACCCAGATGAAACCCTAGTTGACTGCATTCAACTGTAGCTCTGGTACTTGCATTAATGATTTGTGTCATCTTCAAAATGAACCTCTAGGTCTTCCATGATCTTTTTATACATTCCATGGCTCACACACTCATTGATGATCTTCAACATATCCCCAAGATTGGGAGAGAAATCCACTGGTTGACCTTCAAACTTCTCAAAGCTTCAACTCATTTCTTGATTACTTGGATGGTCTTGAACTTGAATAAAACCCCTTGATGGGCCTCTTTCTGATGAAAATGGCACTTGATCCCCTGTTAGATGACTTGTTATGCTATGATATGCAAATAGTCAGACTATGTACATGACCTATTATGCAAATGACAATGCAATTGAAACATAAACCAGGTGAAATAGGTTGAGCAAATTTTAGGGTGCAACACTTGCTAGGGGAGGCTGAAGCACGAGTTCATATGCGCGGAAGAAAGGACTAAACAATATTCTTTGAGAAGAGTGTTGAGTTGGAAATCGCATAAGGGCGAGGAATTTAGTGTTTGAAGAAGCTTCAATCGCAAGGGGGCGAGAAAAGAGAGTTGGGTTGAATAGGTTTAAGGTTTCGATCGCACGGGGGCGAGAAAGAGGAGTTTGGTTAGGTAATTTGATGGAGAATGACGACTATTCAATAAACGAGACGTCAGCCTCCCAAAGACACCTTTTTCATTCGATTAACTTCGAAATTTGTGTTTGATGGACAGTTTAGACGCATATTAGGGTTTGAATTGAGGGAGATTTAGATTCGATTGCACGAGGGTGAGAAGCGAAGTTAGACGGGTTGTATATTTAGTAGGAATGACGACTATTCAATAAGCGAGGCGTCGGCCTCGCAACCAATTAATCGGGATATCATTGGAATGTTAGATCCCAACGACACCTTTTTAATTCCATTAATCATGAAATATGTTTGTTGGACAGTGAATGTACTTGTCCAAATAATTAGGGGAAGTGTTTTAGGAACAAAAGTTCGAATGACACGCTACTCGAGGAGTACGTCTCAATAGTTGTCACTCAAGAATTCAAGGAGTGTAAGACTCCAATAACTCAATTCTTTCGTGATTTAATTAAGAAAATAATTTGAATAGGTTAGCGTATTTGGTTTAGGTGTGCTAGGGATTCTAGAAATGTAAGATCGGAAGGATCACAACCTAAGGCGTGCACCTTGAGAGCAATCCTTCGAGAACCCAAGAAGTGCTAGACCTTAAGAGCTCGATATCTAAATTGTTTAATCGAAAAGAATGTTTTGAAGAAAAATACTCGAGGTGAGTCGAGGTTTGAATTTGAGTTTTAAAGGTGTACACTAGCAAAGTGGGCTAGTCTTCTAAGTGATCAACTAGAAATAATTGATCAAATAGGTGTCACTGTAAGAAAGTCCAGGATTAAGCTTTAAATGTTGTGTATGGTGATCAAAGGTAGATGGCGAGGCTTTGAAAGCACTCGACTTACAAGGGTAAAAAATGGCTCGATAAATCGAAAAATTTATTTATAAAAAGGGTTTAAAGTATTAAAGACGTAAATAAGACAAAAGCGATAAAAGTATTACATTTGGGAATTGGGATAAATTTTATTCAAATGGGGATGAAATTAAGAAAATAGATTAAAACCTTATCGAAAGAGTAACTGTGAGACTTGATAACTGAGATTGGAGGCAACTTCAAGACAGGCTCTACGTATTACTTCAGAGGCTATTGGATTAACCAAAGGCATAAACTCCTTGATTAGAAAATTTGATTCTTTCTCTGAAATTCTCTCCAATTAAGAACATCAAGATACTGTTCACAATTAATTTCTATACATGGCCACACTTCAGATTCTCTTTTAAATAAGTTGTTACAGCAAGGTAAAAAATTCACTAACTGCCACTTAATAAACAATTTCTTGATAAGAAACAATAATAACCTGCTCCTATAACCATGGTTAGCGCACATGCAAAGAAGGGTGTACAACCATCAACGTAACATTGCCTATAAAAATACTATAATACTAGTAAGCAACAATCAATGATGTTTAAAATATAACCCACTTTAACAGAGTCAAAATAAAATACATCATGCATCATTTTGCAGTGCCACCAAAAATTACCAATATCAAATACACGCATGACATTGTTTCTTGTAATACCGACTCAAAACCGTAACTAAACAACAAAGCATAACAATAGTTAAAATTGGGTAGGATTCCACACAAATTCAAGTCTACATAAGGTATTATCAGTTAGAGGAATACTACCAAAGAAGGAACTTTGTCGGTGTTATGGCGAAGTTGAAACCGTGTAGGATTTTGCAGATGTTGTGTTGTACAACAATGTCAGGGGCTGCAATAGTTTGAACAGCAAACCGGTGAATTTATTAGACGTGGAATCGAAGTTAATATCGTCGACAACCTGCATAGAATCAACACAACTCCACACAAAAACGTAAACAAGCTCTAGTATTGTAATCAAAACAAAATATCTACTAAAACTAAATGAAGAAAGTCATTAATCCATACGCCAAATCGAATATTATGATTGCTGCGAATTGGATTATAGCCTTAACCAGTAGCATATACTTGGAATATACAACAACAACATGTATAAAACAATATCAATCCAATACCAAAATTCCAACAACAGGATAAAAACATGTAAGCAGTGAACTCACCTTCAAGTTACAACACAACACCACAAAGTCAAAGCAACCTTACACAAACCGTTGTCGAGTCGGTCACAACAGCCACATACAGTCTAGTATAAACTAGATATAAGATGCAACGTTTTAGATTAAGTGGGAGATGAAATTATGAGCAATTTAAAATAGTATAGTATAAGTTACAATGACAATGTTATTATATGCTCACTTGTCTCAGATCTTCATTTGAATTTATATGCTAAACCTTTCTGATCAACTTCATCAATGATGTCCATGACGCTTTTGAACCTTTTCTTCTTTGATATAATCTTTGACTTCATCAAAATTAAACTAGATATAAGATGTTCTCACCATCTCTCTTTTTTGATGATGACAAATATTGTCTCCCCATAAGTTATGTGTCTCCCCTTTAAGGGTCTGTTTGGTTCAATCGAGGGGAGGGGAGGGGAGGGATTTTTATTACATATATGTTTGGTTCGAAATATGAAAGGGGAGGGGAGGGGAGACATTTTATTTACAAATATGTTTGGTTCACAAGGGAAGAAGAGGTATTTTAAAACTAATTTACTTTTTTATCCTTCTACTTTTACCATAAAACTTGTGATATTTACTGTTTATAATTCAAATACAAATTTATTGACGAAATATAAATATTCAATCAGAGATCATCGCGAAATATTTTATAAAAACGCAACAATTATAATATATAATTGGCCAAATTACAGTTTTGGCCCCCTATTATTATAAACAAAAACATTACGATAACTAAAATTAACATTAAAATATGAAAAATAAAATAAAAAATTTAAACAGATATAATGATAGTAAGATGAAGATATAAAGTACAAAAAATATAAAAAGAAAGATTAAATTTGTTCAAAATAAAACTTTTAACATTGTTATAAGTTAAATTTATATCTAAATAAATAATAAGGGTAAATATGTAAATATAATTATAATTAAAATCAAGCACCCCCTCTCCTCCAAATTCCTCCAAATCGGGGGAAACAAAAAGTGGTTCAGGAGGGATTTTGGTATCCTCCATCTACCTCCCCTCCCCTTCTTAAAGTTTGAACCAAACACATAAATTATTAAATATTTTTTCTCCTCCCCTCCCCTCACTTCCATTTACCCTCAATCAAGCAGACCCTAACTGATAAATATTGCAATGACAAAGTTAATTTTTTAATGTCATTGTGTCCGTGCTTGTTTTAGTCCATAAAAGGATAAAACAAGTTTGTACACCTTTTGTTCATTACTAAGAAGTACATAACCTTCTGGTTGCCCCATGCAAATCTCCTCATCTAGATCTCTATTTAAGAATGTCATTTTGACATCCACTTGATGAACTATAAGGTCATGCAAAGAAACTAATGCAAACAATCCTCTAATTGTCGCAGTCCTTGCTACTAATGCATATGTGCCAAAATAATCAACACCTTCTTTTTGTCTAAAACTACTGGTCATTAATCTAGACTTGTATGTGTTTAGTGTTCCATCACACTATGATACTTCCTTCTAAACAACCATTTACATTCAATGGGTCTTAATTCTTTAGGTAGATTGACAAATTTCTAAATTTCGTATAACATTGTTGAATCAATTTGTCTTGGATAACATCCTTCCAAAAAGAGGAGTCTTTTAAAGCTACTACTTTCTTATAAATCCTAGAATCATATATGGTTCATGTGTTGATTCACATAATTAAATTGTTTTGAAAATGACCATACTATTTTACATATAATTTTATTTAACAATTGGTACTTTAATAAGATTATAAAAATAAGCATGTGGTACCTACCAATACAGTCAGCCAACGTATATCACAAAATTTCAATTCAACAACTCTTATGGGAAAGTATAATTCAACATTAGCCACAACCATAAATAATAGCAGGAATTAAGGAAATACTGTAACATATTAAGAGGTATTTATTTCAGTATTTAAAAGTTATTTAATTATTTGACATATCATACTAAAATAATTAACCTTTATTAAATTAATTAGCATGTTATTGCACTTGAAAATTTTTCATGCCACTATTACGTGTGTAGGTTTTCTATGTAGGAAACATAGTTTTTCAAATTATGTAGGTATCCACTGTACATTTATCTTCTTTACATAATGGATCACCCCTACCCTACAAGTGAACGTCAAGTTTTAAACAATCTCATGTGTACTTTGCAAGATTGCTAATCCTTTGCTGTTCTCAAAAATCGCAATCATGAACTTAGAACAAATTTAAATGATTTTTTATTTTGAAAATCTCAATAATAATAGCACCACGTGTGGACACCAAGGACAAGGAGAATTGACCCGAAAAAACCTGGTTTAGGAATGAGAAACAATTCACATGGTGTTTGATTAGAGGGGAATAAACCAATAGGAGATTATTTAATGAAAATTTGTTAATATCTCTATTCTTTCCTTCACACTCACTCAATTGAAATCCCTTTTTCTTCTATAATCATCATCTTATTTATTACTAGTATTTCTTAAATTGAGTAACATCTTTGTAAAATAATTTATTTTAAAATAAATTACATTTTTAATACAAGAATTATAATAATAAATTTTATAATTATATTATTTAAGTAATATTATTTATATCATTTTAATAGTTTTTCAATAAAAAAATTATAATAGATTAGATAGCTCAATTATATTTGTTACCTGAGTCTGATGTTAGAGTATGATATATTTAAAGATAAGATGAGTTAGACATTTTTCTCAGACATCAATTTTTAAAAATAAAAATAAAAATTATGTTGATTATAATTAAAACTAATGTCTACTTTTTTTTGTTAGAATTAATGACCTTTTAGTTTTTTTTTATTTTATTATAGTGTTTTTTTTTCTAGAGTTTAATGATTTTTTTTTGTTGTTTTATTTTTTTTAAACATTACTTTTTTTTAATGAGTAAATTTTTTTAAAATAAAATATTAATTTTTAAATGAGAAATGAAAACACTTCTCTATTAATCATAGACTACTTTAATTATAGTCAACATATAATTTTAAAAAATTATCATTTATATAAATATAATATCAATTGAATAGTTAATGTTTCATGATGGCCAAAATAGTCTCACATTATTGGAGAATCGAGAGTAAAGGTAGTTTATATACAATTGTTTATTGATATTTATGATAAACAAATCACAAATTTTATTTCACTTAAGGGATTCAACTCGAAAAAATCCTAAAAACAATTTTTACAATTTTTTTTTGAGAAAGTGCATTCGTGCTTGGTAATTTCACATTTGAAGGTGGAAGAAAATCATAAATAAAATTCAAGTAAAATGCTTAAATTAAAAGTGGGACACAGATTCATACATTTTTCACAAATACTTCTATCTTTGGAAACTGAATGTTTGAATTCTATAACAATGACAAAATGTGAACCCTTGTGACAGAGATCAAATCGACTTATATATAGGTACATCAATAACCATCGACAACAGTCAACTCTCCAGAATTCAACACGTACACAATTACGTGGTCTTTCGTTCTTTGATTTGCTTTCACATGTCTTCAGTTCTTAAACATTTATAAAACCGTTGATTCTGTCAAAAAATATCTACAGGTCTTATAATTGCCTCTATCGATAATCCTCCCTGTCGAACTTTGTGACTTTGGTGTTGCAAACATGATTTAGTTAACTATACTTAACTTGTATATTTATCTCACTTCCACTCTTATCGAACAAGCTAATACAAAAATCTCACGCTAACAAATTTCTTCCAAAAATGCCACTTTCTGTCATATTTGCAATGAGTAAGAAAGGTGGGGTTTTTAGTACATTCTCGACATTGTTCAAAATAATCTCATTACGCCATCGTTGTCATGATCACTTTCACCTAATTGTCACGTCAATGAACGTGCGTGCAATCTCCATTATAATTCCAACTTCCGCAGTCATCATGGACTACAAGAACTAACCGCATTAAAAAAATAATAAAAATAATTAATTAACAATTTTTAAAACAAAAATCAAAACGCCACTCATTTTGATTTCAAAGAGAAACTAAAGATTCTTCTTCCACAAATATATATATATATATATATATATATACACACACACACACACACACACACACACACACACACACACACACACACACACACACACACACACACACACACACACACACACACATATATATATATATATATATATATATATATATATATATATATATATATATATATATATATATATATATATATATATATATATATATATATATATATATATATATATATATATATATATATATATATATATATATATATATATATATATATATATATATATATATATATATATATATATATATATACGCGCGCACACACACACATATGTGTGTGTGTGTGTGTGTATATATATATATCCTTTTCTTTGTCTTTCTCCCTTTTCTTCGTAACTTCCTTTCTCTGAACTCTAAGAACTTTTGTTTTCCTACAATTCTCATTCTTCATCACTCTTTCTTCTCCTCAAGTCTTAAAAACAATTTCTTCTTCTTCTTCTGGCACAAAAAAAAAACTCCCAATTCATTTTGCTGTTGATCTTCAAGGATCCATCCTTGTTAACAACCGTAGCTATGTTCAAGAACCTCCAATGAAGAAGGCGAAAAATGTCTTTTCGGCTTTCCATGTATTGATCTCATTTTCTATTACAAGTTTAGTTAATGCATTTTTTGGTCATTTACCCAAATCAGTTATGAAACCAACCACACTAGAAAATTCGTCTCTTGTTCACCATCACCCAAACGTCGTGCATTTGGAGATAGAAGTTTCGAGTTAGGGTTCATGGAACATCCCACTCGTGTGTTTCGCTCCTCTCCTCCACAACAGCGATGCTTATCTGAATCGGTTGCACAAAATACAATAGAAGAAATAATTGACTTGGAAAGATCGAGGTATTTTTAATTTGATCCAACTATCAAAAAATATTGGACCCGAGTATAACCCCTACATGTTTATAGTTGCCATCTATTTTTGGGATTCTTTGACTAATATTTTTAATTTACCATGTGGTATGATCACTCATACTCTTTTCGACATTGCTACTATTACTAGTGTTCAGCTAACTGGGGAAACTTACAATGTCGCTCTTAAGCACTAGATCAAACCTAATTTTACTTTTAACCAACCTAGCTTCAACAACTAAATCAAAGACCATTATGAGACCACTGAGGAAGTATCAAACTATGAGCATGTTGATCTCCTCACCTTTGGCTACCCTATTTCATTTTTTGTTCCAACTCCTTCCAAGTAGTAAAAAAATTTATACCTCTTGCAACTCAACTCCATGAAGAAAAAAAAGATGTTTTTCTTAGTAAATTAGCCATGGCCTGCATTTACGAGTCTTTAGGAATTGCTTCTCGTGACCACAAAGAAAGAACAAGTCCTAAAGAGAACTTCTTGGTGTCTAGTCCTATCTGGCTCTTAGAGCATTGGCTCAACGCCACTTTTAAACCATTTCTAAACACTGGTGTTTCGTCTAATATGGAAAGACGAGCCAAAGGTATAAGGCTCAATTTTCTAACCCCAACTAACAATAATGTTTTTACTATAAAGGATTTTGAAAAGTATTTCTTCATGCTTAAGAGTTGTAATGAATTTGTGTATACTATGGAAGCATTTTCAAGTCAAAGCTATGAGCTATAGTGGTTTAGAAAAACATTTCCAGCTTCTTCACTTGGAAGCCAAGTTGAAGCTCTAAATATTTTATGGAATTCTTCAAACATAATGTCTTGTCGACCAGAATTTCAACTGCGAAAACTGGCTTTGGGTTTGTCGCATACCAACCAAATTTATTAGTTGGACAACTTGGCTTCAATCAATTCTTGCCAAAATCCATTTTCACCAAAGAGGATGAAATATGGTTGGATATTGATATGCCAATTGAGGCATATTATAAAGATTGTTAAAAATTTCACACTTAAAAAGTCATTAATTTGAATTCTTTTGAATTCAAGACTTCTTTCCACTACACTAAGGAATTTGAAGATTGGTGGTCTTCCTATTACAAACGTGATGATGTGGATACTTCAACTTTACTTTAACATCTAAGAGATGTTTTTTTTCTGTCTGCAACATAAAAAGAAGAAAATTCAATGTATGCACATCAAGAAAATTCAAGCTTTTCAATGTTATTTTGAAACTGTGTATAATCCCTAACAACTTAGTTGAACTATTTATGAGGCAGCTTCTACTTTGAAAAAAAAATAATTGAAAAAAAATCCTAAACTTGATTTTCCCCCTTATATAAAAGAAATATATGATTTTGGTTTTGAATTTTACCTTCTCAAATTCCCACCAGTACCAACTTGTGAATTTTACGTAGCTTTTCACCTATCACTTCCAGACAAGTGTTATTGTGGGTCTTTGTCAGTTTTAAATAATGAATTGAAAAAACCCTCCTAAAGAGTAGTTTCAACTAAGTATAATATACACAATTTCTCATAGCCATTAAGAATTAATCTTGATCACGTCTAAATCATATCCACCATCCAAGAAAGTGAGATAAAGGGATTTGTAAATTTTACTAATGTCACTTTAGTTTCCCTCTATTTACTTGCATCTAAATCTTGCAGCTCTACCTCTTGTCCCAAAAGGTCCAAAGAAGAAGAAAGTCAAAACAATCAACGATGGCGAGATGTCTGACCAACCAAAAAAAATAAAACAACTAAGGCCAGTTTGAAACTTCAGCACTTAGATAAGCCAAAATAACAAAGGTTTGAGCCTTTAAGGTCAATCCACCAAAGAAATCAAAAAAGTTACTTGTTATTGAAATTTATGAAGAAGAAAAAAAGAAGAAGAGAGTATCCAACTAACCTGAAAGAAGACCATACGCATAAGGTAACCCACTCCTACTAAGAGTTTAGAGAGCGAGGATTCAAGCCCTGGATTTGAGACATTTGAGGTACTTTCAATTTTAATCATATCTTTATTTCGATCTATACCATACATATTTACAATATTCTAAGACTTCTATCTTCTCATAGAAGATTCCTCTTTTTTATCATTCCTTCTCCAACAATCAACGCCTTAGATGCTCATGAGGCACCAACATCCCAAAAAACTCAACAAAAAAATTCGCCCTCACAACAACCAACAACTGAAGATCCAATTAAGGAAACATTTATCAATTAACCAAGGGAGCATTCGATTTCCAAAATCCTGAGCAACAACCGCTTAGTCCAAAAAGTCCAGACCCTGAGCACCAATAAACTGATCTCAATAATCAAGACCATAAACGACTGTCAACTGGACCAATTGACAATGCTCCCAATCTAAAAAGCTAAGATCATGTTGATTAAATACTAGAGGACCAAGTTGTTGGTCGAACATAAGAGAATCAAGGAAAAAAGGAATCTCAAACTGCTAATACTTGAAAGGAACAACCACCGATTGTGTAGACTTATTAAGGTTCACTAACAATTATCGAGAAAACATTTTTGACTACAACTACCATTGTTCATCCTCAAATTGAGGATTCCCAATCCAAAACTTATGACACCTCTCTCATTCAAGAATAATTAAAGGATATAAAAAGAAGAACACCGTAGAATCTTTGAAGAATACTATGAGAATTTGAGGTGTTTCAGTTGAAAAATCTCCAAGCCTTTCAACTGCTTTAGGTACTGAGCCTTCTGGTAACTATTCTACTGCGCTAGTTCAATGACTGAAAGTGAAGTTTTTCGATGTTGATCTATTTTATAGCATTGAAGACAATCTTGCTTCTTCCTCTAATATCTAGACATTGTTGAAACATATTAACAATCAAGATTCACCTGATTCTATCCTTAGTTTTATCTTTGAGTTTGAGCCATTTCTTGATCAAATCACTCAGAACATCCAAATGAAGAAAGAGTCTGCCAACAAACTCAAACAAAAGAATAATGTTATGTATCAGCAATTGACCTTAGCTACTCAATCTCAAGGTTAAATTGATGAGCTGGAGGCACAAGCCAGAGATGATACAGATCATGTGGCAATTTGCACTAAAAATATTTAAAATTGGATAGGTGGAGGAATTACAATGAAAGATTAAAAAGGAGAAACAAAAGAAAGATGAGATTGAAACCTCAAGACTGGCCCTTAATAAAGAAAAACTAGTTTAGGAATCCAACATTGGTCTTCAATATACAAATGTTATTTTGCGCTAGACGGAAAAATTCAAACCTTGAAGTCTGAAGACTCCATGAATGACACAAAGATCAGACTGGCAAAGAAACATCTTGAAGAGATTAAGGTTGAATTTCCTCTTTAAATTTAGGGTTAAATACATAACACCCCATGTAAATTAGTGAGTTTCGCTTTAACCCCTTGTAAAATATTTTTTTTAAATCCCCCTTATAATACCCTGATTTTGTTCGACAGGCCCCCGATTGCAGCAAAGATTCTCTTATTTTGCCAGCGTGGCAGTCCTCGTGGCATTTTTTATCTTTTACTTAATTTTAAATTCCACGTGGATTACTTTTTTGTTTTTAATTTTTTTAATCTTCTTTTTTACTTTTTTTTTAATTCTATTATATTTTAATTTTATATTATTAATTTTATATTATATTATTAATCTTTTTTCACTTTTTTAATTATATTATTATTTTAAGTTTAATTTTTTCATATTTTTAATTCTATTTTTTTTAATTAATTAATCAAAATTTTATAGGAATATATTGAGCCTAGCCTTTTTGGCCCAGACATCTCTTCATTTGCAAATCCAAAGCACAAGTAATAATATAAACACTCAATTTTTTCAAAAATCAAACAGCGTGGGACCTGGTTAGCAATATAAACATGGCTTACTTTAGCTACCTGCAAAATTAGGACATGGTTAGCAAAGGTCATCATTACTTTTGTTTTACTTCTGCAATCACCTACAACTCGAGCCTGTCTCTAATAGATTTTCTATATAGTGCTATATTTATATACTACATTATAAACAAGAAAAAGTTGGTTCATAATCACTTTCTGATTCCTTAAGAAGATGTTAATCAAACTGTTAACAAGAAAGAAGAAAGAACTTAAGGATTGTTCCAGTTGAGTTTGACTGCTTTAACATAATTACCTGTTTGTTCCTACTTATATATTTTGTGAGTAAAAATAATGAGCATGTCCCAGTGGTAAATCAATACACTACTAAGGGAGAGGACCCGGGTTTGATCCTTTTGCCAAAAAAATTTTTTTTACAAATTTTCTAAAAACTACCACGCTGGTAAAATGAGAGAATCTTTGCTGTAATCTGGCAATCGGGGGCCTATCTGACGGAATCTGAGTATTATTGGGGGGGGGGGGGGGGTGTTAAAAAAATATTTTACAGGGGGTTAAAGCGAAACTCACTAACATTATAGGGGGTGTTATGTATTTAACCTTTAAATTTACCATGTAACTATTTTGAATGACGATTTTCCAAATTGCTCTTTTTAATTGTAATGTCATTTCGACATTTTTATTTACTATGTATTATTCTTCCATTATTCGAATTTGGTGCAGTATAGGCTTGTACTTTTTCAAGTACTTACCATTTATTATCAAAATTCGACCTTCAGGAGTCAATTATTAAATTTCATAAGCATTACTCGTAAACACATGGCTAATTCGGAATGAGCCTTCTATTTTGGTAACCATTTACCTAAAGTCTTATCTTTTCGATCCATAGGCAAAACAACTTTTCAAATGTTATCAGCAACTGTAAAGGCTTTCAACTTAACTTTCTTATTATAGGCCTTAGTTTTTTTTTATCTTATGAGAACGTTTGGGGTAGTTAGTCTTTCTTCATCTAAATCAACTAATTCATCTAACACCATCTTCCAATAATGGTCAGAAGGGATTTCAACTTGCCTTTGAATTCTAGTTGATTGTAAATGAATCTCGACGGGTAAGACTACATCATGACTAAGCCCACAATACTTGATCTAAAGTCTTATGTCAATTTATTGGCTTCTGATCCACATGTATCTTAATTAGGCCTATTATAAGTTTGTTGGGGTCTTCGACTTAACCATTTTCCCGAGCAGAATAAGACTTAGATGTTAAAATTTTGTTTCCTGAATCTTAAGCAAACTCAACCATATTTCGACTAGTAAAAAAAGTACCTTGATCAGTGGTTAAAGTTTTAGGAATTCCAAACTTGTAAATGATTTTATTTTGAATAAAATTAATTACCGTTTTCTTATCAACATTGATCAAAGGAACAACCTCGAACCACTTAGTAAAATAATCTATATCAACCAAAGTGTACATGTGACCTTTAGATGATTTAGGTCAAATTTTACCAATTAAATCTAATTCCCACCTCTAAATGGTCAAGGCATGACAATAAAATGCAACTCGCAGGAACATGTTGAACACTTGCATTTTTTTGACATTCCTAGAAACCTTTAAAAATTTAATACATTCTTGCAATATATTTGTACAATACAACCCTTGTCAAAATAAAAGTCATTTCATCTTATGACATGCTTGATGAGTGTCATATGATCCATTATGGACATTAAAAATTTCCAAATAAGCTTTACTCTCACTAAGGCATTTCAAGATTCCTTCAGGTGTTTTTTTAAACAACTTGTTCCCAACAATCACATAACTTAACACATTGTATTTGGTTTTTTGATATATCATTCATGTCATAATTTAGCAATTGATTTGCACCAATCATTACTCGATAAATTATCAATGGAAAAAATTTCAAAAATTTCTCCAGAGTTTTAATCCTTCCAACTCGTATCCCCGCCAGTTTTGACTTTGACAAATCTAAGGTGAAAAGATTGGTAGAAATCAACGTTTTCCTTACTTCAAGTAATTGTGCTAGTTTTCCTTGAAAACTTTGTATCCTTAAGAAATTTGTGTCAAATCATTGGCTTCTTGGTTTTCGACTCAAGGGACATGTTTAATGTCAACTTCATCAAATCTTCTTAACAACGAATTGGCTTTAAAAAAATACATCAGTAAATTCTCCTTGATGCATTTGTACTCTTTTGTCAATTGTTTCACAACCAAATATGAATCTCCCCTGATCTCGACTCCTTTTTCTCCCAAGTCTAAAATAATCTTAAGGTCTACAATTAAGGCTTCATATTTATCCTTATTATTAGAGCAACAACCTTTGATTTTAAATTTGAACTTAGTTGGAATTTCTTTAGGAGGAATTATCAGAATTTCAATATCAGTTCCATGTTTATGTATGGAACCGTCAAAATACAATCTCCAAGGTGTTAGAACAACATAATTCTGTGTTACTTAAATCATTTCATGATCGACAATAAAATCTACAACAACTTGGCCTTTCACAACCCTTAAAGGTGCAGATGTTAAATAGTGCTCAGACAAATCCAGAGCCTATTTTCCAATTCGACTATGTAAAGTTGGTTTTGATAACATGTGCTTAATAACATCTGTAATACCCTAATTTTTACCCCTAAGATCCCACATGTCATTTGCATCTCATCCCATAAACAATATTGCAAGATTGGTTCTCTTGTCTTCCTCTGCAGGTTTGTTCTTGAGAGATCATCAGGCTCCTTTGTTTTCTTGTTTGTTTGGTATTTGATTATGTTTATGTTTACTAACAATTGATTAAAATCCAAAAAAAATGTTAGTTTTTCCTTTACTAACTTCTTCAGGAAGATTTTGGAGCAAAAATATCAGATATCAAACCCTCAGCTCGAATGGATTTCATCTGAACAAAGTCGAAGTTGATCTGCAACTATTTCAAAATCATCTGATCAAGAGTTTCCCAAGATTTGATTGATTTTTATTCAAGAGACTCCAAGGTTCATGTGTTTATTTCCATGCCTTCTTTGACAAGTAAAAGAATCAAGCCAGAGCCAAGACAACACATCAAAAAGGCAAATTCTCACCATTTTTGCCTGTGGTAATCGATTACCAGTATTGAGTAATCAATTACCCTATGCGAATTTTGTGAAAATTGGGAAAATTCAACTTCTGCAGCATTTTTGGCACTAAATTCAAATATTGTAACATGAGAATATTCTAGATCACTTCATTTTGATTCTCCTACCTCATCATAATTAATTCCCACCATACACCCTAACTAATCACCATTTGATCTTGAATTTCCCTCCAAATTCAAATTTCAAGCCGAATTTTGATTCCAAACCAAACTCCAATCCACCAAATTTTCCAAGCTTAAATTCTATAAATAGAGGTCACATTTCTCTCATTTCATAAGCTTTTGATAGTCAAATTCGCTTGTCAAATTCTTTCTTGACTCTCAATTTTCTCCAATTACCAAATTCATCAAAGTTCTTTCTTCCTTTGAAAGTTAGTAAGTTCATCATTAAAATTTACTAATCTTTGAGCTAAACCTTCATACATTCACTTTTTCATCATCAATTCTAGTAGATCAAAGTTGTGAAGTGTGGTTTGTGGAGTCGATTAGAAGAATTTCCAGATTTGGAGTGGTAATTTCTTGATCCAATATTGTTGTTCTTGATATATCTTCCATAATATGATTTATTATTGATTCTTGTTGCTTGATGTTTGGATCTTGCAAATTGTGTTCTATTGGTGTTGATTGTTGTTATTTTACTTGAATTTTCGTGCTCAATTGCATCATTGATCATGAGGTGTTTGAAGAAATGAGTGATCAAGTTTCTACACTTTTTAAGCTATTTTGCTATTGTTTTAGCAGTGGTAACGGGTTACTAGATTTGGGTAATCGGTTACCCAGCGTCTATTTTGAGTTTTTGGCTCTGTTTTGGGACTGTTTTGGTTCTTTCTTCTTCTTCTTCCATTTCTTTTTGATTTTTGCCTTGGAATGCACTTTTAAAGGTTATTTTTCTCTTTAAATTCATTAGACTTAGGGTGTAGATGAAGTTGGATAAACATTCACTAATTCAAATATATCTTTAAAGTGAATTGTTCAATTCATTTTAGGTGCTTTGATTTATTGATATGTTTAGTGCTTTAATCCACCAAGATGAGTGGATGAACTTAAAGATGGAATGACGTTTAACTTGTAATCCAATTTGACATTCCCTTTCCTCTTCTCTTTTTTTTTTCTTTCTTTTGATCGATGAAAATCTTCTATATCTTTTGAACTTATTTCAAGTTCTTGATGAAGATGAGATTGTTACCTATTTTCTTTTTGTGCAGTATTGCTTTCAGAGAGTGATCTATATATCACTTCTCTAGCATGCATTAGCACTAATATTGTTATTGACCAGCCTTAGATAGTCATGGTTTCTACATAAACCCGATTACAATTACTTAACATAGTGCTAAATTATCTCATAATCGGAAAGTGATCATTCGTGGCTCAAACTTATGTTTGAAAGTCCAAGTATGGTTGATTATTTGTCTTAGGTCCATCACCTATGAACTTGTTGTTAGGAGGCTTTGATTTTATCAATCCTCTAATAAGTTTTCATCAACTTTGTTTAAGTGCATGACTTAACCATCGTTGATCATTTGCTCTAATAAATAATCACTAACTCACTAACGATATCATTATAATAATTTTATTTATGTTTCTTTCTTGCTCCATATCTCTCTTTTATCTTTATGCTCCATTATTATCATCTCATATCATGTTATTGTTTATGCTTCAGTTATTTTTCCTTTGTCTGTTGGACACATGTTTATGTTTCCGCTCTTTTCTTTTGTCCATTTGGACCATATCTTTTTTAAAACACTAATAACAGATTAAACCTCTAAAAAACTTGATGCTCTTAACTTTACGGTTATGCTCTAGGACTATTCTTAGACCTTGGACTTCTTGAACTATTCTTGGACCTCGGACTTAGAATTAGGTCTATTTCCTTATGCTTGGAGTATTATGGATCTTTGCCTTTATTTGGCTTGCTTATTGGCTTATGCTTCAAGATGGATGGAATTCCTATTTGGCTTGCTATGGAGTGTGCTACAAGTTAGTTAGATCCTTCTTATCTCTAGCTTTTATTTTGCTTTCTAGGGTAGTCACTTTATCTTCTCCCCTTCTTAAAATTTCAAAATCTCCTCCCTTTTTCAAAAACTTTCTTGCTTTTAAACTTAAAATCGCTTTCATAATAAAAATTTGTTTTTTGTCAAGTGATTTTCAAAGTTTGTTTTCTTTAATAAATGCCAATCAATGTTAATCATATTTTGACCAATTTCAAAAAGATATAAAAAACACTTTACCTCATTCAAACTTTTTGTGCCTTTGTGCACTTTTCATTTTAAAACTTTTCATAAAGTTTATACATGAGCCATTTCCATAGTTGAGATATAATTCTCATATTCTCCATAGTATTAAGATTTTGACATTTTCCACTTAGATGTTGAGTGATAGACTTGTTGATAATCCAAGCAAAATCCTCCATCTTTAGGTGATGCAAATGTTTTCTTATACTTGTGGGCGGCTAATCGTGGTTTTCTCCTTAAAATGACAACTTGTCTTTACATTTAAAATCAATCAAAACCAATAATTTTTTTTGTTATTTGTACCACGAACTATAGAGTTTTGATCCTATATTGCATTTTATGGGTACGTAGGCATGAGGTGATAAGTCTCTCCAAACACAAAAATCTTAAAAACTAATTCTCTTTCATCTCCCCAGTTTCAAACAAACCTTTTTCAAATCAAGTACTATAGACGTTTTGGGTGCTAACACCTTCCCATTGCATAACCAACCCCCTTACCCAGATCTGTGTTTTTGTTCTTGTTTTAGAACTTTTAGGTTTTGCTCGCTCTTTCCTTTCCTTTTTGGATAAAATAAAAGTGCGGTGGCAACTCTTGCATTTTATGAGTTAAGTTAATCAATAGCTTACACTCACGATTTTTGCCGCTACAACATCATAATAGGAATAAACAAAAACATCAATAGGCTTTATATAACATTTTAATTTGGAGAAAGAGAAATACAAAAAAAAAGGTATAACTTTTCTATTGGGTTATACCTAGTTTCTGCATCATTTAAAACTTAAATAAGGTAATAGATGGCTATTTCGACACCACCATCATCCTCTTGGACTAACATATTTCCTATTGTCAATTCAGATGCATAAATATACAACTTCATAGGTCTATTTCTCATAGGGATAACAGAATGGAAATATTCATCATATAACTTTTAATTTCATCAAAAACTTTTTTATTTTCTTCATCCCACTTAAATCCTTCTTCTTTCTTTAAATGCAGTTGTGATGAAAATACTTTTGTTTTTTCACTTATACTCGAGTTGAACCTTCTAAAGAAATTGATTTTGCTCCATAAAGATTGAAGTTGTTTTTTGTTTGCTGGAGATTTTATATTGAGTATGGCAATAGCCTCATTGAATCCTTACAAGTCTGAGCCCATATAAGGGGATAAGTTCTTCTGATCCAGCTTAAGGGCACAAAACAGGCTGGTGTACATGATGTCTACTAAACTACCCTAGTCGACAAAGATTCGGCGGACATCTGTGTTGGTCAATATGGCTCTTATGAGTAGCGAAATGTGCGTGTTGGGGGAGCCTCCAGGGAGCTCTTCACGATAAAAGGTGATGGTCTGAGAGCATCATCGAAACTTCTCGAGTGTTGACATTCGGTCTGGGCTGCATTCGATCAGCTAATCCAATTTCCTCTTGACTGATCCTACCATGAGCTTATTATATTCGCCACAGAAGATGACCATCGCGCTGGGGAAGGCCTCCTAGGAGCTGTGTGTGGAGAAATACGGAGGATCCTTGAGATAGTCAGGGACGAAAAATTCCTCTGGCCGCAAAACAGACATGGCAACCTGCGGGGGAGGACTAGAAGGAGAACCTCTTGTTCTCGTCTTCTTGGACTCAGACGTCTCTCGTTGGGGGGCTTCTCCTTTCTTTATATACTACTTTAAGTGACCCTCTTTGATGAGGATCTCGATGGCGTCCTTCAGATGGACAAAATCTTTGGTCATATGGCCATGACTACGACGAAAACAACAATACTTAATTTGGTCGGTGTTGTCCTTTGGTGTTGTTGATTTAGGGAATCGTACCCCTCCTTGTTTGAATTTGGAGTTGATACATTCAGAAAGGACACACTCGCGGGGAGCAGTCAGGAAGGTATATTCGATAAAGCGACCAGCAGGTTCTTTATGATCGCGAGGACGGTCATCCCGTCGCCTTTCTCTGTCGTGTCGGGGAGCTTCTGCCTAGTCTTTCTTCGGCGTTCTAGAATTCTCTTGGTCCCTGGAATCTCTGGCTATATATGCGGCTTCTTTTTCCTCGTACTGAATGTAAGATTGTGCCTTGCAGAGGAGTTCAGCCAGAGAATGAGGCTCTTTGATCCCCACTACTTTGCGGAAATCACTCTTCGGTCTTAGTCCCTTCTCTAAAAGGTACTTTTTCATGTGGTCAGTCGTGCGGATCTTGACTACTTCCTTGTTAAACCTCTCGATGTAGTCGCGGATAGGCTCATCCTTGCCTTATATTATGCCTTTGAGTGTGGCTTCCAACTTTAGGTGACGCCTGGAGGCATTGAAATGTCGGGCAAACTACTCTTTCAAGCTCCTCCATGAGGTGATTGAGCCCCGAGGAAGATTCTTATACCAGGCCATCGCCCCCTTTCTAAGGGTGATGGGGAACAACCTGCATTTGATCGCTCCAGTTACGTTATGGTAATGCAGCATGGCCTCAATGTTCTCTATATGGTCATCCAGACCTATGGTACCATCATAGAGAGCCAGAGGGGGAGGCTTATCCATCCCGCGAGGAATGCGGGTGTCCATGATCTCTTGGGATAGAGGTCAATGGACATCGTCCTTGTCGTTCGTGCTTGATGACCTTATCATACCCCAAATTTTACCCTCAGATGTTTTGATGTTTGCATAATCATTTTAGGTTTTTCATCTATGCATCATTAACCAATTCCTATGGTAAGTTTTAAGGTTTGTGAATAAAGCAAAAAAACAATTGATAAAAAGTTAGAAATGCACATGGTAAGTGTTGAACCCACAACCTTTGGGTTACAAGTCAAAAATTTCACCAATTCAGCTAGTGCGCGTGTGTGAATGTTTATGGAGGAAAAAAGGTTAAGTATTAAAGCATGAAATAAAGTGAAAATAGCCAAAAGAGTTGATCCACACGGATCGAACTCAGGACGTTGGGCAAGACTAATGCATTAACGCGCAGGTCATGACCACTAGGGTGGTGATACTTCCAGTGATTGAAACCACCCTAGTGTATTATGTACTTCAAAGTGGTGAAATGGGCAGAACCAAACAAGGCAAAAAACAAAAGACATGGCCAAACGTGAAGCTTCAAATCTGGGCAAAACCTCATCAATTTTAACAAACCACAGGTCTAAATTGTGTGATTTTTAACAAGGAACAATATGGCATTATTAGTTTTCTCAGATTGTGTGTGGATTAAAACCCGATAGCAGATGCAAGAGGAAGCTTTGAGATGCATTTTGGAAATTTGAGTTAAACACACCATGCTTATCCTGATTTGATCTCATGTGCACATAAAAAAAACATGCTTTAGACAAGGCATTTTATCATGACATTCAAAAAATTTATGATGACACATCATGGAAATACCCAAACCTTGGTATGATGCCTTTGTTTTTCTTTTTCATTTGATGTTGATTTTCTGCTGCCACTAGCTAACCAAAACTATTCCCCAATATCTGCATTGCGAAGCTCGAGACATTTGATTGATAGGTTTTGTTTTGGAAAGTTTGTGAAGAAAAGAGAAAGTGGTTTATCAAAAAGGCTCACTTGGGAAGGGTTGGACAGCAGGATCAGAAGGGGAAAAATCCATTGGATTTTAACTTAAACCCTCTTTCTGATATCCCTTGTTTTAAAGGGAGGAGCTGGGATTGGTCAAGGAAGGAGGTTTTGGATTTCTTGCATAAGAGGGTAGGGACTAAAGACCAAAAAAAGGGAGAGGAGAGGGAAGATACAACTCATTCTATCATTCTTGACATCTGTCTAAAACCCTAAACCACAACTGAGAGCCTTGGGGGAGGTCTGTCCAAGTGTGCCTCTTTTCCTTCAAGAATAAGTTTCAATCTCAAAGCTTGCATATAAGGAAGGAGTTTCTTGTTTTTATTCAGCATTAAGTGTGGGAAGACGACACAAGGTATGTAGTTTTGAACTTGCTCATCATTATGCATTATGTATGTGTGGATTTTCTTTGTTGAAGGTTAAGCATTGTTATGTTTAAAGTTGTATTTTTGCTGCCAAAACTGTTTTAAAAAGATGAGTTTATCAACTTCTGTTTGGGCTGTTAAAATTTGTCTCTTTGCCAATTGCTGCTTGGGTGGATTAGACTGTCATTAGGATCTTACATTAGGGGCCGTTTGTTTAGTTGTTTGGTATGGTTGTGCCAAGGAGGTTGCATTTATGCCTTGAGAAGGCATACTGTCATAGGCTTGTAAAATGTCTTTGTGGATAGAATTTTAGACTATTTGTTAATTGATTTAGACAGTATCATGTTGGGATTTACATTTATGTTATCAAGACCTGTTTATGCATTTAAGCTTGTCAGGTTGCTGTCAATAAGGTATAGCATTGATTAGATTTTGGCTTGCTTGGTTGAACTGTCAACTCATGGTGGTAGGCTTTAAGTGTGTTGACTCTTTGACTTGGCATGGTGATGTTAAGATTGGTGGGATCTGTTTCAGTTCTTGTGATGATATCTTTGGCTGTGAACATGACTTTCATTTGATGCCAATATCAACTGTTTTAAGCATATTATGCATACCCTTGTCATTTTATTTTGAGGATCTTCCATGATGTGTTTATATAATTAGCCACTTCATTGGAAGGTTTTGTGCCAAATTTCTGTTAAGAATCATTTGTCTTGACAGCATCAATCTAGATCTAAATTTTTCTGTTAACTATTGGATATACTTGTCTTTGAATCTGTCTAACAGTTACATTACTGCTTCTGTTTTCCAAGCACATAACCCTGCTATGTTCCTTTTGTTCTTTGAATTATGTTGTTGGAAATGTGATGGCTGTCAATTCTATTTTGCTTGTGAGTTTGAAAACTATCATTGGAGTAGTTGAACATTGTCTTGTTCTTGAACTCACAATCATGCTGGTGAAACTGTTCTGATTCAGTTTGCTCAAATTGTACCATTTACATTACTTTTTAATTGATATTGCAATCTTGTCAAAATATGTTGCTTACTTTTGTAAAAGTATGGCTGCTGGTTTGCTATGTGTAGAATGTTTTTACTTTCTGTCGAAGTTCATCTTGAGGTTTTTCAACCTCTATTCTTATCATAATCTCAGTTGGTTTGTAGAGTTTATATGGATTAGGTTCTTGTCATGGTTGATGTCTTAGTTGAGGTAGTTTGAACTGTGAGATTTAGGTGTTGTTTTAGCATGTTGTTGCAATCCTTGGCCATGATGATAGAGCAAAGTGCATAGGTTTGTTCAGTTTTGTGATGCTGCCATTTGTTATGAACATATATATGTTTGGTGTTTGTCAACTGTTTGAACACATATATGTCTTGCTTTGTGTTTAGATTTGTCTTGTGAGTCATGTTTGAGTTTCTGCCATGAGTTGTTGGTTAGTGTGTCATAGGTCACAATGCTTTGAATGCTTATGTCAACAATATTCATGTTATTTTGTTAAGTTAACTTCCTTGACTTTGATGTTTCTAGGTTTTAGATTTTTTACTGACATTGTGGTTTAGAGTTTCTAAGTGTGGATTCATTTCATATCTAGCTCTTGACATGTTGAAATTTTTTGTTTAAGTTATGCAGATCATCCTATTTTGGTTATTTTCAGCTTATGATTATGTTGAAATTCATATACCTTATCCTATTCTAATGACATATTGAATAATCTTTCTGTTGAAACTCATTCTATAACAGATTTGAAATATGTGCATATTTGTTTTTGAACTTGATTGCAGCTGTTTTAATTCTTTGGTTTCAAAAATGCATCTTAAAACTCCCTCTGCATATGTTTAGACTTATTATGTTTGGCATTAAGAAGTTTTGTTTTAGATAGGCAGAGTTAGAGAACCAAGTGAGGAATGCGTTGAGGGCTTAAGGTATTTGTTTCAGTTCATGACAGACTGAAGCTTATGATTTCTTTAATTTAGTGCTTGGAGGTTCAGTGCACTATCTGTTGAGGGTTGTTTTGGAGCATTCCAATGCATTAAGTAGACTCTGTCCATTTATATCTTGGTGCTTTGGAGGTCATGAGTCACCTGTTAGCTTTTTAGGGTCTAAGTGTTGTAAATTTTCAGGCTAGCATATCTCTTGGATCTGTTGAAGACTAAATGTCACAACTTGAAACTTTAATCTAATCTTTGCCAGATTTTGGCTTTAATCCTCGGATGTGTTTAAATCAGTCCATATCATCACTGCCTGTCTCAGTTTGGACTCTGGTTGGTATGTATGACCAGTTGTAGTTTGGACTTTGTGCTGACATTGAACCCTTGGTTTCAATTTTGTTTGGACACAAGGTTGGTTTTGAAGAACACAATCTCACCAATTTGCAATTCATATGCCAATTTCTCATTCTAGTTGTTTTTTATCCAATTTTCTGTTGAGATTCTTCCCATATCATGTTTACAACATGCTCAGACCATCACTTGCTCTAGTTGCATCTGTTTTGAACTTTTGAGTTGCAAAATGCATTCAAGCTCCATTATGCATGAGCCATCGAATTTCTTTGTGTGTACATTATTTGAGAAAACCAACTGCACCACTGTGTTCCTTGTGAAAAATTAGTCAAGTTAGACTAAAAGTTTGCTCATTTTGGTTGAGATTTGAGAGACTTGTGCCGAGAACGCCTTTTGAGTTTCTTGCCTTGGCTTTGCCTAGTTTGCCCAGTCATTCTGCTTGTTTTGGTTTATATGTTTATGGGGTGGCATCAATACACGGGTGTATCGCCACCCCAATGGTTAAATGCAATGCCTTAAGTCACTTGCCATGCCTATGATCCTCTGTTCGATCCCCAGTGAGGACATGTTTTTGCTCTTTTGTGATTTTCCTATATTTATTATTTCTTTTTTATTTTCCATTTGTTTTCAAATCTGTTTGATGATTGGGTGGTCATATTTTGAGCCTATGACCCCAAGGTCTTGGGTTCAAGCCTTGGGGGAGGCGTTTCTTATTTTTTTTAGCACTATTTTATTTAACTTCATTTAAATTTCAATTTACCATAACTTCTTTATTTTTAATCATTTTAATTTGATTCTTTTTGCTAATTTTTCATGTTGACGTGTATTTTCATATAATTTTCAAATTGATTCACCTTTAAAACTGTTGACTATCACTTTGAGGTCTTGAACTTTTTGTCTACTTTATTGAGACACTGTTTGATGTTATCCTTTACCTTTAACCTTTATCCTAACCTTAGGATTAGAGTCGTCGTGCTCTATTTAGCGTCCCGCCGTGGACATCCTTATCCGTTATCCTAACCTTAGGATTGGAGTCTATGTGCTCTATTTAGCGTCCCACCGTGGACAATTTATCCCTTTATCCTAACCTTAGGATTTGAGTCGTCGTGCTCACTTTTAGCGTCCCGTCGTGGACATCCTTTATCCAGTTATCCTAACCTTAGGATTGAAGTCGCCGTGCTCTATTTAGCGTCCCGTCGTGGACGTCTTTACTCTTTATCTTATCCTAAGGATCTGAGTAGCCATACTCATGTTTAGCGTCCCGCCGTGGACATTCTCTACCATAATAATCTCAATGTAGATTTAGGAGTCGCCGCACTCCATGTAAGTACTTCCCTATGAATGCTTACATCCCCCCTGGAACATTGACCACAGTCAAGAGTTCCTCACCCCTAGTTAGGGGAACTACGGTTGCTCTGATTCCATTCCCGTCAGGATACGTAGGCACGAGATGCGATGTCTTGGCGATCATACTTAGTGTATATACTTTAGATCTTTACCTTAGCACTTTTTCCTTTAGCAAGCAACTTTTAGCATAACACAAATACTAACAAGAGGTTCCTATAGAGTACTACAGATACTTAGGATGCTAACACCTTCCCTAGGTATAACCAACCCCCGAACCTTTAGATCTCTCTTTGCTTAGCTTTAAGCCTTGCCTTTTGCTTTGCATTTTAATAGAGTTTTTCTTTCTTTAACCTTTCCTTTTTGGATAAATTAAAGTCCGGTTGTAAATTTAAGAATTAAAGATTCAAGTTAATCAATAGCTTGGTATCACGATTCTCACCGCAACAGAAATGGCGACTTCACTGGGGAAAGATCCCTTAAGAGGGTTACACCCACCTTGTTTTATATTTGTGTTTGTAATATGTTTGCTTGCTTGTATATCTGTATATTTGTAAATACATGTATATATCTGTTTGTGCTTGGGTTTTCTGTTTGCAGGGCTGTTACCTTGAATGGTGAGGATATGTCCTATACCTGGACTTGAGTGCACTTATGATAGGAGGTGGTATATTCAGGAAGTCTTATAAGGATTTGATTCCCGACCAAGCTGACTTGAGAAACCACCACTCAGTGGAGGCCCTCTTGGTAGTAGTTTTGTTGAACGAGTATTCGTGAAAACATTACTACTTTCAACCTAGGAGCCTGTGACACTAAGGACCTTTAGTTACCTTTTACCCCCACTTGGCCTTTTAGGATGTAGTGCGATGACTATGAGGGAGTATTCCCGAAGTAGTTGATACGCGGTACTACACTTAGACGAGATTTCTCTTGAGAATATTATCGACTTCCGAGTGATTTGGGAAATTGATAATATCTAAAAGATGGATTGTTGACTCTGAGAACCTCTTAGAACCCTATTCTGCAAATTTGAGAAGCCCTAGTACACACCATGTGGTTGGTTCTTTACCCAGACTCCATGCTGTGATCTTGAACCTTTGATCCTGATATGTGTGTTTTGCATCCTGTCTTGTATCGCATTGCATTGCATTTGCATCTTTGCATGGTTCATTGCATACCTCTGTTTATCCAGTGACTCATGTCCAATCGTTTCTATCCTCCAGTGTATCTCTGAGTCGTCAAGCTGATTCCTCGACACCAATATCGGACTAGAGCCAACTATAGACGCAATATGTCAGAGCAGGAAGTACACAACGCAGAAATCTGAATGGAGATCGATGAGTTTAAGTCAAGCATGACTAAGCTCACCGAGATGCTTCAAGTATTGATTGTCAGAGGAGAGCCATCACAGAGGACCGTTATTCAGGAAGTTTCAAGTACTGATCCTCCTCCTATTCAAATGCCACCATCTACTTGGCCAGAGTTTGGTTTACCTCCTAACTACTCTCCACCTCTTGCATCTGCTGCTATGTTTGGTCAGACTGTCAAACCGGTTTTTCAAGCTCCAGTATTTGCTGAGCCCAGACCTGTGGTTCACACTGTTAACCAAACTGTCTGATCTCCCTTTGAGAATCCTCTCTATGAGTACAATGCTGCTAGCTCAAGGGGAAGACCATGAAGATTTTTTTAAGCCTGAGATTGTCCGTGAACAATTTCAGAACATAGACAAAAGACTCAAGGCCGTCGAGGGTACTGATTTCTTCAATGTTGATGCAGACAATATGTGCTTAGTTTCTGGCCTCGTTATGCCTGCAAAGTTCAATATTTCAGAGTTTGTGAAGTATAAGGGTCACTTATGTCCAAGAGCCCATCTAGTTATGTATTTCCGAAAGATGGCAGCTTACACCAACAATCAAAAGTTGCTCATCCATTGCTTTCAGGACAGCTTGAGTGGTGCTTCTCTCAAGTGGTATATGAACTTAGAGTATAACAATGTCCACTGCTTCCAGGATCTCGCTAATGCTTTTATGAGGAAATACAAATATAATCTGGACATGGCTCCTGATCTCCGCCAACTTCAAAATATGTCTCAGAATGAAAGAGAGTCATTCAAGGAATACGCTCAGCGTTGGAGACAGTTAGCTTCTCAAGTTGAACCCCCTCTAGCAGAGAAGGAGCTAACTGGAATGTTCATGGATACTTTGTCCCCTTTCTATTGGGAAAAGATGATTGGGAGTGTCTCGTCGAGCTTTACAGATCTGGTGACTATTGGTCAAAGGTTAGAAGAAGGGCTGAAAAATGGTAAGGTATCCAAAGCTACTGAATCTTCTAATGGTGCGAAGAAATCCTGTGGGACCTTCCATAAGAAGAAAGAGGATCAGACTAATGCTGTCATGACTGAAGTGAGAAGGTCTTGCCCTAGACCTCAGTTTATTGATCATCATGTTGTTGCTGCTGTTGCTGCTCCACGACCAGCTCAGATTCCTCAACGTCCGGCTGTTGGACAGAACCAGTATCAAAATAAGAATCAATTCAATCCTATTCCCATGACATACACAGAACTGTATCCTGACCTGGTTCAACAAGGATTAATTACTACAAAGGCTTTGCAACCTCCTCCTAATCCTCCTCCAGCTGGATTTAGAGCTGATATTCATTGTGCTTTTCATGAGGGCGCCCCAGGCCACGACCTGGAGCATTGTTTTGAATTGAAATCCAGAGTGCGTGAGTTGGTTAGAACTGGAATCCTTGATTTTAAGGATAGTCCTCCGAATGTTCAGAACAATCCCTTGTCGGCACATTAAAAGTGAAGCTTCAGCCTGACTTCAGCAGATTATCTTCCTAAACGCCAGTGTTTCAGACATGACGGCTCATTTTTGTACTAATTTAGTCACTAGGACTTTTGTTTCTCATTGTTTGTACTTTCCTTCATTTTGTTTAAGCTGTTTGCTTTTAATTAGTGTTTGTACTTTCATACCAATGAAATGAGCATTACAACTTTTGATTTCAATTCATTTTGTCTATTATTTGCACTTTTATGCTTTGTCGCTACTCGAAAAATGCATCGTGCAACGACGGGGAGGCGAAAAAGATAGACAGAAGAGTCGCCACCGAACTTTATTTATCCCATGAGGGGAAAGGAAAATATCGAGAAAACCTTAAGAAAGAAATGGATAAGATGGTCTCGCGACCAAGAACGGGTTCGGAAGCCGGTTATGCGAAGGGAAGGTATTAGCACCCCTCGCATCCATCGTACTCGATGGGAACCTTTTGTTTGTCGATGTGTGAATTTATTTGCTTAAATATCATGCTATAAGAAGCGTGTTCCAAAGGGTAAAGAAAGAGAGTTTAGAAACAAAGAAAGGAGGGATAACGGGGAAGAAGAGAAAGGATGGACTCGATAGGACTTCGCGGTCCTAGGCCTACGTATTCTCAACAGATATGAGAAAATCAGAGTCGACGTAGTTCGGGAAACTACAGATATGGGGGGAAAGTGCTCGGCAAGGATTGTGGCCCTTGTGCCTACGTATCTTTACTTGAGAAAGTAAAGAATCAGAGCAGCCGTAGTTCGGCCTACGGTGTGTTGATGTTTTTTTTATGGATGATGCTATCGTGCGCGTTCTAGCAGTTAGGTGTTTTGCTGCTCGCTCGTTGGAGACTTAGGCGTTACCTGTTTGCGGTAGAACGGACGTAACATATCCTTTTTGAAAGACTGATTAGTTTTCGCCACGCTGGGCAAGAAGTCACGTTTGATTGATTGGATTGTTTTTTAGGGGGGAGAGACATGTCCTCGGATAGTAACCCCTACGGGTAGTACCCAATTCTTTGTCTCAAAGTTTTTTTGTTATAAAAGGGTGTGGTGAACGAGGCGCCTTCGTATTGAAAGACGAGCGTCGAAACCACCCTCACTACAGTGGGCATCCCTACGCTCAGAGAAGAAAAGGTCTACACCCAATCCTCTCTCTTTAATTCAATGCAAAGAGAACTTCATTCTCTTATTAAAGATGTTTTTGGTTTTGAATGGTAAGTGCTTTGCGACAGAGAACCCTACGGTAAACGTCAGCACTCGGGATAGGAGAAGGCCTACGCCTAACCACTCCACGACCATTCAATTTTTGTTGTGAAAATGATTTGAAAATGCACTCGGCGCGAGACCGAGGTTTTAGGTGAGAAAAGTTACGGAAGGAAGTTATGAAAGCGAGATGGTGGATAAAGTCGCGTCTTCATATCGAAATACGAGTATCGAGACCGCCCTCACTACAGTGGGCATCCCAACACTCGGAGAGGAAGAAATTCTACACTTAATCCCCTCTTTTAACTCGGTACAAAGAGAAATCAAATTATTATGGTTTGAAAAAGGGCTCGGTACGAGATCGAGGTTTTTATGAGGAAATGTTGGAAGCGTCTTTGCGTTGACAGACGAGCATAGAGACCACCCTCACTACAGTGGGCATCCCTACGCTCAGAGAAGAAAAGGTCTACACCCAATCCTCTTTTAGCTCAACACAAAGGAATGATTTTAAGGAGATGAGATTCGAACATGGACGGGAAGCGTCTTCGTATTGAAAGACGAGTGCCGGAACCACCCTCACTACAGTGGGTATCCCAACACTCGGAGAGGAAGAAAGTCTACACTTAATCCCCTCTTTTTTAATTCAATACAAAGATAATGATTTGAAAATGTTTGACAATGTTTTGAATCGAGTTGGGACAAGTAATGAAGAGAGAAAAGGGGTGGTCTCAGATCCAACATTACTCATCAATAATTTGACTGGTAATGAATTACGGAGGTCTCGTCATCGACCCAAATGAAATCAACACACACATAAAAAAAGACATTAAGTTGAAAATAGGATATATTATAAATAAATTAATGGAAGGTTAAATAAAAATAAAGGATTTATGCCTAAATTAAATACCAACTAAAATAAACAAGTTTTTTGCTTAAAAGAAAATAGACAAAAGATGACAAAACTGGTAGGGGTATGTTTGAAAACATGGGGTGGTAGAATCATATGGACTTAAAAAAGAAAGCCCATCATCTACTCACTTCACACGGCAAAAACAAGAAAGGGGAATACCAACTGATTAATGTTAATGAGCCACGAGACCCACTTCCAATAACACGCCTAAAAAAAAAATCCTATCATTCTAAAATACAGAGCACAATAAACTGGGTTTGTAAATTGAAATCAAATTTCAACCTATGAGCAATGTCGTCGTGAGTCAAACAACAATCGTCACTGCGGCAAGCTATCGCAACATAAAACCACCATTTGCTCGATTTCAGGTACATAGATGTTTCAATCTCACTTTCTTCTGCTCACTGGTTCGATTCAAAATCAGTTCAATCCCTTCTTTCGTCTTGCCTCTCAATCTCAACTATTTCGAAATTGGTTTCAGTTATGGGTATTGTTGATTGAAGATTTATGGAGGGAGTTTCGATCAGTGATGTTGGGTTTGATTTTGGTAGTGGAAGCGAGGAGGAAGACGATGGAAATTTGGGGGGTCTAGGGTTTGAAGATTGGAAGAAATCAGAGAAGCGGATTGATGGGGAAAGGAACGTGGTTGTGTGTGGTTTTCGAAGGTGAGCGAGTTCGTTTCGAGGAACACGGAGGCACGTGAAATGGGTTGCAGAAAGGGTGAAAAAATTCGTTCAGTTAACAAAGGTTGAAGGAGGTATTTACTGTTGATTTGTAGGTTTTGTTTATGGCTTGATGAAGGTTAAAGAGTGAGTTCGAAGACAGGGTTTTCGCAGTGGCTCGGTTTGTTGATGTTCTGAGAAAGAGAATGATAATGGAAGTTGATGGCATTTTCATGGTGGGTCAAAGGTGAGCTAAAGTTTGAAGTTCGTCAATAAAGATGATGAGGTGTGGGAGGCTTCGAAGATTTGTGCAGCTTATTTCGTTTGTAGTGAGAGAGATAGTGATGACCAAGGAAAGAAGAATATGGAAGTGTTTTGGGGGTTTCCTTGAAGTTTGTTTGAGTGTATGTTGAGGTTGAGAGAAGAAGACAGGGTAAAATGAATCTTCTGCCATCAACAACATTGCATCGTGAAAACAACGAGTAGATGTGCGATGAAAGCCAACGTCCTTGAATCGTTGAAATGGCAATGGTGGTTGTTACAACGAGTTTATGTTGTTGCTGTTCGAATCAGTGAAACTCAGAAGGAGTAGTCGCGAGCTGGTTATTTACGGGTTGTGGCGAGTTGATGAAGAACGCGTTTTGGAGAATGTTGCTGTTTTTTTTGAAGTGTTTATGAGGATGGAAGGTTGCTAACTTTTGAAGAAGGTTTGAATACCCATGGTGAAACTGATTCCCAGAAATACAAGTCCCTTCTTGCTTATGGGATTCTATATCCAACGTTGTTGGCGACAACGAGATTCACCACCCTGCTCAATGCTTCAGATATCATGTGTAGAAGGAGTGTTTTATAGTGTGTTACATGAGAAAATGAAAAGTTTAGTATGAAAAGGAAAGGTTGTATCGGTATGGTGGTGTTGTTCGAAACATAAGCAAGGGTGGTGACTGAGGTTGTGTTTTGATGGTGGAAACAAAGAAGATGAAGAAGAACAGTGGAGTAGTGATGGATTGGAGGAGGAAGAAGTTGAGTTTGAAGAGATGATAAGGGTTAAATGGAAGTTGTGATGTCGGTTAATGAAAATCTGAAAGGAAGAAAGATGTCATTGATGATTGTGGTGAGGAATCAAATTTGAAGGAAGTGGGTTTTTTTTTCAAGATCCCAGTTTCACCGTCCCCTGTATCCATCTTATGGGATCTCCTTTTATCCTTCCCCCCACCAATGTGACTTTTTTCTCTTTTAAAAACCTCAACAAAACCTTGCTTTTCTTTTCAAAATTCAAAGCTTATCTCTCTCATTATTGTGTTTTTGATCCATTGCTTTCATGTGGTAGGATTTTGTTTGGTGTTGTTGGTCGATGCAGGTTGTGCAGAGCCTATTGCTTTGTGATGTAGCATGGTTTTGGAGTGGTACAAGTTCTGTAGGATTTGTCTTGTTGCTAGTTTTGTTTGGCTTTACTGTTGTGTATATGCTGATTTTTTTTTGTCTTGGTATGGTTTATGTGCAGGCTGGTATGTAGCAGGTATTGTCTGGTGTGGACTGTTTTGGTACAATTCCGCAGGTTATTGTCTGGTGTGGGGCTTGTGTAGCAGGGTAGCAGGATTTGGTCTGATGTGTTGTTGACTTATTGTAGGAATTTTTCTGATGTGGCTAATCCATTCATACGAATTTGATGCAGTTTGTACGTTTTGCAGGTATTGGTGACGCTGCGCATTGTTTTAACAGGCTGCTGCAGGTTTTGAACATACGAGATAGGGATTGAGCATTTTGCCATTTTGCCGCAAATTGATGGGTAACGGTATGCCGCTGCAGGAAGGCCATCATGGGGTGAGAATGTTATTGGTATTTCCTTTGTGTACAGAATCCTTGGAGTATAATAACAGGCTGGCTTTGTAATTTGTTGTTTCTGCAGAATTTCCTTTTTGCAGGTGGGTGTTTGTTGAGTTGAGAGAGGAGAATGATTGTATGTGTAGAATGAATTTACAGTTGGTGCTTGTTGTATACAGGATAAGTCACGACTGAGAGGAGTGGTGATTTTCAAGAGGTTTTCTTCCTAACTTTTCTCCCTCTCTCACTCCATAAACATGTATGTCCCTGCAATCAGTGTTTTGTGTATAAGAACAAAGCGGTTCATATGGTGTTACGGTTATCATGAGTTGGATTGGAATGGAAACAAACAGAATGCAAGCCTATTGAAGATGATGGCTGGTTCTTATTGGTGCTGGCATGGTCGAATTTGCTGTGCATTTGAAGTTGGGGTTATATCTGCTATGAATGGGTGAACAACTTGTAACAGGAATTCTCATAGGTGCCTTAAGACAATCGACGTAAAGGACCTTGGCTCATGAATTCACCCTCTTTTTAGGCCTTGTAAACTTGTGACCTTTAATTTAGTGCCATGTCTTTTAATAGATCTTTGTATGCAATATTATTATTTTGAACTTTGAGTTGTACCAAACTTTGGCAACAAACACCCACTTGAGTCTCAATATTCCTTGACCACGACCCGACTTCACAAAAGAAAAGTTGGCATGTATTTGTAAATTGAAAATAAATCACATACAGTTTGTAATTTAATTCAAACTTCGTCTCCTAGCATAAGCCCGCCATAACTAAAGGACAACCCAACTGAATTTTGCAAATAATCACTTAAAATTTGTTAATTTGATCACAAAACTTAAATCCAAACTTAATCTTGGGCATCAACCTTTCATCAAACTGTGAATCCTTTAATCAAGACTTTAATTTAACTCGCATGGCCTAATCTCCATAACAAAAACGATCCTTCTATGTTTTGAAAATGATCCAAATATTGTCCTAGACGAACGTATGGTCTGATCATGAAAATGAAAGCACACCCCTCCATAAGAACTAGCCATATTTTCAAAGGACATGTAGTCACAATACACACATACAAATGTTCTTCGACGTGCATGCTAAAAGTTCGTGGCTAAAGACCCGATGAGAATGACCATGAAATAATATGTTGGTTAAATATAAGAGAATGGTAAAGTAGGACAAATTTAGGGTATGACAGATGCCCCTATCTAATTGGCTTAAACTGAGTAAGATAAACTGCTACAGCGTTCTTTCCTACGAGGTAGAAGTCAATTAGATATAAATAAGACCCTGAATTTGTCCGAAAAGAAAAGAGATGCTCGGGGATTAAAATGCTGGATGAAGTATACCTCTGAGCAAACTGTGGATAAATGGCAACAGGTCGTCATCACCAAAAGGATGATAGAGCAAAACTCACGCCAAACATTATCGCACAATCTATCATTAATGACTATGATAGACCCCCCACCAAAAGGATGACGGAGCGAAACAAAATCAACCCTAATACCAAAAGGATGTAGGAGGATAAGCTTCCCTGAAGAGATTGCCACTTATCGTTGATGACGGATAAGCTTCTCCCAAGAGATTGCCACTTATCGCTGAAGACGGATAAGCTTCTCCCAAGAGATTGCCACTTATCGCTGAAGATGGATAAGCTTCTCTGAAGAGATTGCCACTTATCATTGAAGATGGATAAGCTTCTCTGAAGAGATTGCCACTTACCATTGAGGATGGATAAGCTTCTCTGAAGAGATTGCCACTTATCATTGAGGATGGATAAGCTTCTCTGAAGAGATTGCCACTTATCATTGAGGATGGATAAGCTTCTCTGAAGAGATTGCCACTTATCATTGAGGATGGATAAGCTTCTCTGAAGAGATTGCCACTTATCGCTGAAAGGGTCAAGTCTGTTGGAGACAAAGCACTGGGGATCGCCCATGACTTTACTGGAGATGCCCCTGTCTGGGCTGAATGTTGATTTGAAGATCTGATTAACCACAAGGTTGAAATACGCCATGCAATACACCCATGGTTTTGAAAAGATGCCCCTGACCGGGCTGGATTTTTTCTTTAGTGATCTTGAATTTTGTGGGAGGACCCACAGTTTTTGCAAGTAATGCCCCTGACTGGGCTGATGATGATCTTGAAAATCTTCAAAATTTGATCTTGGATCTGAGCTCGCATATGCTAATACTTTACGATGATGCTATCCCAATAAATGGAAATGCAAATGCAAATGCTAATGCGCGGAGATGCAAGAGCCGGGGAAAAGTATGATATGTTTAGGAATATGCATATGATGCAAGATGCTTATGAACTCGAATGCGATGTGTATGATGCATATGATAATGATGGATGCAGGCGGGTGACTGGGAATGCAGGTGATGCCATGGCAGACTTTTGGTGGTTGCCAATGTAAATTGGACTTTGGGTTGGAAATACCAGACGAGGACTGGTTGGCGAAAGGTTAAGCTGTCAGACGAGAACTTGACTTCTGGCTTTGGTGTCAAACGGGAATAGACTTTGTGGTTTGCCAGACGAGAACTGGACTTTGGAACTGTGATTACCAGACGAGAACTAGTTAAATGGTAGGCTAAAGAATGAGTGACCAGACGAGGACTGGTTTGAAGGTAACATATACCAAACGGGAATTGGTATTCAGCGAATGGTTGACCAGATGGGACTGGTCTGAAGGTTGACATATACCAAGCGGGAATTGGTATTCAACGAAGGGTTGACCAGATGGGACTGGTTTGAAGGTTGACATATACCAAACGGGAATTGGTATTCAACGAAGGGTTGACCAGATGGGACTGGTTTGAAGGTTGACATATACCAAACGGGAATTGGTATTCAGCGAGGGGTTGACCAGATGGGACTGGTATTCAGGCTTGCCAGACGAGAACTGGACTTTGGAGGTTTTGATTCGTTTTGATAGGTTTAGGCTGTGGGATGAAGGATCCAATGACAGCAAGGCCTTTTTGGAAGGTTAAGGTTAATTAGGTGAGGTGATGGTATGATTCCCCAACACTCGTTTTGGAACTTAACAATTGTTGATGAGGATGAAACTGCTTGAGTAGCTTGCAATGAGACGACCTCGAGATGGCTTGCCCCAGAGTTTGTACCACGAAAGGATTTAACATTGATCAACCGATTCTCGTGGTTGGCTTCAATATACTCTTTGGAGTAGCTTGCTCTTGAAAGAGCGTTGAAGCGACTTAACTTATCCTGATTGAACATTGGAGGGATCTATCCTTAAGTCAAAGAAACTCTGGGTGGCCTGCCCCTGATTGGTGTGATTCACTTATGATCAACCGCTTCTTGAATGATTTGCCCCATAATCAACTGATGTTTGGGGATTTGCCTCAGACTGACTGCTTCCAAATTCTCGGGATGACAGCGCCTCAGATCCACAGGGCTACAAAGTATGCTCGATTCTGATCCAGACTGTTGAAATGGTCAAGTCCTGTTTGATTGCTTCGTGTTGGAATTTCCTTGATGCCAACTACTAACTTGCAATTGAAATTGTTTGTTCACGAATGGTAGTTTTAATGCGACGTTCATGCAAGTCTTTGAAAAGAAATGTCGTTTATTAAGTGTCGTGATAGTGAAACGAATGGACCATTTAGTCCAAACGTTGTGCTAATTTGATTGGTGCGAAAGATATGGCAAAGATGTTGACACCAATACTGATGATTAGCAAATATGTGGGAGTCAGGTTACGCAACCTCGCAATAATAAGCTTTCGGAATAAACCTCGCCTCAATTAGGTCTTTCGAGGGTTGTAATGTGGTCTGGTTCACGGTTTATAGAACAAAGGATATTAGGCTCAAAGAATTATTTGTACCCACCCCATCTTCTTGATGATCTCCATACCTATGTTCAGTTAATTCTTGCGCATATATGTCTTGACGGTGTAAGCTTAATGGTTCAAGGTTTGCTCGAAATGGCAGCCACCTTATTTTGATGGATGTCAATGACCCTTTGATTTGGGTGGTCATTGAATCTTATTTTGTTTTTATTGAGGGTTTGAGAACCTCTTTTGATTTTGATCCCTAATTTTTGCATGGACTGACTTTGTTTGTCAGATCCATCGGGATAACCTTGATTTTTGCCTAAGTCTCCTTTGAAATGCTTGACTTAGTAGGCTTTTGATTTTTTTGAATTTTGTTGGAGGATAGTGACTGCCATGCCATGAGACATTGATGAACAACCGTCATGTCTTTGGATTTTGTTTTATTGATTCGAATGCGAGATTAGATTAACTGAACATTACCCTGCCCCAGGTTGAGTGTTAAGGTTTTGAATATCCGAAGGAAACTCCTACTTCTAGGCTCGAAGTGGTTGACTAGGGATTAACTCCTTATATCTCCGGTGTTTAGGGGAATTGAAACAATGCCTGTACATCATTGACGAGATTTTATCCAAAAGCATATAGTTTGCAATTATGGGTATTTCGTTTTCGTCATCCTCCCTCCAATATTTGCTAAAACAACAGTGATAAAGTGGAGTGGATAAAAAAGTGTATGTGTCTGTGCTTGTGATAAAGTGGAAAAATGAGCGAATGCGACATAATTGATTCGGAAAATGCATAATCACTTCATTAATATTACCATTCAAAACAATAATGTTTAAACACAAGTAGCAGTTAACAGGAAATAAACTACAAGATGCAAGTGGTAAAAGCGCTCAAGGACTGCCAATGTTGAGGGAATCTGCTTGTCTGGACCACTGGCCTCTGGAGATGACCCTTGGAATCTTCGAGCTTTAGACACCTGAGAGGTTGACATGGACAACCAAACTCCCTTCTGGAAAAGATATATATCCTTTGTCAATCAGTTGTTGCACTTTGGCTTGGAAGGCTTTGCATTCTTCAGTCGCATGCCCCATGGATCCACCATGATATCCACACTGAGCATTGGGATTGTACCCAGGAGGGTAAGGTTCTAGCACAGGCTTAAGAGTTTTAGGCTCTACCAATGAATTTTGAATCAGATGTGGGAGTAGTTGACTGTGCGACATAGGGACTGAATGAAGAGGAGCATTCCTTCTTTCCAAATTGTTGTTGAGCCTATGCTGATTTTGGCGCTGATTCGGACGACCTCGACTATGGGCTTGTTGATTTGCATGAGGAGCGACCCATGGCTTGCAGAATGAAGCTTTAGACATGGCTGATTTCCCATAAGGATAACATGGCGCTGGTAATGATGCCTGTTGAGCAGATGAGGGACCACTGAGTTTTGCTGGTACATCGTGAGGATACCCAATGTTCGCTATGAGTGCGCTAGTTTCATCCTTCTCTTCCTCATGGAAATCATCGAAAGCTTCAATCTCACTGGCCTGGCTGCCTGAGGCACCTTGGATTTGTCCACTTTTGAGGTAACTTTCGAGGCGTTCTCCTACAATCACAAGGTCAGAGAAGCTTGATGGCGTACAACCAACCATTCTTTCAAAATAAAAGCCCTGCAAACTGTTGATGAACATGTCAATCAGCTCCTTGTTCGAGAGTGGTGGTTGCACTCTTGCTGCGAATTCTCTCCACCGCTGTGCGTACCCCTTAAAAGGTTCATTTTCGTTCTGAGATAGGATTTGCAACTGCATGCGAGTGGGAATAGTGTCTAGGTTAAACTGGTAAAACTTTAGAAAAGCGCTGGCTAGGTCCCTCCATGATTGGATATGGCTTCTTTCCAAATCCGTGTACCAACTTAATGATGCCCCACTCAGACTTTCTTGAAAACAGTGGATCATCAGCTTATCGTCATGAGTATAGGGGGTCATTTTTCGACAGTACATCACCAAATGACGCCTCGGGCAACTAAAGCCTGTGTACTTCTCGAAGTTGGGTACCTTGAATCTTGGAGGAATCACCAAATCTAGCACTAGACACATATCAGCAGCATCAAGGTCGGGCATGTCAGAAACTCTCATAGATTGAATCGTCTCCTCAAGGGCCCGAAGTTTTTCTTCCATGGGATCAGTCATTGGCATCCTCTGGGGTCGAGTAGGAACATCTACTTGCGGAGGGTGGCCATCCGGCGGAAGATCATACAGTGGATTTTTCGTCACAGTAAACCCTGGTGGGGACTCAACATTCTGGCGGTCGTTCTCTGGCATAGCTACCTCAGTTTGCATTGTCTGATTGGCCTTTCAAGGCGTCTATGCTCCTATTGCTTCAAATGCTTCACAACTCTCACAAGCTCAGTAGGAGTGTCGGGAAATCAACTGTGGGTTATGAACAGAGGATGGGTAAGCTTGGAATCTTGGTCAGGGAAGAAAATGCAAAATGATGCAGAGATGCTTATGCAAATGCAATGCAATGAGTGCACACGAGAACAGATCCACATCAAGGATCAAGGTCACAAATCCTGCAAGACAAAAAAGTATCTCTCCCCTTGGGTGGGCAATCTATTGGCTTATAAGAGGGTATCCCAAAGGATTTTAAAACAAAGTCCCATGCACTAACCCTCAAAAGTTTTCCATCAGAACGACTACTCGTAAGACGGTAATCCTTTCAAAGGTTGAACACAGAGTCATGTTTTAGCAACCTTTGGAATAAGGTTCTACAAAGGTCCTCAGAGTCACGGACTCCCACGTCGGAAGTAAAAACGCCATTACGACTACACGTAAGACATAATCATCCCAAAGGGGTCTCATCTGAGCGGTGGAATTCGATCCAACTCAACGAGTCCTAAGTCTCGCAAATCAGAAAGAAACCACCTCTTAACTTAGTGTATACTCGAAAGCTCGGGTAGAAAGCTTTATCTCACAAACCATCCAATAAACCCAACAGGTTAGAGAATCAAAGCATAAACAAATAAAGCAAATAAAACACAAATACGATAAACAAAATAGGCTTGGCTTGCTAGGTGTCCCCAGCAGAGTCGCCAGCTGTCGCTACTCGAAAAATGCATCGTGCAACGACGGGGAGGCGAAAAAGATAGACAGAAGAGTCGCCACCGAACTTTATTTATCCCATGAGGGGAAAGGAAAATATCGAGAAAACCTTAAGAAAGAAATGGATAAGATGGTCTCGCGACCAAGAACGGGTTCGGAAGCCGGTTATGCGAAGGGAAGGTATTAGCACCCCTCGCATCCATCGTACTCGATGGGAACCTTTTGTTTGTCGATGTGTGAATTTATTTGCTTAAATATCATGCTATAAGAAGCGTGTTCCAAAGGGTAAAGAAAGAGAGTTTAGAAACAAAGAAAGGAGGGATAACGGGGAAGAAGAGAAAGGATGGACTCGATAGGACTTCGCGGTCCTAGGCCTACGTATTCTCAACAGATATGAGAAAATCAGAGTCGACGTAGTTCGGGAAACTACAGATATGGGGGGAAAGTGCTCGGCAAGGATTGTGGCCCTTGTGCCTACGTATCTTTACTTGAGAAAGTAAAGAATCAGAGCAGCCGTAGTTCGGCCTACGGTGTGTTGATGTTTTTTTTATGGATGATGCTATCGTGCGCGTTCTAGCAGTTAGGTGTTTTGCTGCTCGCTCGTTGGAGACTTAGGCGTTACCTGTTTGCGGTAGAACGGACGTAACATATCCTTTTTGAAAGACTGATTAGTTTTCGCCACGCTGGGCAAGAAGTCACGTTTGATTGATTGGATTGTTTTTTAGGGGGGAGAGACATGTCCTCGGATAGTAACCCCTACGGGTAGTACCCAATTCTTTGTCTCAAAGTTTTTTTGTTATAAAAGGGTGTGGTGAACGAGGCGCCTTCGTATTGAAAGACGAGCGTCGAAACCACCCTCACTACAGTGGGCATCCCTACGCTCAGAGAAGAAAAGGTCTACACCCAATCCTCTCTCTTTAATTCAATGCAAAGAGAACTTCATTCTCTTATTAAAGATGTTTTTGGTTTTGAATGGTAAGTGCTTTGCGACAGAGAACCCTACGGTAAACGTCAGCACTCGGGATAGGAGAAGGCCTACGCCTAACCACTCCACGACCATTCAATTTTTGTTGTGAAAATGATTTGAAAATGCACTCGGCGCGAGACCGAGGTTTTAGGTGAGAAAAGTTACGGAAGGAAGTTATGAAAGCGAGATGGTGGATAAAGTCGCGTCTTCATATCGAAATACGAGTATCGAGACCGCCCTCACTACAGTGGGCATCCCAACACTCGGAGAGGAAGAAAGTCTACACTTAATCCCCTATTTTAACTCGGTACAAAGAGAAATCAAATTATTATGGTTTGAAAAAGGGCTCGGTACGAGATCGAGGTTTTTATGAGGAAATGTTGGAAGCGTCTTTGCGTTGACAGACGAGCATAGAGACCACCCTCACTACAGTGGGCATCCCTACGCTCAGAGAAGAAAAGGTCTACACCCAATCCTCTTTTAGCTCAACACAAAGGAATGATTTTAAGGAGATGAGATTCGAACATGGACGGGAAGCGTCTTCGTATTGAAAGACGAGTGCCGGAACCACCCTCACTACAGTGGGTATCCCAACACTCGGAGAGGAAGAAAGTCTACACTTAATCCCCTCTTTTTTAATTCAATACAAAGATAATGATTTGAAAATGTTTGACAATGTTTTGAATCGAGTTGGGACAAGTAATGAAGAGAGAAAAGGGGTGGTCTCAGATCCAACATTACTCATCAATAATTTGACTGGTAATGAATTACGGAGGTCTCGTCATCGACCCAAATGAAATCAACACACACATAAAAAAAGACATTAAGTTGAAAATAGGATATATTATAAATAAATTAATGGAAGGTTAAATAAAAATAAAGGATTTATGCCTAAATTAAATACCAACTAAAATAAACAAGTTTTTTGCTTAAAAGAAAATAGACAAAAGATGACAAAACTGGTAGGGGTATGTTTGAAAACATGGGGTGGTAGAATCATATGGACTTAAAAAAGAAAGCCCATCATCTACTCACTTCACACGGCAAAAACAAGAAAGGGGAATACCAACTGATTAATGTTAATGAGCCACGAGACCCACTTCCAATAACACGCCTAAAAAAAAAAAATCCTATCATTCTAAAATACAGAGCACAATAAACTGGGTTTGTAAATTGAAATCAAATTTCAACCTATGAGCAATGTCGTCGTGAGTCAAACAACAATCGTCACTGCGGCAAGCTATCGCAACATAAAACCACCATTTGCTCGATTTCAGGTACATAGATGTTTCAATCTCACTTTCTTCTGCTCACTGGTTCGATTCAAAATCAGTTCAATCCCTTCTTTCGTCTTGCCTCTCAATCTCAACTATTTCGAAATTGGTTTCAGTTATGGGTATTGTTGATTGAAGATTTATGGAGGGAGTTTCGATCAGTGATGTTGGGTTTGATTTTGGTAGTGGAAGCGAGGAGGAAGACGATGGAAATTTGGGGGGTCTAGGGTTTGAAGATTGGAAGAAATCAGAGAAGCGGATTGATGGGGAAAGGAACGTGGTTGTGTGTGGTTTTCGAAGGTGAGCGAGTTCGTTTCGAGGAACACGGAGGCACGTGAAATGGGTTGCAGAAAGGGTGAAAAAATTCGTTCAGTTAACAAAGGTTGAAGGAGGTATTTACTGTTGATTTGTAGGTTTTGTTTATGGCTTGATGAAGGTTAAAGAGTGAGTTCGAAGACAGGGTTTTCGCAGTGGCTCGGTTTGTTGATGTTCTGAGAAAGAGAATGATAATGGAAGTTGATGGCATTTTCACGGTGGGTCAAAGGTGAGCTAAAGTTTGAAGTTCGTCAATAAAGATGATGAGGTGTGGGAGGCTTCGAAGATTTGTGCAGCTTATTTCGTTTGTAGTGAGAGAGATAGTGATGACCAAGGAAAGAAGAATATGGAAGTGTTTTGGGGGTTTCCTTGAAGTTTGTTTGAGTGTATGTTGAGGTTGAGAGAAGAAGACAGGGTAAAATGAATCTTCTGCCATCAACAACATTGCATCGTGAAAACAACGAGTAGATGTGCGATGAAAGCCAACGTCCTTGAATCGTTGAAATGGCAATGGTGGTTATTACAACGAGTTTATGTTGTTGCTGTTCGAATCAGTGAAACTCAGAAGGAGTAGTCGCGAGCTGGTTATTTACGGGTTGTGGCGAGTTGATGAAGAACGCGTTTTGGAGAATGTTGCTGTTTTTTTTGAAGTGTTTATGAGGATGGAAGGTTGCTAACTTTTGAAGAAGGTTTGAATACCCATGGTGAAACTGATTCCCAGAAATACAAGTCCCTTCTTGCTTATGGGATTCTATATCCAACGTTGTTGGCGACAACGAGATTCACCACCCTGCTCAATGCTTCAGATATCATGTGTAGAAGGAGTGTTTTATAGTGTGTTACATGAGAAAATGAAAAGTTTAGTATGAAAAGGAAAGGTTGTATCGGTATGGTGGTGTTGTTCGAAACATAAGCAAGGGTGGTGACTGAGGTTGTGTTTTGATGGTGGAAACAAAGAAGATGAAGAAGAACAGTGGAGTAGTGATGGATTGGAGGAGGAAGAAGTTGAGTTTGAAGAGATGATAAGGGTTAAATGGAAGTTGTGATGTCGGTTAATGAAAATCTGAAAGGAAGAAAGATGTCATTGATGATTGTGGTGAGGAATCAAATTTGAAGGAAGTGGGTTTTTTTTTCAAGATCCCAGTTTCACCGTCCCCTGTATCCATCTTATGGGATCTCCTTTTATCCTTCCCCCCACCAATGTGACTTTTTTCTCTTTTAAAAACCTCAACAAAACCTTGCTTTTCTTTTCAAAATTCAAAGCTTATCTCTCTCATTATTGTGTTTTTGATCCATTGCTTTCATGTGGTAGGATTTTGTTTGGTGTTGTTGGTCGATGCAGGTTGTGCAGAGCCTATTGCTTTGTGATGTAGCATGGTTTTGGAGTGGTACAAGTTCTGTAGGATTTGTCTTGTTGCTAGTTTTGTTTGGCTTTACTGTTGTGTATATGCTGATTTTTTTTTGTCTTGGTATGGTTTATGTGCAGGCTGGTATGTAGCAGGTATTGTCTGGTGTGGACTGTTTTGGTACAATTCCGCAGGTTATTGTCTGGTGTGGGGCTTGTGTAGCAGGGTAGCAGGATTTGGTCTGATGTGTTGTTGACTTATTGTAGGAATTTTTCTGATGTGGCTAATCCATTCATACGAATTTGATGCAGTTTGTACGTTTTGCAGGTATTGGTGACGCTGCGCATTGTTTTAACAGGCTGCTGCAGGTTTTGAACATACGAGATAGGGATTGAGCATTTTGCCATTTTGCCGCAAATTGATGGGTAACGGTATGCCGCTGCAGGAAGGCCATCATGGGGTGAGAATGTTATTGGTATTTCCTTTGTGTACAGAATCCTTGGAGTATAATAACAGGCTGGCTTTGTAATTTGTTGTTTCTGCAGAATTTCCTTTTTGCAGGTGGGTGTTTGTTGAGTTGAGAGAGGAGAATGATTGTATGTGTAGAATGAATTTACAGTTGGTGCTTGTTGTATACAGGATAAGTCACGACTGAGAGGAGTGGTGATTTTCAAGAGGTTTTCTTCCTAACTTTTCTCCCTCTCTCACTCCATAAACATGTATGTCCCTGCAATCAGTGTTTTGTGTATAAGAACAAAGCGGTTCATATGGTGTTACGGTTATCATGAGTTGGATTGGAATGGAAACAAACAGAATGCAAGCCTATTGAAGATGATGGCTGGTTCTTATTGGTGCTGGCATGGTCGAATTTGCTGTGCATTTGAAGTTGGGGTTATATCTGCTATGAATGGGTGAACAACTTGTAACAGGAATTCTCATAGGTGCCTTAAGACAATCGACGTAAAGGACCTTGGCTCATGAATTCACCCTCTTTTTAGGCCTTGTAAACTTGTGACCTTTAATTTAGTGCCATGTCTTTTAATAGATCTTTGTATGCAATATTATTATTTTGAACTTTGAGTTGTACCAAACTTTGGCAACAAACACCCACTTGAGTCTCAATATTCCTTGACCACGACCCGACTTCACAAAAGAAAAGTTGGCATGTATTTGTAAATTGAAAATAAATCACATACAGTTTGTAATTTAATTCAAACTTCGTCTCCTAGCATAAGCCCGCCATAACTAAAGGACAACCCAACTGAATTTTGCAAATAATCACTTAAAATTTGTTAATTTGATCACAAAACTTAAATCCAAACTTAATCTTGGGCATCAACCTTTCATCAAACTGTGAATCCTTTAATCAAGACTTTAATTTAACTCGCATGGCCTAATCTCCATAACAAAAACGATCCTTCTATGTTTTGAAAATGATCCAAATATTGTCCTAGACGAACGTATGGTCTGATCATGAAAATGAAAGCACACCCCTCCATAAGAACTAGCCATATTTTCAAAGGACATGTAGTCACAATACACACATACAAATGTTCTTCGACGTGCATGCTAAAAGTTCGTGGCTAAAGACCCGATGAGAATGACCATGAAATAATATGTTGGTTAAATATAAGAGAATGGTAAAGTAGGACAAATTTAGGGTATGACATGCTTTATCTTTCAAATATTTATTTATTGTCCAAATTATTGATTATGCAATTATTTGAGGGAGGATGATGAAAACGTTATACCCATAACTGATGTCAGTATGCTTTCAATTAAACTTTGCTGACGAAGTAAGGCATTGTTTTAACTCCCAAACACTGGTAAAATAAGGAAGTTATTCCCTAGTCAACCCCTTCGAGCCTAGAAGTTGGAGTTTCTTTCTTTATAAAAACCCGCTATTTTAACCTTGGGGCGGGTAGTTCTCAGTTAACTCGGTTGCGAGACACCTTTCATATAAAGGTCGCAACCATAATTCATTTTCCTTCGCACACAACAAACAAGTGCCGAAGATGTTTTTCAAGCCAAAAAATCGATGATGGTTCACCATAATCATTAAGCCAGACAATCACTTTCTTTCAAAAAAAATCAAAATAAAAAGAGCCCGCTAAGTCAAAACCTATGAAGGAGACTTATGCAAAATTGGGGCATCCCGCTGACTGTAAGCTTTAAAAGAAATAGTTCAGGCAAAAGTTAGGGATAATAAAAAGAGGAGATCTTTAAATCCTTACCCTGAAAATCCTCAATGTCAAAACAACCCAATGGTATAGGGAATTAGTGACTACCTTTTCAAAAAGTCTGTTGATTTCTAAATTATCATGGCTATAATCAGTGCAATTCCTAACCTATGGGAACCTGAGCGGATAGTATGAGTTAAATGAGCGTAGGACTGAAGAACATCACGTAGATTGGGTGGGCACAAATAAATTTTGAGCCTTTATCCTTTGTTTCTTAAACCGTGAACCAGGCCACGTTACAACCCTTAAAAGACTTAATTGAAGCAAGGTTATTTTGAAAGCATACTACAACAAGGTTGCGTAAACTGACTCCAAGAGATTTTTGCAAGTCAACTATTTTGGAAGTACACCTTTGCTTTAAACTTTGAGTGTCTTGAACCGCCGTGTTCTGATATGAAACTCTTATACTTTGCATATTTCAAAATTTATGTTTGATTTCAAAGTTGCATGAATTTTGCATTACCATGTTTGTATGAACACTTTTGTTTGCAAACTGGCTTTCCTCTCAAGGAATTTTCAAACATTGAGAAACTTGGTCAAGTGATCCTGTCAGAGGCAAATCCTTCTCATAATTGATTTACTCAGAAGATTTTCAAGACTCAGACTGGGGCAATTCTTCCGAGGGTACAATAAAGCAGTCATTTTCAAGAATCAGATAAGCTGAAGCAATTATCACTTCATCTACAACAGACAGTTTAATTTGGGGCAGTTTACTTGAAGGATTCTCAAGCAATTCTCCATCCTTCCTACAAGAACCATCAACCTGATACAGTTTACCAGTGTGGCAGAGATGTGCTCAGCAGTAACATCTTGGATCCCTAAGCAGAATGACAGTGATCTCCGTGTTGAGGAATTAGTTTTCCAGTCTTGTCATCTCACCAAAAAGAGTTGAGCCTTGTCGTCGACATTTGCATTTGCATTTGATCATATTACCTGCATAATTTATATACATATGCATATCATGAGTGTTGCATCCTCATTTGCATTTCCCTAGAGGTCGTGTTTTATCCACGTCTTACCTTGTGGTCAAAGTCCAACTCACTTGTCACCTACCAAACAGATTTTTATCGTGTATGTCTGATGTTCTTCCATATATGACATTTTCTATCCGATGTTTTTCCGGATATGTTTCTCTTTCTGATGGTTTTCCAAATTTAGTCTTTGTTCTGATGTTCTTCCAGAACTTATCTGATGGTTTTCCATATATTTATTTCTCTTTCTGATGGTTTTTTAGATTGAGTCTCTGTTCTGATGTTTGTTTCTTTGTCCTCACCTCATTCGATGATATTTTGAATGTTGTGACTCTTTTCCATCCAGTCCCGTTCATGGATGATGTCTGTCGCTTCCTCAGTGTTGATGTCTTTCCCCAGTGTTTACTCTTTGTGTTGACTCTATCCATGTTTGCTTTCATTTTTGTCTGCATTTTAGCATATTATCATTTTCATCATATTAGATTCATGACATGTCAGCATTGCATAGTCTTTTCTTTTGTCTATAACATAGCATGTCATTGCATCTAAAGGCAAAAATTTCGGTTATCTGTATTTAAATACCTTTCACCATGATTTCATGAGGATTTTCATAACTCATGTCACCCGACGAAGATATTTAAATAGGGGCAACTGTCATACCCCAAATTTTACCCTAAGATGTTTTAATCTTTGCATAATCATTTTAGGTTTTTCATCTATGCATCATTAACCAATTCATATGGTAAGTTTTAAGGTTTGTGAATAAAGCAACAAAAAAAAAACAATTGATAAAAAGTTAGAAATGCACATGGTAAGTGTTGAACCCACAACCTTTGGGTTACAAGTCAAAAATTTCACCAATTCAGCTAGTGCGCGCGTGTGAATATTTATGGAGGAAAAAAGGTTAAGTATTAAAGCATGAAATAAAGTGCAAATAGCCAAAAGAGTTGATCCACACGGATCGAACTCAGGACATTGGGCAAGACTAATGCATTAACGCGCAGGCCATGACCACTGGGGTGGTGATACTTCCAGTGATTGAAACCACCCTAGTGTATTATGTACTTCAAAGTGGTGAAATGGGCAGAACAAAACAAGGCAAAAAAACAAAAGACATGGCCAAACGTGAAGCTTCAAATCTGGGCAAAACCTCATCAATTTTAACAAACCAAAGGTCTAAATTATGTGATTTTTAACAAGGAACAATATGGCATTATTAGTTTTCTCAGATTGTGTGTATGGATTAAAACCCGATAGCAGATGCAAGAGGAAGCTTTGAGATGCATTTTGGAAATTTGAGTTAAACACACCATGCTTATCCTGATTTGATCTCATGTGCACATAAAAAAACATGCTTTAGACAAGGCATTTTATCATGACATTCAAAAAGTTTATGATGACACATCATGGAAATACCCAAACCTTGGCATGATGCCTTTGTTTTTCTTTTTCATTTGATGCTGATTTTCTGCTGCCACTAGCTAACCAAAGTTATTCCCCAATACCTGCATTGCAGAGCTCGAGACATCTGATTGATATGTTTTGTTTTGGAAAATTTGTGAAGAAAAGAGAAAGTTGTTTATCAAAAAGGCTCACTTGGGAAGGGTTGGACAGCAGGATCAGAAGGGGAAAATCCATTGGATTTTGACTTAAACCCTCTTTCTGATATCCCTTGTTTTAAAGGGAGGAGCTGGGATTGGTCAAGGAAGGAGGTTTTGGATTTCTTGCATAAGAGGGTAGGGACTAAAGACCAAAAAAAGGGAGAGGAGAGGGAAGATACAACTCATTCTATCATTCTTGACATCTGTCTAAAACCCTAAACCACAACTGAGAGCCTTGGGGGAGGTCTGTCCAAGTGTGCCTCTTTTCCTTCAAGAATAAGTTTCAATCTCAAAGCTTGCATATAAGGAAGGAGTTTCTTGTTTTTATTCAGCATTAAGTGTGGGAAGACGACACAAGGTATGTAGTTTTGAACTTGCTCATCATTATGCATTATGTATGTGTGGATTTGCTTTGTTGAAGGTTAAGCACTGTTATGTTTAAAGTTGTATTTTTGCTGCCAAAACTGTTTTAAAAAGATGAGTTTGTCAACTTCTGTTTGGGCTTTTAAAACTTGTCTCTTTGCCAATTGCTGCTTGGGTGGATTAGACTATCATTAGGATCTTACATTAGGGGCCGTTTGTTTAGTTGTTTGGTATGGTTGTGCCAAGGAGGTTGCGTTTATGCCTTGAGAAGGCATACTGTCATAGGCTTGTAAAATGTCTTTGTGGATAGAATTTTAGACTATTTGTTAATTGATCTAGACAGTATCATGTTGGGATTTACATTTATGTTATCAAGACATGTTTATGCATCTAAGCTTGCCAGGTTGCTGTCAATAAGGTATAGCATTGATTAGATTTTGGCTTGCTTGGTTGAACTGTCAACTCATGGTGGTAGGCTTTAAGTGTGTTGACTCTTTGACTTGGCATGGTGATGTTAAGATTGGTGGGATCTGTTTCAGTTCTTGTGATGATATCTTTGGCTGTGAACATGACTTTCATTTGATGCCAATATCAACTGTTTTAAGCATATTATGCATACCCTTGTCATTTTATTTTGAGGATCTTCCATGATGTGTTTATATAATTGGCCACTTCATTGGAATGTTTTGTGCCAAATTTCTGTTAAGAACCATTTGTCTTGACAGCCTCAATCTAGATCTAAAATTTTCTGTTAACTATTGGATATACTTGTCTTTGAATCTGTCTAACAGTTACATTACTGCTTCTGTTTTCCAAGCACATAACCTTGCTATGTTCCTTTTGTTCTTTGAATTATGTTGTTGGAAATGTGATGGTTGTCAATTCTATTTTGCTTGTGAGTTTGAAAACTATCATTGGAGTAGTTGAACATTGTCTTGTTCTTGAACTCACAATCATGCTGGTGAAACTGTTCTGATTCAGTTTGCTCAAATTATACCATTTACATTACTTTTTAATTGATGTTGCAATCTTGTCAAAATATGTTGCTTACTTTTGTAAAAGTATGGCTGCCGGTTTTCCATGTGTACAATGTTTTTACTTGCTGTCCAAGTTCATCTTGAGGTTTTTCAACCTCTATTCTTATCATAATCTCAGTTGGTTTGTAGAGTTTATATGGATTAGGTTCTTGTCATGGTTGTTGTCTTAGTTGAGGTAGTTTGGACTGTGAGATTTAGGTGTTGTTTTAGCATGTTGTTGCAATCCTTGGCCATGATGATAGAGCAAAGTGCATAGGTCTGTTCAGTTTTGTGATGCTGCCATTTGTTATGAACATATCTATGTTTGGTGTTTGTCAACTGTTTGAACACATATATGTCTTGCTTTGTGTTTAGATTTGTCTTGTGAGTCATGTTTGAGTTTCTGCCATGAGCTGTTGGTTAGTGTGTCATAGGTCACAATGCTTTGAATGCTTATGTCAACAATATTCATGTTATTCTGTTAAGTTAACTGCCTTGACTTTGATGTTTCTAGGTTTTAGATTTTTTACTGACAGTGTGGTTTAGAGTTTCTAAGTGTGGATTCATTTCATATCTAGCTCTTGACATGTTGAAATTGTTTGTTTAAGTTATGCAGATCATCCTATTTTGGTTATTTTCAGCTCATGATTATGTTGAAATTCATATACCTTATCCTTTTCTAATGACATATTGAATAATCTTTCTGTTGAAACTCATTCTATAACAGATTTGAAATATGTGCATATTTGTTTTTGAACTTGATTGCAGCTGTTTTAATTCTTTGGTTTCCAAAATGCATCTTAAAACTCCCTCTGCATATGTTTAGGCTTACTATGTTTGGCATTAAGAAGTTTTGTTTTAGATAGAAAGAGTTGGAGAACCAAGTGAGGAATGCGTTGAGGGCTTAAGGTATTTGCTTCAGTTCATGACAGACTGAAGCTTATGATTTCTTTGATTTAGTGCTTGGAGGTTCAGCGCACTCTCTGTTGAGGGTTGTTTTGGAGCATGCCAATGCATTAAGTAGACTCTGGACATTTATATCTTGGTGCTTTGGAGGTCATGAGTCACCTGCTAGCTTTGTAGGGTCTAAGTGTTGTAAATTTTCAGGCTAGCATATCTCTTGGACCTGTTGAAGACTAACTGTCACAACTTAAAACTTTAATCTGATCTTTGCCAGATTTTGGCTTTAATCCTCGGATGTGTTTGAATCAGTCCATATCATCACTGCCTGTCTAAGTTTGGACTCTGGTTGGTATGTATGACCAGTTGTAGTTTGGACTTTGTGCTGACATTGAATCATTGGTTTCAATTTTGTTTGGACACAAGGTTGGTTTTGAAGAACACAATCTCACCAATTTGCAATTCATATGCAAATTTCTCATTCTAGTTGTTTTTGATCCAATTTTCTGTTGAGATTCTTCCCATAGCATGTTTACAACATGCTCAGACCATCACTTGCTCTAGATGCATCTGTTTTGAACTTTTGAGTTGCAAAATGCATTTCAAGCTCCATTATGCGTGAGCCATCGAATTTCTTTGTGTGTATATTATTTGAGAAAACCAAATGTACGACTGTGTTCCTTGTGAAAAATTAGTCAAGTTAGACTAAAGTTTTGCTCATTTTGGTTGAGATTTAAGAGAATTGCGTCGAAAACGCCTTTTTGAATTTCTTGCCTTGGCCTTGCCTAGTTTGCCCAGTCATTCTGCTTGTTTTGGTTTATATGTTTATGGGGTGGCATCAATACACGGATGTATCGCCACCCCAATGGTTAAATGCAATGCCTTAAGTCACTTGTCATGCCTATGATCCTCTGTTCGATCCCCAGCGGGGACATGTTTTTGCTCTTTTGTGATTTTCCCATATTTATTATTTCTTTTTTATTTTCCATTTGTTTTCAAATCTGTTTGATGATAGGGATGGTCATATTTTGAGCCTATGACCCCAAGGTCTTCGGTTCAATCCTTGGGGGAGGCGTTTCTTATTTTGTTTAGCACTATTTTATTTAACTTCATTTAAATTTCAATTTACCATAACTTCTTTATTTTTAATCATTTTAATTTGATTCTTTTTGCTAATTTTTCATGTTGACGTGTATTTTCATATAATTTTCAAACTGATTCACCTTTAAAACTGTTGACTATCACTTTGAGGTCTTGAACTTTTTGTCTACTTTATTGAGACACTGTTTGATGTTATCCTTTACCTTTAACCTTTATCCTAACCTTAGGATTAGAGTCGTCGTGCTCTATTTAGCGTCCCGCCGTGGACATCCTTATCCGTTATCCTAACCTTAGGATTGGAGTCTATGTGCTCTATTTAGCGTCCCGCCGTGGACAATTTATCCCTTTATCTTAACCTTAGGATTTGAGTCGTCGTGCTCACTTTTAGCGTCCTGCCGTTGACATCCTTTATCCAGTTATCCTAACCTTATGATTGGAGTCACCGTGCTCTATTTAGCGTTCCACCATGGACATCTTTACCCTTTATCTTAGCCTTAGAATCTGAGTCGCCGTACTCATGTTTAGCGTCCCGCTGTGGACATTCTCTACCATAACAATCTCAATGTAGATTCAGGAGTCGCCGTACTCCATGTAAGTACTTCCCTATGAATGCTTACATCCCCTGGAACCTTGACCACAATCAAGAGTTCCTCACCCCTAGTTAGGGGAACTACGGTTGCTCTGATTCCATTCCTGTCAGGATACGTAGGCACGAGATGCGATGTCTTGGTGAGCATACTTAGTGTATATACTTTATATCTTTACCTTAGCACTTTTTCCTTTAGCAAGCAACTTTTAGCATAACACAAATACTAACAAGAGGTTCCTGTAGAGTACTAGAGATACTTAGGATGCTAACACCTTCCCTAGGTATAACCAACCCCCGAACCTTTAGATCTCTCTTTGCTTAGCTTTAAGCCTTGCTTTTTGCTTTGCATTTTAATATGATTTTTCTTTCTTTAACCTTTCCTTTTTGGATAAATTAAAGTCTGATTGTGAATTTAAGAATTAAAGATTCAAGTTAATCAATAGCTTAGTATCACGATTCTCACCACAACAGACCTGCTAAGAGAATAACTATGTTCGCGACTCTTGCTGCATCGAAGAAAGTGCCTGTGCCGACTAAGATGCTCTTTGTGACGCCTTTATGAAGGCCTGGCCTTCTTGGATGCTGGAGAATGCTTGGACCTCCAGTGAGGGGTACAATTTCTTCTTGTGATCTCATGCCCATGTTTCCTCGACTTTGATCGTTCTTTGACTGGGAAGATGCTTTGAGACTCGTCTCGTCGACGTTTCTGAGGAGGGAACGAGGCCGGGAAGAAGGACTGAGGGATCTCCACGGGGGATGCCTTTCTTCGAGGGTGTTTTCCAGCATTTGGATCTTCTCTCCTTACTGGAAGAGCAAGTAGTTGGATTTGTTGAGGGCGGCGATGAGGGTCACAGTGCAAGGGTCAACATCTTGAGGAACGAGGATAAACTCGTAGATATGGTCGAAACTCTGGACACGGGGCTTCACATTGTTGGAGGATGGATAGACAGTCTTTCTATCCTTGCGATCGGCCTCGCAGGCAGCAGCTCCGGGATTTAGGGCTTCGCCGTTACCCAGGGTGACGACGAGGATAAAATCTTGATGAATGTCATTGTAATGGTGAAAGGCCATGACGATGAAGGTTGAGATAAAAAAGCTTTGGTCTTTGGTTTGAAAAGATTGGGGATCTTAGTTCAAAAAAGACTGGGGAGATGGGTTCTCACAGACAGCGCCATTGATCTGGAGTGATCAGAATGGATCGTCGTGGCCTTCAATGTAGGACAACAATAGTGGTTGTAGGAGAGGAGGGGTGTACCTGCAAGGTACTCTAATACCAAAGTAAGTTTTTAGGTTAGAGAGAGAGCAAGTACAAGTGTTTAGGTATGAGTTAGAATGATTAGAATACCTAACTCTCTCAAGAGTTAGGGTATTTATGAGATTCCTCCAGCGCAGGGCCAAGATTTCCCATGTGGTCGAAATACTTGGTCAACCAATGCGAGACTGACAGGTGGAAGATCTAGCACGTGATCTTTAACCTAGTCCAATTTCCCTCGTGAATTTCGGAGGGCAAGTTGATCGCGTGAACTGTCAAGCGTGAGAGGGAGATGTTCCCAACGACTATATTCTCCAATGGTCATATTGTGTCCAACAGCTATGTTGTGCCCAACGGCTATGTTGCCTTAGTCTTCTTATTGGGTTGTGCCTAAAGCTGGCCTAGATTGGACTTTGCCCAACTGTGGGCTATGTGTCAATCCAGTTCAGAACAGAATCTTTGTAACAGAGATCAAATCAACTTATATACAGATACATCTATTTCTAGTTAAATGTGTAAAGAAATTTTAATGTGAAAATCATATTTAAACTCAAACTATAAATTTTAATTTCAAGTAGAATTAATTCAAGAGGTAGAATTAATTAAAAATCAAATATTTTAAAATCATTTCAAAATAAATTCTACACCTTTAAAAATAATATTTTTGTCTCTGATGCTTCAATCAAGAAAAATTTGTTTTGTAAATTTTAAATTCATAAAAATTTAGTTAATTTCTTTAACACAATTTTCCATTTTTTATATTTTTAAACTTTCTAAAAGATATTAATTTATACTCTTAAAGACACAAGATAGCTAATCCCTTAAACATTAACAATTTTTTCTATTATATTTTCGATTTTTTATTCTCCTCTCCACTCTTCTTTTAATTTTATTTTTAACATTATTAAAAAAAATAGTTTTATAAAATAATAAATAATTTCTTTTTTCTATATAAAATAAGAATATGTTTTCATTTCTAAGATAACCAAAACCTCTTATATGAAATTTTGATTTCAGACTCTCTGTCCTAGAAACGTTTCCGTTTATTTTAAAAGTAAAATTAAATAATCAATAGTGTCAAGACCAAAGAAAAGGACCTGCAGGTTTGATATAATAATTATTGTGAGGCCAAAAATGTAGCAGCATAATAAATCTGACGGTGGAAGAGAAAACAGAAGAAAGCATTACCATGCCAGCTATTATGCAAGCGGTGTAAAGGACAAAGTGACAGCGACGGACAGACAAATAAAAAATTGAATAGAATAATACTACAATACAATATAAAAAAAAATACACAAGTGCACAAAACGTTCCGTTCCGTTCGCCAATGTCTCCAAACCAAACCACTCTTCCCTCAGAGTGCCCGCAAACTTAGCTTCCCTGCCAACAAAATCCATATACCTTAACTTAGCTTCCCTCGTTGGATCGTTTGTTTTCATGCCTCTGCCGACTAAATTAGATACTTCATGTGAATCATGTCTCTTGCCCAATTGCTTAGAATTCCTTTTCACCCTAACTTATTTCAGACGTTCAGACGTGGACAGCTAAGCTAAACTATCCACCATACGTGTCTTCCACTTCCACCATAGATATAATAAATAAAATTGAGAGTATCTTTCTTTGTTCCCTTTCGCAAAATGCCACTTCCCAACATACACAAATTCAACAGATAAAACACTAAAATCAATGAAAGGCCAGTGCCTACTACTGCCTTGCCAGACACCACTAGCCAGTACTCTAAATAAGAAATCAAATTAAAAGCACTTAGTTTTCTTCTTCATTCATATTGATGGATAAGCTTAAACAAATTCAACACATAATTGTCACAATTCTAGTACATTATTATGATTATTACATGAAACCTCACTTGTGTACAACAAAAATCACCAACCAAGAACCAAGAACTAGAAGAATCATCTTCATCTAATTATTTTTCAATGCAGGAAACTAATCAAATAACAGACTAAAGGGTTTGTTTATATGAACAAGTACTGAGAAATAATGACTAAATATAACTATCTGGTTAATAATCTCATTTCATCAACACAAAAAAATTAACCAAAATAATGAGAATTCAATGAAATCAAAGATTACATAGAGTTGAAAAAATCTAGCTTTTTCTGCAGAGAAACATTAACCATTTACCGTTGTGTCTTGTCTTTCTACGATGATTCATGAATGTGTCCATGTCCGTGTCCATATCCATACAAATCGAACGGTGCCCAAAGAGCATCAAGAGGACAAGGGTTTCTAGAATCAAGCCGAATCCATGGTTTACCACTCCCAGACCAATGCAGCAAACTAACAGGACCAGCATGCAAATCTCTGCAACTACCCTTCACATTATCACCACCCAAACCGTGTTGATTCCACCGGTGTTCAATCCCCGCCACGTGTCCTGCAAAAACCAGCAAAAACGGTGGCAGAGAACCAAGCTCATAGATCCTTTCACTCTTCTGAATCTCCATCCATTTTTCTATCTTCTTCGTGTACCCTTCTTTCCTCCACCGCACCAGATCCATAACCATCACTCCAGTATTAAAGTAACAAACCTTCCTCCTCTCAAACGTCGCCGCAAAAGCCGGCTCCGCCCAAAACCCCGCCGTAAAATACTTGGTGAAGTTCGCATGACAATACTCCGGCGCCCCAATTGTTTTCACCCCCAAATCAGTACTCCACAACTTCGCAACATCATCCACAACAACAAGATCTGAATCCAAATAAATCACTCTCCTCACACAACTCTCCAACAGATCCGCCAGATAATTCCTCGCGTAATTCAACGGTTGCTCCAACGCTTGCCTCACCGAACTCGAAATCAAATTCTTAACAACACTCGGATCGAAGTAATAAACCTTGAATTTCAACTGCGGGAAAGTCGACTGAACCAACGCCTCCAGATTCGTGTCTGTCACAAGGAAGTGAAAGAAAATACTCTCCGGACAAAAAGCGTGACGCAGAATCGAATGAACCGCCGCGATTGAACCGCGTAGGTAGTCAATATCTAAGGTTATCGCAACATGAACCAAACTAGGGTCACAAACACTGATTTCATCTGAAACCGAATCACATTCATCAGCATTATAAAAAGAAGGTGAATTCCGAAACGAGAATCGGTAATCGTGAGGGATATGGTAGGAAGATCGAATTGCTTCAGCGGGAGGATAGGATTGAAGGGAAGGAGAGAGAAAGATTACCAACATTGCGGCGGAGAAAAACCGTGAGAATTTTATAATCCACTGCATTTTTTTTCAACCACCGCAAAAATAAAAATAAAAATAAAAACGATAACCCTCCTACTCCAGAAAATGAAATTTATGAGTATATATAAGGAAATAATGAAATGGTTTAATGTGATTTCTATTTTCTAGGGTTTCCTTACAGAAATAGGGAAGAAGAATATGAAGGGAAAAAAAAGAGAAGAAAATGGAATCTGTGTTTGGAATGAGTGTTAGTGAGAGTAAGGATAGCGTGAGAAGAAAGCGAATTGATGAAGGAAGGGAGAAGAATCCATGGTAGGCTAGTAGGAATTAATTAATTTGGGTAATATAATGTTGCTCTGAAGTTGCTATGATTAATACAATACTAGTATAGTATTATGACTTAGGACATTGAATTGAATGTTTGTAATATGTTGTGGAGTAATAATATTGAATTGATTGAATAAGAGAGGGAGGGGAAGATGAGGGAGGAGTGATGAGATGAGGGAGTGGTGTGCAGTGGCAGGGAGTGGTGCAGAGAGACAGCTTTTCCTTTCCAGCTTTGCAATTGCCTTTTCCACCACTGATCGAGTATCTGAAACGCACTGCACGGTTCTAAACTTATTAGTACTTTCATTATTAATTAATTGATGTTGTTATTAGTATCATTTGAAATAATCTCTTACCTAAAGTGTGGTGGCAAAATTAATTACTTTTTTCTAAAAAATTGCTTGGATTTGGAAGGAGTTGAATTTTCCAATAAATAAATATTGAGAAAAAAGATATGCATTAAGAATATAAAATAATTTTATACTCATTATTATATATTCTGCCAAATATTTTTAAATTAGTTTTGATTGCAACTTTAATCTTAGTATTTAAATTCGTTTAGATTTTAATCTTCCATTTAAAAAATACTATCTTTTTTTGTGTTAGAGTTTAATCCATAAAAAAGAGAGAAAAAAATAAAAGAATTAAAATTACAATTAATTAGTGTTTTAAAATTTGAATCATTCTAGTGTGGGCGAACTGCTTAGATTGTGAATAGGAGGATAGAGCAGTTTGATAAGATTATCGGACTATAATTGCAATTGGTGTAATAAAAATTGCTGTGATTCAGCAGATTTCCTGGTCAAACTATTATCAATGAATTTTTTGATTCGATGGTCGATCTTTTTATGATTACTTTTTATCATAATTAAAATTTTAATCTTTTTATTTTTATTTTTCTTAAACTTTGATGTCGTTGTTTTAAAATTTTATTTTATTATCTAAAGTTTTGAAGAAAAAAAACTTATTCTTCAACTTATTTATAATAATATTACAAAAGAAAAATTATATTATATTAATAATTAACAAAAGTTTTGAATCATGTTATAAAAGAAAAATGAAGTTATATTTTTATATTATTTATAATATAATTTTTAAAAAAATATATTATAATACACAAGAAAATGGAATAAAATTTTTATATTATTTTATATATAAATAAATTTCATTATTATTTTTAAATAAAAATTACATTATTTTTTTTAACTTTTTTATTTATAAATATCATTATTATTTTAAACTAAAGTAAATTTTTCATTTATAGATTTTTATTTTTTACTCTATCTTTTATTTTTATTTTTTTTATATAGAGTATAATATTTATTTAATTTTCATATTAGTTTATTAATTTATAGTAGTATTATATTATACAATTATTTTTCTTACCTTTGTTAATTTATAAGCATTAATAAATTGTTAGCGTTTGAAATTTGGAATTTTATTTTAAATTGTTATTCAATTTATTTGCATGAATAAATTTAAAAAAAATTTTCATATATTTTATAGTTATTGTTCTGGACTGGATCGGGGTCTGCCCTTCAGCCGGGTAGGTCAAATTCAAGGTTATGCTGATGAGGCCCAACAAGGCTCAATTTCTTCTGTCGGACAGGAGCCTCGACAAGGCTCACCAGTCGGGCAGAAGACGCTCCTGACGGAGAAGCCCACGTGCTTCCCCCCACATTATCCACAAGTCCCCCACACGGGAACATGTTATCAGGCAACTACCCACTTTCGAAAGAGATGGTCAGTCCACCTTCCGAAGATCACGGGACAGTTGATCCAGGGCGAAGACCACGTGCTGGTCTTCACTACTCCACGTAAGCCCTGGCAGTTACTTGTGTTGGGCTTGGCAATCTGGCCCAATGCAATGTAACCGTTGGTCCTGCGCTGGGGGCACATTATAAATACAATATTTCACTATAGGGTCAGGTATTCTATTCTCCACACCTTCTCTCTGGACTTGCTCTCTCTAGTTCCGGTACTCACTTAGGCATAAGAGCATTTTGCAGCTACACCCCCTCTCTCCTCGAAAACTCTGGTGAAGGTATCAAATCACTACGCGTGGTAGGTCACTGATTCTTTTCTGATCAGGTGAGATCACTGGCGTCGTATGTGGGAACCTCTGCTTCCCCATTCTTTCTCCTGTCTGAGCACAAAAGCTCAAGAACCAAAGTGTTTGTTAACCTTCAACTTCCATTCCAATCATGGCCAGCCCGCGCAACAACAATGCTTCTGGATCTGCCTTTGCCCCCTTCTCCAACAGGGACGGCCACGACCCTAACACGGTCGTCCGCGGTAAAAAAGGTGACCACAGGGACGGGTGCACTGCCTCTCCCTCCTTAGAAGACGCGACCTACAACGTCGTCCAACGCTTAGATAGCCCGACTGTCTACCAGCCCATCTCGGTCCCAGCTGGTGCCAATCCTATCGTGGTGGCTCTGTTTGCAGCGATCAACCAAACTAACTTGATGATATTCGGGCAGAACAAACGTATATGGATGCTCGAAAGGGAACGGCCATTACGCTAATCCCCGCGGATACATCATCGCCCAGTTTCCCTCGGTCCGTCCCCTCCCACGCGGAGACGCCAGCGCCCAATTTCCATCAGCCCGTCTCCTCGCCCGCGGAGGACGTGGTTTGTCGAGGGGTCATAGAGTCCCTCTCCCCTGCCGACGGAGAGCCGCCCTCGTTTGGAGCAACCTCAAAAGCCGGTTTCCCACAAACGAGACAGGTCGCCTCCCCGAAAAGATCGACGTTCCCCGACTCAGAAGAAGAAAGCCGCTAGGGGCCCCTCCAGGCCAAGAGCTCGGCCGAGGAGTCCCCCACGTAGAAATCAAAACCACCAGGAGTCATCGTCCCCCTCATTGTCTCCCATCAGGAGTGACGAGGACATCCAGCACTCACCGCTATGCAGAGCCATCAGGAAGGCCCCGCTGTCCGTCGGAATGGAAAACTCCCGATCTTGGCCACGTACGATGGCACGATGGACTCGGACGACCATATCAAAAATATAGATGCTATGCTCGACTACTGGAATGTCCGAGGAACCATCAAGTGCAGGTTGTTCCCCACCACCCTGAGGAAGGGAGTCATGGTGTGGTACAAATGCCTTACGCCCGATTCCATTACCTTCTGGGGCAAACTGAAGCGGCAGTTCTCCAGGCACTTCACACCTTTTCGCCGCCATCCGAAGACAGAAGCGGCCCTAGAAGTCATTATTCAGGGGAGGAACGAGCCTCACCAAGATTACATAGAGAGGTTCAATTATGAATCCTCCCAAGTGTCCACCACGGACGATATGAAGAATTTCTTGATATAGAGAGGCATACGACCACACTCTGACTTCGCCAAAGCCGTGGGGATCGCACGTCCCCGTACCTTGAATTCCCTCATTCACAAGGCTCAAATCGTACATCGAGTATGAGGAGATAGAGGCCGCCAACACTACCATGGATAGAAGGAACCAGGAAGGCTTCAGAGGCGCCAGGCACGAGGAAGCCCCTCCGCCTCGACGCAACGAGCAAAAGAGGCGTGAGGATCAACCCCACAAACAGAAAGGACCAGCGGACCGATTCACCGAGTACACGCTAATCACAGCTCCCTGCAAGCGCATCCTGGCCTAATGCATCAATTCGGAATTTCAGAAGGACGACGTCCGGTTCTCGAAACCGACACCCCCGAAGCCCAACGTGGACAAATCCAAGTATTGCCAATTCCACCGGGACCACGGGCACGTCACAGAAGATTGCATGCACCTCAAATATGAAATCGGGATCTTAATTAAAGAGGGGCATCTGAAATAGTATACTCGGAGGGGTGACAATCCCCGACCTGGACCCGCGAGGCCAATCGGGTCTAGGAAGTGTCAATTTCCTCTGACGAAACAGGACTGTAGGCGGCTCTGTGCGTCTCCCGACCAGAAGATTTCCTCCTCTTTAGCGAGTCCGCCAAACTACTGAACGCCCACAGTCCTTGGGAAGATTTTCCCACCGCATTGGTGATATCCGGGGGGGGGACCCAGCAAGCTGTCGGTCGGGTCGGTCAAGAGGAAGTTCGAGGAACTCATCGACAAAAGCTCGAAGATGAACGCTACCTTCAACAGGTTCAAAGGGAAATCAAACCCGATCACCTTTTACCTTGAGGAACTTCCAGCATCCCCCTCCTGATCAGAGCTCAGATGGAGAACTTTGATGTCCGTCGAATCCTGGTCGACCAAGGCAGTTCAGTGGACATAATGCACCCCCACCTGTTCACGACCCTGTAGCTCGACGAGAGCCACTTGACTACATATATGGGCTCCGACCTCCAAGGATTCAACGACATTACCACTAAGCCTTAGGGATATGTAGAACTGCTGGTCACCTTCGGGGCCGAGGAGACAACCCGACAGGTGAAAGTCCGTTTTTTGGTAATTGAGTGCCCCTTCTTGTACCAGTGCATTCTGGGACGGCCAATATTGGTCGAACTAACTGTGGTACCATCGACAATCCTCCTGAAAATGAAGTATTATACAACCAGAGGGCGGGTAGTCACCCTTCATAGGGACATAGAGGCAGCCAGAAGATGCTTCGAGGCGGCGCTCAAAGGACTTAACTCCATCAACGTCCCCCCAAACCGCCCAGCAGACCAACCCAAACGGAGGAGCCGAAGCCCCTCCCGCACGTCAACTTTGTCGACCTCGACAACCGTTTCCCCAGTATGCAGGGACAAAGTGAAGGGTCCGAAGACACGCCCCCAATAGACAACATGCATCTCTCCCATCTGACATGCCCCATTCCATACGGGGACTTCGAACTCATCACGTTAGGAGATGACCCTCGAAGAAGCGTGAAGATCGGCACAAGCCTCCCCGACTTAGCAAGGAAACAGCTCAAGGCTTGCCTCCAGGAGAATGCTGACCTCTTCGCATGGAGCGCTGCTGAAATTCTCGGGCTCAACCCCAACGTAGCTTGCCACCACCTCTCCATAGATCCAGTCGTTAGGGCTATGGTTCAACGTAGGCGTAGGCAGTCTCCCGAGAAAGCGAGGCTGCTAAAAAAGTTGTAAAAGACCTCCTAGAGGAAAATTTTATATTGGAAGCCCAGTACATAACATGGTTGTCCAACGTTGTACTTATTAAAAAACATAATGGAAAATGGAGAATGTGTGTTGGCAATACCGATCTCAACCGGGCATGTCCCAGAGATGCCTACCCTTTACCTAACATCGACAACTCGACAGGTTTTAAACTATTATCGTTCATGGATGCGTACTCGGGATACAATCAGATCCCCATGGCAAAGGCCGACAAGCAATACACAACCTTCATGACCGATTCGGGGAATTATTACTACAATGTAATGCCATTTGGTCTGAAGAACGCCGGGGCGACCTACCAAAGGATGATGAACAAGGTCTTCCAAGGAGAAATCGGAGACATGCTCGAAGTTTATATAGACGACATGATCGTGAAGTCACGAGAAGAGGTCGATCATACCGCCCATCTCAGGAAGGTCTTTGAAACGACAAGGAAGTGCAGGATGAGGTTCAACCCGGTGAAGTGTACCTTCAGCGCACGTGCAGGCAAGTTCCTCGGTTAATATCTAACAGAACGAGGAGTAGAAGCCAACCCAGACAAGTGCATGGCCTTCTCTGAGTTCGCCACCCCAAACACGAAGAAGTCTATCCAGTCGCTAAATGGGATGCTCGCGTCTTTGTCACGATTCATCGCCAAGTCTGCACAACATGCCCTCCCCTTCTTCAAACTGCTATGCAAAAAGGTTACGTTCAAATGGACGGAGGAGTGCGAACAGGATCTCCTCTAACTCAAGCAAGTTTTCTCAGAGCCGCCAGTGCTGTCGAGACCCATCATTAGGGAAACCTTATATTTGTATCTCGTCGTCACCACAGAAGCCGTAAGTGCAACACTGATCCATCAACCCCCAAAGGACAGAAACCGATATACTTCACAAGCAAAGCCCTTCAAGGGCCTGAGCTCATGTACCAGCAGATTGAGAAAGTCACTTTGGCCCTTGTCACAGTGGCCAGAAGGTTACGACATTACTTCCTGGCCTATACAATCATAGTCAGAATCGACCAGCTCGTCAAACAGCTATTTGGGCGGCCAAATATGTCGGGAAGAATGCTCAGATGGTCGCTCGAACTCTTCGAATTCGACGTCCAATACGAGAGCAGAAAAGCCCTCAAGGCTCAAGTCTTGGCCGACTTCGTCACCGAAATGGCCTCTACAGAATCCCCGATCCCGGGACCCACAAATGGACCATCTTCGTCGATGACGCCTCTAGCTCGAAGGGAAATGGAGCGGGCATCATACTGGAAAACAAAGAAGGAATCCTGATAGAAGTCTCCCTCGCCTTGGCGTCCCCAACGTCTAACAACCAGGCCGAGTACGAAGCGTTCCTCGTAGGACTCCGTCTGGCTCAAGACCTTGGCGCGAAGGAAGTAAAGATCTTTACCGACTCCCAACTTGTAGCATCCCATGTACGGGGAGAATATCAGGCCAAGAACGACAGCCTCACCGAGTACCTCTCCTTGGTAAGAGAAAGAATGAAGAGCTTCGACTCTGCAAAGGTGCAACACGTTCCACGTGAACACAACACCCGAACAGACATCTTGCCAAAACTGGCTAGCACGAAGAGGAAGGGCGGAAACAAATTTGCAATCCAGGAAGTCCTCTCTCGCCCCAGCATCGAGAGAGGCATGATAGGTGCCGAGGTAAATGCTATCGGCGAATGTGACTACTGGATGACCCCTGTGTGCACCTACCTCAGCACGGGACGCCTGCCCGACGAGGCCAAAAAGGAAAGCATGGTTAGACGTCGAGTCTGCTCGTACGTCTTGATCGAGGACAAGTTGTACAGATGGGGATTCCCCATCCCCCTCCTCAAGTGTGTTAATGAAACCAAAGTACCGAACATACTCCAAGAGATCCACGAAGGGATCAACGCCCAACAGCTTGGCGGGAGATCACTTGCCCGCAAGACCCTACGAGCAGGATATTATTGGCCCACCATGCAGGAAAACGCCAAAGAGCACGTCAAAAAGTGCGACAAATGCCAACGACACGGGGATATGCACCTAGCCCCGCCAAACGAGTTCAAAACACTTTCGTCATCATGGTCATTTACATGGTGGGGGATGGACATCCTCGGGCCCTTCGTCATTGGGTCCTACCAAAACAAATACCTGATAGTCGGCGTCGACTACTTCACTAAGTGGATAGAAGCTGAAGCACTAGCCAAAATCACGGCCCAAAACATACTTCGTTTTTACAAACGAAACACACTTGCCCGGTTCGGCATACCCTAGGCCATCGTCACCAACAACGGGACACAGTTCACCGACAAGCCCATTCGGGAGTTCATCGCGATACTAGGCACAAAACAACATTCACGTTTGTTGAACACCCGCAGAAAAATGGGCAGACTGAAGCAGTGAACAGGGTAATCCTACACGGTCTGAAACGAAGGCTGAGAGACGCCAAAAGAGGGTGGGTCGAGGAGTTACACAACGTCCTTTGGGCTTACATGACCACTTCACACTCAGCAACCGGGGAGACCCCATTGTAACTAACCTATGGGACAGAGGCGGTGATCTCGGTCGAAATAAGTGAACCGTCCAGGAGAACCAAGTCCCCTCCTACCCGAGGAGGCAAACGACGAAGCACTAAGGGAAGAATTCGACCTGGTCGAGGAAATCAGGTCGGGGGCATCTCTGCACGAAGCCTCACTAAAACAGAGGATAACCTTGCGGCACGACAACAAAGTCATCAAGCGTGAGTTCCAGGTGGGCAGCCTAGTCCTGCGATGAAACCAAAACGACTCACGCGAGGGCAAGCTCAACAAGGCTCACCAGTCGGGCAGAAGACCCTTCTGACGGGGAAGCCCACACGCTTCCCCCACGTTCTCCATGTGTCCTCCACGCAGGGACACGTCATCAGCCAACTACCCACTTCCGAAAGAGATGGTCAGTCCACCTTCCGAAGATCACGGGACAGTTGATACAGGGCGAAGACCACGTGCTGGTCTTCACTACTCCACGTAAGCCCTGACAGTTACTTATGTTGGGCTTGACAATCCGACCCAATGCAATGTAATCTTTGGTCCTGCGGTGGGGGCACATTATAAATACCCTCTTTCACTAGAGGGTCAGGTATTCTATCCTCCACACCTTCTCTCTGTACTTGCTCTCTCTAGTTTCGGTACTCACTTAGGCATTAGAGCATTTTGCAGGTACACCCCATCTCTCCTCCATAACTCTGGTAAAGACATCAGATCACGACGCGTGGCAGGTCACTGATTCTTTTCTGATCAGGTGAGATCAGTTATGAAGTATAAACTGAATTAGAAATTATGCGATATTCGACAACTAATTCAATAGTTTAATTGAGTAGATGGTCGGTTCGAATTTTAAAACATTACAATTAAATCTTTCAAATTAATTGTGTGATATGATTAAATGATGAAATCCATTAATTGTGTGATATGATTAAATGATAAAATCCTATTACCTTTAATCTCATAAATAAAATATGTATTTTCAGTTTTAATAATCTTTATTTCCATTTCTATTCCAACATGCAGAAAAAGTGGATTTTAATCTCATAAATAAAATATGTACTTCTTGACAAAATAAATAAATAGATAAAATATGTATTTTCAGTTTTAATAATCTTTATTTCCATTTTTATTCCAACATGCAGAAAAAGTGCATTTTTTAAATTTGTTTGCAAATACTTTTGTCTCTAAATACTTTTTTTTTTAATTAGTTTCTTTTACAAGTGTTATATAGTTAAAAATTAATTTTAATAGTGCTTTTTAGTCGAGCTCTAGAAAACGTATTTGAAGATGAATTATATATCACTTATATCAAAGATAAGTGAGCGTAGACGTTTTTATTATATTTTAAAGTTATGAAAGGTTGAAATTTACAATAGTGAATTTTTAATTAAAATAATTAAGTTTTCAAAATAAAAATTCAAATAATTAAATTTTTTCATTAATTTTTAAAATATTCATATTTTAAATTTTAAAAAAAATATTGGCAAACACAGATACATGTCAATCTAATTCAACTTGCATTTAAAAAATAGAGTTACCGTTAGTTGGCGCTTACTATAAGCCTAGTCAATTGGTGTCTATACTTTATATCTAATGTTTAGAAGAGATGTCAATTCATCTAACGTATTATTTAATTAAAACAATAAAATCATATAAAAAATGAATAAAAATTATTAATATTTAATTTAAATATGATTACATACGATAACATTTTTAACATTAATGATGATGACTGGGTTGGTCATACATGTCATCGGTTCCACACCCTCTAAGTACTCTTTCTTGTCAAAACTATCTTTGAGGACGTGCAAGGCGAGCTAACTCACAGGGTCTAAAGTTTGTCACACTTAAAGAGTGTCTAAAAAGGGTCTCATAAAATATTTGTCAGGGTTAAACCATGACAAAATATGTCCTCGATTTATTTTTCCATAATTAAATTATGATAAACCTACACGGGACCTCCAAAAATCTAAGACGACCCTGTTTCTCATACCGCTCTATTGATTCATCCCAGGTGTTTGATATAAGGTCCCTAGAACATCACCATCCCCATATTTCCTAATAAGTTCTTGTAGTTCTACGTAGTCATGTGTGTTGTTGCTTGTAAATCTGTCACATGCAAGTACACATGTATGTTTAAAAGTAGCAAGTGACAAAAAAGTAAGGATATCGTACCCACAGGGAGTGAATGTTACTTAGATTGATTTTGTAATATTTTATCTTTTGATTTCAAGCACGAGCAAGGATAAAAATAATATATGAATGACACGAGTTCAACTTTTTCTCATTAAACCAGATATATAAATAATGCAAGATGAGAGTGAAATAATATCAAGAAAGTGCATGTTAAACCAAGTTCCATTAATGCTAATGATGTAACTGTTTCCCTTAAAAATCGGAAAACAACCGCTGATCTTCCAAATCTAACTTTGGTAACTCACAGGATCGATCAGATTGATCCTAGGACATGTGCTAAAAGGCTTTTTCATTTTAAAAGTCTATTCAAGTTCCACACTCGAACAATATTGGGGTGAAAGAATCTTAAAGAAACATCTATTCGACTACGGGATAACTTAAAGGTAAAATAAAGCTTTCAATAAAAGAGAGAAGAAAGTTTGTTTGAAGAGGTGAAGTTAGATTGAGGACGAAGAGAAAAGAATTACATAGGAAGAAGAAGAAAAAGAAATAAAGTAAGGAAGAAAGGTGCAAAGACAATAAAAGACTTTGTAAAGTTTTAAAGCAAAATAAAGTAAATTGCATTAAGTTAAAAGATGGTGTGTTTACATCACGTATATTCTCTATAATACTTGTTTTCTCTACACTCGGATACTTGGAGTAATTCTAAGAGTAATTTGTACAATAGTAAATTACAACACACTTTGGCTATGTCTAAAACATCCTATTTTATAGTAGTAAAAAATAACTTCTAATAACCTCCATCATCACCTCCTTTCGTCACTTGTCATAAATGCATGGATCTACTGCTCATAAGGTGCCACGTGTCTTTCTTAAGCAAAATCATTCCCTCCAATTTTTGAATTTCAAATCCTTCGACGAACCATCCATAACAGCAAGCGGTCGAATTCCTGGCTTCTAGGTGAATTCTTCGACTTCTTCTTTTGGCTGCTTTACCTCTTTCGACCAATCCCTCGTTCTCAACCTGCCTTTGGCCCTTCTATCTTGAATTCCTTCCTTCTACATGAGGCGTCGAATTTAGGAGCTAACAAATTGCCCCCCAAAAATGTCTTTTCGACTTCGAATGTGGAAAAGCACATTTTTTGACAGCGTTTGACCTTCGGCGCCGCTTGTCCTCATACGTGTCGTCTAATATTCTTTCAACCAATACAAGTTTGGGAAGGTGAAAAGGAATGAAAGAGAAGCAAAAGAAAAGATAGGAACACGCAAGCTACTATTCCGCCACCTTGATGCACGTTTCTAACGTCACTTTCATCATGGCGATTTTCTCGGGAATCAACAAAATCGTGGGCTATCATCACCTTTCCAACCTCGGGGACGTGAATTGCAATTGCTGCCTCTGCCGTCCCATATCCAAGCGCACACGTGGCCTACTAACTCTAGCCTCTTAATGATGAAAACTTTCAATCTTCCATACACTATATAAGTAATTCTCCCCTGATATTTTCATTTTTTCCAACTTCTCTAACTCTTCACAACATCCTTGCTTTTCTTCCTCTAATTTTTCTGCTTCCCAACCAACAAACTCTTACTTCCTTCAAAAATGGCTGATCATCAAAAGAAGAAAATGCAACTCAAAGGACAAACCTCTGCATCAGCTCTTCCTCCCTTTGCCAGCTTGAACGGTCCCCAGGTGGTAAAGAACCAAAAGTTCATTCGTGAACCCTTGACAAAGGAGAAACGCCACATTTACGAATCTCAGGTAATCATTCCTGTTACTGTTGCAGGGAAACCTTTAGCCATGTTTGGGCCTTTACCCCCTCCAGGTCTTGACTATTCCGCCATTAAAGACTTCTTCCCCTCTTATAGAGTCACTAAACCCTTAGGGCAAAAAGACTCGAGCAAAATCCCCACTGATGGTCCTGATAGCCTGAGCCTCTTCGACGTAGATCTTAGGTATCTTCATGATGGGGCCAGATTATTTAGGGCTACTCCCTACTTTAAAGATTCTGAACTTTATCTCAACTGGCTGACAAAAATAGAGAAAGTAAAAGCCCAAGATTGGAAGGACACTGGGATTTATGATCTGATAATGATGTCGAAGGTAGGCCCTTCTTACTGCCCCCTTATGCTGGCTTCTTCCTTATTCTTCTGGGACAGAACTCGCAATACTTTCCACCTCCCTTGTGGGATGATGACACCCACATTACTTGATGTAGCTGCCATTGTAGGCCTAAAATCCTACGACCTTGTTTATGATCCTGAGATTGATAGCCACAACACCATTGGTTTCGCCAATACCAAACATACTTACACAACTTTTGTACAACATTATCATAATAAAACTAGCACCTCAGTTAACGACGAGGAACATATAGCCTTTTTGGCCATGTGGTTATCTCGTTGTGTATTTTGCACAAAGTCCTTGCAGGTGGCGCAAAAATATCTGGTTCTGGCCAACCAACTGCATCTGAAGAGAGGCATTTGCCTAAGTGAGATGATTATGGCCAGTCTTTATGAGGCCCTAGGCGAAGGTGCGAATAAATTGAAAGATCCTGAAAGCCATGGCAACTTGTTGTTGTCAGGCCCCTTTTGGCTCCTTCATTTGTGGCTTAATGCCACTTTTGAACATAATCTTCCCAACAGAGGCAAAGTTGATGAAAGTTCGCCTTCGGTCGCTGAGAGAAGAGTCGAATGGCCTCGCTTGGCCCAACTTACTCCTAGCGAAGAAGGTCATACTCTTCGATCCAATTTATCCAGCTTTGTTCATATGTTCGCAAAACGGTATGAGTTTACCTTGAAGATGGCTCCCTTCGCAGAACGAAGATGTGGCCCATAGTGGTTTACCAGACCCTTCCCTGCTCCCTTAAAGAAACAAGAAGAGGAGTCGAAGCTGATTTGGGAGCGATTCCTCATTCCTCGACTACTGGTTCATAAGTTAAACCTTGTTAGAGGTCACTCCAGCTTACTAGCCTATCAACCAAACTTGGTGTCCAAGAAATTTGGATTGGTACAGACTTTGCCCAAATGCCTATATAACAAGAAATCACATATCATTCTTCCTTTAACGGCGCTATCACCTATGAACTGTTCGACGCAATTGGCGCGTCACGCCCATAAGTCTTTTCTCACACCTGTCCACTTTGAACCTTCTTATTTTTTCTCCCAAGACTTCTATGACTGGTGGTCGAAACATTACGCCTCAGAATTTCTTGACGCCTCCAGTTTTTCTCGCTTGATTGACCAAGCTTTCGTTGATGTGCAGGAGAAGATCAAAAAAGGTACGTATACCCGTATCAAAGAGATTCAAGTCTTCCAGAAGTATTTCGAAACTGCCTATCGACCAGATGATGTTAGTCGAACCATCCATGAGGCTGCTGTCACTTTGAAAGAAAAGTTTTCTAAAAAACTGGATAGTTTAAAGATTCCCTCTTCTGTTCCTCGCGAGAAACGATATGAGGTTGCCTTTAAACTTTTTCCCCCAAAAGTTCCTCGACTACCAACCACTGGTTTTGGCGTGGCTCTTGCCCCTCCATTCCCAGATTGGTTCATTTGTGGAGATGCTATAAAAATTCTTCGACAGCAGTCTAAGCCCAAAGCACAGCAGGTGGTTCCGACTAAACATACACTTGATACATTTAAAGGGCACCTTCATGTTAGTATCGAAGATGTTCGCATCGAATCCGACATTCTTGAAGGTTCATCCCCCTTCGATTTGGACTTTCCTCTCTGAGCTTTATTGTTGCTAACTGGCTTTAGTATTATTTCCTTTTCAGCTGCTCCAAAACGTGCTGCCCCAGCAACCAAAACTAAAGTCAAGGTCGAAGACCAGAAGGTAATCCTCCGCAACTTTCTACTATTTAGACCTTCTTAGTCACTCTCAACACTTTATGTTGCTTACAGGTTAGTCGAAAACCACCCACCCCTCAAAGAAGATTAAAAAGGGCTTATCTAGAGATTATCATTGATTCTGATGACGAAGATGGATCTCCTCGTGAGAGTCTTCAAGTAAAAAGAAGACGAAAGATCGTCCATGATGTGGATACTTCTGATGCTCCATCTGTTCCTCTTGCAACCAACACACCTCAGACCACTCCTCCTCCTCAAGACCCCACTCCGACTCCCATAGGGGATGCTTTGATCCAAGCTAATGTCCCCATGGAGAGTGACAATTCTAGTCCTGCTGATGAAACTGTTACGGTATATTGCGCATCTACCTTTCTTTGGGTCTTGCACTGATTTTTGGTCTTTATTCTTTCTAATGTCTGCCTTTTCTAGGATGATGTTGGGGCTTCACAATATGACCCCACCAAGCTTCATTTGTCGCTCTACCCCTTGAATAACCAAGGTGAGCCTACCTATCATCCCACTTCTGATTTGGGTTATGGTGTGAGTTCCCTTGGTGAAATTAATAAACCTGATTCTTTCACAGTCCCTCCTTCTCCCGCAAAGACCACTACCCAACAGTCTCAAACTAATGGTTCTGATCATGAAGACAACAATGTTCGGGTCGATCCCGTCACAGCGGATGATGAAGTCAACGCTTTGGAGGGGGAAACAACCTTGGTCGATACGACCAGCTCTCCCTTGGGTCAGATAATAGTGGTGGATGAGAAAGCTGTCGAGGGTAATCACGCTATTGAGGATCAGGCTATGCCTCAGTCTGAATTGCATGATTCCTGTGATAAAGGTACTGGGGATGAAATGGAGGAGGATGGCGCCAAGGTAAAAGAAAGCCAAGACAAAGAATTGAAAACTGTGGACATCTCTGTCAAGGAAACCACAACTGCTGAAGTGACAAAGACTTTTGCTTCTTCTATCCCCAAGGATACTCCAACAAACCCATTCCCAGGCGAAACTCAACTTACTTCCGCCGAACTGGATGCGTTGAAGGTTTCTAACCCTCGACAATACATCAGGCTTTTGTTGAGCAGGCAAAGTCATTCTTCTAGCCGTACCCCCAGCTCTTCTTCAACAAGTGGATATTAAATCCCTTACTCCTGAAGCCGCAAATGTTATTCAAGAAGTTGGTACCCTGATTGACCAGGTTTATAAAGACTATCGATTGTTGCCCCAGATTGAAGTGACATTAAGACGAAGGCTGGCAGTGAAGCTGCCGCTTGGAGTGTTATTGTCGACTCTGAAGAGAGGATCGCTGCGTTGGAGGAGACGAGGGAGAAAAATAAGCAGGAGATTCTTACTAATGAGGCGAACATTGCATGCTGGGAGCGCAAGATAAAGAAACTTTGTAGTAAGATAGTGAAAGCCAAGAAGAAGAACACTGAACTGTCTTCCTTCGATGATTCTTCCTTAACAACTGAACTTGAACATGCCGTTATCTATGCTGAGGATGCCCGTCATTTGGAATCTGAAGTTGCCCAGCTGAGGGCAGACAAAACTCAATGCCAGAGCCGCCTTGAACTTCAAAAGTCGAACTACCTTATGATGAAGGCAAATATTCCTTTTTGATTTATTGGAAATTTGTAATAGAGCAGATTGTACTGGCCTTTGTAAGCCATTTAACTTTGTTTGTAAGATACTGAGCCATTTTGGCGCATTTTGCTAACCACCATTTATGGCTTCGCTTTATATTTGACTGTTATTCTGCTGATATTTTTACCTCTTGAAGTGCAGGCTTATACTTCTTTAAATATTTGCCATTTACTTTTAATATTCTTTCGTCTTTACTCAGCTCTGTCACTTCATATGCCCCATTAAAGAATACTTTCGATACCTGGAATGGTCCTTCCCACTTTGGGGACCACTTGCCTAGAGACCTTACCTTTCGATCCATAGGCAGAATTACCCTCCATACTAAATCTCCGACCAGGAAAGCCTTTGCTTTGACCTTCTTGTTATATGATTTCTCCACTCTTTTCTTTTGTCTTCTCAAGAGTTCTAGAGCTTTTAATCTTTCTTCGTCTAAATCGACTAACTCATCAAGCATCATGTCCCAATAAATCTCCCGAGGAATTTCATGATGTCTTTGAATTCTGACTGACTGTATGTGTATCTCGATTGGCAACACTGTGTCATGGCCGAAGGTCAGTCGATAAGGGGAAGTGTTGGTTACTTCCTTCGGGGACGTTCAACATGCCCATAGGACTTGATCCAACGTCTTATGCCAATTCCTAGGCTTGCTTCCAATCCGTTTCCTTATCATGCCAATTATCACCTTGTTTGCCGCTTCGACTTGGCCATTGGCCTGGGCGTAATAAGGTGTCGAGGTAAGGAGTTTAAATCCCATTTCTTTGGCAAACTCCTGCATCTTCCTACCTATAAACACTGACCCTTGGTCTGTCGTTATTGTTTCTGGTAGCCCAAATCTATAAATGATATACTTCTGAATGAATTCGATAACATCTTCTTGGTCTACCTTTGGTAGAGGTATAGCTTCGATCCATTTGGTAAAATAATCTATCCCTACCAAAATATACTTCTGGTTTTTGGAAGACGCATGTCGAATCTCTCCTATCAGGTCCAAAGCCCAACCTCTGAATGGCCATGGCTTGACTATGGAGTGTAACTCGCTTGCTGGGACATGTTGTATGCCAGCGTGGACTTGGCATTCCTGACAACCTTTGGCGAACTCAATGCAATCTTTCAGCATCGTGGGCCAGTACATCCCCTGGCAAAATAACAGCCATTTCATCTTATGGCCTACTTGGTGTGATCCACATGTCCCACCATGGACTGAAGACAACGCCAAGTATGCTTCAGATTCACTGAGGTATTTAAGTAAAACTCCCTCAGAGGTTTTCTTAAATAACTCATTCCCCAAAAGTACATAGCTTAGTGCTTGGTATTTTATCTTTCGTTCTATGGTCGCTAAAGGGTTCTGAAGGTACTCGACCAGAGGTTTTCTCCAATCTTTGTCTGTCAGGCCTTCGACTGTAAAAATCTCAAAGGTTTCCTCGTCAGCGTAGCCAAATTTCATAACTTCCAAGTCTGACAGTCTCAAACCCACGGACACAACCTTACCTCTGGCCTCAATTGCTTCTTGCAAGTTTTCCTTCAAGACCTTATATCCTGAGGCAACTTGCGCCAGATCGTTGGCTATCTAATTGTGTAGTTATGGTATATGTCGAATAATGCAGACTTCGAATTTTTTGAGTAGCCTGTTGGCTATCACGAAATACATAATGAGATTTTCTTTAACGCACTTGTACTCCTTTGTTAGCTGTTTTACACCCAACTCTGAATCTCCCATTATTTCGACTTGGGTTGCCCCAAATTCTAACAAAATTTCAAGTCTAGCGATCAAAGCTTTGTATTCAGCTTCGTTATTGGAACATAGGCCCTCGACCCTATACTTGAATTTTGTTGGAATTTTGTCAGGCGAAATGATCAGCAGACCTATGTCTGTTCCGTTCCTGTGTCTAGACTCGTCGAAGTATAGCTTCCAAGGCTCTAGTTCAACAATGTTCAGGGTACTTTCATTTATGGAATGGTCGACAATGAAGTCTGCCACTATTTGATCTTTGACCGCTTTTAACGGTATATACGTTAGTGAATACTCAGTTAATGCTAATGCCCATTTGCCAATTCGACTATGCAAAATAGGTTTGGACAACATATGCTTAATAATATCAAAATGTGACGAAACGTAAACATCAACTGGTTTTATATATTGCTTCAACTTCATACATGAGAAATACAAACATAAGCATAATTTCTCTATCTCGCTATACCTAGTTTCTGCATCATTTAAAACTCTGCTAAGGTAGTAAATGGCTCTTTCGATGCCACTTCCGTCCTCTTGAGCGAGCATGCTCCCTAGAGTTTTGTCTGATGCTGCTATGTACAATCTCATGCTTTTATTTCGACATGGAGGTGAAAGGACCGGAGGATGAGTCAAGTAGTCTTTGATCTTGTCGAAAGCCTCTTGTTGATCTTTCATCCATTCGAACTTCTCCTTGGTGGCTTGAAGCAATGGTGAGAAGGCCTGTGTTTTTCCACTGAGATTCAAAATGAACCTTCTTAGGAAATTTATTTTGCCCAGCAAGGATTGAAGTTCCTTTTTGTTGGATGGTGCTTTCGCTTCCATGATGGGCTTTGTCTTGTTTTGGTTGATTTCGATCCCCTTCTTGTGGACCACGAAACCCAGAAAATCTCCTGCTCGTACGCAAAATGCACACTTGAGGGAATTCATCTTGAGGCCAAACTTCCTCATTCTCATGAAGGACTTGCGCAGATGTTCCACATGAGCCTTTCTTGACACAGATTTTATCACAATGTCATCAATGTATATTTGCATAAAGAACTCAATGTAATCATGAAAAATCGAATTCATCGTCCGCTGGTACATTGCCCTAACATTTTTTAGGCCAAAAGGCATCACTACCCATTCGTAAGTGCCTAAGGCCCCTGGGCAACGGAACGTCGTTTTAGGAACGTCATCCTCAGCAATGAAAATCTGGTTGTAACCAGAATATCCATCCAGCATGCTAAGGTATTCGTGACCAGCGGCTGAATCGACTAGCATTTCTGCCACTGGCATCGAATACTCATCTTTAGGGGTTGCTAAATTTAAATCCCTAAAGTCTATGCAGACTCTTAAAGATCCGTTTTTCTTAATGACCGATACAATGTTTGCTAGCCATTCGACATACCTAGTCGTATGAATGAACTTGCATCAGAGGAGTCTTTCGATTTCCTCCTTTATCTTTGAGAGGATTTCAGGGGTGAAACGTCTTGGGTTCTGTTTGACTTGTTTTTTGCCAGGCTTTATTGGTAGCCTATGCTCGACTAGATCTCTCTTTAGACCTGACATCTCGCCGTAGTACCAAGCGAAACAATCCCTGTACTCTCGCAACAGCTAAATGGTTTCGACCCTGAGTTGGGGGTCGAGGTTGGCGCTGATATAAGTTGGCCTTTTGATTACTCCATCTCCCAGGTCAACTTCCTCCAGTGGATCTTGCGCCAACATTTTAACATCGTTGGCCAAGGGATCCTTTTCAAAACCCAAAGGCTCATCGTCATATATGGCGTCGAGTCTTTGCCCTTCGTATCGAATCTTGTCGAGAGACTTGGGGTCGAAATGCCCACCCGAGCCTATTTGTTTGGATTCTTCGTTGGCTCTCTCAGCCATTTTGTTATTAGCGGCCTCCAGGGCCTTTTTTAGCTTAGTTTCGGCCACGTAGGCTGAAATCCTTTGAAGCTCTACGACTTCAGTCATCATCATCAAACTCACTTCCCCAGCCAGTGGGGTCTATGGGAAGTTCGCCAAGGTATGGTAACCTTTCACTTGACACTTCCTTGTCCCATCGGAAACCTTCGATGGGATACAGATATAGTGAGCAATACACTTCGTCATTAGGTGTAAAGTCAAAATCTGCAGGTTCACATGGCCCTATACTGGCCAAATGTTTGTCGAACTGTCCTCTATCAATATGGTTTATAGGTGCTTTGAAGTATCCCTGATCTGCTTCAATGTTTTCGACAATGCCATCTGGTCTCAAGATGGCGATTCTTTGATGCATCGAAGATGGCACTGCCCCCACTCCATGGATCCATTCTCTTCCAAGTAATAGATTATAGTTGGCAGTGGTCTCCACCACCATGAAGACAGTTGGGCGGGTAATGGTTCTGGCCGTGACATTCACTTGAATGACCCCCATGGTCGAACCCACTTTTCCTTCATAGTTTGATAACACCATGTTGTGTGGCTTGGTGTCTGTCTCATTTTTTCCAATTTTGTTCAACAGAAAATGCGGCATTAGGTTCACCGTAGCGCCGCAATCCACCAAGATTTTGTTAACTGGGACCTTCTCTATTTGTACCGTAATATAAAAAGGCTTCAGATGATTTTTCATCGCCTTTGTTGGCCATTCAAAGAATGTGTTTTGCTCCTCGATACAACCATTGTTCATCACATAATAACATACCAGCTTATGAGCCATTATTTTCTAGTCCGTATATGTGTCCGAGTTTTCCACCACGGAAATCCTGTCAAATTCCCTGGGCATTACTGATACTATGTTGACCAAAATATCCAACGTATCGTTAGAGTCTTCATCAAAATTATCGGTCATCTTGTCATCGACCGATTTCATCTGTTCTTCGACCTGCGTCAGAAATAACTTTCTTCCTACAGGTGTCTTCCCAAACATCTTTGTTCGACCCTCATGTTCGACGGGGATGTTGGTACTGGATTGTGGTTGGTCCCTTTGTGCACCTTCTCTGAGTGCTTTTCTTTTTCTCTGTTCTCATCTCCATTAGGATTGAGACATGAGATTTTTCCCTTTATAATTTTCTGATACATGAGAAGCCTTCGAAGACTGAAATTCTTCTCGATAGCTTAACGAAGATCCTCATTGCACTTCGAAGTTCTTCCACCTCTTCTACCCCTGCTGCCTACTCTCATTGGGCTTCGTCCACTTTCCATCAGTGGCCTCAGCATTGGGCTTAAAACTAGTGGGTTTGTTTGTAGGAGGCCTAATGCGGGGGTCAGATCTTTGTTGAAGGCCTCTTCGAGGGTCGAATCTTGGCCTTTCGTTATCTTGACTCAGCCTTCGTGTTCCTTCTAGCTTTTGTGCGGCCTTCTTGTCAAATATGGCGCTGCATCGGGGACAAAGTATTACACTAGAACCTCTCTCTTGGCAGTGATGAAGGAAAGAAACAATCGATTCCTCCTGCTCTGGGTATGCTTCCCTCGTGTGTGTTTCCTGGTAATTCGACTCACTGTCTGCTACACCCTCATGTTGGGTGATTTCTACCATGTTGATTTCGACTTCTTTGGCCAGATTAAGCTTCTTCAGGCTTAGCTCCACGCCTTTGGTGGCTTGATCAATTTTGACGAAGTCATCAGCCGTTTCTTTGGTTACTATCTCCCAACCTAGATTGTTTTTATTGTTTGGGTTTTTGGTTTCATCCCTTTGGTCACAGTTATCAATCTCCATTTCCTCACAGCTCCTTTGTCTGAATCTCATGGTAACTTTCGCCATCACAGCTTCGTCTATGGGATTGTCAGCAACCTCTGTTACGTCGATTGAGAAGTCGTAGCCGTTAGCAACTTCGACCATATTAGCTTCGACTGGCCCTGTATAATTTGCGTCTGCTATTTGTAGAGGATCTGTGTCGACCTTCATTTGGACGCCAGCTTTCTCTCCGAACTTTAGACGTCCTTCCTGGATCGCATTCTGAACAAGGTCCCTGAAAAGAAAACATTGATACGTTTTATGACCCAAGAAATTATGATATTTACAAAACCCTCTTTTCTTCCTTTGTTCTATAGACGGCATTTTGGTGCCAGGAGGCACTATCATTTGTCCGTCCTTAACTAACAAATCAAAGATTTCATCATATTTTGTGATGTCGAAAGTATATGTTTTCTTTGAGAACCTATCATTCTTTTCAGATTCGACATAACTCTTCCCTTGTGGGGGAGCTAGTACTTTACACAAGTAAGGCGGTCCTTGTTTAAGTTCAGCAAGGTCCACTTCACCATCGTTGAAACTCATAGGCTCATCACACAACCCTTCGACATTCTCATTATATTCGACAAAAGCTACCTTTTTATTTTTATTAAACTTAGCCTTTTCGTCTTTGAGCCTTTCTAATTGCCGAACTCGATCGACTAGTTGGGCCATATCCCTTAGATACTGGGTGTCCAACTTTTTCCTAATAGAGTAGACGAGACCCCCAGCGGCCATTTCGACCAACTCATGTTCAGGGACCTGTGTGAAGCATCTGGCTTTAAGCAACCAGAACCTATTAAGGTATTGCTCTATTGGCTCAGAAAACTTACGCTTCACACTAGCGAGTTCCTTTAATCTAATTTTAGTCTGGCCCATATAGAACTGTTCATGGAACAAACGCTCTAAGTGGATCCAATTACACACCGTGTTAGGGGGAATCGTTGTGAACCAGGTGAAGGCATTCTTAGTAAGAGAACTTGGGAAGTATTTTATTCTGAGGCTTTCATCGTTCGCTATCTCTCCAGCCTCGATTAGGTAACGAGCCACATGTTCGACGATAGATTCCGTTGTATCTCCTGAAAACTTAGTGAACTTGGGTACTTTCGTCCTAGGGGGTAACTCCGCTTGAAGGATATAGTCTACTATAGGTGAAGTGTAATTTGGCCTGGTGAACCTAGTGTTTAACCCATTTCTGGCCATAATTATCTCGACCATGGCCGCTAGATTATTGTCGACGGCCACGTTGTTTCGTCGAACCTGCTGGACTACATTGTCTGCGTCTTGGTTCCGATTCACAACCACTACTCCTGGGTTTCTTTCTCCCAAGACACGGGGCTGATTTTGCAAAGGCTCTTCCCTAAGCTCTTCGACTACCAGAGGGGCCATCCTTCCTTGGTTTCCTACGTCGATTTCTGCCATATTCGCCAAGTTTTCTCGCGAGATATTCGCTACCGCGGCTTGGTTTCTGGCTAAGGGGGTTACCCCCATGAACTTAACCAATCTTGTTAGTTGTACTGCCAATTATTGATTGGTCTGAGTTGTATTTTGGATTAATGGTTGAAAGATTTCACCCATGGTTTGTGACAAAGTCTGAACCATTTGTAGGTTACTTTCGTCCATTTGCTGTCTCAAACAAGCAATTGAGGTGTTGGTCAAATTGGGGCCTTGCGTCGAATACCCTAAGCTCTGGCTTTGGGGGTTTCGACCCATGTTCACGCCTGACCCTGACCCTTATAATGGCGAAGCCATCGCCTGATCTGAGAATATGAGGGGTGCACTTTGGAGCCCCTGCATCATAGCGGTGGGCATCCCATATGGGGGATTTCTTGGTGACTGTGAAAAACCAGGGGGACCAAACTGCCTGGAAGTCGAACTTCCCCCTAACAAAATCTGAGGATTTGACGTTTGATGACCAATATATTCCAACACTGGTTGAGTATAAGGTCTTATCACTGTCGATCCAGCCCCAAGTACGGAAGGTGTCGGTACTGGCCTTACAGGAAGCACCGTTTGTTCTCCAATCGACGGTGTCGGAGGGGGAACTCCCTCGTCTCTTACTCCCTCATTGGAACCGTCTCCTTGATGGTTGGGGTTATCTGGTTGGTTCGTATCCGTAGTCATGTTCCTAATGTTTCGTCTTGGTCGTATTTCTTCATTTACAGCGGTAATTTTACCACTTCTTAGTAACATAAAATGTACTTCTCATACAAAGGACCAATACGACTGCAAAATTTTTGTAAGTTTTAGTTTTATAAAAAGAAATCTTCAGCACTAGCCCACTGGGCGTGCCAGTTTGTTTCCCTTGAAAATCGGAAAACAACTGTTGATCTTCCAAATCTAACTTTGGTGACTCACAGGATCAATCAGATTGATCCTAGGACATGTGCTAAAAGGCTTTTTCGTTTTAAAAGTCTATTCAAGTTCCACACTCGAACAGTATTGGGGTGAAAGAATCTTAAAGAAACATCTATTCGACTACGGGATAACTTAAAGGTAAAATAAAGCTTTCAATAAAAGAGAGAAGAAAGTTTGTTTGGAGAGGTGAAGTTAGATTGAGGACGAAGAGAAAAGAATTACATAGGAAGAAGAAGAAAAAGAAATAAAGTAAGGAAGAAAGGACAATAAAAGACTTTGTAAATTTTTAAAGCAAAATAAAGTAAATTGCATTAAGTTAAAAGATGGTGTGTTTATATCACGTATATTCTCTATAATACTCGCTTTCTCTACACTCGGATACTTGGAGTAATTCTAAGAGTAATTTGTACAATAGTAAATTACAACACACTTTGGCTATGTCTAAGACATCCTATTTTATAGTAGTAAAAAATAATTTCTAATAACCTCCATCATCACCTCCTTTCGCCACTTGTCATAAATGCATGGATCTACTGCTCATAAGGTGCCACGTGTCTTTCTTAAACAAAATCGTTCCCTCCAATTTTTGAATTTCAAATCCTTCGACGAACCATCCATAACAGCAAGCGGTAGAATTCCTAGCTTCTAGGTGAATTCTTCGACTTCTTCTTTTGGTTGCTTTACCTCTTTCGACCAATCCCTCGTTCTCAACCTGCCTTTGGCCCTTCTATCTTGAATTCCTTCCTTCTACATGAGGCGTCGAATTTAGGAGCTAACAGTAACAATGTATTCATGAAGTATAGTGTCATGCCAGGAAAGGTTAGAGTGATCTAAAGGTGTATTTCTACAGCGTCAAAACATGTGTTATTAAAGCCAAATGAACAAATCTCTAAGTCACACTTATAACCTTAAAATACATTTATTATATTCTGAAATCTATTATAGTTGTAGTTTCTTATCTCTAAGTGTACTAGTCAAATGAATATCTTTATCCTACTATTTCAACTACTTTTATTATGAAATTCACTTGTTGTTGGATCTATTACGACAACAAGATGTTATCCTTTTCTAAGCTAATCACTCAAAGAGTCGGATTTGTAAGCAAGTTAACACATGATAAAATAAGACATTAAAGACACTTCATTTAACATAAAAACATCATAACATTAACTTTCGGATTCTCAACATACAAAGGGTTTAGCTCATGACGAGCTGAGAACAAACTACAAACATGATTCTCAAAAGATACATTCTTAAACAAATAATGAAAAAGAAATGTAAACCTAAGAGTAACTTGAGGACTTCGTGAGAGAGATAATCAACAAAGGATGACTCCAGGAAATGCTGAGAAGAAAACTGTCTTTTCTCTCCATTAACCTCACACGGTTCTGTTCTGTCTTGTATTTTGGGAATTCTGAACTCTTTCTAATCTTTAGTAGGGTCTATTTATAATCTTTCACTAGGGTTTCTTGAGATATCTTAGATCATGAGCCAAAATTAATAAAATCACATCAATCCCAATAACAAACTCAAAACTTTTCTCAATATTATTTCTACTTAGCCTCAAAGGAATTAGGTACAAGGGAACATTTGTGGGAGACAAAGTGTCTTGTGACAGACTGCCATAGTAGGGTGCAGGCGGCATTGTCCTTTCTTGCAGAGCGTGCATAGTTGTGGTTGTATTGTTGTACTATCTTTGTCTTCTAGCGCCTCTTTAGTCTTACTCATTCAATTCAAATGAATTTGCTTCAGTCTAATGCAATGTTTCCCTACAATATGTCATTCCTTCCAAGATTTCCCTATAACTCAGTTGTTTTCTCCATTTAATATCTTTGGTGAAGTCCACCTTCATGTTTCAGCTAGCACTCCCATGCACTATCAACTTTAGTCTTGCCTTAGCTTGCCAGAGCTAACCTTAAATCACACAACAAAAACATTAAAATCACAAAAGGGATCACATATTGTGCTCCAAGCTAATTTCCATGAAACAGTAAAATGAATTAAAAGTAACTACTAAAAAGGTGATAAAACTAACAATGTGAAATAACTAAGGTAAATAATAACTCACTAAAGGTGGGTTATCACACCCCTAAACTTAAGAGTTTAAATAAAAACTCAACCCTCATTTTAAAGGTCAACATTATTTCGAAATGTTCAAAAAACATCCTAATCAATGACTTGTTGTTACCCATTGAATCTTGAGGTTAATGTTCTATTAATGTAAGATTGGATTGCCGCCGTTGTCAGAACTCTTACTCAAGGTGTTTCAACCTCATGCCTCTCGAGGTTGTTGTTACTAAGTTTCTGGCCAGTGGCTTAATAAATGGATCAAGAAAATTATAGCTCGATCGTATGTATATAAATGATTACATCCTTAATCAATTTTCTCACGAAAGAATGTCTAAGTTCTACATGCCTAGACTTTCTGTTATACACTTTTTGTATGCTTTAATTAAAGTGGTTTGACTATCGCAATGTATCAACACCTTTGAAACATTGTCTTTAGCCAATGGAACTTCCAACAGAGGGTCCCTCAACCATTCAACTTCTTCACAAGTGAAAGCAAGAGCCTCGAACTCCGATTATATGGTTAAGAGAGTGATCCACATTTGTTTCTTGCTCTTCTAAGAAATTTCACCCTTTGCTAGTGTAAATATCCACCAAAATGCATATTTTTGATATTCAACACTCGATATCCAACTTGCATCGGTATATCCTTCTAACATGTCAAGAAATCTACCAAAATGGAGGCCATGATTTTTGGTTTTCATAAGATATCTTAACTTTTTTAATGATGATCTTCTAGTGCTCACCATTTGGATTACTAGTAAAATCTACTCATTTTACTAATTACAAATGCTATGTCAGGTCTAGTACATTGCATGCACTTGCATATTCCAATTGAGCCACATCTCATCCACCATCCTTTTGAAGTTTGACATTAGAAGTTGTCACTTCCTTAAAGCGTAAGTGTTTGAACTTATTAAGCATTTTCTCAACATAGTGTGTTTGACTAAGTTCATAACTCCCACTATTTTGCTTTATTTTGATCCCCAAAAGCGTGTCAACTAGTCCAAGATCATTTATCTTGAATGTGGAAGTTAGAAACCTTTTTGTTTCTAAAATTCCATTCATCTTGTTGCTAATGATCAATCATATAATCAACATGGAGATAAATGAATATCACAATATTCTAACATAACTTTGTCTACAGACACTTGTAACAAGAATCAGATGAAGAATGTTTTTAGATAATCATGCATGATGATGCAAGAAGGTTTTAGATGAAGTGAGATATGAAATTATGAGCAATTTAAAATAGTTTCATATAAATTGCAATGAGCACCTTAATTATGTTGACTTATCTAAAATTTTCTCTTGAATTTATATGCTAAACCTTCTTGATCAACTTCATCATTGATGTGTATGCCCTTTTGTACCTTTTCTTCTTTGATAACCTTTGTCTTCATCAAAATAGAACTAGATATAATATGTATTCATCACATGTAGTACATTATGTGTTGATGAAATTGGTGATATCATTGTGATATTCATGCTCTTCAAGTTTGTCAAGGATTTAATCTAATTTTTCACTCAATCGTTGTTTTATATCTAGTAGCTGATGTGAAATGTTCTTGGGACAAGATGATTTTCAAAAGTAAAAAAACTACTCAGTACAAGAAAATTACCAAGCATATATTTAAATTTTGTAATATTGAAATAACAAATGTGATCTAGCTTAGTGGTATGTAATTTCATTAACCAGTTAAGATGGTTTGGGTTTGAATCTAGGCTAAAGGAAAAATTTTAGATTTTTTTTTTATAGTTTTTGATGACTTTGGTGATACACATGTAACACTTCATATGCCACGCGTAAAAACATAAGTCACGTCAGATGCCACGCATGCTAACACTTACGCCATTTGTGAAAATTAGATGGAAAGGACTTAAATTATTATTTTTGAAGACATTAGAGACCATTTTGGAACTTTTAAAATTTAAGGGACTAAAATGGACCTCGAGGTAAAGTTAAGGGACTAAAAAGGGAATTTTGCCTAAAAATAATTTTAAAAATAACATTTTAACACCAAGGATTAAGACAAAGCAAAATTATTAAAAATAAATTTATGGCCGAAAAAAATAATCTTATAGACTTTTTTTCATTTTTCACAAGTGTTAAACAGGTAGAAATTAGTCTTGACAATAGTTTTTAATCAAGTTATAGTGAATGTATTAAAATTGGAGTATACATATTACTTATATATATGGTTACCAAATAAGCATGTCCCGTCCCGTTTAGGCTCACACTATAAAAAGCCTGCAAAAAATAGAACATGACGAGGCAAGCATAATAGAGGAGGCATACTAAAACCTTGGCTCACTCCGCCAAAGAATGGAACGGGACCACACAGACCCTATTAGAACAAGATTTGTTCATGACATATATTCCTTAAGGTTTTGATGATAACAAAGTATTGAAAGAACAATGGTGTTATCTAATGCGTGTTCTAAGTATGCAGGTTCCAAAGTTTAAGGAGAATCTGATAAGAGAAAGTATTTGAGAGAAGCTGAGTTCTTGGCTTCTGATGGTTTAAAACTGAAGAACGTTATTAAGTGAAGTATGATTATATAGGTTTGCGTAGACTCTGAAGCTGAATGTATCAGCATTAGAAGAGAAATGTGTTATCTTTACACTTATTGAATGTATCAGCTTCTGGTGATCATTCAGAACCATAGACAAAGCTAAGTGATTCGTACTGCATAAAGTAAGTTACAATGTCAAATCAGTTTGTTAGCTAGAGTTTGTGTTCACATGAATCAAGAAGAGTTGACATACTTTACGGATATCCACTCTCAATGGATCTATAGTACAATCTTACAAGGAGGGCGTTATGGTTTAACGAGTTACACAATGGATAAAGATCTTTTTGTGTATCTATCTTCAACGTCTCTTAGTACTATAGAGCAACAAAGACACTTTTACAAGTTATGTCTTCTAACGCCTATTCTTTTATAATTTCTATATAAGCTAAAAATTCAATTTGGATTAACAACGAGGAAAAAAGAAATAGGGCCAAGAAGAAAGGAACTTCTCACACTTATATTAACATGGAAGAATAACAAGATCAACAACAACATTAAATACGGAGTTTCTGTTATCTTTTGTAATTTGTACAAAGCCTTAAGATTTCTTAAACATTGAATATCTTAGAAATATTAAGAGCTATGATATTTGTTATGGTTACTACCATGTACCTCTAATTGTATATCAAGTACACCTTGTTGTCTATTCTACTAAACAGGTTGTTTAGTAGTTTAGAAAAAAAAAGTCTTGCTATGTGCTTGAGCATCAAAGTCTTTTGCTGTGATCTTGAGCCAAGTAATTCTCCTACTATCTGCTTGAGCATTAAAGTCTTGATCAAATTGTTGATTAAGCAACAAAGTCTTGGACTGAAGGTCTAAGTAGGAAAGTCTTAGATTCGTGGAATCTGAGCAGGAAGATCTTATACTCGATGGTATGAGCAAAAGTCTTGAGTCCATGAGATTTAAGCAGGAAGTCTTGGACTGGAAGTTTGATCAGGAAGTCTGGGCATGAGCAGAAAGTCTTGAATTCATGGGATTTAAGTAGGAAAGTCTTAGGTTATGAGTCCGAGCAGGAAAGTCTTGTACTTGCATATATAAGCATGAAAGTCTTAGGGTTTGAGGATCTACGAAAGAAGTCTTGATCAGGTTCTAATTTAGCATGCAAGTCTTAGGTCATAGGTCTAATAAAGGAAATTCTTATGCTAAAGGATATAAGCAATTGGAATCGTGATTTTATTATAGTGAAAAATCTATTGTGCTACAAGGGGATTAAACTACTCTCAGTTTGGGAGGAACCATGATAAATTTTGTGTATTCATTTATCATTTACTTGCTTCTGTTATTATTCTGCTGCAACTTGTTAATCAGGTTCTAAACTATTGTTTAGAATCTGAGCTCTGTTCAAAAGCAACACAAATTGAAGAACACAATTCAACTCCCCTTTCTTGTGTTTTTGTCTCACCTTCAACTTGTATCAGAGCGTGGTTTGTGCATCACACTTAGCAATCGTTCAAATAATGATCCAATGAGAAAAAATATGTCTGTTAAAAATATTTGTTCAAGAAGGAATCAAGTATCATATGAAAAAGATTTTGCTATGTAAATCCTCCCACATTCAGTAGGTGACTCTGCTGAATTTAAATGATGGAAAAGCAAAGCTTACTCATATATCACTGGTCTTGATAAAGGGTTTTGATGAAAAACTATAGGACATCATTGAAGAAGGCATCTCTATATAAGTTGGTGGTCTTGGGATGATCAAAGATAGAAAATCTCTCACACTATCTCAGAAGAAGCTTCACAGATATCATCTTGGAGTTAGAAGCATTCTAGTAGATGCTCTATCTCATTCTAAGTATATCAACATCATTGATATGTCCATTTCTAAGACTATCTTTGAATCCTTGTGTTCTAAATATGAAGGGAATCAACAAGCTTAACAAGTTATACTTCATCTAATCTTTCCAAGAAAATTCTGAGAAGTCTGCCTGCTAGATTCAGACCAAAAAGTCACAGCTATTCAAGAAGTCAAAAAAACTTGAATATGCTTAGTCTTGAAAGTTTGATTAGTAATCTTCAAAGAAATTAAATGGAATTAGATGAAGATAAGTTGTCAAAGAAATCAACTTTCTCAATCCTATTAAAAGAAAATTCCTATGGAATGTCTAATGATGAGGAAACGACTTTCCTTATCAAAAGATTATTTCAGCTGGCTAAAAGGAATGTGAAATATGTTTATGGAAAGATTAACTTCACAAGCTTCTTAAATAATCATATTTCAGCTGATTATCACAATCTTTAAAACAAGGAATAAAGCTACCAGACAGGAAAAAAAGAAGTCAGAGAGCTTCTAATTATACCTTGATGAAGCTAACAAAGTTGAGGATTCAAAAAGAGATGAAAAGTGTAATCTGGCACTCCTGGCCATTACATCTTCTGAAGAGGCATATGAATCTAAGAATAAATCAAATGTTGAAGAGAAAGAGGTAACTTATAAATCTATCTTACTTCAATATTTTTTTAATGAGCTCATGATCTCTCAAGCTGTTTTAATAAACAAGTTGGAATCATGAAGCTAGAGATTGATCATCTAAAAGAAGATCTAAATATCTATGAAGAGAAAATCAAGTCTCTTGAAAATTTTTGTTTTGATAATAACGAGTCTGATTCTCAAGACGAAATCTTAAGTGACTCCATTGCTCCTAAGGAAGTTGAAGGCTATCATATAATTTGTGTTAAAGAACAATTCCTTGAGAAACTTTTCAATTCTTGTTTATTTTGGCAATACTCAGACAGTGTTGAAAACTTATTTTACGCTAACCTCTGATAGCAAACACTATCTGAATCTATGCTTGTCATAGATTTTAAAGTCAAGGATTATAAATTCAAAATATTTGACAATAGATGAATCCAAGCTAATGAAATCAAAGACACTGGTAAGAACAGGTTTTGTTAGTGCCAAAACTCATCCTAGACTTAAATTCTTGAATGAATCAAGGTACTACTATCAGACTAAGGCATAAAGTAAAAGAAATCCTATCAGGACTAACATTGCAGGACACACAAAGATATGGGTACCAAAATCCATAATTGTATTTGCTGCAGATATCACAAAAGAAAGGAGCAAGGCATCTTCCATGATACTTAATCAATGGTTGCTTACAACATATGATGGAAGAAAAGCCTATATACCAAACTCAGAAGCTAGATAAGGAAAAAAGTGTGGAGTTTGGAGAAGAAAGTGGAATTCACCCATATTCTCTTCAAACTTCCTTCAATATTCATTTCCAAAACCTTCAATCTTTAATTTCTCCATTCAATCTAAATGCATCTACCAAACCTTCTTCAATTCGATTCAACTACAACAAAGCACAACCTCCAACAATTTTATAAAATAATTCGGAGTAACAATACACTCACACGAGCTCAACATCCACAACTTCTCGCAACATATCTTATAATTGCACACCACAAATTCAACCACGTGCAACCGTAACATCAACAGTTTGCAACACAAGCATATTGAGAATAGAGCGGAAGAATTGTGTACCTGAGCAGTTTCTTCAATCACTTTACTTCACTGTTGCTAAGACGTAGTTGCTCCTACTTCGTTTGTTTTGATTTTGTTGTTGTGTCCCATTTGTGTTAAATTGGATTTTGATTTGAGTACAAGTGAACGGAACGCTCGAGGCTATGTAAGATTTGTCCAAGTTTAGCCACTACAGCCGCCACCGTGAGGCGTGTCGGCGCAGTGGGATGCCTTATGACCGACGACGTGAGAAGGAGGTGAAGAGGAAGGTGTAAAACATTTTGTTGCTGAGCATGGTTCTCTTTTCGTTTTGAGTTTGTTTAGTGAATTGGATTGGGCTCTCAAGCCCAATGTAGTTTCTTATCTATACCTTCATCAGCCACGCGCACACTTCTCTCTTATTTTATGTTTTTGTTTTTTTTTTCTTTTCTATTTCATTTCTTTTTTAATTTCTTTTTACAATTTCTTTTTAATATATTCCTTACACATTTCTTGATCTATTATTTTTTTCATCTTACTATTTTGTTTCATCTCTTTTTTATTTTGATTTTGGTTGATGAAGGTCTTAATATCACGGAATGTTAATTTTCAAAGATGTTGAATCTTCATTATTTCAAACATGTTGATGAATGATCATTTGGATCATTCTATACACTTTGAGATAGTGATAGGTTTCCTTTGATTAGTCATGGAAATACTTGATTAAAGATGATACCTGTCACACCCTCTTTTTCACCCTAACCTTTAACCTCCATATCATTATCATTTGCATTAGTATTTGCACCTAGCATGAATCTTAGACAGGGAATCAAGAAATCTCATCCAACAATCAAGAGAAGAGCTTCATTGTAACGCCCCAAATTTATTGGAATATTTATTTAATTTATTTAAATATGAGTATTCGTATTTTTGGTGATTTTTGGTGGTTGATGTGAATATTGAGAATTATGGAGTTTTGAGTTATTTATTTAAATAATAGTATATAATATGAATATTTAGTATTATTATTAATTTAAATAAATATAAGTTAACTTAAGGGCAAAGTGGACATTTGAGGAGGAGTTAGTGAGAGTGAAATTGGAAAGCTCATTTTAAAGGCGCAAAGTTAGGTTTGACAAAAAGGAATTTTGAGGGAATTAGGATTCATTATTGTTAGATCGTGAAAAGAGAAAAAATAGAGGCCAGAGCTCTGGGGGAAGAGGATAGAGGCAAGGTTTCGTGAGGTTTCCAAGAACTCAAAGGAGAAAGGTTTGGAATCGGCAAATTAAGGTATGAGGAGTATTACCTTCATTGTTTTCAATATATGATTCAATGTATTTAAAGCCGATTTAAGGATTTATGAGGTTTTTGAGTTTGAGAAAATTAGGCCTTCGTGGCCAAATATGTTGTTGAGGTTGTTTAAGTATGGGGAGTATTGCCTTCATTGTTTTCAATATGTGATTCAATGTAATTAAAGCCGATTTAAGAATTTAGGAGGTTTTTAAGGGAAATTACGACTTCGTGGCCAAATCTGTTTTTGAGGTTGTTTAAGTATGGGGAGTATTACCTTCATTATTTTCAATATATAATTCAATGTATTTAAAGCCGATTTAAGAATTTATGAGGTTTTTAAGTTTGAGAAAATTAGGCCTTCGTGGCCAAATCTGTTTTTGAAGTTGTTTAAGTATGGGGATATTACCTTCATTGTTTCCAATATATGATTCAATGTATTTAAAGCTGATTTAAGGATTTAGGGATTTTGAGTATTGAATTGTTGTTGCCTTTCTGATGAGTTTATGAGTTTGAGGGATTTGAACTGATGGTTTGATAGGTTTGAGGCTGATTTGGGAGTAAGGGAAATTAGGCCTTCATGGCCAAAATTTGTTGTTGAGGTTTTTACCGTATAGGGTAATTGATTATGAGAACTCTAATGAATATGGGAAAATTGTAAGGATTTTATGGGAATTGGAGGCGTAAATATGATACGGGATTGGTCTAATAAGTCGTAGATTTTTTGCCTTTATTGTCGTAATACCTTAGGAATGATTTAAGGATGTTTTTGGGGCATTGGAGAAGGAAATCGTATGGACTTTTGGGCTGGTTTTGCTACTGGTACGTAACAGTGTTTTGTTGTAATCGTGAGTTCACACAGCGAATAAACCTTTGCACGGTGAACTTTCCAGCGAACATAGCAGAGTTTCGCGAATTGTGTTCTTGTGCAGTGTTGTCTTGATGCTTTGATGCTGTAATTTTCTGGATGAATTATCTTGAGTATGACTGTGATTCATATGTGATTAATACATGATTGTATGATGATTCCTATGAGTAATGATGATGAGTTATGATGTTGATTCCATGAGTTTTTGATGATTATATGATGACAAGATTATTATGATGATTTTTATGAATGATGATGCACCTAATGAGTTTATTATGAGGATGATATTGACGTGTGCATCATGTACTCATATGCATTCCGAACTTTGGTCTAGTGTTCGATTCTTGTGGCTTCAGTCCCATTGTGCGAATGCGAAGTATTTTGTTGTGCTCTGGTTCTTGTGTAGAATCGATCCTATTGATGAGGATCTATGGAGGGTTGATAGCCCAGTGTCCATCGAACTTTGATGAATTGGTACCACATGCACGAGTCTTGTTGCATTTGCATTTATGTGACAATTTGGTGTAATTTATGATATTATGGATTTTTGATGTTTCCTTGATGATTATGATGATGTTAAGTATGAAAATGATGCTATTTTATATATTAATTCCTATATTGATTATTATGAATGGTTTTACTTACCCTGCCTGTTTGAATGTTGCCTCCACGTGGGTAACATGCAGATGACCAGGTTTTGTCGTGGATGCTGTCGAGGACTTTTTGGAGTTTTTGACTTTTGGTTGACTTAGAGGGTCTTGCTCTAATAGCGTAACATCGGGTTGGAGTCTTTGAGTTAAACCATATTTTATTGATTATTGTTATTTTAATTACGTTGCTGCGCAAGGAATTGGATTTTTGCCTTTTTGAGTTCCGTTGCCTTTTGAGCAATTTTTGAGTAATTTTGGGAAAACCCGTTGTTTATGGAACATTGACTTTTATTTGAGTTATTGAGAAATGTACGCCCTTTGAGGTGATTTTTATTGTGTTTAATATTTTACTCTGATAAATGTGAATGATTTTCCATTATATTTTTAGGGTAGAAAAGGGTGTTACATTAGTCGTATCAGAGCAGGTCGGTCCGTCCGGCCAAGTTGTCTAATGTTATTTGTTCCCTAGTATGCAACATATGTGTGAAAACATTGTCGATACACGTTTGTTTTTTAACCTTTTTCTGCAGAAGTGGGATTGAATCAAGTGGAGGAGAGGCTTGTGCTTCTCCAAGATGCTTCAAGTATGGAGTGGTGGCTCAGTGTGTTGTTGAACGCTCTTATAGTTGGGTATAAGATGGTTTATACCCCATCATGATTTTTGGCTGTCTATTGAAAAATTGAGGAACTGATCACCCTTAATCTCTTGTTGATAGTAGACGGAGTCATGTTGGATAGGATAGACGTGTCTTGCAAGCTTAGATGGTATGCACAATGAATTGTTTTGAGTTAAGCTAAGTGCTTACAGATTGTTTTGGTGAGTCGGTGCAGGATGGTGCTGAGATGTTTATTTTGATGGAAACTTTGAGTGTTAATAAAGTGGGGAAGTTAGTGGTGTGCCAATTATTTGTGATTATCTAGAAGTTTTTCCTGATGAGATAAGTGATTTACCTCTGGAACGTGAAGTGGAGTTTACGATCGACCTAGTTCCTGGAACTAGTTTGGTAGCGATGGCTCCATATCGTATGTCCACACCAGAATCGAAGAAGTTGAAGAATCAAATTGATGATATACTTGAGAAGAGGTTCTTTTGTCCGAGTGTGTCACCGTGGGGTGCACCAATTTTGTTGGTTAAGAAGAAAGAAGGTTCTGTGAGGCTTTGTGTGGATTATAGACAATTGAACAAGTGACGATTAAGAATAAGTATCCACTTTCAAGGATTGATTATTTGGTTGTTGCAAGTGTGTTCATTAAGATAAATTTGAGATCTGGGTATCATCATATTCGTGTGAAGGCTGAAGATATTCAGAAGATTGCTTTTAAAAAAAGGTATAGACATTTTGAGTATTTCGTGATGCCATTTGGTATGACTAATGCACCATGTGTATTTATGGAGTATATGAACATGATTTTCCATCCTTATTTGGACAAGTTTGTGGTTACATTGATGATATTTTAATATATTCGAAGAGTAAAGAGGATCATGTTGAGCATCTAAAAATTGTGTTATCAGCGTTGAAAGAGAAGCAGTTGTATGCAAAACTGTTAAACTGTTAATTGTGTTATCTCTTCCATAAAACCCCACACTAACTTTGTATGTATTCCACCTTTGTAAGTCGATTGCTTCGCGCATCGCCATCAACCTACCTTGATCTATGCACCACTCATTCTTTTAAAAAAAATTTCTCTATTTATTTTGTCTCCTTGAGTCTAAAACCTTGGTCTTGTACCAAGTGCATTTTCAAACTTCTTTTTCTTAATAAACTTGGATGGTTGTGGAGTGGTTAGGCGAAGGCCTTGTCCTATCCCGAGTGTTTGACATTAAGTTCACTGTCACCAAGCACTTACCATTCAAAACCAAAACATCTTTAATAAGATAATAAGGTTCTCTTTGTATTGAACTAAAGAGAGAGGATTGACAGAAGACTTCTTCCTCCCTGAGTATTAGGATACTCACTTTAGAGTGTGTGGTCTCAATACTCGTCTTTCAATACGAAGACGTGACTATATTCGCCACACCATTTTCACAATAAATCTTTTGAGATAAAGAATTGGGTACTACCCACAAAGGGTTACTATCCGAGGACTTATTTCACCATTAAAACCAATTGCCAACAAATCAAATGTGACATCTTGCCTTGACGGCGAAAACTACTTCTTTTAAAAAAGGACATGTTACGTCCGTTCTATCACAAACAGGTAACTCCTAAGACTCCACAAGCGAGCTACATTACACTTAACTGCTAGAATGTGTATGTTAGCATCACCCATAAAAACACCACCAAACCGTAGTCCGAACTACAGACACTCTGATTCTTCACTTCCTTTTGTAACACCCCACTTCCCAAATTAAAATAAAATACGAATAAATCAGATAAATATCAGAGTTTCCCCAAAGTGGGATGTCACCTTTCACAAAAATCTCAACAAAACATTTCTTTAAATGATTTTCAACATAAGCAGCGGAAAAATTTTCATTAAAATATACACCATTCAAGGCTAACCGCCAAAATACACAAAATGTTGTTCATTAAGTAAATTCATCCAAAATATGATATGACACAGGAAAACAACACATGCAATACATGAAAATAAACGCCCATTCCCGTGTTGCGTATCAGAGCTCCTAAGACTCGATCGGTACACCACTATCCAGCTAGCTAAACACCTGGATTACCTGTACTTCCGAAGAAGCACAGACCACAACAACAACACAGGGGTGAGAAAACATGATCGAAATATAACGGTAAATATTTACATGAAATAAAGGCAGTAAATAAATACATCATCACCCCACAAATCATCATACACGGCCTACTGTCAAATCATCAATCACAACACATATAACAATGCAACATATGCAACTCGACACAATGATATGTGGTACCGACTCAACTCAGGATAGCTCGTATACACTCCATCCGAGCAACAATCTAACCCTACCATGCTCCTCCTGAGCCCATATAATCAAATCTCAGGATAGATCGCATACACTCCATCCGAGCAACGATCTATCCCTACCAACGTTCCCCACTTGGAACACGGGTGGTCGCATACACTCCATCCGAGCAACGATCCAAATCCCGTCCACGCTCCCCACTTGGAGCACGTGAGTGTATCACACACCACGTCCACGCTCCCCACTTGGAGCACGTGAGTAAATCATACCTCACGTCCACATGCTATGCAAGACACTATGCATAACCATACAACACACACAATGCACACGATCCTACTGATCTATCGCATCTCATAATGCATACATACACAAGCACCCAAAGTGCATCGATCCTACTGATCAAATTTATCACAACAACACATCAATACAACGCACCCAAAGTGCATCGATACTACTGATCCAATTTATCACAACAACACATCAATACAACGCACACAAGGCGTATCGATCCTACTGATCCAATTTATCACAACAACACATCAATACAACACACACAAGGCGTATCGATCCTACTGATCCAATTTATCAAAACAACACATCAATACAACGCACACAAGGCGTATCGATCCTACTGATCCAATCATCACACATCATAGCATACCCCAATTCAATTGTCAAAAACATACGGGTATCACGGAGTCACGTCCCGACACCCTACATATACTCACCACAGCTCACCCAACAAGCTCATCATCAACACACACAAACAACATAAAGCATACAAGGTGCGCACGATCCATCCGATCACATCACCCAACATCATATACATTACACAACAAATAAACACAAGCACACTAAGTGCACAACAACAATCCAAGCACACAAGGTGCACAACAATTAACTTAAGTAAATAATCAATAAATCGTTTTAATTAAAGTCACATGATCCCCCTGATCTTATCACCATACATCATACATATATTACACGCCAATCAATTATGTTAATCAAACTAAATAATAGGGAAATCTACGTTTGAACACCGAGTACGCACGATCCTCCCGATCATCTCACTATGCACCATATATATACATATATATGTCTTACCCACCAATCAATTAAATTCCATATTCCATAATTTCACCTTTTTAATATCAAGTATACACTCTTCACCAATAATCACCATATCTATGCTGGTCACAACTCAAAGAATACTACAAGACAGCAGAACTACCCTCAATTGATCCATGGTTTAGTTACTATTTAATTAAACAATGACTCCCCAACCATATCAGATATAAAAATATTTGGCAACTAATTATATTTTCTATACTATGTTATAGATCTGTTCATTAGCTTTCCAACACTTCGAACAGGGACTAAAACCGACTTACGGATTAAAAGTTATGGCCAAAATCGTCGGAACAAAAATTTCCAATTTTCAGCTGTCAAACAGCATGCAATCGATTGCCGTACTAGTGCAATCGATTGCTTGACCCAATTTTTCACATTTTAGCCACTGTTTTGATGTGCAATTGATTGCTCACTTGGTGCAATCGATTGCTTACTGTTTGTCTTTGAAAAATTATGCAGAAAATGGTATTTTTCACCAACCCTTCCCTCTTTGCTACCAAAATCAATCCCCACATGTTAGGGTATTTACCAAACTCGAAAATCCACTAAATCATGAGTATTCTATGGGTTTCCTCCCTACATAAACTTCTACTGATTAACTCAATTTTGGCTTAAAACCCTAACTTACTCCGAAACACTCAATTCACCCCACCCAACTTTCAAATAATCACATGCAATGGTTCTCCATGACAGAATTCAAACAGAAAGCAACAATCGTACTGATCATCAACATGCAAATCATCATCATCAATCCTATGGGGTTAAAGACTCCCCAACTATCCTTATTCATGCATTTTACCAATTTTCCATCTATTTTCTCCCCCTTACCTCAATAAGCAGCTTTGATTAGAGCAAAACTCCCAAAATTATGATGGCTTTGATCTTCTTCTTTCTCTCAAGCTTGCTCTCGCTCTTGCTCCTCTTGTTCGTGCTCTACCGTGTTCTTCTCTTCTTTGATTGTGTTTCCTTCTTTCTCTTCTCTTCCAAATGCCACTTATGCCCCTAATACCCCAAATCCTCCTTTAAATCCAAATAATTCCAATAATAAACAATTCTCATATATTAATATTAATAATAATAATAATAATAATAATAATAATAATAATAATAACATTACTATTAATTATTAAATTATCATTATCGATTATAATATATTAATATTAATGTCCACAGTTTCCCAATTAATTTCCACACCAAGCACGCCAAAATAAAATAACACCAGAAAATTAAATAATTAAAATGGGCGTTACAACTCTCCCCCACTTTAATTATTTTCGTCCTCGAAAATTATCTGATGGAAACAATTCTAGATACGCTTCCCGCATCCTGCTCTCCAATTCCCAGGTCACACTGCCTCCTGCAGCACCTCCCCAAGCTACTCTCACCAAAGGTATCTCCTTCCCTCGGAGTTGTTTCTCGTTCACCAATTCGCACTAGATGTACCTCAACAATTAAATTATCTCTCACTGCACCCTACCCAATTTATTCAGGGCACCTCCTTGGCTTAGACACATGAACACACACTGCAGTTTTCACAAATGATAGCGGTAAAATAGTCTAACATGCTATTTTCTCTATGCTTCCGCTGTGCCACTTAGATACAGGTAAACAAAACATAATGTGTGCTGACTTCAGAGCTCAACCAACCCTAGTTACCATCATAACTCTCGACACACGTCTTTTCTTGGATCCTTTTGATCTTTTCAGTCGCCTCTTGCACAATTTCCGATCCGAGTATGACACTCTCGCTGGACACACATCAGCACAAAGAAGTCCTACACTTCCTACCACACAAAACCTTATACGATGTCATGCCGATACTAGAATGATAGCGGTAGTTGTAGGTAAACTCAATCAACAATAATTAACTGTCCCCGATCCATCTTAATCCAACACACAAGCTCTCACCAAAATCCTCCACACACGAGATAGTTCTCTCTGTCTGTCCATTCCGTCCACGGATGCTAAACAGGGTTCGACTTCAACATGGCACCCAAAGCGTCTGCAACTCTCCTAAAACCTCAATGAAAACTCAGATTCCAATCTGACACAATACTCGACGGCATCTCATACTACTTCGCAACTTCCTCATTATACATCTCATATATCCTCAACATAGAATAATTGATCCATCCATAATAACCCAAATTAAAATCATATCCCTCAAATTCTTCGGGAAAACTCTATGCTAAATTCATGAAAAATACTACCCGATTCCCACTCTGGAATATTCAACGGCTGCATCAGACTCAACGGTCTCTGATGTTCAATCTTCGACTTTGATTCATCAAATTCAACTATTCCACCAACTCAGCCCCAGATTTTTGACCTTCTCGAATCTCTTCAAGAATACTACTAGTAAGGTCTAATATACCAAGCTTAACTCCATAAGAAGTCTCTTCACTGACCAACCTCATATCACAAAATTGCTAAATCAGTCCTAACTCTTTTCACCATCATCATCGATATAGGCAAAGATTTCCAAATCAATGCATCAGCTACCACGTCCATTTTACCCGAATGGTAATTCAACCCAAAGCCGTAATCCTCCAGAAATCCCAATTATTTCCTCTGTGTCATTTCAACCCTCTCAAATCAAACAAACACCTTTAGCTCCTAAGATCACCAAACACCTCAAATCCCAGACCAAACGATTGCATCCTCCACACTCCGGCACAACCACAACAACAAGAAACTCTAAATCACTTGTCAGATGATTCCTCTTATGTACTTCAAGTTGCCTTAAAGCATGACTAAAATTTGTTGAAGTTTCACTTAACATATCTCCTATCATATCAACAAAGCATTACAAACACAACAAATAGTCCTGTCGGGTTCGGCAAAAATCAACACACGAGCTGTTGACAACCCTCCAAAAACTCTTTGAAACCCTCTTCATAGTGGCATATAACTGCTTTTTCTCCAACACTGATAACTCAAGTTCCTGATGCTCAACATGATCCTCTATACTCTTCGAATATATCAAAATGTCATCGGTTAACACAACCATTACTTCGCTTAAATAAGTATGGAAAAGTCTCACGCCAAATGGACAAACAAGTTGTGAGTTATGGCGGAAACACGAACCGTACCTTCCGTCCTTACTACAACACCCATACACACTTCATCAATAAATAACTTAATTCCATGTCATTACTTCACCATCACATAGAACATTGTGATAGCTTCCCATTGCGATACAACTTCGACCTTCGACATAATCTACTCGAGATCACATGACCAAGGGAACCCACGCCCTTCATCCAAACCCACACTTTAACAGTCTTGCACCCAACTGCTTTTCTTTCTAACCAACAAAATGGGTGCACCCTATGGTACACACGCAACCAAACGAACCTCTCTTCAGGAAGGTCTTCAAGTTGACTCTTCAACTTCTCCAATCCCAATGCAAACATAAAATATGGAGCCACCAACATTGGACTAGTTCCAAGAACGAAATAGATGTGTAAGCTCCACTTCACATTCCGATAGTAAATCACTTACCTCCTCAGGAAAACTTCCGGACAATTACATTTAACTAGCAACCCATCACTTCCCTACTTCATTAACACTCGAAATTCCAATCAAAATACACACCTCAGCACCATCTCATACAGACCGACTTATTAAGACAATTCTTAAGCACTTAGCTTAATTCAAACAGTTCACTGCTTACGCGCCTAAGCTTGCACGACCCGTTTATCCCATCCCACACAATGCCAACTATCAACAAGATATTGAGGGTGATCAGTTCCTCAATTTGTCAATATACAGCCAAAAATCATGCGGGGGTATAAACCGTCTGTGCCAAACTATAAGAGCGTTCATAAACACACTGAGTCACCACCCCACACTTGGAGCATCTCGGAGAAGTACCACTTTCTCCCCCACTTATTTCAATCCCACTCTTGCAGTCTCCAATCTCTGGCGACTGTCGCTCCACCAAGCCTTCTTCTTCTAGTAGGTGAGTACCAAACCTCACCTTATGCTCATCGCTGCAACCCATTGTCCTGAAAATCTTCTCAATCGCCTTCAGCCACTTCTGTGCAGCTTCAGGATCCAAAATTCCTCCTTCAAACGTCGGTGGCCTATTACTCCAAAACTGTGCCAAATCTCTAAACTGCGCACCCGCGGCTTGGTTCTCATTAGCAACCACCTGCGCCATCGCTTGCATAACAACATCCAATATAACATCATTCCTTTCTGTCGTACCGCTCGACCAAAACAACACTGGGTCAAAAACACACAACCTTTATCCTAAGGACAAACTCAACTACACTGGCCGGACGGACCGACCTGCTCTGATACCAACTTGTAACACCCCACTTCCCAAATTAAAATAAAATACGAATAAATCAGATAAATATCAGAGTTTCCCCAAAGTGGGATGTCACTTTTCACAAAAATCTCAACAAAACATTTCTTTAAATGATTTTCAACATAAGCAGTGGAAATGTTTTCATTAATATATACACCATTCAAGGCCAACCGCCAAAATACACAAAATGTTGTTCATTAAGTAAATTCATCCAAAATATGATACGACACAGGAAAACAACACATGCAATACATGAAAATAAACGCCCATTCCCGTGTTGCCTATCAGAGCTCCTAAGACTCGATCGGTACACCACTATCCAGCTAGCTTAACACCTGGATTAGCTATACTTCCGAAGAAGCACAGACAACAACAACAACACAGGGGTGAGAAAACATGATCGAAATATAACGGTAAATATTTACATGAAATAAAGGCAGTAAATAAATACATCATCACCCCATAAATCATCATACACGACCTACTGTCAAATCATCAATCACAACACATATAACAATGCAACATATGCAACTCGACACAATGATATGTGGTACCGACTCAACTCAGGATAGATCGCATACACTCCATCCGAGCAACGATTTATCCCTACCACGCTCCTCCTGGGCCCATATAATCAAATCTCAGGATAGATCACATACACTCCATCCGAGCAACGATCTATCCCTACCAACGTTCCCCACTTGGAACACGGGTGGTCGCATACACTTCATCAGAGCAACGATCCAAATTTCGTCCACGCTCCCCACTTGGAGCACGTGAGTGTATCACACACCACGTCCACGCTCCCCACTTGGAGCACGTGAGTAAATCATACCTCACGTCCACATGCTATGTAAGACACTATGCATAACCACACAGCACACACAGTGCACACGATCCTACTGATCTATCGCATCTTATAATGCATACATACACAAGCACCCAAAGTGCATCGATCCTACTGATCCAATTTATCACAACAACACATCAATACAACGCACACAAGGCGTATCGATCCTACTGATCCAATTTATCACAACAACACATCAATACAACGCACACAAGGCGTATCGATCCTACTGATCCAATTTATCACAATAACACATCAATACAACGCACACAAGGCGTATCGATCCTACTGATCCAATCATCACGCATCATAGCATACCCCAATTCAATTGTCAAAAACATACGGGTATCACAGAGTCACGTCCCGACACCTTACATATACTCACCACAGCTCACCCAACAAGCTCATCATCAACATACACAAACAACATAAAGCACACAAGATGCACACGATCCATCCGATCACATCACCCAACATCATATACATTACACAACAAATAAACACAAGCACACTAAGTGCACAACAACAATCCAAGCACACAAGGTGCACAACAGTTAACTCAAGTAAATAATCAATAAATCGTTTTAATTAAAGTCACACGATCCCCCTGATCTTATCACCATACATCATACATATATTACACGCCAATCAATTATGTTAATCAAACTAAATAATAGGGAAATCTACGTTTGAACACCGAGTACGCACGATCCTCCCGATCATCTCACTATGCACCATATATATATATATATATATATATATATATATATATATATATATATATATATATATATATATATATATATATATATATATATATATATATATATATATATATATATATACATATATATGTCTTACCCACCAATCAATTAAATTCCATATTCCATAATTTCACCTTTTTAATGTCAAGTATACACTTTTCACCAATAATCACCATATCTATGCTGGTCACAACTCAAAGAATACTACAAGACAACAAAATCACCCTCAATTGATCCATGGTTTAGTTACTATTTAATTAAACAATGACTCCCCAACCATATCAGATATAAAAATTTTTGGCAACTAATTATATTTTCTATACTATGTTATAGATCTATTCATTAGCTTTCCAACACTTCAAACGGGGACTAAAACCGACTTACGGATTAAAAGTTATGGCCAAAATCGTCGGAACAAAAATTTCCAATTTTCAGCTGTCAAACAGCATGCAATCGATTGCTGTACTAGTGCAATCGATTGCTTGACCCAAATTTTCACATTTTAGTCACTGTTTTGATGTGCAATCGATTGCTTACTGTATGTCTTCGAAAAATTATGCAGAAAATGGTATTTTTCACCAACCCTTCCCTCTTTGCTACCAAACTCAATCCCCACATGTTAGGGTATTTACCAAACTCGAAAATCCACTAAATCATGAGTATTCTATGGGTTTTCTCCCTACATAAACTTCTACTGATTAACTCAATTTTGGCTTAAAACCATAACCTACTCAGAAACACTCAATTAACCCCACCCAACTTTCAAATAATCACATGCAATGGTTCTCCATGACAGAATTCAAACAGAAAGCAACAATCGTACTGATCATCAACATGCAAATCATCATCATCAATCCTATGGGGTTAAGGACTCCCCAACTACCCTTATTCATGCATTTTACCAATTTCCCATCTATTTTCTCCCCCTTACCTCAATAAGCAGCTTTGATTAGAGCAAAACTCCCAAAATTCTGATGGCTTTGATCTTCTTCTTTCTCTCAAGCTTGCTTTCGCTCTTGCTCCTCTTGTTCGTGCTCTACCGTGTTCTTCTCTTCTTTGATCGTGTTTCCTTCTTTCTCTTCTCTTCCAAATGCCACTTATGCCCTTAATACCCCAAATCCTCCTTTAAATCCAAATAATTCCAATAATAAACAATTCTCATATATTAATATTAATAATAATAATAATAATAATAATAATAATAATAATAATAATAATAATAGTAATAACATTACTATTAATTATTAAATTATTATCATTATCGATTATAATATATTAATATTAATGTCCACAGTTTTCCAATTAATTTCCACACCAAGCACGCCAAAATAAAATAACACTGGAATATTAAATAATTAAAATGGGCGTTACACTTTTAAGTGAAGATACATAGGCACAAGGGTCCCAATCCTTGGCGAGCACACTTTGTTCTTTTATCCGTAGTCCTTCGAACTATGTTGACTATGACTTTCTCGTATCTGTTGAGAATACATAGACATAGGATCGTGAGGTCCTACCGAGTCTCTTCTCCCCCTATTCACGTTCTCTTTTCTCTCTATTTTTGTTTCATACCCTTCCATTTCCCTTTAGAACACTGTTAGAAAGCAACATCCTTTAGCAATATCCTCACACATGGACAAGCAAATGGTTCCCATCGAGTACGATGGATGTGAGGGGTGCTAATACCTTCCCCTTGCATAACCGGCTTTCGAACCCTTTCTCTTGGTTGCAAGACCATCTTATCCATTTCCTTCCTGGGGTTTTCTCGATGTTTTCCCTTCCCCTTTTAGGATAAATAAAGTTCGATGGCGCCTCTTCTGTTCTTCCACTTTTGCCTCACCGTCGTTGCATTTTTTCGAGCAGCGACAATACCATTTCTTTTTTTTCTTTTTGTGTGGCATAACTTTAGAAGAATTATTCACATATCATTTCTATAGCATGTTTTAACACAACATTATTATTGACTGACCTTAGATAGGTGCAACCTCTATATAAGTCCACTTGCGATTGCTTAACATAGCGCTAAATTGATCCCGATTCAAGAAATCAATCATTTGATCATTAACCACCAACAATTAACTCCTAACATCTAACGTTTACCTTCTTGCCTTTACATTCCCGTAATTTACTTCTTGTCATTTAATTTATTCTATTTACTTTACCGCTCTTTATCATTTTCGCATTTATTTCATGTCATCTTCTTTGTTCTTTGATCTTTATCTCTTCATCTTGTTAAAAAAACACAAAAACATGATAAAATGATCAAAAACCCAAAATAAAACACTTAATCTTGGACTATGGTTACTATCTTGTGCAAAGAGGAGTTTTGGACTCATGGACCTTAGAATTAAGGTTTTCTATACTTGGAGTATTCTTATATGAAACTTAGAAGTTCATCTGATGCCTTGCAACTTGCCTGAGACCTTGAGTTCATCTAATACCTGTGGCCATTAAATCAAGCCTGGATGCTTTATCTGTTTCTCTATGACTTTATTTGTCTGGATTCTCTTGTGTTTATTTGCGAATTTGCTTATCTGATGGCTTAAATCCAAAGGGAATGGAATGCAAGTTTTGACTCATGTCAAATGCTTGCTTTATCCTGGTTAGTTTACTTGCACGCTCAAAGGCTTTCTCTTGGGATACCTGACAACGAAAGCATTTATTTTATGCTTTAGGACAGTCTCTTCATATCCTCCCATTCTTAAATTTTCAAAATCTTCTCTCTATTTCAAAATATTCTTGTTTTTAAACTTCACCTCTTTCTTAATAAACCTTAACTTTATCAAGCGGTCCAGAAAATATTTTTCTCAAAAAATACTAAGGAATCTTAAGCATATTCAAACTCATTTCAAGATTCTAAAAAACACTAACATCATCAAACTCTTTTTGTGCCTTTGTGCACCTTTTTCTTTAAGAGCCTATTTTAAAAAAGATTAGATATTGGTCTAATTCTTGCAGTGATGCAAATCGCTATACTTCTACAAGATACTGAGAAATGAATGACATTTTCCACTTGAATGTTGAGATGTACTTGTTGATGAAATCTAAGTAAAGGTTCTCCATATCAAGATGACGAAAATGCTCATTTCCTCATACTTGTGGGTAGTAGGTGAAGTTTTCCACTTGAATATGCCAAATATCTTTTCACTTAAAATCGATCAACAAATAGCAATAACCTTTTTTAACACATATAAGCAAGTGGTTCCCGTTGAGTACAATGGATATGAAGGGTGCTAATACCTTCCCCTTGCATAACCAACCCCCGTATCCATATCTCTCTCTTTTTTGAGCTTTTTTAGCTTTTTGTAGGTTTTGTTCGATATTTTCCCTTTCTTTTTGGAAACAATAAAGTTCGGTGGCGACTCTTGCTTTTCTGAGTTAACTTAATTGATAGTTTAATTTCAAAATTTTCCTGCCACGGCAACTAGCTACTCTCCTGGGGAAACCAATCTCTAAGTGGGTTAAGCCTAGCTTGTTTATCTGTTGCTTTATTATTGCCTGTTATTTGTTGTTTCTGTTTTTGGGTGCTTAGTGATCTCTGTATGGTGAGGATAGTCCTCTACCCGGACTGCGTGCACTTAAGTTAGGAAGGTGGTATAGTCTTGGAAACCTAAGTGGCGAAATGCCTTTTTAGGTTGACCTGAGAACCTCGCTCAATTGAGACACCTTTGGAATTATTGATGTCATGCGAGTAGTTGTAATGGCGTTACCTTTTCTGACCTGGGAGTTTGTGATTCTGAGAGACCTTTAGAAACTTTTAACCCATCTTGGCCTTTAGGGCGTAGTGTGGTGACCTTCCCGATGTAAACTTGGAATGGTTCATACATGATACTACACTCAGACGAGGTTTTCTTGAGAATATTATTGGTCTACGAGCAAGTCGTTAAACCGATAATATTCAAAAGGTGGATTTACGACTATGGGAACTATTTAGAACCTGGTTACTGTTCATGATATCCAAAACAATAGAACATACCCTGTGGGATGGTCGTTACCCTGTCCATTTGGCTCCATGCTTATGATGTCCAACCTTTGAGCCCCCACATGTTTGTGATTGTTGAATTCATGCATTTGCATAAGCATCTCAAGCATCATGTTGTCTTGCTTTTCGCATGTTTGTCCAAGTCTCTTTCGTTCTTCCTTTGTCTTCTTAGAAGACAAGCTGACACACCAACATTTTACTCGGGCCAATTCAAGAAGAAAGATGGAAACTATTGAGCAAGATCAGAGGGAACTCTGTGACAAAGTGAATTCATTAAGAGATGAGATGGATAGAATGACCGCTTTGTTATAATCTCTGGTGACTTCTCATAATCATCCTCCACTTGTTCCTCAACCTCAAGTGCCTGTTATTTCAGAGATTTCAACTACTCCTGTTGTGCCTGCCAGACATTCGTGCTAGAACCAAATTCCTGCTAGTTTTCCTTGGGGTGTGCCTCCCCGTTTTGTTCCATAGAATTATGTTACTGCTGCTGAGACTCATGTGGCGAGTCAAATTCCTCCTATGACAATTATTGCACCTCCAATTGTGCATGTTGTGCCACAAATGGATGATCCTGTTTTTTACACTGCTCCTAGAGAGAATCCAAATGTGTAAGAAATGATAGATGAGTTCCAAAATTAGTTTCAAGAAATGCAGAAAGAGTTTAAAGCAAAGAATGGTAAAGATTTGTTTGGGAAGAACACCATTAATTTGTGTTTGGTTCTCAATGTTAAGATCCCTGTAAAATTCAAAAGTACCTGACTTTGAAAAGTACAAGGGTAACTGTTGTCCATAGAGTCATTTGACCATGTATTGTCGGAAAATGGCTACTCATACTTACTATGATAAGTTACTGATTCACTACTTTCAAGACAATTTGATTGGTCCCGCCTTGAAATGGTATATAGAGTTGGATAGTACAATTACAGTTCTTTCAATGATCTTGTAGAAGAGTTTATATGTCAATACAAGTACAATTTAGATATCTCTCCTGATTTTGACTAGTTACATGTTATGTCACAGAAGGACAAAGAATCGTTCAAAGAGTAAGCCCAACGATGACATGAGGTTGCTGCTCAAATTACTCCTCCGATGGAAGAGAAGGAGATAACAAAGACGTTTCTCAAGACTCTGAGTCTGTTTTATTATGAGAAGATGATTGCTAGTACTCCAAGTTACTTTACTGAAATGGTGGGTATGAGAATTAGATTGGAAGAAGCTGTCCGAGAGGGTTGATTGACCAAAAAAGCTAGTTCATCCAATTCAACGAGAGGTATGGCAATGGTTTTCTAAAAAAGAAAGAAGGGGATAGTAATGCCATTTCTCTAGGAGGAAGACAAAGAAGACCCATACATGGTGGTGATCATAGCCAATCTATACAATATTATCAACAACCTCACAATGTTGTAGTTACTCTGGTGATTAGTCTGACTTCTGCTGCTCAGATTTATCCGCCACAGCAAAATCAACAGCCTAATCGTAATTAGCAAGCTTATATGAGGCCTCGGTTTGATCCTATTCCTATGACTTACACAGAAAATATCCAGTTTTTCCGTAAAAGGGGTTGATTCAGAATACAGATCCTCCAACTGTTCCAAATCCACTTCCTTGGTGGTATAAACCTGAAGTTCATGTGAGAACAAGATTTGTTCATGACATATTCTCTTTTAGTTTTGATGATAACAAAGCATTGAAAGATTTCAAGGCTCAAGAAAGGTTGGCATGCTCTACTGATATCTGCTCTCAACGACTATATCAGTACAGAACCTCTTGAAGACTCAAAGGTTAAATATGTTACATAATGGATTCAGAATCTGCTATGCATCCATCTTTAACGTCTCTTGTACTATGGAGTAAAGGCAAAAACACTTGATCAAGTTATCTCTTTAACAACTAGTTTCTTCAAAGGCTATAAATATGGCTGAAGATTCAAGTTTGAATCTTAACCAGGATTCTCCAAATGAAGGAGTAGCAAGATCAAGTAATTATCAACTCTATTATAATATGCAGATTTTCTGTTGTAGGTTGTAATTGTAAAATCCTTACTATTTCTTACCATTGAATATCTTAGAAATATTAAGAGCTTTAGGTCTTTATTATGGTGATTTCTTTTACCTCTGATGCTTGTATCATGCACACTTTATTCTCTATTCTGCTGAGCCTTCAGTAGTTTAGATCAAAGTCTCTTGTTATGTTCTTGAGCAGAAGTATTGTCTCATTGGGATTCAAGCAACAAGTCTTGAGCCAAGATGCTAAAGCCACGTAAGTCTCATTGCTTAAGTGTTCGAGCTGTGAAAGTTTTATTCAGCTAGTCAAATTAAGCAAGGGAAAGTCTTCGTCTGAGGGGCGTAAGTAAGAACTCTTAAGTGCAGCTTGAGCAGGGAAGTCTTGGTCTAGATGGCTAGAAGAGCAGGTGGCTCGGTTGGAGGATGCGAGAAAGAAGTCTTAGACATGTGCTCTAAGTAAGGGGAAGTCTCAAGCTGAAGACCATTGGAGTAGGTGGCTCGGTCAGAAGGTGTGAGCAAGGGAAGTCTTAGACATGTGCTCTAAGCAAGGGAAGTCTTAGACATGTGCTCTAAGGTGTAAAAGACTAAGGCAAAAGCATAAGCGATTGTAATCATAAAGTGGTTATAATGGAAATATTTCGCGAGGCAAGGGGACTAAAGTACTCTTAGTTAAGGGAGGAACCAAGATAAATTTTTTGTGTCTTTTGTTGTTATTTATTTACTTCTTCCATATTTGCTGCCATTGAATTAAAATAGAATCAGAACACCAGTTCTGATTCTGAAACTCTGATGAGAAGTTAAATTAAAGAAAACGTGAAACACAATTCAACCTCATTTCTTATGTACCTTTCACACCTTTAATAAGTATCAGAGCATGTTACGTGCTTAACACTTAACAGTGGTGCAGATAATGATCCAATAAGAAAAGTATACTTCTTCTTCAAGAAGGAATCAAGTTCCACATGAAAAATATCATATGGCTTTTCCTACCATATTCGAAGGATGATTCCACTGATTCAAAGGATCATTGGTCTGGATAAAGGATTGTTGAAGGTCTATAAAATATCCTTGAAAGAGGTATTACTATAGAAGTTGATGGTGTAAAGATGATCTTCTTGGAAATCTCTTTCACCGGCTCAGAAGATGCATATTAAATATCTTCAGAGGTAGTTGCATTCTAGTAGAGGTTATACCTCACTTCTGAGTATATCAACATCATTGATGTGTCTGATTCTTGGACAATCTTCGAACTCTTGTGCTTAGATTTATGGGGATCAGTTTTTGAAGCTTGAACAATTATACTTTATCTAATCTTTTCAAGCAATTATACTTGCTTATGATGTTTACATCTTGAATTTATTGTGTTTTGAAGTTTTGTCTTGCATTCTTCAAAGGAAAGAAATGAAGAATGACTAATGATAAGAAACTCAGGTTTCTTGTCAGAGGAACTCCCATACTGGTTAAATGGATTGTGATATCTGTTGATAGAAGAGTAATTTCAGAAGCTTCTAAAGTATTTGTATTTCAACTGATTTCCCAAATATGAAAGCAAGAAGAAACATTACCAGAACCTAATATTAGATGTTCTTCAACGTCTAAACTTTTGAAGCTGATATCAGTGCGGGATACAGGTGAAAAGAAGCATTTATGTTATGAAATAAAAATCAAGTATTGAAAAGTAAGAGATGGTGTCAAATCTATATTGCTTCAAAATACTTGATAATATGGATTATGTTCTTTAAGGTGATATCTTTAAAGACTCCATTGCTTCTTAATTGAGGATCATCATGAAACTTATATTAAAAGACATTTCTATGAGAAGTCTCCAATTTCTCTTTGAGTTCTGTCTGCTGTACTAAGATAGTACTTAGATTTGCTTTGTGTCAATCTCTGATAGCTAACACCATTTGGTTCTGAGCTTGTTAATAATTTCAGAGTCAAAAGATTTAATTCTAGATAATGAGATTAGTGACTCTGCTTAGAACAAGATTATGTTCTTATCATATCTCCTCCTAGACTTATACTCTGGAGTGATTTATGATTTTGCTATTAGGTTGAGACATAAGGTAATAAAAGTCTGTTTGTACTTACATGTATGGTCTTATAAAAATATGAGTATCGTAATGTATCTGCTATAGATATCAGGGAAAGAAGCAGAGGCATCTTTCATAAGGTTGTTTACAATATTTATTGGAGGAAGAGCCAACAGCCCAGGCATCTCCCATAAGGTTGTTTACAATAAGAAGCAAAGGCACTGGATTTGGTGGGAGTAGTGGAATCAATGATTAGACAACCATTGAATCAGAATCCACTCAAAAGGGTGTTCAGACTCTATTGGTCAAGTCTGAATACTGAATCGAGTATGATCGAGAAAATAAAAAAAAAGGTATGCTTGTTCTTTTTTGGTTTATCTTTTGATTCAATGTAACATTTGTATAGATATAAATACAAAGTTTCTGTTAGACTTCTAGAGAAGTTCTTTTGAAAAAGAGAACTTCAAAAATATTTAAAAGGAAACTTTGTTGTATTTGTCTATACTGAATGTCTTATTAAGCCAGATGATGATCATATTTATGGAAACAGTTTTCTCACCTTTTGAGTTAATATTGTTGCTTGTTAGCTATAAAGAAGACAATCCAATATTCATCAATCACTCATGACTCCTGTTTCAAGATAAAGTGCTAGTTCTAAATAGAATCTTAAAAACTTATGGCTGACAAATGATATCTCTAAGTCTGGATCTGTTAGACTCTGATGGATGATAGCTTCTGAAAGTTGTCAGATTCTGAAATTCAGAAGAAGATTCTTTACTTCTGATATAGCTATTTAAGTAAAAAGTTTTCCAAAAACTTTTATAGTACTTAAATTTTCATAAAGGTGAAACTCATCTAGTGGAATTCAAATATTGGTTGGATAAGAACCTTTGGGTAATGATGTTTTCTTTTTTGGTACTTGCTGTTACTATTCCATGTCTTGTGAAACATCATTGTGTCCTTTTTCTGACAAGATTCTTATTCTTGTAGGATTCTTATTGAGTTCCTTTTTTTTCTTCTTTTCTTCTTTTCTTCTTATTTGCATGCTGATCAAACCAAACCTGAGATTAGTTCTTCAGTTGATTCTCCTTTGAATCAGCTGGTTGTCATCAATGAAAAGTTTTTGGATATTGATGAGTTTCTTAAGATTGGTTTCAACTTCTGGAAGACTGTGTCTAAACAAGGTTGGAATGGATACTTTGAGATGCTTTGTAGTTTCATTTATCCAAGTCTTGTCAAAGAGTTTTGGATTAATGCCTCCATTGTTGAGCTGAATTAAGAGTATGTTATTCTATCCAGAGTAACTGGTGTTTCTATTACAGTAACCTCTAAAGAGATTGCAAATGTGATCAATTGTGAAGAGATTAGAGAAATCCCCGGAACTCTTGTTTAAGAACACTATCTTCCTACTTGGCGTATCTTTGTAGATCCATCTAATACATTAGTGGTATCAAATCTTCTTCCTGATGTTGTTGTTTGGAGTCAGATTATGAATTTAAACTCACTTCCTAAGGATAAGGATTTAGACCAAGTGGACCTTATTGAAAAGGATCTACTTCTACTTCTTAATTCAGATTTGAGGATTGATCTTCCTCATGTTATGTTTGATCATCTGAAGAGGTCTCTTTCTTATTTTCAAAAGGAAAGACCCTTCTGATTCCTTTTGGACGAGTTATTTCTGAAATAATTGTTCAACAGGGGGTTAACATAAGTTTTGAGGCCAGTTCTTCTAAGATCTGGAGATACAGGTTTGAAGCTATCTATGAAAGATATTGATGTTAGATTTCTACATAGTTATACTTTGTATTTTGTTGAAATCTTTGTATTAAGCTGCTTATTAATAAATTCAAAGTTTGTTCATGCCTGTGTTCAGTTTAAACTGTTAAATATTAGTTTTGTATTGTTCAATAGAATTCTCTAAGTAATGGGAGACAAAACTCAATGTATGCAACTTGTTTCATTAACAAAAAGGAAGCGATTACAAGACAATTGGATTTTCTAGTCTATTGGATTGAACCTAAGGAATTCCCTAGGATCATCTGACATGTCCAGATTATTTAAGAAATCTTGTCCTTCTTCCTTAGAAAAATACAAAGCCTCCTTTTTCAGTTGGTTTCTGCATCTGGATCTAGAAGATCTTTTTCTTCTGTGTGTCTTCACAAAGGATGCTGAAGAGGAGAGCACTTCTGAAGCTGACTACTTGCTTGTAGATCCTTCAGCTGCTACTTTGCCTTGGTTTGCTTGAGTTATTGCATTCAGTAGTGCTGCCTTCTTGAAATATCACTTTGGAACCCAAATTTGCTTTTGCTTGTACATCTTGGTATTTTAGGGATTAAGTGATGATGGAATAAAGCTTACTTGAGTCCTTTTATAGACGTGTTACATACATTGTCTTGACTTTAATATATTTAAGTATTGATTAAATCTTATCAGTACTCTAATATTGACTCTTGGAAATGTTATCTAGCAGTCTAACCTATTAAGATTCTTTGAATAGCTTTTAGTTTATGTTTGATTTGTTTTAACTGTTGTTTCTGTCTCAGTTTCACTTTGTTAATGCACTTTCAGAAAATCTAAAGGAAAATTATGGAATGTACTTGCATGTTGGATAAAATAAACTATTTCATTAACATTAAGCATTTGGATTACAAAAATGGGAACAAGATGATTCTAGTAAAGCTCTCTAGCTAGAGCATCTTGCGCCCAACAGCGTCCACTGTTGCCATAGTCCACTTCTTCGTCTTCAGAATCAATCTCTTCTTCCTCTTCTATGATTGGGAGTGAGTGATAAAATCGCCTGTTGACCCTGAAGGTGAGATAATACTTAGAAGGGGGGGGGGGGGGGGGGGTTGAATAAGTATGGAAAATTTAGGCTTGAAAATAATCACACAATTATTTTTATCCTGGTTCGTTATACAACTACTCCAGTCCACCCTTCCAGAGTGATTTGCCTTTCTCAACAAGGACTTAATCCACTATTAAATCAAACTGATTACAATAGTATCACCTAAGAACTACAGTTCTTAGTCTTCTCAAGAGCTACTGATTCTAACTGAATCCTCTTAAGGAATATCCTTTACAATCAATGTAAATTAAATACAAGAGTTTTTAATGCTTCTATAAAGCTTTAATCACAACAGTGATTTTTCTCTTAAGTTTAAGTATAATGAGATTCTATGAAGAATAAGAATGACAGCTTATAGAATATTATAATTTCTTTTCAGCAAGTGTGTAGCACTGAAGAATGAAGTGAAGATCTCCTTTTATAGGCAGCTGAATCATGCAAGCTGAGCGTTGAAAAGAGAGTCCAAAAGGTCTGAGCCTTTTTTGTCTTCACATCAACTGACCTTTCCTTGAAATAAATGGCACAGAAAAATCCTTTTTGTCTGTGTAAGTGTGTCTAGCACAAATAAGGAAAGAGACGTTGAATAGTTCCAACAGATATATTCTTGAAAATACTTCTTCAGTTTCAGCAAGTTCTTCAGAGTCTGAATGGATCAGAGTCTTCTAATGAAATTCAGAACTATGCTGTATCAGAGTCTTCTGCAGCGTGTGTGCTTCTAGCGTGTTGATCATCAGAGCATTTTGACACAGAACTTCAGTACAAGGCAGCATAGGTACTTTCAGAAACTTCTGTAGACTAATGCTTTGAGAAACTCTTCAATCAATATTCTTCTATACTTCTGATGCTTCAGCTTCAGATGCTTCTGACTATCTTCAGATGCTTCTGACTATCTTCAGATGCTTCTGGCTCAGAATGTTCTGGAGCTTCTTTCTTCAGATCCTTCTGGAGACTACGCTCAAGATCTTCTGTAAGGAGCAAACAAATTCTTCTGAAGGTGCATCTGGCGCTTCAGAGTCAGAATAACTTCTTGTATTCAAGGCAGATTTGCTTCTAGAGAGTTAATATAATTTCAATCTGCAATAAAACTCTCAAACAAATTTTAGAGTATATAATTCTTAAATATAAATTTCCTAACACTTATCATCAAAACAAAGAGTAATTATTAAGAACCAATATGTGTTCTAACAATCTCCCCGTTTTTGATGATGACAAAAAGTATCAGAAATTTTATTTAATTGAACATAAAGAATTATAACTCCCCCTGAGATGATGAATCTCCCCCTGAGTTGAATATGAAAAAGGAATAGAAACTTCCCTTTTTATCTTGAGTAGTCTTCAGAGTCAGATCTTGTTTGTCTTGTAATAATTAAGGGTCAGACTATCTTGCAGATATAAGATTCAGAGTTTGATAAAAGATAAATGATCTGAGAAACTCAGAGATTCTTCTATAGAGTGTTCTTATCAAATGTTCTGAAATAGTCAATTTAGATATTAGAAAAAGTAGATATGTCTGAAGATTCATTCTAGTGAAATTATATTAAATAGTTCAGATCTTTATTTTCTCCCCCTTTTTTGTCATAAGCAAAAAGTAAAAACTTTTAATAAAGACAAATAAAAGCAACAAGAGCAGATAATTCAATGGAGAAAAATAAGTTGATTCATTTAATCATAACAGAGCAAAAGTACATTGGAAAATATCAGAAGATATAACAATAACATTCAGATGCAAAACAACAGATGCACAAACATGAAAAAAATCTAAGAATGTTTTGACAAAAGCATCTTCAATAGGTCTGTGATCTCAGATTGTGATTGCTCTTTCTTTGACATGAACTTAGTTATTGTCTCATTCTTCTCATCTTGTTTAGACATCCACTCTGACATGTCCTCAGATTTATTGTCTTGCTTCGCCATCCAAGATCTTATTTCAGATTGACCAGCTTCCAGAGCAGCAATCTTGTCTCCAAAATCTGGATTTTCTGTCTTTGTCTCTGATGAAGGAAATAGAGGTTCTGCAGCCTGAACAGAGTCAATTGCCATATGTTCTGGAGATCCTGAAGAGGGTTCTACCAGAGTCATAGTTAGTGTATTGGCAGTTGGTTCTGGTGGAGGAGGAGGAGGAGCATTCAAACAAAGCAGAGGTTCAGTCTTGTTTACAATCCAGAATTGAGTTCTTTCAGCTCTGAGCTTTGCATCATCAGAACAGATGTTCTTCAGATTAGAAGCTACTGAGTTGAATCTATTGACAAAACCTTTCCAGATGATGTCAGTCTCATTTGCATCCATAGTTTCAGAGCATCTCTTCTGAACAGTACCTAAAGACATCTGTATTTCTTGCAAAAACGTTTGAAATAAATGATCAATATTAAGTCTGGGTGGTGGTTTAAGCAAGGTTTCCAGAGTCATCTGTTTAGGTTTGGGAGTTGGTGGTATCAGTGATTTAGAGATGGAAATCAGAGGTGGGGGAACATAAGGAATGAATGGAATTTCTGGTTTTTGAGGTAAAGATCTGTTTAATGCATTAAGCAGAGTTGGTTGAGGTCTTGTGCGTGGGTAAACAATATCAAAAGATGCATTGGAGTATGGTACGAATGCAGAGTTTGATGGCTTATCAGATGCAACTGTGTTATCAGATGCAGGATGCAGAGCTGAAACATCAGCTTTACCAGATGTAGCTGATATGGTGGCTAATGATCCTTCATTGTTCATAGATTGAATATATGAAAGTATTACAGATGGAAGGGCCTGAATGAGCTTTGGTTTCAGAGGTTCCAAAGGTTCAGAAGGCTCAACTCTATCATAAAAATCTTTTAGTTCGAAACCATAAGATAAATTATGATAAAGAGAAGACACTTGGGCACAAGATATTCCAGATGATGATGGATTGGAAGAGGGAACAATCATCTCAGATGAAGTTGCAGGTGGAGGCATAGGGTCTAGAATGGTAGTTTTAGCAGGTAAGGTTGATTCAGGTTCAGGTTCATGAACAGGATATTTGTCAGATGGATTAATCAGAAAATCAGGATGAATTTCTGATTCAGATGAATTGGAAGATGTTTCAGGTGTACAAGAGGTAGAAGAAACTTGAAACACTGTTTTTAATGGAGTGATGTCAAGAACTTCTGTCTCAGGGATATGAGATGGTTCTGAAGGAATATCAGATTGTTGTGATGGTGGTTCAGATGAAACAGGAGCAAAAGTTACTTTAGTAGGTTCAGAAGTAACAGGTGCTACAGGTTCAGAAGATGGAGTATTTGATAGTGGTATGACAAAGTCTTTTTGTGGTTGATCTTCTGTGGTTTGTTTTTCTGGATGATTTTTTGTTTGTGGTTGAGTAGAGTTTTGTTTATCAGAATTTTGTGATAGTTCTGATGGTTGTGGTTCTGTTTGTTGTGGTTCTGTTGATTGTGGTTCTGTTGGTTGTGGAACAGGTGGTGATGGACGTGGAGTGAAGTGTTTGATGTGTATTTTAGGTTGAGGTGGTTTTGATACAGAAGCAGTTGTTTGTTTATGAGGTGAGACAGAACTAGGGGCAGCAACAGATGTTGTTTGAGTGACAGGGGGTTTGGGTACAGACTTAATAGATGAATCATTAATAGCAACATTTTTAGAAATAACAGAAGCTTTAGTACCTTTGAGTTTAATCCTCTTAGCAGATGCAGAGGCAGCTTCTCCAGAGTCCTTTCTCTTTAACAGATCCTTTGGTTTCTCAGCAATCTTAGCCTTCTTCTGGACAGGTTCAGATTCTGCTACAGGCTGAGATCTTTTCCTCTGAAGTGGAACTTCTTCTTCTTCTCCTGCATCTGGCAGTGGTTGCTTGACAAGTTGAAACACATTGGCTGGAACAGGCACTCATTCCTTTTTGCATTCCTCTATATACATCAGAACAATGTGTCTAGGTTCTTCAGCAAAGAATAGAGGAAAGTCAGATACTGGAATCCTCTTATTCAGATCAGACATATTTAACCTCTTTGGAGCAGTAGTAAGTTCATCTACAATCTTGAGTCTCAGAAGGCTTTTAGCGTTCAGAGGCTTTCCCATAATGAACTCTAGTTCTTCTGTAACACCAGCATCATACAGAGCAGCCACTAAACCATTTTCAGTGAGAAGATCTGATAGCAACCTTCCAAAAGGTATCCAAGTCCTGATCTTCTGGCCTTTTTCTTTGACAGATTCTCTAGATGCATTGATGTGATTCCACAGATGCATGAACAATATGTAAGGCAGATCTACCTTGTTGCTCTGACTAAGGCAGTACATAAAATAGATATGTTCATTGTTGACATAATCTGAGGAATTTGTTGACTTTCTGTGATGTATGCATCCCATGAAGATCTTGGCCCAGATCTTGTAATCAGGCTTCAGATCTTTGAATCTGTTAGAGGCTTGTCCAGCAGTCATAACCTCCTCATAAAATTCATCCATATCAACACGCCCAGCTGGCAGATGTGAAACACCATCTGTTTCTTCATAACCAATCAGTCTTCTAATCAGATCCTCTGTGATGATGATCTCCTTTCCCAGCACAAATGATAGAATAAACTTTGGATATACAGATGCATGAATCCAGAATTCTTTAACAAGCAGAGGGTAAACTGGTCCAAACAGTCTATCAAAGTATTTCACCCAACCTTGAGCTCTAACAATGGAGCGAAAATCAAACCCATTGTCAGCCAGAGAATCAAATTCAACCATGGATTCACACAATACTTCTAGTTTATCAACTGGTGTGAGAAGAGTTCTCTTTGGAGGAGTATATGGAACAACACCTAGGTTGTCTGAAGTCACAGCAGCCATTGTGGATTGAAACTGTGCAGTTGTTGATGAAGAAGACGCCATTGAAGATTTCTTTTTAGAACACTTAGGTTTTGAGTTTTTATGCAGAGAGAACAATAGATGAAAACGCATGTAAGTTCTGAGAGTGAAAAGTGTGAAAGTGAATACACATCAAGTATTTATACTAATCACATAGGCACACCAAGAGACAGAAAGAACGCACGTTTGAGCAGCATTAAATGAAGAGAATAAAATCATTTCAAATAATAAATGCTTCTGACAGATTTGGGGGGAAAACCAAGATATTTACTATTCAAATTTCACCTCAAACATCTTTTCAGTTGTCCACACGCCACCTCATCAGATTTTGTGGGACACGTGTTTGCTTGCATGCTGTTCTGAATTCTCTCAAGAAATGAAACGTTAGCCAATGTTCAGATCTTCTAAAGATGATTAGTTCAGATTTTCACATCAGAAATGTTAATCAGAATAGAATAGATGAACAGAAGAAATACTTCAGATGAATTAAGCATTTTTGTATCTGGAACAATTTGCTTCTGATAAATATCATTCTGGACAAAAGTCCATACCAATATTTTTCAGAATAAAATTGAATCTATCTTCAACAAGGGGTTTTGTAAAAATATCTACCCATTGATGATCTGCATCAACAAAGGCTAAATTTATGATTCCCTTCTGAACATAGTCTCTGATGAAATGATGCTTAATTTCTATATGTTTTGCCTTAGAATGTAAAATGGGATTCTTGGACAAACATATAGCAGAAGTATTATCACAAAAGATAGAAATGTTACTCTCAAAAATTTGATAATCTTCTAGTTGACTTTTCATCCAGAGCATCTGCGTACTACATCCAGCAGCAGCAATGTATTCAGCCTCTGTGGTTGAAAGTGCAATTGTGGGTTGCTTCTTGCTGTACCAGGAGATTAGATTTCTTCCTAGAAATTGACAACTTCCAGAAGTACTTTTTCTTTCCACTCTGTCTCCAGCATAGTCAGCATCACAGAATCCAACTAATTTGAAATCATCAGATTTTCTGTAACACAAACCCACATTAGAAGTACCTTTCAGATACCTTAGAATCCTCTTGACAGCTGTCAAGTGTGATTCTCTAGGATCTGATTGGAATCTAGCACATAGACAAACACTGAATAATATGTCAGGTCTAGAAGCAGTAAGATAAAGAAGAGAGCCAATCATACCTCTGTAGAGCTTCTGGTCTACTTTCTTACTTACCTCTTCTTTGCCAAGAGAGCTAGTAGGATGCATTGAAGTCTTTGCCAGCTTGCTGTCAGACATGTTGAATTTCTTCAGAAGTTCTTTAACATACTTTGTCTGATGTATGTAGGTGCACTCTGGAGTTTGATTAACTTGGATTCCTAAAAAGAATCTGAGTTCTCCCATCATGCTCATTTCAAATTCTGCCTGCATACATGTAGCAAACTCTTTTCCAAGCATAATATTTGTTGATCCAAAAATAATATCATCTACATAAATTTGGCAAATTAGAAGATCTTTCTTTATGGTTTTACAGAATAGAGTTGTATCCACTTTGCCTCTGATAAAATTCTTCTCCAGAAGAAAATTACTCAATCTCTCATACCAAGCTCTGGGAGCTTGTTTTAATCCATATAGAGATTTCTTTAATTTGAAAACATGATCTGGAAATTTTTCATTTTCAAAACCAGGAGGTTGGTGGACATAAACTTCTTCTTCTATAATGCCATTAAGAAAGGCACTTTTAACATCCATCTGATACAGAGTGATGTTATTCTGTGCAGCAAAAGAAATAAGAAGGCGTATAAATTCTAACCTTGCCACTGGAGCATATGTCTCAGTGTAATCAATACCTTCTTGCTGACTGTAACCTTGAGCAACCAGCCTTGCCTTATTCCTTTCTACTTCTCCCTTTTCATTCAGTTTATTCCTGAAGACCCATTTTGTTCCAATAACATTGAATCCTTTAGGTCTAGGAACCAGATCCCAAACTTCATTTCTGGTGAATTGATTCAGCTCTTCTTGCATAGCTATAATCCATTCATTATCTTCCAGAGCCTCATCTACAGATGTTGGTTCTATTATTGACACTAAGACAAATAAAGAAGATTCAGAAGTTCTGAGAAATGATCTTGTCCTTATTGGATCATCTTTCTTTCCAATTATCACATCTTCTAGATGAGAAGCTTTGATTCTGGAAGAAGATCCTCTGACAGTTGGTCTTTCAGAAATATGCAAGTTGTTTAGTTGGGAGGTCAAAGGTGTAGCATCTGGGGTTGCTTCAGATTCTTTGATTTTTGCCTTTTCTGCCTCTAAGGCTTCAGAGTCAGTGAGAATCACTTCTCTATCTGCAGAACTTTCAAACTGCTTTGGCTTATCAGAGCCAAGCTTATCATCAAATCTAACATGAATAGATTCTTCCACAATCTGTGTTTCAGTATTGAATACTCTGTAGCCTTTAGAGCGTTCAGAATAACCAAGCATGAAACACTTCTGTGCTTTGGAATCAAACTTGTTCAGATTATCTTTAGTATTAAGCATAAAACAAATACATCCAAAAGGATGAAAATAAGAAATGTTAGGCTTTCTGTTTCTCCACAATTCATAGGGAGTCTTTTCCAGAAGAGGTCTTACAGACACTTTGTTCTGAATATAACAAGCTGTGTTAATTGCTTCTGCCCAGAAATGTTTTGCCAGATTTGTCTCATTGATCATGGTTCTGGCCATCTCTTGCAATGTTCTATTTTTCCTCTCTACAACTCCATTTTGTTGTGGAGTTCTAGGGCAGGAGAAATCATGTGCAATGCCTTTTTCAGAAAAATATTTTTCAAAAAGTTTATTTTCAAATTCTCCACCATGATCACTTCTGACTTTAATAATTTTGGAATCTTTTTCAGTCTGGACTTGATTGCAGAAGTCAAAGAACACAGAATGAGGCTCATCCTTGTGTTTTAGAAACTTTACCCATGTCCATCTGCTGTAGTCATCTACAATGACTAACCCATACTTCTTGCCTCTGATGGATGCAGTTTTCACTGGTCCAAACAGATCAATGTGAAGTAATTCCAATGGTCTGGAGGTAGAAACAACATTTTTTGATTTAAAATGAGATTTTGAAAATTTACTTCTTTGACATGCTTCACACAGAGCATCTGAGTTGAACTTCAACTTAGGAAGTCCTCTGACCAGATTGAGTTTATTAATCTGAGATATACGTCTCATATTAATATGCCCCAATCTTCTATGCCAGACCCATTGCTCATCATTCACAGATAAGAGGCATTTTACATTTTGAACTTTAAGTTCTGAAAGGTTAATTTTATAAATGTTGTGTTTCCTCTTTCCACTGAATAGGATAGAACCATCCTTTTGACATACAACTTTGCAACATTTTTGATTAAAGATTATATCATAACCATTGTCACTTAATTGACTTATGGACAATAGATTATGTTTCAATCCTTCAACTAACAGAACATTAGTAATAGAGGGAAGTTTACCATTTCCAATAGTGCCAGATCCAATGATCTTGCCCTTCTGGTTCCCTCCAAACTTCATGTCCCCTCCAGATCTAAGTTCCAGGCTTTGGAACATAGACTTTTCTCCTGTCATGTGTCGTGAGCATCCAGAGTCCAGGTACCATGATTGGTGTCCTGACCTTGCTGCTAAGAACATATGCAACAGGAATTATTTTGTTTTTAGGTACCCAGATCTTCTTGGGTCCTTTGGGGTTAGTTGGTTTGCAGGTTTGTCTAAACTTCTGTTTTGTAACATAATGTTTATTCTGACTCGCCTTTGGTTTAAACACATAAGTACTCTTCTCAGAGCTTGTGTGTTTAATGTCATTCAAGTGACCAAATTTGAATTGAGAATACAGAGGTGTCTTCCTGATGAAAAGTTTTTCAACAGGTTTTGGATTGCTTCCAGATGAAGACTCATATCCAATGCCTCTTCTGTTGTTTCCACTAACACCATAGATCATGGAAGCCATCTTGCTTCTGTCTATGCTCTTAGTGAGAAACCTCTGAAAACTAGAGTCATATTTTTCTAAAATATTTTCACATGACTTAGTCTCAGATTCAGATTCTTGTTGAGTTCTATCAAAGTCATTTTTGATTTTTAAATTTGTTTCTTTCTACTCAACAAGTTCTGTTTTCAGAAGATCAATCTCAGATTCAAGATTGCTTTTCAGCTTCTTGTATTTGAGTTTGATGTTGTTATAACTTTTAAGAACTTCTGTTAAAACTTTAATGAGTTCTTCTTTGGTAAGTTTAGCCATTACCTCTTCTGCATCATCATCAGATTCAGATTCTGATTCATATCCAGAGGTACCTTCCTCTTGATCCTCTGTCCTGGCCATTAGTGCAACGTTTGCACATTCTTCTTCTGATTCAGAAGATGACTCACACTCATCTGAGTCATCCCATGTTGCCATCAGAACCTTCTTCTTCTTGTTGAACTTCTTCTTAGGTTTTTCTTTCAGAAGTTTAGGGCAGTCATTCTTGTAGTGCCCAGGTTCTTTGCACTCATAGCACACTACTTCTTTCTTGGCAGATCTTCTGTGACTAGAAGATTCCTTTCTGTTGTCAGATCTTCTGAAGTTGTTAAACTTCTTTCCCTTGTGCTTCCAGAGTTTGTTAATCCTTCTGGACAGCATGGATAGCTCATCTTCTTCTTCAGAAGAAGATTCTTCAGAGCTTTCTTGAATGACCTGCAAAGCTTTAGCAGTTTTGTTAGATTTTAAAGCTATGGATTTACCTTTATCTTTCTTCTGGGGTTCATCTTCCTCCAGCTCAATTTCATGGCTTCTCAAAGAACTGATAAGTTCTTCTAAAGAGATCTTGTTCAGATCTTTTGCCATCTTCAATGCAGTCACCATTGGTCTCCATCTGGTGGGAAGACTTCTGATGATTTTCTTGACATGATCTGACATTGAGTATCCCTTGTCCAGAACTTTCAGACCAGCTGTAAGAATCTGAAATCTAGAAAACATAGTTTCCACATTTTCAGACTCTTCCATTTTAAATGCCTCATACTTCTGTATGAGCGCCAGAGCCTTGGTCTCTTTAACCTGAGAGTTTCCCTCATGAGTCATTTTGAGTGATTCAAACATGTCATGAGCAGTATCTCTGTTAGTAATCTTCTCATACTCAGTATGAGAGATTGCATTAAGCAATATAGTTCTGGCTTTGTGGTGATTCTTGAAATCTCTTTTCTGCACTTCAGTCATTGATTTTCTATCAATCTTTTTGCCATCCTCACCAGTAGGATGTTCATATCCATCAATGACCAAATCCCAAAGATCAGCATCATACCCAAGAAAAAAACTTTCTATTCTATCTTTCCAATAGTCAAATTTTTCTCCATCAAACATTGGAGGTTTGGTACTGATCCTATCCCTCTCTTCATATTTATTGTTGATATTTGACATTGAATTATCAGCCATAATAACAAATAAATATATTTATCAAAGTATATCTCTCTGGATCTTTACTGACACTGATAAGTGATAGCACACTCAGAACCGGAGCTCTGATGCCAACTGAAGGTGAGATAATACTTAGAAGGGGGGGGGGGGGGTTGAATAAGTATGGAAAATTTAGGCTTGAAAATAATCACACAATTATTTTTATCCTGGTTCGTTATACAACTACTCCAGTCCACCCTTCCAGAGTGATTTGCATTTCTCAACAAAGACTTAATCCACTATTAAATCAAACTGATTACAATAGTATCACCTAAGAACTACAGTTCTTAGTCTTCTCAAGAGCTACTGATTCTAACTGAATCCTCTTAAGGAATATCCTTTACAATCAATGTAAATTAAATACAAGAGTTTTTAATGCTTCTATAAAGCTTTAATCACAACAGTGATTTTTCTCTTAAGTTTAAGTACAATGAGATTCTATGAAGAATAAGAATGAGAGCTTATAGAATATTATAATTTCTTTTCAGCAAGTGTGTAGCACTGAAGAATGAAGTGAAGATCTCCTTTTATAGGCAGCTGAATCATGCAAGCTGAGCGTTGAAAAGAGAGTCCAAAAGGTCTTAGCCTTTTTTGTCTTCACATCAACTGACCTTTCCTTGAAATAGATGGCACAGAAAAATCCTTTTTGTCTGTGTAAGTGTGTCTAGCACAAATAAGGAAAGAGACGTTGAATAGTTCCAACGGATATATTCTTGAAAATACTTCTTCAGTTTCAGCAAGTTCTTCAGAGTCTGAATGGATCAGAGTCTTCTAATGAAATTCAGAACTATGCTGTATCAGAGTCTTCTGCAGCGTGTGTGCTTCTAGCGTGTTGATCATCAGAGCATTTTGACACAAAACTTCAGTACAAGGCAGCGTAGGTACTTTCAGAAACTTCTGTAGACTAATGCTTTGAGAAACTCTTCAATCAATATTCTTCTATACTTCTGATGCTTCAGCTTCAGATGCTTCTGACTATCTTCAGATGCTTTTGACTATCTTCAGATGCTTCTGGCTCAGAATGTTCTGGAGCTTCTTTCTTCAGATCCTTCTGGAGACTACGCTCAAGATCTTCTGTAAGGAGCAAACAGATTCTTCTGAAGGTGCATCTGGCGCTTCAGAGTCAGAATAACTTCTTGTATTCAAGGCAGATTTGCTTCTAGAGAGTTAATATAATTTCAATCTACAATAAAACTCTCAAACAAATTTTAGAGTATATAATTCTTAAATATAAATTTCCTAACACTTATCATCAAAACAAAGAGTAATTATTAAGAACCAATCTGTGTTCTAACAGACCCTCCTTTTCTTCTTTGACCTCTTCATGTTTTTTCTCTTTGGCTTCAAAGAAGCTACTAAAGAACCTCCTTCTGAAGGTCGTTCAGGTACTGCTGAAGTTGCCTCTTCAGAAGTAAGTGTCACTGAGGGTAATGGCTCAGTCGTAGAGGATTCAGAAGCAGCTTGCCTCTGAGGGGATTGGACTTCTAAACTCGTAGAGCTCTTTGTAACATATGTTATAACGGATGTGTTATAACTCTCAGTTGATGTCTCCATATCTATAGGAAGATGTTGATGAAAATGACTTAGGAGCTTGATGCTTTTATAATGGCTTATGTGGATACCAAGAGTCTAAAACTAATCCTTGTTTGATTCTTCGAATAGTAACGACCACTGAGACTTTAAAGCATGCACTATACAAACCTTAATGACTCTTATTACTTGATTACTTTTCCTTCTTGGAAACCGATCATGTAATGATGATTTGAGATACATTTATTAGTGATATTTTTTTTCTCGTCTTCTTTTCTTTTTATTCTTTTTGATCTGACAAAAGGGGGAGAAATAATAGTAAGTATTTAAGTGGAAATTGAACTCATTGAGTACCTACTCAGTTGTACATATTGGTCATTTATTTTCTTATCATTTATTTTTTGTTTTTATGGTTACCTTACTCAGGGCGTATTTTAACTTTCTTGTACATATGTTTAAGGAAAAACTTACAAACCTCAGACTTAGCCTATCAGACTCAGAAGAAGCTTGTAAACCTCGTATTCTAGTGTTGCCAAAGAAAGTTAAAAGGGTAGTATATTTTAACTCTCTTGTACATAGTGTTAAGTAAGAGCTTACAAACCTCTGACTTAGCTTATTTAGACTCAGAAGGAGCTTACAAACCTCGTATTCTATTGTTGTCAAAGGAAGTTAAAATATTGTTATTTTGATTTTCTTAAATATGGAACTAAGGGGGAGCTTACAAATCTCAACCTTGGAACTGTTTGAGTAAGGGGGAGCTTGCAAACCTCAGACCCTGATGTTACTAAGAAGACTGGTTTATTTTTTCTTTTAAAAATAATTCTTGGTGTTAAGAGTCAATAGAACTCAGCTGTGGACTATCAGACTCAGGGGGAGCTTACAAACCTTATATCTAGGGATGACAACATGACGGATCGGGGGCGGGTTTAACTATACCCGCACCCTCACCCGCCTCAATGTAACACACCCGCTCCCGCCCCAAACCCAAACGGGGGTAAAATTTTACCGCCCAGACCCGACCCCACCTGCAAAAAAATTAATTTATTTTAATTACAATAAAAATTAATAATTTAATTTAAAAATTAATTATTTTCATAAATTAAATAATTATTTAATTAAATTTTTAATTAGTAAATAAATATTAACTTAATTAATTTAATTATTTTAATTGCAACAAGGGTATTAATAATTTAATTAAAAATATAATTAATAAATGAATATTAAAATAAGTAAAATAAGAGAATAAACTAAAATGTATTATTCGGGGGCGGGGCAGGGGCGGGTCTTAGTATCTCCCCGCACCCGCACCCGTAGTTAAGAACCAGGTTTCCCCTGCACCGCACCCAATTAAATCGAATTTTCCTCGTTAATTTTGGGGCGGGTGCGGGCGGGTCTGAGTTTGTTTGCCATCCCTACTTATATCTTGTTATTGTAGAGAAAATTAAATGTCCAACATTGTCCTTAAAATACTTGTGTTTGTCATCATTAAAAACGGGGAGATTGTTAGAACAAGATTTGTTCATGACATATTCTCTTTTAGTTTTGATGATAACAAAGTATTGAAAGAACAATGGTTTATTTGATGTGTGTTTTATTTATGCAAGCTCTACATCATTGTACATAAATAGTCAGAATCTGTGTTACATGAACACACTTGAGAATTGCTTCATTACTAGCTTCTGGTGGCAGAGTCTGAAGAGCAATTGCTAGTGTGGCTTGGCGCAGACTCTGAGTTGAAGGCCTCAGCATTCAGACGAGTTACTACACTTGGTAATTGTATATTAGCATCTGGTAACATTCAGAGTTGGTGATAAAGTTGTGGATTGTCTGTACTGTAGAAAGCAAGTTGTATTATATTATCAGCTTGTCAGCTAGAGTCTACAAGATTGCAAGGCTCAAGAAAGGTTGGCATGCTCTACGGATATCTTCTCTCAACGGCTCTATCAATATAGAACCTCTTTAAGACACAAAGGGTAAATATGTTACACACTGGATTCAAAATCTGACATGCATCCGTCTTCAACGTCTCTTGTATTATGAAGTAAAGGCAAAGACACTTTATCAAGTTATCTCTTCAACGACGAGTTTCTGCAAAGGCTATAGATATGGCTGAAGATTCAAGTTTGAATCTTAACAAGGATTCTCCAGATGAAGGAGTAGCAAGATCAAGAAATTATTAACTCTATTATGATATGCAGATTTTTTGTTGTAGTTTGTAATTGTAAAAGCATTAAAATTTCTTACTATTGAATATCTTAGAAATCTTAAGAGCTTTAGGTCTTAATTATGGTGATTTCCCGTACCTCTGATGCTTGTATCATGTACACCTTGTTCTCTATTATGCTGAGCCTTTAGTAGTTTATATCAAAGTCTTGAGATTCAAGCAAAAAGTCTTGAGCCAAGATGCTTAAGCCACGTAAGTCTCATTGCTTCAGTGCTTAAGTTGTGAAAGTCTTATGCAGCCAGTCTGATTGAGCAAGGGAAAGTCTTCATCTGAGGGGCATGAGAAAGAAGCCTTGAGTGTAGCTTGAGCAAGAAAGTCTTGGTCCGGATGGCCAGAAGAGCAGGTGGCTCGGTCAGGGGATGTGAGCAAGAAGTCTTAGACATGTGCTCTAAGCAAGGGGAAGTCTCAACCGAAAAACCTTTTGAGCAGGTGGCTCGGTCAGAAGGTGTGGAAAAGGGAAGTATTAGACATGTGACTAAACAAGGGAAGTCTCATACAGTTAGTTTAAGCAGGTGTAAAAGACTTATGCAAAAGCATAAGCAATTGTAATCATAAAGTGGTTATAATGAAAATCTCTTGTAAGGCAAGGGGACTGGAGTACTCTCAGTTAAGGGAGGAACCAAGATAAATCTTTTGTGTCTTCTGTTGTTATTTATTTACTTTTTCTATATCCGCTGCCATTGAATTAAAATAGAATCTGAACACCAGTTTTGATTCTGAAAATCTGATCAGAAATTAAATTAAAGAAAACGAGAAACAAAATTCAACCCCCCTTCTTGTGTATTTTTTACTCCTTCATTTCATTGTGCCTTTCATTAATGAGCACCTGGGCACGATCTTGAGAACTAATTTTCTTTGAAATTCAAAGTTCAGATACTTGTTAAGAACGGTTTGTTGAAGTCTTACAAAGTCGGGTCGAATGTGCAAGCGAATCCTCTACCAGAGCATGGTAGACCCTCTGTCAATATGGTAGATGTTGGTTAAGAGGAATATATGATTTCTAATGTTAATATAGTGAACACTCCTTTAGCTGGTGTACATGCCGAGTTATATCAAGATGGTTTACTCAAGAGTTAGCATTCTGATTATCAGTTGTGTAAACAGAATTCAGAAGGATGTGTTTTGGAGAAGAAATATATCTAAGGTTTAATGGACCATGGTATTATTCAAATCAATGCCAAGCATAAGGATGATGAGGTAGCCATTATTGTTCCTCAATTTGATTTTCCAGAGGCTGTCGAAATCACTTATCAGGGTAAGGGAAATCTCATTGATCCCTTGATAATGTATTTTCCTGGGTCGTTTCCATATGAATCCAGTAAAGTTGTTCCTTGGAGGAATAGTGCCACTCTGAAAGGTTGATTTTGCGTCAACAAGTAAGAAATTGCACGATAAATACTTTGTTATTGTTAATCCATAATATGTGGTTGTTAGTCCATCTGTTTAATCTAAGAAGAATGATGATGCTGAATAATTGTCAAGATTGATCAGAATAAATGGCTACGAAGTGGTAGATCGACTTCTTTAAACTCTGTCAAAGATATCAGTGTTGTCTTTTTTGTTAAATTTCTAAGCTCATCGGAAGTCTTTGATGAAGGTACTAGATCAAGCTTACGTGGATCATGATGTAACCGTTGATCAGTTTGATGGTGTAGTCGAAAATATTACTGCTTGCAATATTTTGGGTTTCAGTAAAGAAGAGCTTCCACGAGAAGGTAAGCAAAATCATGCTTTGCATATATTAGTGAGGTGCCAAGAGGATACTCTGTACAATGTTCTGGTTGATACTGATTCTTCACTTAATGTTATGCAGAAAGCGATTTTGTTTAAGTTGGCTTACCATGGTGCTCCCATGAGAGACATCGGTGTTGTGGTCAAAGCTTTCGATGGTTCTAAGAGAACGATTATTGGTGAAATTGATCTTTCGATGATGATTGGTCCTTATTTTTTCCAAATCACTTTTCAAGTGATGGATATTAACCCTGCTTACAGTTGTTTATTAGGAAGATCATGGATACATAACACTGGGGCAGTAACATCTACTCTACATCAGAAGCTTAAGTTTGTGAAGAATGATAAGCTTGGGATTGTTTATGGTGATGAACCTTTGCTAGTTAGTCACATTTCCTTTTTCAGATATATAGATGCAGATGATAAAGTTGTTAGGACTCAATTCCAAGCTCTTGATATTGTCAATGTTGTTCAAAAGAGTGGGTCATCTATGACTTCGTTGAAAGATGCATAACATGTTGTGGAGAGCGGTCAATCAGATGGTTGGGGTCAGATTGTTGAGCTTGTTGAGAATAAGAACATAACTGGTTTAGGGTTCTCACCCGGTACAACTAGAATAGAGTTTAAGCGCATTCAAGAAGTGTTTCACAGTGTTGGATTCATCCACTCTGGGGATTATGTTGTTTCTTCCATTAGTGAAGATGCATCAGATCCTGAATGGCCTTGCTTTGTGACGCGTGGAGAGACTAGCCATAAATTGACTATTGTCGATGTTCCTTGTGTCTTTCATTGTTCAAAGTAATTTGTTTTGTTTTTTCAAAATAATTCATTTCACTCTGCCCAAGGTGAAAGTGACTTTGTTATGGCACCATTGTTTCAAAATTTAAGATCATTAATAACAATCATTTTGTTATCCAATATTTGTTTTTATTTTCTGCATTTTTCTAGAAAATGGTAACTAAAAAACTTGTCAAAAACATTTCCATTTATTGCATTTCCCTTTACATTTGTTTGTTTTTTGAATTAAAGCATAAATCATCACTGTATTTGAAGCGAAAGAAGAGAGTAAGGAAGACAATGATATTTCAGAAGAAATTACTCGGTTGCTTGAGCACGAGGAGAAGACACTCCAATCGTTCAAAGGGTCTGTCGAATTGATCAACTTGGGCTCTGAAGAGAACAAGAAAGAGGTCAAGGTTTGGGCACTGCTGCTGAAAGAATTTGCTTAGTCAGCATCAAATGCCGCTTAAGCCAAAATGTCAGTAAAAAAAATGGGGCAATAAAAGAAAAAGAAAAAAAATAAAGAAAAAAGATGAAATGAAAAATAAAAAAATGGAATGAAAAATTAATGAAAAAAGTGAAAAGATGATGATAAGCCTAAAACGGACATCGTTTTATTCTGGTAGCTATTGATTACTTCACCCAAAAAAATGGGTCAAAACGACATCCTACGTCAATGTGACTAAACTAGAGCTAGGAAAACGGACTACCCGACCCGTGACGGGCTATACCATGACGGACTGGGCTAAAAAGCCCGGTTTGTAAAGGGGTCATAATTTGATTGACCAAACCCGGCCTTTCACGGGCTACAATGTTTTGGACCGGCCCGATATATATGTGTATATATATAACCCGGCCTTTCACGGGCTACAATGTTTTGGACCGGCCCGATATATATATATATATATATATATATATATATATAATTTTATTTTTTAAAATTAAAAACTGATTTGTTTTATTTTTAAAAAATATGTTACCATTAACACTCTGGTTTCATCATATTAATACACAAATTTGAATAAAATGAACTACAATACTTTTTTGTAGTAATAATATGTGTTGTCATTATCAGGCAACTGTAATGAAAACAAATGAGGCTAAGCTTCTAGAAAGGAATGAGTCATCAATTGTGCAAGAGGGCCCACATGAAGTGAGTGAAGGGAATAATTTCGTTACTAACCAACCGCAAGATACGGGGATATGCAGAAGTGAGAGAGCACGCACTGAAAACGTGACGTTGAAGGACTATGTGACAGCATGAGATTATAAGGCTTGTGTGAGGGGTAGTGTGGGGTTATGTGTGATTTGTGAAATTTTCTGTTATTCTCTCCCTCTCAACTCTGTATCAGCTTGCCGAGTTTATCATTTTTCAATCAATATATATTTCTTCTTTATCTTCACATTTTATTATTGTTTTATTGGTGCTTTCATTAGCTAACAGGGTTTATGGCCTGAGTAATGATGCCCTAATCGATTGTTTCATTAGCGGATTGAATGTTGATATCCGTCGTGATGTATTGATTCACACACCCACCTCCATTGTTAAGGCAGTATCTCTAGCGAAAGTTTATGAGGAAAAGTATACCTCCGTTTCCAAGCCACAAAAACCAAACACAACCAATTACGTCCCCAACAAACCATTCACCAACAAACCAGAAAATAACCACAAAAATATGGCCCTCATCCTCAATACACCCCTAACCAGACCAATGAGTCAATACCAAAAAAATCCTAATATTAAGAGAATGTCACCAGCAGAAATGCAAGTGAGAAGAGACAAAGGACTTTGTTATTGGTGTGATGAAAAATTCTCTTTCACCCATAAGTGTCCTAATCGACAATTGATGTTATTACAATATGATGACAATGATGCAGACCAGGTGCTCGACAAAATGGCCGAACCACCAGATATAACCTCAAAGAACCTTGCAACCAACCAAACTGAACATCACCTATCCTTTAATGCCATGAAAGGGACTAGTAACATGGGTGTGTTGAGATTCTCCGACTTTATTGATCATATTCAGGTGCAAATTCTCATCGACAGAGGTAGCTCGGATAACTTTGTCCAACCAAGAATAGCCAAGTTTCTTAAATTACCAATGGAACCAACACCAGTTTTTAAAGTATTAGTAGGTAATGATGAGATCATGGATGCTGAGGGTGTGATACAAAACCTGCCAGTCGTAGTACAAGGACACAAACTAGAAGTGCCAGTGTTCTTACTGCCTGTGGCTGGAGCTGATGTCATATTGGGTGCATCTTGGTTAGCAACATTAGGCCCACATGTTGCTGATTATGCAGCATTGACTCTAAAATTTTTTCTAAATGGAAAATTTGTAACCTTGACAGGAGAAATTAATACTACTGCACCTGCTTCAGCTCAACTCCATCACTTTAAGAGACTGCAAACTACATATGCAATTGCAGAATGTTTTACCATTCAATGGCTGAAATCTCACGAGTAGGAAGATATTTTCAATGAGCTACCTACTGACACTGAGCCAGAAATAGTTGTCTTGTTACACACATACAGAGAGATTTTCCAAGCCCCGTCATTTCTACCACCGGCCAGAGCACATAATCACACTATACCATTATTAGAAGGTTCAAACCCTGTTAAGGTCAAACCTTACAGGTATCCGCATAGTCAGAAAAACCAGATTGAGAACATGGTTCAAGAAATGTTGCAACAAGGAATCATTCAACCCATTACTAGTCCATTTTCATCACCAATCATTTAGGTGAAAAAGAAGGATGGAACATGGAGATTCTGCACTGACTATCGAGCTCTTAATGCTTTAACCATTAAAGATAGTTTCCCTATTCCGACAGTGGATGAATTGTTAGATGAGTTGTTTAGAGCTAAATTTTTTTCTAAGTTGGACCTAAGATCAGGCTACCATCAGATATTGGTACATCAAGATGACAGATACAAGACAGCTTTCAGAATACATCATGGCCATTACGAGTGGTTGGTCATGCCTTTTGGTCTAACAAATGCTCCTGCAACATTTCAAAGTCTAATGAACCACATATTTCAGCATGCCTTAAGAAAATATGTTTTAGTGTTTTTTGATGATATATTGGTCTATAGTACCAATTGGACAGAACACTTAAAGCATTTAGAGGCAGTCCTCAAAAACTACAAGAGCATACGTTGTTTGTCAAGTTGTCTAAATGTGCTTTTGGAGTTAGGGAAATTGATTACTTGGGACACGTGGTGAATGGAGATGGTGTGCACATGGAGAAAGACAAGGTTCGAGCTGTCTTGGAATGGCCAACTCCTAATAATATAAAACAATTGTGAGGATTTCTAGGCTTGACAGGGTACTATCGAAGATTCATCAAGTCCTATGCTAACTTAGCTCGTCCTTTAACGAAATTGCTGAAGAAAGATAGTTATGAATGGAACCCACAAGCTGAAAAGGCTATTCAACAATTAAAGTTAGCAATCACTTCTGCCCCTGTGTTGGCCTTACCAAATTTTCAAAAGCCTTTTGTATTGGAGACTGATGCATTAGGTATTGGAATAGGCGCTGTACTCCATCTAGATGGACATCCGATGGCTTACTTTTCAAAGAAGTTAGTGCCTCGAAATCAGAAAAAGTCTGCTTACTTTAGAGAAATGCTAGCTATCTCGGAAGCCATTGCTAAATTTAGACATTATTTATTGGGTCATAAATTTATAATTCGCACTGATCAGAAAAGCTTGAGGAGCTTGATGGATCAGGCTTTACAAACACCAGATCAACAACAGCGGCTACATAAGTTTTTTGGCTATGACTTCACTATCGAATATAAGCCAGGAAGGGAGAATTTAGCTACTGATGCCTTGTCCAGAATAATGACGTTAACTTGGTCTGAACCTCACGCAACAATAATTCAAGAGATCAAATTAGCATTACAAACAAATCCAATCTTATTGGATATTATGAACAAATGCAGCACTGACAATTAATCGCAACAGCAGTACACAGTCAGGGAAGGCTTGTTATTTCAGAAGAATAAGATTGTGGTTCCCACTCCATCTGACTTGGTTCGAAAATTACTGCATGAATATCACAATTCACCAATAGGTGGTGTTGCACCCCAAAATTTGCCCTCACAATACAAGACTTTGTGTTCCAAGAAGGTTCACAAGGTTCACAAAATTCACAATTGGTCAGAAGAGTTGACAATTCCCTCAGACAATGCACCTCCTAAGCAGTGCATCCAAAACTAGGGTTTTGACTTTAATCAGGCTAAATGGACTTCCAAGACTTCAAGTGAGCTTCATAACATCTTATATGTGTATAAGAACCCCCATGTCAAGTTTCAAGACTTTTCTCAAAAGTTTGCTCAGTCAGATGATCAGATAAGTCAAAAGCAGTCAATGCAGTTAAAAGGTCAAACTGAAGTCAACTATGGTCAAACCAAAGTCAAACTTCATGATTTTTTTTTTTGCCAACATCAAAGAAAGGTTGGGTGAGAAATATTATCATAATAACTGTAATACCCCAAATTTTGCCCTAAGATTTGTCGTCGCATTTCATTGCATTTAATCAATTACTAACAAATTTGTGTAGTCGTTTGACTTTTTGCAGGTAAATATCATATGGCATGCATTTTTTTTCTAAAAAGTAAAAATGGCACAATTGGCAGGAGGACATGTGTAAGGAGTTATGAGTGTGAGAGGTTGAGAGTTTGAATCTCACATTTGTCATTTTTTTTGTTTTTTATTATTTTTACTCTAAATTTTTCTATCTTTCATTAAAAAAATAACAAAAATAGTTTTTTATTATTATTTAATTATTATTTTCGTATTTTAATTAAATCATTTTTTAAAATATTATTTTTTTCACTTTTTTCTAAATTATTCATAAAAATATCCAAAAAATCATAAAATAAAAAATATTGAAAAAAATTTTGTTCTTTTTATAATATTTTTTATTTTAGGAATCAATAGGATTATTAGTTTTTATTTTAAGTTTATTTTAATTATTTTAAATTATTTAAATTTTATTTTTTCTTAACTAATTATTTAGTTTGGGCTTTAAAATGGGCTTTAGGGACATTATTGACAATTTGGTGTTAACCCTAATTTGTTCCCTATATATACATGTGTTGCCTTGTTGGAAAAAAGGAGAGAAGGAAAAAAACCTAAGAGGAGTGAGTGCCGTTTGCCGTTATTTAGTTTTCTTCTTCATCCATTACTATTGTTTCTTTTTCTTCATCGTTTACCGTTATTTCTTTTCCTTCATCTATTACTGTTGTTTCTTTTTCTTCATCTTTTACCGTTATTTCTTTTTCTTCATCTATTACCGTTATTTCTTTTTCTTTATCTATTACTGTTACGTTTATATATATATAATTTTTAAATTGTTATAGTTTATATATATAAGATTTTTGATCGAATTATGTCGATACGATGTTTGCACATTTGTGTGCATGACGCGTGACATTTGTGTTAGTTCGATCTGGTTGCGATGATCGCATTTTTGTGTGAGCAATAATACTATTTTTTGCTTAATTTCTTTTTCTTTGCGATAAATTTTGTTTCGTCCGATTTAGATCTGGTTGCGATGAGCGCATTTCTGCGTTAGCAACATTGTTGGGTTATTTGGCACATTTAAAATTCATTATTGCTTTATTATTATTATTATTATTATTATTATTATTATTATTATCATTATTTATTATTATTATCATTATTATCATTATTATTACCATTATTATTATTATTGTTATCATTAATTTATTAAAATTTGTTATAATATAAAAATCTGTTTTTTTAAAAATAAATAACATTAACATCTTTTCCAAATTAATATGAAAACCTATTATTTTTAAGAAAAACCTTTTTTTAGATAAATTTAAAATAATAACGAAAATCTTTTTTTTAAAATAATAACTAGAACCGTTATTTATTTTATTTTATTATTGTTCAATTCAAATTTCATTATCATATTGTATCTGCTCCTCTCATGTAACCTCGCGAACTTAACAATCGCTCTTTAAATGCTGCCTTTAAATTTCTGCTTGCATGGTTTAAATTATGACATTATCTCTCTGTTTGCATGATTCAATTATCTCACGCGTTTACTATTATTTCTGTCACATTGCACACATCCGAAGGTTAGGTCTAACTGTTTGGCCGCCGCGCCAATAGTCCGTAAAACTTCACACATTCAATTTCAAATCCTCAAAACTACAAACTACAAACCCTAATTTTCACAAATGCCTCGCCGCAGGCAAAATTACAATTTTACCCTTAGCATTAGGTCAAAGAGCCGCCGCGCTCATTTTAGGGTTTCCCGCCGTGGAATCCCTAATTTAACCCTAATTACAACTTAACATTTCAACGTAGAGATTTGGAGTTTCTACACTCCACGTAAGCGTGTCCTTAAGATGCGTTTATTCCCCTTGAGACCTTGACCACAGTCAAGAAGTTTCTAACCTCCCTATTGAGGGGAACTACGATTACTCTGATTCCACTCCCGTAAGGATACGTAGGCACAAGATGCGATGTCTTGCCGAGTAAACTTAGAATTAACCCCCTTTATTATTTATTATTGCTTATTTATATTTTATTTATCTTTGCTATTTAATTATTTTGCTTATTATTTTGTAATTGTTTCTTGGATGTAAAGTTGTTTAATTATTTAATTATTATTATGGTTAGTAATTAGGGAGTGTAACAACATGTATGTAATATTAAAATAAATTTAGATCACTTTTAAATAAAGATAATTAAAATAAACACGTCACACACGTAAGTCGATTTTAATCGCCGTCTCACTTCCTAAGGATATCCCTCAAGTTGCCTACGAATAATGGTTAAGTGGGGTGTATAAAGCAAGTCCCTCAAATAAAAAAATCATCAAAGTCCCTTATGGTTGCCTTTACGAATCAAGTCCCTTTCGAAAAATGATGATGGTCCCTTATATGTGCTTATTACATCCCACAATGGCCTTCAAAGTTAAATTGTCCCTCACATACCCCTTAACATCCAAAGTAAGGACTACCTACTCCATTATAGTAGGGATAGTCTTACTAAAGGAAAGAATGAAGAATAAGAAAGACCTTTAAACATTAGGGTAGGTTACTCCTAGGTGCTTGCTCACTTCAAAATTGTTTCGCACTTAAACAAATTTTCAACAAGTTTTCAAACAAGTTCTTAACACATCCTTACATGGATTATTTATTAACTATTCTGAAAATTTTCTATTCACACACTACAATTTCAAAACAATTCAAAAGTGAGCTTAAGTACCTAAGAGCCCATGGATAACCATGGATGAAAAGGATGCTAATACCTTCCCTTTTTATAACCTACCCCCCGGACTCAAAATATTCTCTAAGGTCTTTCCTGTTCTTTTATAACCTTTCCTTATGGATAAAATAAAAGTCGGTGGCGACTCTTGCTATCCACAACATTGTTTAAAGTCAGTTCACCGGGTTACAGAACTGGCGACTCTGCTGGGGATCTATTTAAGAGGGGTACCCTTAGGAATTAAGATCACTTTAAATTGTTTGCCTTGTTTGATTTATTATTATATTGTTGGGGTGCTCTTATGTGTGAAAGGTCCTAACCCGGATCTAGTGTACCTTAAGTAAATGGCAATAGACCAAGGAAACTGTACGACGTATATCAATACGGTTGATCTGGTGGCCATAGTTAGTGCGACTTCTTGGTTGGTGCTTATATTCCTTAAGTCAAGTTGAGGATAATATTGAGGCTGCCATATGTTGTCAATGCACTAACTGACTTTTAGAACCCTAGTTAACTCATCTTGGCCTTTAGAAAGTAGTGAGGTAACCGGCTTTGGTGCAGACTGAAGTTGGTTGACACTCGATACTACGCTCATTGAGATCTTAAACTTGGAGGGTTTTGGTTGGCAAGTAAGTTGCCTTCTGAACAACCACCCTTGTGACGGATCAATGATATTGAGATCCCTTAGAACCTGGTTACTTTTGTAGGACAGGATGAACCATCTAACTTCAGGGGAGGGTACTTGCCTTTGAACCTCATGCAAGCCTTTAAACCTAGGGCTATGGTGTGACTTGTTTGTGTGTGCCACATGTTTGTGATTGAGCATGACATCATGACATCATCATGCATCATAAGCATATCATTTTCCCTAACCATTTCAAGGACCAAAGGATTTATCTTTGTTCTTTGTTGCAGGTCATGGCTTCTGCTCGTAGAAACACCATCAGGATCAACTTTGTAGGGATACCTGCTAAGCTCAAGGAGTTGGTTTCCCTAGTGCCTGATCATTCCCAGTTCAACAAGAGACATGGTCACTTATTGGATCTAGTTACTTCAGGGTTCAGTGAAGACATGATGAGTGTGCTGTTTCAGTTCTTTGACCCTAAGCACCATTGCTTTACATTTCCTGATTATCAGCTGGTTCCAACCATGGAGGAGTTCTCTAAACTTCTGGGTATACCTGTTCTTGATCAGAAGCCATTCACAGGCTTAGAGAAGGAGCTTAAACCAGAAGTTATTGCTGCAGCTCTACATCTGAAGAAGTCTGACATTGTTCTAGAGACGAGAAGCGGAGTCAAGGGTATTCTTGCCAAGGTATTAATGGATAAAGCTCAAATGTTCTTGAAGACCATGAGCTATGATGCTTTTGAGGAGATCTTAGCCTTGCTGATATATGGCTTAGTGTTGTTCCCCAATCCAGATCAGTTCATAGATGTTCATGCCATCAACATTTTCCTGAGTCACAATCCAGTGCCTACATTGCTTGGAGACATCCTACATTCTCTTCACACCCGTACTACAAGGGCAAGAGGAACTTTGATGTGCTGCATACCTTTGCTCTCTAGGTGGTTTATTTCTCACCTTCCTCGCTCAGTAATGAAGAATGAGCAAGGGTTCAGATGGTCCAAGAGGATCATGTCACTATCTCACTCAGACATTCATTGGTGCTCCAGATCTATGGAGAATGTCACCATCATTGACCGTTGTGGGGAGTTTCCTAATGTGCCACTTCTAGGCATAAGAGGAGGCATCACCTACAACCCCTCTCTAGCTTTACGACAGTTTGGTTACGCCCGAAGTGACGGTCCACATGACATGTTGATTCAGGGCATTGTGTTTGATTACGACAACGATCTTCAGGGTTACCGTCAGAGATTCATCCGAGCTTGGGGAAAGGTAAACAGGATTGACAGCAAGACACTGGAGCCTAAGTACACTATTCCTATGGAGGCTTATCTCAGATGGGTACGATCTCGTGCTCAGACACTCATGATGCCATATCCTGCCGTCCTACCAGTTACCATGGAACCTGTTGCTGAAGGAGACACAGCTTATACCATCCTTCACCCAGACATGCCTACTGATAAGGAAGACTTGCAGAGATCATGGATCCAACTGAAAGAGCAAAGGGATACTTTCGAGGCTCATTACAAAGCAAGCCAAGCAAGGATCCTAGAGCTAACAAAGCTACTTCATGAGGAACGAAACCTCAACTCATACCTCAACACAAAGAGGAAACGTCCATGGGAGACTTAAAACCCCATCTTTTGTACTTATTTCGTTTTCATTTTTTGTAAGCCTAAAAGGCAAAACAAGTTATTACTAATAAAAAGTTACTTTCTTGTTTGTTTAAGCAAATTTAAATCCTGCGGTCCTTGAAAACATTGCATATGCATTCCCATATCATTGCATCACAGGTTTATAATTGTGCACAGGTTTCTCATCTCCTCGCTGTTTATTTCAGCAATGGCTCTTGAACAATCAGTTAAGGATCTCCAGGCACAGAATGCACAGTTCCAAGAGCTGATCCTGAACCTATCCAAGGGGCAGGATGAATTGAAGACACTGCTGGCCAAGAAGACTAAGAAGGCTAGAAGGTCTGCTGGGTTGCTCAACATGGGAAGAAGGTTCAAAGGTCCTGTCAAGACCAAGGGAGAGGTTGAAGACTATGAATCTGAGGAATCTGAGAAAGAGAGAGGCAGTCTCCACAACACTATGGGGGACTCTGATTCTGAGGCTAACTACTACCATGAGCCTAACGAAGACAAATTCAAGATGCTGGTGGATAGAATGGATGCTATGGAATTACAGAAATCATCTGGGCTGGATTTTGAGGATTTGAGCTTGATATCTGGGGTGGTCATACCCATTGGGTTCAAAGTTCCTACATTTGTTGTCTATGATGGGGTCTCTTGGCCCAAATTGCATCTGAGGTCTTATGTCAGAAGAATTCAACCCCACACTGCTGATAAAAAGTTGTGGATCCATTTCTTTCAAGAAAGTTTATCTGGAGCTCAGCTAGAGTGGTATTATCAGTTGGAGAGTGTCAACATCAGAGATTGGAATGACCTTGCTGAAGCTTTCTACAAGCAGTATCAATACAATGCTGACTTAGCCCCCACTCGCATGCAGCTTCAAAGCATGTCTATGGGTGCCAAAGAAAGCTTTAAGGAGTATGCTCAGAAGTGGAGAGACTTAGCTGGAAGAGTTCAACCCCCTTTGACTGATAGGGAGTTGGTTGATATGTTCATGTGTACGCTGAATGGTCCGTTTTACAGTCATCTCATTGGAAGCTCATCATCTGGCTTCACTGAGTTGATCATGACAGGAGAGCGAGTGGAGAATGGTATCAAGAGTGGTAAGATCCAAGTGGGCACTTCTTCATCAGGTGCTGCAAAGAAGCCTCCCACTGGGAAGAAAGAATCTAATGCTGTGTATGGTCAGCCTGATCGTAACAGAAGGCATCAGTCTGTTAGTGCAGTTCATATTTCAAATCCAACTCCTGCAACAACAGAGCAGCCTCAAGGCAACCAACAGAGGGCTAGAAGACAGTTCACGAAGATCAACATGTCAATGGCTCAGGCATTGCAACACTTGTTGAAAGCTGAACTTATTACCCTGAGGGAGGCCCCTCAGAATCCCAATGTTACCTCTCCCAAGTACAATCCCAATGCACGATGTGCATATCATTCAAACTGTCCAGGACATGATACTAATAACTGCTGGGTCTTGAAGAACAAAATTCAGGATATGATTGATGCTGGAGAAATTGAGTTTGATCCACCAGGTACTCCAAATGTGATTACAGCTCCAATGCCAAATCACGAGAAGACTGTCAACGCCATTGATGAAGATATTGATGAAGATCTGCATGTCTATTCAGTTATGGAGTTGAGCACACCATTGTCTGTTATCAAAAAGAGGTTAGTACAAGCTGGGATCTTTCCAGGTTGTCATGAAGATTGTCTATATTGTACCTATAAGCCGGATAGTTGCTTCATTTTGAGAGATGGGATTCAACGTCTCATGGATAAATATACTATAGTGTTTGAAAGAAGACCAGCATCTGTAGAAAGTATGGTGGATCATCTGACTCAGGGTAAGAAGATTGAAGAGGTTGACATGGTTGACAAAGTACCACTAAGAATCACTTCAAAGGGTCCCATTAAAATCACTCATCAGGGCCCAATCAAGATTACTGCTGAAGGTCCTGTGAAAGTTGTCACTGAGGCCAAAGTAGCTCCTCTGATCATTACCACTCCTGGTCCTATTTCTTATACATCTGACAAAGCTGTGCCTTGGCACTATGGGTCTGATGTTTACATCCATGGTGTCAAACAGGAGCCTTTACCTGATATGCCTGTTGACATTGATAATATTGCCGGATCTAGCAAGATCACTCGTAGTGGAAGAGTCTTCTCTCCTCCAGTTGCTTCTAAGAGTGCGGTTACTCCTGCTGTTACTTCCACCACTGATGCTCGGGGCAAGGGTCCTGTTATTGAGCCTGTATCTACTGATGTGCCAGCTGCTGATGACCTCTCTAAGCAGATGGAAGAAGTATTGAAAATCATTCGCAAGAGTGATTATGATATTGTTGATCAGCTGGGGCATACTCCCTCAAAGATTTCTATGCTCTCCCTGTTATTATGTTCTGAGGCTCATGCCAAGTCATTGATCAAGTTTCTAAAGATGGCTCATGTACCCAGTGCAATTTCTGTGGACCAGTTTGAGAATTGTGTTGCTCACCTGACCTATGACAACGGGTTAGGATTTTCTGATGCTGACTTGACCCCTGCCAAGAGGGATCATAACAGGGCCTTGCATATTTCAATTGAATGCAGGGGCACTACCCTGTCTCATGTGCTGATAGACAATGGTTCCTCTCTGAATGTGTTGCCTAAGGAAGTCCTGAACAAGCTGAGTCCTGAAGATACGGTATTGAAGCCCAGTAATATTGTGGTAAAGGCTTTTGATGGTTCTAGAAGAGTAGTGCATGGGGAAATTGATCTTCCAATCAAGGTTGGCTCTCAGGTGTTTACCGCTACATTCTATGTGATGGATATTCGTCCTTCGTACTCATGTCTGCTTGGTCGTCCCTGGATCCATGGGGCAGGTGCTGTGACCTCCACATTACATCAAAAGTTGAGATATCCGGTGAATGGAAAAGTTGTTACTGTCTTTGGAGAGGAAGAATACTTTGTCAGCCATGTAAACACTTTCAAGTATCTGGAAGTAGAAGGTGAATACATTGAAACTCCATGTCAGTCATTTGAAGTGGTTCCCTGGGCTGTTAAGGATTGTGTGACTCCTCCTGCTGTGAAGAAGGTTCTTGTGGTCATCAAAAACCCTCCAACAATGGCAATGGCCTCCCTCAATGATGCAAAAGCTGTGGTGGAAGAAGGTGGTTGTACTATTTGGGGTCAGCTTCCTGATATGCCATACAAGTCTGACAAGTTTGGTTTGGGTTTCACTGCAGAGTCCCAGAAGGCTGTTCGTCGTGCTCGTGCTGTTCGTATCACCAATCAAGGGGTTATCAATGCTGTGGGAGATCAAGATGAAGACTACAACTTGGAGGCATGGATTTTTCCTACTGTGGGTGCTGGACTCAATAATTGGACAGCTGAAGATGTTATCCCTATCTCCTTTAGTCAGGAGTAAATACTATTACTGTGTTATGTTTTTAAATTTATAATTTCTGGAACAATTAAAACTTTCAAGCCATGTGCCTTACCCGGGGCACAATGGTGTGCTTGTTACGGGTTGTCATTTCATTTGCATACTTCATTCAATAAAATCAGTGAACGTTTCGTTTTCGTAAATATTGTGTTCCTTGTCTTTCTTTTTCTTTTATCTTTGCTTTATCAGCTATGTGTTCTTACACACACCCACGTCACTAAAATGCAGATCCTCATCCACTCTGGATCCAGTTGATAACAGTTCTACTATTGCCAATTACAATTTCGAGAATCCGATCTATCAAACTGAAGACGGAAACGAGGACGATTGTGAAATACCTGTAGAGCTTGCTAGGTTGTTACAACAAGAAGAGAAAGCTATACAGCCACATGAAGAGCCAGTCGAAGTTGTGAATCTGGGAACTGAAGAAAACAGAAAAGAGGTCAAGATAGGGGCTGATTTAGAGGACAGTGTCAAGAGCAGGTTGATTCAGATGCTACGTGACTATGTGGAGATCTTTGCTTGGTCTTATGAAGATATGCCAGGGTTGGATACAGACATTGTGGTTCACCGTTTGCCAGTGAAAGAAGATTGTCGTCCAAAGAAGCAGAAGGTTCGCCGTATGCGTCCTGAAATGTCAGAAAAGATCAAAGCAGAGGTAATGAAACAGTTCAATGCAGGGTTCTTGGCCGTAACTTCTTATCCTCAGTGGGTTGCAAATGTGGTACCAGTTCCTAAGAAAGATGGTAAGGTACGTATGTGTGTAGACTACAGAGATCTGAACAAGGCTAGCCCTAAAGATGACTTTCCACTTCCTCATATTGATATTCTGGTAGACAACACTGCTCAGCATAAGGTATTCTCTTTTATGGATGGGTTCTCTGGTTACAATCAAATCAAGATGGCACCTGAAGATATGGAGAAGACTACATTTGTGACACAGTGGGGCACCTTTTGCTATAAGGTAATGCCATTTGGTTTGAAGAATGCAGGGGCAACATATCAGCGTGCTATGGTGGCTTTGTTTCATGATATGATTCATCATGAGATAGAGGTATATGTGGATGATATGATAGCCAGGTCTCAGAATGAAGAACAACATCTTGATCATCTGCACAAGTTGTTTGAGAGGTTGAAGAAATACAGGTTGAGATTAAATCCAAACAAGTGTACTTTTGGAGTTAGATCTGGAAAGCTCCTGGGTTTCATTGTCAGTGGAAAAGGTATTGAAGTGGATCCTGCAAAAGTGAAAGCTATACGAGAGATGCCAGCTCCCCGTACTGAGAAGGAGGTTAGAGGTTTCTTGGGACGATTGAACTACATTGCAAGATTTATTTCCCAATTAACTACCATCTGTGAGCCAATCTTCAAGTTGTTGAAGAAAGATCAGGTGATGGAATGGAATGATGAGTGCCAGACTGCCTTTGATGAAATCAAGAGATATTTGCTAGAACCTCCAATTTTAATGCCACCAGTTGATGGAAGACCCTTGATTATGTATTTAACAGTATTAGACAACTCAATGGGGTGTGTATTGGGGCAACATGACGAGTCTGGTCGAAAAGAGCAGGCAATATACTACCTTAGCAAAAAGTTTACCGACTGCGAAACAAGATACTCACTGCTCGAGAAAACTTGCTGCGCTTTGGCATGGGCTGCTCGCCGACTAAGACAGTATATGTTGACCCATACTACCTTGTTGATTTCAAAAATGGATCCAATCAAGTACATATTTGAGAAACCTGCTCTCTCCGGAAGAATTGCAAGATGGCAAATGATCTTGACGGAATATGATATACAGTATACTACTCAGAAGGCCATTAAGAAGATTGTACAGAAGATGACTGTTACTTACAAGGATTGGCACGAGATGTTACCATTTGCTCTGCATGGTTATCGTACTACAATACGTACTTCAACAGGGGCAACCCCATTCTCCTTAGTCTATGATATGGAAGCAGTTCTGCCTATTGAAGTTCAGATCCCCTCCTTGAGAATTATGAAGGATGCAGGCTTGGATGAAGATGAGTGGATTCAGACTCGACTTGACCAGATAAACTTGATTGATGAGAAAAGGTTAGCAGCAGTTTGTCATGGCCAGATGTACCAGAAACGGATGATCAAAGCTTTTAACAAGAAGGTTAAGCCAAAGGTATATCAGGCTGGTGACTTGGTAATCAAGCGTATCATATTACCACAGGGTGATCCTAGGGGCAAGTGGACTCCAACATATGAGGGACCATTGGTAGTCAAGACAGTGTTCTCAGGAGGTGCCATGATACTGACTACAATGGATGGTGAAGACTTCCCACAACCTGTAAACGCAGACATAGTTAAAAAATACTACGCATAAAAAGAGACCCGCTAGGTTGACAGGCCTAGGCAAAAATAAGGGCATCCCGGCAAACCAAAAGGGTTTGGGCAAAAATTAGGGATATATATATAAAAAGATGTACACCCGGCAAGTCGAAAACCTGAAAAGGCGGCTTGGGCAAAAAAGGGTATCCCGGTGGATTGAAAACCTGAAAGGGCAATCCAGGCAAAAGTTAGGGATTAAAGCGTACGACTATGTCTCGTTTGGATCACTCATGAAACTGCAACCAGTTGTACTACTTACTCAAGCTCAAACAGATGAAGCTCAATCCAATCGTTTCCGTCTCAACAGCAAGAAGATGAGATACTTGAGTGGCAATAGTAGAATTGAAACTCAATAGGATTATTTCCCACATAGCTGATTCTTTTTGTAAAACTTCATGACAAAATTCTCTTACTAGGGTTTACGTCTCCTTCACATGGCTATACTACTATTATGGTAGTGGTGGATCGTTTGACAAAATATGCTCACTTTATGGCTATGAAATCTGATTACACTAGTAAGTCAGTAGCAGAAGCCTTTATGAATAACATCGTCAAACTACGCGGTATGCCTAAATCTATTGTGTCAGATAGAGACAAGGTTTTCACTAGTGCTTTTTGGCAACATCTCTTCAAATAACAAGGCACAACACTAGCCATGAGCAGTGCCTACCACCCTCAGTCGGACGGCCAGACGGAAGTACTCAACAAAGGCTTGGAATTGTTTTTGAGATGCTTTACATTTAACAATCCCAAATCGTGGTTTAAGGCGTTAACATGGGCAGAGTACTGGTACAATACGGCTTTGCAAACGAGTATAGGCATGACTCCTTTCAAAGCTTTATATGGAAGAGACCCTCCTACATTGACAAGATATGTGTCTCAGGCTTCTGATCCTTCAGCACTTCAAGAGGAGTTGATGGAGAGGGATAGAATCCTACAACAGCTGAAAGATAATTTGGAGAAAGCTCAACAGTATATAAAAAAACAGGCAGACAAACATAGAAGAGATGCCCATCTACAGGTAGGAGACTTGGTCTTAGTGAAATTGCAGCCTTACAAACAACAATCTGTAGCATTGAGAAAGAATAATAAACTGGGAATGAGATATTTTGGGCCTTTTGAAGTCTTAGACAAGGTAAAAGAAGTTGCTTATAAGCTGAAGTTGCCTGACCATGCTAAGATTCACCCAGTTTTCCACGTATCTCACTTGAAGCCTTTTAAGGGTGTTCCTCAAGATCAATACATGCCATTACCTCTTACTATGACTGATACATGCCCCATCATTTGGCCGGTAGAGATTTTGCAAGTTAGGACGATCACTAAAGGGTCACAAAGAGTTCAACAAGTTCTGGTTCAATGGGATCAACAGCCTAAATCGGAAGCTACGTGGGAGGACATAGCTAGCTTACAACAGAAGTTTCCTCTTTTCAACCTTGAGGACAAGGTTGATTTTAAAGGGGAGGGTATTGTAATGAAAACAAATGAGGCTCAGCTTCTAGAAAGGAATGAGTCATCAATTGTGCAAGAGGGCCCACATGAAGTGAGTGGAGGGAATAATTCTGTTACTAACCAACCGCAAAATATGCGGATACGTAGAAGTGAGAGAGCACGCATTGAAAATGTGACATTGAAGGACTATGTGACAACATGAGATTATAAGGCTTGTGTGAGGGGTGGTGTGGGGTTATGTGTGATTTGTGAAATTTTCTGCTATTCTCTCCCTCTCAACTTTGTATCAGCTTGCTGAGTTTATCATTTTTCAATCAATATATATTTTTTCTTTATCTTCACATTTTATTACTGTTTCATAACCCAACATAAATTAAAAACATAATAAATATTTAGATCCATATTAACATAGTAACAATTAATACATTTAAAAAAGAATCAAAATTTCAAACTCCAAATAAATTCCATCATATTCAAAACATTGAAAAATTAGCATTACCAATTGCAAAAACAAAACAAAAAAATATAAGTTGCACTAGTTCAGCTGCATCAGTTTGAAATCCCAACTACCATTCAAACAACATTAATTGCCAATTTCACCTGCATGAAAAGTCATTAAGCCAGTAAAGTAGTAAAGCATACCCTCATATCGTATATGAACAAAATCGAATAATATTTCACCTATAATTTCTTACTGCTTCTCATGTAGACAACACCCAACATACAATAGTTTTTTTTCACTACTAATTATTCCTTATGAAACTACTAGTATAGTTAAGAAACTATTGTGTTTATATATTATGACAAGCATAAGATTCAAATTATAAGAATATTCTACATCACAATTTTGACTTGGATAATCAATTAAGAAACAGAAGCAAACAAGCATGGATTATTACCCCTGTTCACATGCAGTCAGTGAATTAATAACACAAAAATTGCCTTAGGCTGGCATGTGACACAAACATGCTTTTGGTGTATGTATGTCCAATTTTGCAGGCTCTTTAAATTAGTCTTAATTCAACAAGATCGGATGTTCCGCAGCATTAATGGTTTGACTTTCATACTCTTCAAATTGCTACCAAATGAAAATAAATAGATTAAAAATTATGTAAAGTTAAAGTAAGGTAATGAAATTATGAAAGTTAGATAAAAAATCAAGCTTTCAAACTATCAATCAAGCTATTAAACTTCCAATTTTCAAGCTATTAACTTTTTTGATAATAGAAACAAGCTATTGACCTTACATGAAATAAAGTATCTAAAAGGAAATAATTAGTAAGATAAATCTTTTAACTTACATCAGATAATAAAAGCTCCTGCTTGTTTTGCACTCTCATACTCTTGTAGAAGCAACCTGAAGCAATGTTACTTTTATTTTTTTTTATTTTTTTTAGAGTTAGTGTTAGTGTGAGTTAGTGCCTAGTGGTGGTAAATGGGCTGGGCAAGGAAATTGGAGTGATTGGTTGGGTTGGGCCAACCAATATATATATATTTTTTATTAAAATAAATATAGTTTTTAATTTATTAATTAGCTTGTTCTATAATTTTATTATTTTAAATTATTTTTATTGTTAAAAAAGACGGGCTACCCGCAACCCAGTCAGGCTAGCCCGATTAAACTTTGGGCTTTAAACGAGTCGGGCTAAAAAAATCGCATAATAAACGGGCCATAATCTTCTTGTTTAAGCCCTTTATTTTGACGGGCTTGTTGGCTCGGTCCGCTAGACCCGACCCGTTTTTCCAGCTCTAGACTAAATAGGTGGTGGTTTGGTTTATCAAGAATCAAATCATCTGCCGGTATGATATTTCAAGAAAAATCATTACTGATAATGGTTCAAATCTGAACAATAATATGATGAAATATCTCTGTGAAAGTTTTAAGATTGAACATCAGAATTCTTCACCTTACACTGAAGGTGAGAAAAATATACAAGAAGGGGGTTGAATTGTGTTTGCAAAAATAGTTTTACTTCTGAACCAGAGTTCAGATTCTAAAGTTAAGCTCGAAAACTAATATATAATGCAGCAGAAAATTAAACAGAAGTAAAACAAAACAGCAAAAAACACACAATAGTTATCTTGGTTCCTCTCTTAAATGAGACTACTCCAGTCTCATTGCTTCACAAGAGATTTTCCACTATAATCAACTTGATTACAATTGCTTATACACACCTGTATAAGACTTTCCTTGCTCAGATATCTAGTCTAAAACTTTCCTGCTTAATCAACACCTAATCAAGACTTCCTGCTTAGATCCTCAGAGCCTAAGACTTTCCTTGCTCAAACCACCTGGTTCAAGGCTTTCCTGCTTAGACCCATTGCCTAAGGCATTCCTGCTCAGATCCTCAATTCAAGAATTTCTTGCTCAGACACATTGTCTAAGAATTTCCTGCTCAGATCCTCGATCCAAGACTTCCCTGCTCAGAGACACTGTCTAAGAGTTTCCTGCTCAGATCCTTGATCCAACACTTCCCTGCTCAAGCCTACAACAAGAGACTTTTATCTAAACTAAACTGTTTAGAGAAGGAATAACTTACAACAACACTTGATTAACAATAAGATGTGTTCAAATATAATACAACACACTTTTATAAAAGATTCTTAAGTTATATAAGAATAAGAACTCTTAACAGATTTTGCTTCTGACTGTAGTGCATGTATTTCTCATACGTAGTTGCAGTGTTATTTCTTGAGTTGATCTTCAAATCTTCTACTCCTTATATAACAAGGCCTTTCAGTCAAGGAAATATCCATATAACAAGGCTTTTGTCCAGAAGATATATCTATAATTCAGATACAACACAATCTGTTAAAGATAATGTCAATATATCTCGAGTCCCGTGTTAGCAGAACTGAGTTGACACTACTCAGTCTCAGAGGCAGCCATATCACGCTTCTGATTCTAGAGTATACTAGCATCTACTTTCTGATCAGACTCTCTCATGAGTGTATGACTAGAACTGAACCAAAGTCATTTCTATGTCAGAATCAGTTTCAGCAACTAAATAAAGTTTTACGCACACAAACTAGTTAGTTAGAAATCCTAATTGTTTTTCAAATACTTTGTCATCATAAAAAATTTAGAGGATACATGGTATGAACCAAACTTGTCTCAACAATCTCCCCCTTTTTGATGATGGAAACTTTAAGTATTTAAAAATAATAAGCAGTAGATTAATTACTCAACAAATTTTAAGGTCTGAGGTTTGTAAGCTCCCTCTGTGTCAAACAGTCTTAGAGGTGAGGTTTGTAAGCTCCCTATGAGTCCTATTTGTGAAGTCTAAGAGGCGAGGTTTGTAATATCCCCCTATATAGACTAATGAATCCATTTCAAGGGTGAGGTTGTAATCTTCCCCTAAATAGGATCACCAACCTCATTTGGATCCAAAATTAATCTAGAAGAATACTTAATTTATTCTCCCCCTTTGACATCACTCAAAAATGAAGGAAAGGAAGGAACTTCAACGATTAATAATGGTTTCAGAACAATTCATAGTTGGACACCAGTCAAGAACAAGTTTATTAGTCAATCCAGATTGTTGTACATGAGTAACAACACCCTGTTAAACAAGAATTATAGAAAGAACTCTACCAAAAGAAATTACAGTTGAGGATGATACAAAGGTTCCTGCTCATAATGATACTGAGGTTACTGTTTTAGCTAATATGGAAGTGTCGACTTAGGCTGTTACAAAGGTGTGTGTATAGACTAACACAAATAGGAGTTCCCTCCAGGGCACTCTACCCCTACCTAGATCATTGTGTATGTCGTTCATGTGACATTTAGATTATGACAGGGAGAGGTAAAAATATTTTAATTTAAGTAATTTTTATTTATTAGTGGTTACTTGAGTGTAACTAATATTTTATGATTCATTTGTTATAAGACCGCCCTCCATTGAAGATTTCCACTCTTGTGATGAATTTGAAGAAGTTCTCAGGAGTGTAGATGCTTAATCAGACAAAGGCATTCCTAGACCAGTTCCTGATATACCTTTTGAGAGCATTGATAGATGGTTTAGGCTTAATATGAGCAATGACATTGATATTAGAGAGACTAGAATGGACGTGTCTTTTCTTGGAGAATGTCTGAATGATTATTTTGAGTTCTATTTTAGAGTATTACAACCTCGCATCTCACATCATCCCATATGTTCATCATGCAGATGATGCTGGACTCACACATGATAGAGGACATTTATATGATGTGCAACTGCCTCTAACCGATATGATTGACCAGTAGCAGTTATAAATGATAACACTTCTTTCTAATAATCTCATGGGTTTGGTAAACACATATGGTGGCGTCTGCATTGGGTTATCATAGATAACACATGTTGTCTATGGTGGATCGGTGTAAATTTTATTTGTTTGTTCATTATTTATTATCGTTGGCAATAATTTGAGATTGTACTGAATTATTTGTATTTTGTTGACACTTTATCTTAATATTGTATTGCATGAAAATTAGTATTACATTATTTTGGGATTAACATAACCTAACATAACATTAATTAAATAACATGAAAGTAACATGAGTATAACTTAAATATTTTTAGATGATTAAGGATATTTGAACATCTTCATAATATAGTCAGTAGATCTCACAACTGTCACATCCATCTCAATTGGACTCTTTGTTTCGTATCAGTGAAATGTGTTCCACATAACTCTTAAATTTTCACGCGTTTTTAACTAAAAGCTTTTGAACTTCACATTTCTTTTGATATCAATCGATCGAGAATGATACTTGATCTTAACCACACTTCTTTTGTCTGGATAGTGCAACAAATTATCTAGTTTGAATTTCAAAACATTAAGAGATGTGTCCTCTATGAGCTTAAAATCAATAGGAGGATACCAAAATTAAGACATTGCAAGGTATTTTTGTTAATAACATATGAGACATATTTATACAAGTTTTAAGTCATTATAGACTATACAAAAATGTCGATGCAATCACTACTCTACAAAAGTGTCGATACAATCACAACTGTACGAAAATAACACAAACATATTTTCAAGAGTGAGGGAAACAAATTTATATCTAAATTTTTTTAAAATTTCTGATAATCATTTTTGCACACCGAATATTTCAAATAATCCGATAAAAATATATATCAAATTTCTAGTGCTATTACCAAATTTTCTGAATCTAAGAAACTTTTTTACAAGACATTGAGTGAGAAAAAAAAAAAACATATTTTTGGTATTATCGAAATATGTGGGTGCTACGTTCAACTTGAAAGGTTTCATGTAGACTCTTCGGAAAGAAAGAAGAAAAAGAAAACCTCAGCATGAGGTCAAACAAGCCCAATAAGCTTTATGATTTGTGTGTCACACACCTACAAGATTTACATGTGAGCCCTCTTTTAATAGAATTGATTTATATTTCATCATTACAATAAACAAAAAGTGTAAGATATTGAATTAAGAATGAGTGAATGACGCATAAAATTTAATGAATTAAAATTTATAATTGAATAAAATAGTTGATATCGTATTAAAAATAAAATCAATACTAAAACAATTATAGATTGGAACAAGAACAAAGCGAAATCTATTACTATCATTTTCTTTATATACAAGAAAATCAGTAAATTTAGTGAATGGAGATGCTTTTATTGTTTTAAAGACGTAAATTATGATGCACAAAACTGTATGTCCCAATGACAAATTAACCACTGAAAATTGTACTACAAACTAACATGAGATCAATACGTAATAATGTCGGAAACATGCACAATATCTACCACAACAAACCAGTACTCTATTTTCTTAATCTATAAGCATTTTTTTGTGTACGTTCTTAGTTCCCAAGTTTTCATTTTAATATTATCTTTTAAAAAAGTCACTCATTTTTTTATGGTATAGAAATTGATCATATCCATTAGAAACTGTCGGATATAATCGGAGAAGTTAGAGTTCGAATCTTGATGATTATGCATTAATTAATTGTAATAATACAAGTAAAATTAAAATTGAACCCAGAGTGATTAAAATGATGAAGAAAACAGAGAAGAAAATTTTACATGAAACTATGTTTCTGAACCCAATTTCGAAGCTATATCATGTGGAAGCAAATGTCCCTGAGCGACAACCAACGAATTATACATATGAACAAGCATTTTATTATCGTACTCCTTAGGTTGTTGGTTCCTTCCGAATCCACCGGTCGTGTCACCAAAGCTGCCCATTTTGACTACCTTGGAGTTAGCCAAAGCTACCATCATGCTCACGTAGGAGTCTCTCATCCACACCATCCATTTCTTAGGGGAAGAGATTGTTGGAATTTTGATCTTTGGTGAGATTTTGATCCTCCATTTTCTCTTTGTTCCGGTGGTTGAGTCTCCTCCTAGCTTCACCGTGTTCCTCTTTCGATTTGATTTGGTTACTCTTTGATATCCCTTTCTTCTCTTCCAGTATTTCTTGAAACCTCTTTTCATGCTGGCTGTGATGCCTTCCATTATGGCTCTTTGATGGATGAAACACGGAGATTTAATGAATGGGAAGGAAACAATACGTAACAGATAGGGAGGTAGAGTAGAGAAGTAGGGTGGGTACAAAATTTATGAGGGAAAGGCACTTCACTTTGGTGGATATATATATATATATATATATATATATATATATATATATATATATATATATATATATATATATATATATATATATATATATATATATATATATATATACACATATATATATATACATATATATATATATATATATATATATATATATATATATATATATATATATATATATATATATATATATATATATATATATCACACTTTTGAAAATTAGTCACTGAAAAAATTATCGGGTCGAGTCGCGGATTAGGTCGCTCTCTTTAAAACGTTTCGCGGCACTATTCAAAGTTATGCAAAGCAGTCGAACTATCGCGGTGCCTCTAGGATAAAACAACTCAATTCTATACTATATGGTTACTACTTGTATGATAGATAATCGGTCGAGATATACATCACCTGATGGTACCCATACCATTCAAATATGGTATAAATATTACTCGTAGTATCTGGTATAATGACCGGTCGTAATAATCTCTTAAACCAAGAGAAATTTCAATAATTCTCCAAATAGAATTCAACAATGGTCATTTGACCACTCAAAATGATTTTTCAAACAAAGAGAAATTTGAATAGTTCTCTAAAGAGAATCCAAAAATTATACTTGATAATTTCTCAACTCAAATGAGCAGAAAATAACATAATTCTTTAAAGAGAATTCAAAAAGACACTCGAAAAAATCAACGAGTAGAAAGAAAGGGGAAGAAGTTGGCGCTTCAAAAATTTAAAAGACGCAGAGTTATGAGAGTGAGGAATGAAAAACTCAAATTAAGTTTTTAGTGTGTTTTGGAATTCTCATTATATAATGAAGTGAGGAAAGAAAGATATCTCACCTAAGCAATGTGAGACTAAAGAGTTTTTAAACTAACACACAATGTGGGACCTGACTTATGGAACCTTTTCAAATTCATCTCCCTATATTAGAATATTGACATAATGTTCCAACAATCCCCCACTTGAATCTAAAAAAGTGTTTCAGAAGTAACGTCAAATGTTTCTAAGATTGCGCATAAGCAAAGGTGTCTACGACTTGAAGCTCTGCGTAGCAAGTAGGATTCTGATTCAACAAGAGTTACATCATTGTCTTGAACTATATATCAGACATCAAACCCGCACACAAACTTTTCTTAAGGTGTATTCTAATAGCCTGTGCATTAATGGTCTTGCACGTGTATTCCAGTTTAGTGAAGGCTCTAGGAACTCTGCCTCAAAATTCCATAGTAATCGACCTAAGGTCCACAATCACAAAAGTGAGTCTATCAAGAGTACTCTTGTACCTTAAGTACTCCCTCATATAGAGTATATATCTTATTAAGATTTTCTATTATCTCATCCTCTTATTAATTTCGGATTCATGCTTTACTTGCATGATCATCTTATATTGCTCATGACTTGTTATTATCCATTAAACTTATTTCTTGAGATCTACAATCATCTAGGTCGAGTTACCATCATGAGAAACTCATTTCTTTATAGGTATTAGTCCTATCTTCTTGGATGTATTATGGACTTTCTCTCTAGCTAATCCTTTTGTTAAAGGATCTGCTAAGTTTTCATCAATGTGTACATGATCCACTCTTACAGCTTCTTTAGAGATACAATCTCTAGCAGTGTTGTGCTTTCTTCTAATTTGACGTCTTTTACCATTATAATAATGATTCTTAATTTTTGCAATAGCCACAGTATTATCGCAGTGGATCAATACATTTGACATAGGTTTCTCCCACAAAGGGATCTCTGCTAGCAAACATTTTAACCAACTTGCTTCTTCACTAGTTTTGGCTAGTGCTATCATCTCAGACTTCATTGTAGATTGAGCTAGGATAGTCTGTTTCTTTGATTTCCAAGATACAACTCCCTCAAATATACTAAATATATAGCCATTAGTAGCTTTGGAATCATTCGATAAGGTGTTTCAATCTACATCACTATACCCTTTTAGTACAACATGAAATTCCTAATAATGCAGGCCGAGATCCATGGTCCTTTTAAGGTACCTCATGACTCACTTAATAGCTTGTCAATGCTCGTTACACCGTCTATTCTTAAGCCTGTACAATAGTCCTATGACATATGTAATGTGGGGTCTAGTACAATTAGTGTCATACCTAAGACTGTCATACCTAAGACTGTCAATGATGCTCGCATAATTTATAGCTTCTTGCCATAAGTCCGCATCCAGAGATGACAAGGCTTCTTGAAGATTTATTGGATCTTCTTCTACATTATAAGCCGCATAATTGGGCCCATAATCTTTAGTAACTCTTACTCTTTTAATTCGTCAAAGTTTTGTTTTTACATTGTCGTCACTTTCTGTGCTTCTTATCACAGGGATGTGACTCGATTGAGTGCCCCCAATATTTCTCGATTTGAAAGGAAATTTGTCTTCATAGAATTCAACATCATTTGATTCTATGATCACTTTTACATTTAGGTCATAAAACCTATATCCCTTATTGTTTGCGGCATAGCCAATGAATACACACTCATAGGCTCTACTAACGAGTTTAACTCGTTTTGGATCCGAAATTCTTACATAAGCCAGACAGCCCCAAGTTTTCAAATAAGACAAGTTTGGTTGTCTTTTCTTTAATATCTCATAAGGAGAGATCTTACTTTTTGACTTGGGAACTCTATTCAGGACATATCAAACAATCAATAAAATTTCTCCCCACCAGTGAGGTGCAGCACCAGAATTCATCATAATTGCAACAACGAGTTCAGTAAGAGTTTTATTCTTTCTTTCTGCTTCACCATTCATTTCAAGAGAATATGGAGCAGCCGTTTCATGTAGAATTCCATGTTTAATATAAAAATCATTAAATAAACTAAAACAAAATCCAATTCCCCTATAACTACGAAGTATCTTAATCTTGTTACTAAATTGAATTTTAACTTCATTAATAAAAGTCTCAATCATAGTAATTTCACAAAAATATCATTTTTAGTGATTATGTACAAATCTATCCCAATAGATTGATTAAACCCTGCCTTATTTAGAAGAAAACCAGAAACAAGATCCTTTATAATCTCATAAGTGTACATGACATCCTTCAAGATTAAAGTATTTTCAAAGGTGGACACTATTCCACTTCTCCAATACCAACAACATTAGTGGTGTGGACAACTTCCAATAACACTTTCTTATTCCTGTATGTTTTAAACATTGCACGATCATAATAGACATGACAAGAATAGCCACTGTCCATCCACCAACCATCAAATTCACCAATCTTTTTTATTTTAGTGGTCAAAGTAATAAATTACTCATCAATCATGTTAACCTATGTATTAGGGGAAGATTTAAACTTGATCTTTCATTTCTTAATCATATGACCGGGTTTTCCATAATTGAAGCAAGAGAAAGCACCAATATCATTTCTTTATGGTGGTGATTGTTGCCTATCAATTAGAGTAATTGGAGCCCTTGAAGGGTTTTCATTCTTAATTTTGTACACAAGATTGCGATTCTGAATCTTTAATCATTTGCCAAATGGCTTCAGAACTACACCGAATTTCTATTTGTTGTTTGAAACAACCAAGACTTTTCTTTTTTATTTTGTCTATGAGATTCGTCTTCAACTCGAAGCCAAATAATCAAACTTTCAATTAAAAATTCTTTTGTTTTGTGGTGAAGCAGAATTTTTTAAAAACTTTCAAATTAGGGGCAATTTGTCAATAATAAAAGCAATTTGAAATTGTTCATATAAATGCATACCTTTTGTGATGATCTTATAAGCAATATTTTGAAGTTCATAACATTAAGCCTTCACGCGTCTTTCATATATACCATTTGATACTTTAGGTAACGACTAACGACATACTTGTTTATCCAAGCTTCTGTAGTGTCATACTTCTTTTGCAGAGCCACCCAAATCTATTTTGCAGTATTGCAGATCATCTGCGAGTCCATTAAAAATAAGATTTTGTAGAGATAATCATTCTTTTTCTATAAGGAGGTTTCTTTTATGAGTTGGATATCATTGGCTTTAATTTGTGCTGTAAATTCAATTTCAACACTATTAAGTGTTCCATCTAAATCCACAGATATCTTCTTAACATTAATTTTCTCAATTGATCCATAAGGAGCAACAGGAACATCATCAGTCAGAACGTTGGCAACTTTTTTTCAGAAAAAATTGCAAATTTTGTTGCCAGCATTTAAAGTGACTTCTCTCAAACTTGAACGGTTTGTCAAAGACAACAATTGCAGAAGTACCAGTAGTTTCTTAGATAGCCATGGAAATTTGAATCATCTTAAAATTGTTGTTTCATGGCTTTGAAAATTATCCACAGAAGAAATTAGTGGGTCGAGTCGCGGACTAGGTCGCTCTCTTTAAGACGTTTCGCAGCACTGTCCAAAGTTATACAAAACAATTGAACTACTGCGCCGCCTCCAAGATAAAATAACTCAGTTCTATACTATACGATTACTACTTGCGTGATAGATAATCGGTCTAGAAATACACCTTCTGATGGGACACAGACCATTCAAATATTGTATAAATACCACTCGTAGTATCTAGTATAACAATTAGTCGTAATAATCTCTTAGACCAAGAGAAATTCCAATAGTTCTCCAAAGAGAATTCAACAATGGTCATTTAACCACTCAAAATGATTTTTTAAACAAAGAGAAATTCGAATAATTCTCTAAAGAGAATCCAAAAATTATACTTTATAATTTCTCAACTCAAACGAATAGAAATTAACATAATTCTTTAAATAGAATTCAAGAAAATACTCAAAAAATTTCAACGAGTAGAAAGAAAGAGGAAGAAATTGGCGCTTCAACAGTTCGAAAGATGCAGAGTTACAAGAGCGAGGAAGGAAAAACTCAAAATAAGTTTTTGGTGTGTTTTGGAATGAAACAAGGAATTTCCTTATATAATCAAGTGAGAAAGGAAAGATATCTCACCTAAATAATATGAGACTAAAGAGTTTTTCAACTAACACACAATGTAAGACTTGACTTGAGGAATCTTTTCAAATTCACCTCTCTATATTAGAATATTGATATAATGTTCCAACACACACACACACATACACACACACACACACACACACACACACACACACACACACACACACACACACACACACACACACACACACACACACACACACACATATATATATATTGAATCTTGTTGTGAATTACGACAAAATTCAATATCAATTTGTGAGGCAAAGAACAATAGCAACCAAAATAAATGGTCTTCAACAATAATAATTCATACACAGATAATATAACAGAATAAGGCAAGAAAAAAACAAAGGTTTGTTTACCTAGTTCGATCAAACGATCTACTCTAGGGGAGAGAGCAACTCTCCAATTCACTATACTCAGAAAGTTGTTACAAGAGATTACATAAGAGTTACAAAAAAATAGCCTTCGCCTTCAAGTTCCCAAGAACAACCCAGAAGGCACCCAAGAACAATCATATTTTCTACCCAAGTGTTTCTCTATCTCTCCAACTCTCAATATATGAACCACTCAAACCCAAGGTGTAATCCAAGGTTTTCTTTGTGCATACCTGAAATCCTATGATATACCTTTAAACCCTTGGTCTCTCTTGTTGGTGAAACTCTAAGATTGTCACACACCAAGCATATAAGAGATACATATTTATAATAGCAAATACCCAACAAACAAAGTCCAAAATCACATGGATCTATGCACCGAATCGAAAAATCCCAAAAACTCAAAAATAATATTCACCATACAGACAACACTATTCACCGTACGAATGTCACTATTCATCCGTACAGATAACACTATTCACCGTACGGACGAAACTATTCACCGACCTATTTTTTTTTACTTTTCGTCTGATTTTCGCGGTAAATGCAACAAAATATTTTATTCTTTCTCTTAACAAAGGTTTTAAGGCACATTTACAACAATTTCCACCTTGACTTTAAACAGTGTTGATATCAATCAACAACATTGTTGCTCTCTACCAAGTTGAAACATTAATCAATAACTTTGATCAAATTCAAGCAAGCCTTGAATCTTGATCTCACAACTTGAATCCACTTGTTCCCAATTACCCTTTTCTGCCTAGGTAATTTAACAATCCTACAGGTATAATTTTTCAACCACCCTTAACTCCACCTGTTTTCAAATGCCTCCCTGAAGGTTTTTCTTCATTTATTTTGCAGTCCTTCAGCCATATTAAAAATATAATATCCAAGGTTAGCATAATCGTCCCTTTGAGATGCTACAACAATCCTCCTTATCTTATCATGAGTCAATGATAATCAAAGATCTCTATAACCGTTCTCTCACTACAGCTAGCATCCATAGTGGGAAACTCCACCTCAACCTGAGTTTTCTCTGTTATAGTTTCTCTCAAGTTTATCCCTTGGTTCTCACTATTCTTCTTCTGAAGAAATTCTCTACCAACCAAGTAAACTATTTTAACCTCATCTCTTCCCCAAAAACTCAATAACAACTCAGTGGTAACATGCATTTTTATCCCTTGATTTCTGCAAAATTCATTGTACTTCTTTGAAACTTTCTCAAGGCATTCATATCACCTTAAACTCAAATCCCATAGCTCTTCCTTGTCATGAAAGCCTCCACTAGTTAACAATGAATGAATAATAGTATTTGAACCTTCTAAAATATATAGACCACATATTTTAGACCCTTTAGCAATAATCAATTCATCACGTGAAATCTTCAACACTTCACGTTCAACTCTAGTATAATAGCCTAGATAATCAAACATACATATAGATAACAAATTTCGCTTAAGTTCTGGAACATACCTCACATTGTGAATAAGAAGTTCAAGATCATTAAACATTTTAAATTTGGTCGTACCAATACCATGAACCTTACACGACTTATTATTACCAAGGTGAACTACTCCACCTTGTACCATCTTCAAAGTTTCAAAGTAATCTATTCTTGGACACATGTGATAAGAGCAACCTGAGTCAATGACCCAACTATCTTCAGTTTCCAAACTCAATACTACTAGTGCTTCGGCATCCTCATAACTTTCCTCACCTAATGCAACTATAGCTTGAACAAAATCTTCATTGAGCTTTCTTTCAAGAGAATCCCTTTTAAAGTGATCGATTTTCTGACAATTAAAACATTTTACCTTTGACTTGTCAAACCTCTTTAATTTGGACATCCCTTTATGCTCACCTCCTCCTCTTGACACATTTAAGCCTTCACCTATATCTTCAATCTTCAAATCTTTCGACTTTGAAAATTCTTTGGATTTCACTGCCGTCTAGACTTCATCCAAAGAGTAGTAACTTTCTTACCATAAAGAGGGGCATCCTTAAAGTGCTCAAAGGATCTGGGTAATGAATTCAACAGGAGCAAAGCCTTGTCCTTATCATCAATCTTCACTTCAATATTCTCAAGATCATCGATAATCTTATGAAATTTTATGAGTTGCTGATCAGTGGTTTTTATGCGTTATTTTACCGATAGTTTGAGTTAATTTTCTTATATGTTTAGTTGCATTTTATATGCTTTTATTGCATTTTATGCATTGGTTTGGTATTTCCATTGTTTTTAGATTCAGGTAAGCAATCAAGAAGAATCGGAGCGAAAAAATGGACAATACAGTATGTTCGGGAGTGAAATTAGCAAGCTACAGAAGGCCTGACACGACCACCCGTGTCAGGAGAATATGTGTGACCAAGAAAGGTTACAAGAAAGAGATTCCAAGAGACTGACACGGTCGCCCGTGTTAGCATGCATGGAAAAGAAATGAAGATTCTAGGGGGATGACACGGCCACCCGTGTCAGCTGACACAGCTGTGTCAGTATGCCTAGAACAGAAAAGGTTGATTCCAGATAGACAGGGAGCCAACACAACCGCCTGTGTCAGCTAACACGACCCGTATTGGCTGAAACGCTTCATCTTCTAATTTTCTTGGATTTTTGACATGTGACCCATGAGGGTATTTTGGCTATTTTTCTATTGCTGGATTGGACCTGGGAGTACTTAAGACGCATTTTGAGAAGGAAAAAGGAACTTTTTGGCCAGAGAAGAATTTCACTATTAAGATTAGAAAGATCAAGGTGATTGGGGAACTGAAGGTTTTTATGAGCAAAAGCCATTGAAGATCCAAGAACCCTCTTATCTTGTAATATCTGTTTTTATTTTGTATTTTCTTTGAATATTATTAGTAGCTAAACTCCTCAATGCTATGAGGTGTCCATGATTTGAATTTGTAATGACTCTGATATTATTGTTGCAATGACATTTCCTTTGTTTAATAAATGATTTGATCTCTAATGCTTGCCCTGTTGGACCAACAGGGGTTGATTTACGATTAACAATTAGGCTAGACCGTCGTTGTTAAGGCTTTGCTTTTGATCATCCTATAGTAGATATCACCTAGGACTATGGATACCCTATAGAAACCGTAATAATTCTTGATAATTGATTGCTTAATCTCACTTATAATTCTCTATGGACATAGGAATTAGGGTAGACGATTAAAGATTTTCTCACTAAGGACTTAGGAGTAAACATTCTACTGAATCGACAATTAAGTAGTTACAATAAGTCGCTGCATGTTAATTCAGAGTTGCTACTGAGTCAGATCATACGCCTTTCCTAGCAGGTTACTCATATTTGTTTAAATCAATTAGTCAATTTTCCCTTTACACTTGAAAAGATTTTTATAATTAAATAAAACCTTTTTAAAAACCTTAGAGCTTTTGTTTAACTATGATAAAACCAGAACTTTATATCGTCAAGCAGTCCTTGAGATTGACATTCGGGGAAATCCCCATTATTACTACATTGGAAAAATAGTACACTTGTTATTTTCCCGATCAAGTTTTTGGCGCCCTTACCGGGGACTGCTAAAGATCATAGATTGTATAGTTTTATTTTAGTTAAAATTTTGTTGCTCCGCAACGAAAGTTTATTTTTATTTTTATTTTATTAAAAAAGCATATTATTGTTGCTTCATGAATTCTTTTATACTGTGCGACTAATAAAGTTTATGAGTTGTGTAGTTATGAATGTTTTTTATACATTGTCACCTATATCTCCTGCATGTTGGTCGCCTGATTCGGGAATCACTCTGGAAGAGGCGACCAAATTTTTTAAAGCATATCAGAGGGAGGTAAGAATCCTTATGAATGAATGTAAGAAAGCTAGCTTTTATCCAGATAAATTTATTTGGCGAGAGTTTAGGTTGCAAGAAGAATGTGTGAAAGAAGAAGAACAAAGCATGACGTCTGTCGAAGAAGATGATTTAGAAATAGAAGAATTTGAGGTAAATAAGAAATACGGGGAAGAAGAAAGCAGGAAACTTGAAGATGATCTAGTGTTGGATGAAAATACAGATGTAAAAAATTGTATAGATGTAGACATCCAATAAGAAAATCTTCAAGACAGTAGTATCCCTAAGAATTATTTCAACAAGGCGGATGAAAGACAAGAAATTGACAAAGTATTGGATTTCATTTATACCTTGTTCACAAAAATCCCACTGAAAATGACGTGGAAGTAACATCATCAATACCTCAAGTTCATACGATTGCTACAAAAAAAAAAGAAAGAAAAAAGATTATGTGTTCTTCGTTTCATATATGTCACCTTAACAGATAGTGATCCGTCGAACCATGCAACGTTAAACAAAGTGTTGTGTGGGAGGCAACCCACGTTTTTAATAATTTTACATTTTCTTTTTGTTGTTATTTTTCTTTGATTGCAAGTAATAAACGAGACCTTACAAGGGCAAGCTAGAGTGTTGCATAACCTTCCAACTCCTCAGTAAGGACAACTGATTCTTCTAAGTTGGGTAACCCTCACCCGGTTATTTAGCCTAATGGCGGTTGAATCTCTATAGTTGTCCCAAAGTGGACTAATAAACACAAATGTGTGAGAGAAACAAAAAAGAATAAAGGTGCCTTGAAAAAGTCTCTATCCAATCTTATACATGTGAGGGGAAGCGATCAAAAGTGCCTTAATCTGATTATCCGAATGAAAGGGGTAGAAAATAAAAATAGACTTAAGCCCAAAGCATAGTTGGAGAGGTGGCCGAAATGGGGATTTAGGTATGTGGTGTTACCGTAGTGTGTGTTTGTTTAATACCTTCGTTAACGGACGATTACCAAGAGAACAATTTTAGCCGATTATAACAAAGGCTCACGTATGAGTATCAACACACCTTACATTCATAAGTCTTTCATTTGACATATATTGTTTGATCTGAAAAAAATTTATTCAAGCTTCTTGCTTGAGGTTAAGCAACGATTTAAGTTTGGGGGACTTTGATCAGTGGTTTTTATGTGTTATTTTACCGATAGTTTGAGTTAAACTTCTTATATGTTTAGTTGCATTTTATTTGCTTTTATCACATTTTATACGTTGGTTTGGTATTTCCATTGTTTTTAGGTTCAGGTAAGAAATCAGGAAGAATCAGAGCGAAAAAGTGGACAATTCAGTATGTTCGAGAGTGAAATTGGCAAGCTACAAAAGGCCTGACACGGCCACCCGTGATGCCTGACACGGGCCGTGTCAAGAGGATATGCGTGACCAAGAAAAGATGCAAGAAAGATATTCCAGGAGGCTGACACGACCGTGTCAGCATGCCTGGAACAGAAAGGGAGATCCAGGGGGCTGGCACGACCGTGTCAGCATGCCTGGAACGGAAAAGGTTGATTCCAGATAGACAGGGAGCCAACACGGGCGCCCGTGTCAGCTGACGCGACCAGTGTTGGCTGAAACGCTTTATCTTCTAATTTTCTTAGATTTTTGACATGTGTGACCTATAAGGGTATTTTGGGTATTTTCCTATTTCTGGGTTGGACCTGGGAGTACTTAAGACGCATTTTGAGAAGGAAAAGGAACTTTTTGGCCAGAGAAGAATTGCACTATCAGAAATAGAGAGATCAATGTGATTGGGGAACTGAAGGTTTTTATGAGCGGAAGCCAGTGAAGATCCAAGAACCCTCTTATCTTGTAATGTCTAGTTTTTATTTTGTATTTTCTTTGAATATTATGAGTAGCTAAACCCCTCAATGCTTGCGGGGTATCCCTGATTTAAATCTGTAATGACTATGATATTATTGTTGCAATGACATTTCCTTTGTTTAATAACTGATTTGATCTCTAGTTGTTCTTAATGCTTGCTCTGTCGGACCAACAGGGTTTGATTTATGATTAACAATTAGGTTGGACTGTCGTTGTTAAGACTTTGCTTTTGATCATCCTATAGTAAATATCACCTAGGACTATGGATACCCTATAGAAACCGTAATAATTTTTGATAATTGATTGCTTAATCTCACTTATAATTCTCTATGGACATAGGAATTAGGGTAGATGATTAAAGATTTTCTCACTAAGGACTTAGGAGTAAACATTCTACTGAATCGGCAATTAAGTAGTTACAATAAGTCGTTGCATGTTAATTCAGAGTTGTTACTGAGTCGGATCATACGCCTTCCCTAGTAGGTTACTCATATTTGTTTAAACCAATTAGTCAATTTTCCCTTTTCACTTGAAAAGATTTTTATAATTAAACAAAACCTTTTTAAAAACCTTAGAGCTTTTGTTTAACTAAGATAAAACCAGAACTCTATATCGTCAAGCAGTTCTTGAGATCGACATTCGGGGAAATCCCCACTATTACTACATTGGCAAAATATTACACTTGTTATTTTCCCGATCAGCTGCTCAACTATGGATTTGTTCTCCACCATTCGGAATGAATAAAGTTTTTGTTTCAAATACAACATGTGAGCCAAAGACTTTGTCATATACAATGATTCAACTTTTGCCCACATAGCAACTGCAATTTGCTCCCTGGCGATTTCTCTTAGAACTTTATCCCTGAGGCACAAGATAATCGCACTCCTGACCTTATCCACCATCTCAGTCTTTTGTACCTGTGTAAGTCCTACAAACATCAATGCTTCACTCGTCAAAGCATCGATACACTTCTCTTGAATTAAAATTGCTTGCATCTTAATTTTCCACAACCTGAAGTCGTTGTTACCGTAAAATTTCTCGATCTGCCATCTACTAACAATGGTGCTCACTTGTCAACAATATATCTTTGATCCACGCTTACCGCACCACTTGTTGTGAATCACGACAAAATTCAATGTCAATTTGTAAAACAAAGAACAATAACAACCAAAATAAATGGTCTTCAACAATAATAATCCGTACATAGATAATATAACAGAATAAGACAAGAAAAAACTGAAGGTTTGTTTACCTAGTTCGATCAAACGATTTACTCTAGGGAGAGAGCAGCTCTCTAATTCACTATACTCATAAAGTTGTTACAAGAGATTACAAATTCTACCCAAGTGTTTCCCTACCTCCCCAACTCTCAATATATGAATCACTCAAACCCAAGGTGTAATTCAAGGTTTTCTTTGTGCATAGCTGAAACCCTATGTTATATATTTAAATCCTTGGTCTCTCTTGTTGGTGAATGAAGGTGAGAAAATACTTAGAAGGGGGGGTTGAATAAGTATGACAGAAAATAATCAAAGATAAAAACTCAAGTATTTTTATCCTGGTTCGTTGAACTCAACTACTCCAGTCCACCCTTTTCAAGAGTGATTTGCCTTTCTCAACAAGGACTTAATCCACTATTCAAATCAACTGATTACAAATAGCAACACCTAAGAACAACTGTTCTTAGTCTTCTCAAGAGCTACTGATCTAACCTAGATCCTCTTAAGGAAAACTTCCTTTACAAATTAATGTAATACAATGTAAGAGTAATAAATTGCTTCTATGAAAGCTATAAACACAACTGTGTTATTTCTCTAAGTTTAGAACAAAGTATGAACTATAAAGAATATGAGAGCTTGAGAGTTTCTTCGCTTGAGAATAAGTTTTTCAAACTTCGTCTCTTTTTTTTCTCACTGAAGAAAGTGCTATGATATCCTTTATATAGCCACTTGAATATTGGAGAGAATATAATACCGTTGGAGAAGATATTTCCAATATCAAATAGTACTGTCCTTTGTACTATTGCAGCAGAGAGACGGCGCACAAAATGTGGGTGTAGCAATTGTCTGCTGAGCTGTGAATTTACCATATATGGAATGTATCAGAGGAATAATCTTCTTGCAGAGATTTATGTCTATCCCAATTAAGGAAAGATTTGCTGGCATATTCCAACGGATATATTAAAATAATCTTCTTCAAATAATTCTTCAGATAGTTCAGATCAACAATCAATATCAGAGTCTTCAGTCTTCAGAATCTTCTGGAAACTTCAGAGCCTAAGATGTTCTTCAGATGTTGCTGAATCAGAGTCTGGTGCAGCTGTGTGCTTGAAGCGTAACATGCTCTTAGATCAGAGTCTTCACTCAGATCAGAGTCTTCTCTCATTCAGAGTCTCTTCACTCAGAGTCTTCTTTCATTCAGATTCTTGATAATATATGCAGCGTGTTGTATCTTCAGAATCTTGATGACTAAGCTCTTATACTTCAGATTCTTCTAATCTTCAGATGCTCTTGAGCCATTCAGAATTTATAGTTCACATCAAATTTGCTCTTTAAGATTAAAATCTTTTGTGCCTGTAGAAAACAGTTTAGAACAAATTTAGAGAGTATAATTCTTGTATACAAATTATCATTAATGTTATCATCAAAACATAGAGATACTACTAAGACACAATCTGTGCTCTTACAATCTCCCCCTTTTTGATGATGACAAAACATGAGAAATTTGTTCAATAAAAATATGAATTAAAATTACTCCCCCTGAGATTAACAATCTCCCCCTGAAATGAATACTCTAATGGAATTAGATACTTCCCTTTCTGGTTGAGTACATTTCAGATTCAGAGCCTGATTGAAGCCTGGTTGACATATGTTTAACTTCTAGAGTCAAAGCTTGATGCCATATTAAAGCTTGATGCCAGATGAACAACTTCAGAACACCTGGTTGTTTATCTTGCCATTTCCTGTCTTGAGTTATCTTTTAGATCATAGTACTCAAGGTTAGATATCAGAGTCTGGTCTACTCAGATTTAGCTATTTTTGATCAGGTTCTGAAAAGATAGATCTCAGGAAAAACTTCAATGAAATTTGTCAGATTTTTTAATAATATCTGGGACACTTAAATTCAAAGAATGTTAGTAACATGTCTGACTTAGTTCAGATAATTGCTTATAGATTTGAACAATCAGATTCTATTTTGTTTCTCCCCCTTTTTGTCATAATCAAAAAGAATTTTAAAAGACAGTAAAGATGCAGAAGAAACACATATCCAGATAAGCAAAAAGATCATTGTCATTAAGTCAAGAGAACATCCAGATTCAGATAAAAGCATACAAAACATATCAGAAGAAAATCAAAACAAAGCAAAACATGAAAAACTTGTGCAAAACATCAAGTAGGTTTAGCAGATGAGGCTTGTTGAGAAGCAATGAGTTGCAGCAGTGCTGTAATCCTTTCTGAATTTTCATCTTGCTTAGCCATCCAAGTTTTCATTTCTTCATTTGTTTTCTTTTGATCAACCATAAAATCCTTAAGTTCTTTGACATCCTTCTGAAGATCTGTAGATTCTGAAACAGTAGATTCTGAAACAGTCTGAGTAACATCAGGTGCAGGAATTTCTGGAGGTGGAGGAGCTTCTAGAAGAAGAATAGGAGGAGTGTTTCTCTTAATCCGTTTTTGATAAGCAGCAAACCTTACTTTTGACAATCTAAGACATTGAGTCCTGATTTTCAAAGCCTCCCTATTCAGTCTGTAAAGATATTTCTTCCAAACAGCGTCAGCAGCCTCTTTGTCCATAGTAGTCATGCAAACATCCATAATGTCAGCAAAGTCTGAGACATTATCCTTATCAAAATCTCTTAACAGAGTATAAACATGTGATCCCAATTCTGCTTCATCAGGGATTCTGGGTTTTCTTGGTTGGGTTAGTTGTGTTTGTGGTGTTTGTTCAGAAGGTTGAGGTTGTGAAGATGGATGTTCAGATGTTTGTGGTTCAGAAGGTTGAGGATTGATTTGTGGTTCAGATGTTGGTTGGTTGGTTTGTGGTTCAGATGTTTGTTGGTCAGAATGTTGTGGTTGAGGTATTGAGGGAATTGGTTGGGTTTCTGTTGGTTGTGGAGTGTTTTGGATTTCAAGAGGTTGTGGAGTGAGAGTTTGAGTTGGGGAATTTTGTGGAGAAGGTGGATGTTCAGAAGTTGGAGATTTAAACAACTGTTTCCAAACACTCTCAGAACGAGGTTGTTTGAGATCATTCAAGCATTCATTAATGTAGCCAGATGATTCATCATCAGATGATGCATCAGAGTGGTTAGATTTTTCAGAAGTTGAAGATAAATTGACAGACTGGTTTAAAGGTGTGACATCTAATATCTCATCAGGATCAATGAGATATTCAGGTTGGTCAGAGTGTTCAGGGTGAACATCCTCTGGAATGGTATATTCTGGGATAGTGTTTTGTGGTTGTGGTGTTGTTTGTTGAGTTTGTTGTGGAATTTCTGTATGTATGTTTGTTGGTTGCTTGGATTGTGGTGTATGAGGGGGGACAGAAGATGGTTTAGAGATAAAAGTTTTAGAAGGTCTGGATCTTCTAAATCTAAGGGGGGAGTCAGAGGGTGTGGGGGTATCAGAATGATGAACAGGATTAGAATCAGTGTTAAATACCTGTTTCAGAGTATCTCTAATTTCTTCAAAAGTTGTTGCAGGAGGATTTGGTTGAACCTTCTTCAGCTTCTTCCTTTTCTTCTTCTTTTCAGCATCTGAATGCTTCCTTTTCTTCTGATGACCTTCACTATCAACTTTTCTCTTACGTCTTCTTTCCCTTGTCAAATCAGGAAGAACTTGGCCTTCCTTCTGCAAAAGATTGGCAGGAATCTCATCACCATCTCTTAGGCAGCGAGCAATATACTCAGCAATAATTTCTCTAGGTTCATCTGAGGTGAATAAAGGAAAATCCTTAACAGGAATCCTTCTTCCCCTAACTTCTTCAGAGTTAGTTTTCCTTGGTTTCTCAGATAAATCATCAACCAGTTTCATCCTTCTCAAAGTTAAACCGTTTATTTCAGAGCCAATGATATAAGTCAGATCTTCTGTCAACCCAGCCTCTTGCAGATGCGCCACAAGTTGGTTTTCTATCAGAATATCTGAAATCAGCCTTCCCATAGGGATCCATGTTCTGACTTTTCCAGATTTATCTCTGGCTGTTTCCCTTGTTTCCTTGACGTGAGACACCAGATGATTAAACAACAAATATGGAAGATCAATCTGAATGTTTTGGTGTAAACAATACATGAAGTAAAGTTGTTCAGCATTAACATAATCAGAAGAGTTTGAAGAGGGTCTGTGAAAGATGGTGCTCATGAAAATCTTAGCCCATATCTTGTAAGTGGGTTTCAAGAACTTAACCTTCTTACAAGGTTCACCAGTAGTACAGATTTCTTGACATACATCTTTCAGGTCTTCACGCGCAGAAGACAGAGAGGTTACTCCATCAGTTGCCTTAAAACCTATGAGTTTCCTTATCAGGTTTTCAGTGATAACTATCTTTTTTCCCAGCACAGAGGAGTGAATGAACTTTGGAGTAGCATCTGCATGGATCCAGAACTCCTTCACTAACGTTGGATACACAGGACCCATAAGCCTGTCAAAGTAACCGTCCCAGCCTTGTGCTTTGATTGAAGAAATCAGATCAAACCCATTTTCAGCAAGATCTTCTAAGTCCACGAAAATTTCACACAGAACTTCTAGTGAATCAACAGCAGTTAGGAGAGTGCGTACTTGTTCTTCGACAGTGGTAGCATTTTTGGTAGTAACAGCGTTTGAAGTAGATGCCATTGTTGACGATGATGAAGAAGATGAAGGTTTCTGAGTTCTTTTAGGGTTTGCAAAGAGAGAGAACAACAAACAAAAGCGCATATGTGTTTGAGAATGTGAAAAGTGTGAATGTGTTATGAGAATGGTTTATATAGACAAATAAAGCAAGCATGGGAAACACAACAGACACACATAAGACACATACGCACGTTTGCATTAAATGAAAAGTAATCATTTTTAATTATGATATGACATTTGGGGGAAAATCAAGACAGATTGAGATTTTCAAAGCAATACCTTAAACGTCATAATCAGTAGGTGTACTCCATCTTTTCAGATTCTGAGTGACACGTGTTTGCTTGCATGTGATTCTATAACTCTTAAGAAATGAAACGTTTTCAACTTTCAGATCCTCTGAGATGGTCAGTTCAGAGTTTCACACAAAAAAAAAATTCACAGATAAATTAAACAAGCAAGACAGATGAAATACTTCAGAGTGTTAAACACTTAGCATCTGAGAAGTTGACTCTGAGAAATATTACTCTGGACAAAAATCCATACAAATATTTTTCAGAATAAACTTAAACCTATCTTCAGCAAGGGGTTTTGTGAAAATATCTGCCCATTGATGATCTGTATCAACAAAGGCTAAATTTATTACACCCTTCTGAACATAGTCTCTGATGAAATGATGTTTAATCTCTATATGTTTGGCCTTAGAGTGTAAAATTGGATTTTTGGATAAACATATAGCAGAAGTATTATCACAGAAGATAGAAAGATTACTCTCATAGATTTGATAATCTTCTAGTTGACTCTTCATCCAGAGCATCTGAGTGGAACATCCAGCAGCAGCAATGTATTCTGCCTCTGTGGTTGATAGTGCAATTGTTGGTTGCTTCTTGCTGTACCACGAGATCAGATGACTTCCAAGAAACTGACAGCTTCCAGAAGTACTTTTGCGCTCAACTCTATCTCCAGCATAGTCAGCATCACAGAATCCAACTAGTGAATATTCGTCAGATCTTCTGTAACACAAACCAACATTAGCAGTACCTTTCAGATACCTTAGAATCCTCTTAACAGCAGTTAAGTGTGATTCTCTAGGATCTGATTGGAATCTAGCACATAAACAAACACTAAACAGAATGTCTGGTCTAGAAGCAGTCAAATAAAGAAGAGATCCTATCATACCTCTGTAGAGTTTCTGATCTACCTTCTTACTTACCTCTTCCTTACCTAGAGTGCTTGTAGGATGCATTGGAGTCTTTGCCATTTTGCTATCCAGCATGTTAAACTTCTTCAGAAGCTCTTTAACATACTTGGTCTGATGTATGTAGGTGCACTCTGGAGTCTGATTTACTTGGATTCCCAGAAAGAATCTCAATTCTCCCATCATGCTCATCTCAAATTCTGCCTGCATACATTTAGCAAACTCCTTTCCAAGCATAATATTTGTTGATCCAAAAATAATATCATCTACATAAATTTGACAAATCAACAAATCTTTCTTAATGGTTTTACAAAATAGTGTGGTATCCACTTTTCCTCTGATGAAATTTTTCTTCAGAAGAAAATTACTCAACCTCATCAAACCAAGATGAATTTCTTGAACTGATTTAAAGACAAATCTTGCTCTTACAATCTCCCCCTTTTTGATGATGACAAAAACATGTATTTTGATTAAACATTTTATACAGGGTAATCACCAAGCATTAACCTATTCAGAGTTCTAAGCAACTGCTCCCCCTGAATGTGTTAATCTTAAAAACATTTTTATGCTTGTTCAGAGACATACTCTGATCCCAAGACTTACAAAAAATAAATTTGATAAAACACAATCAAATAGAATAGAATAGAAGGAATACTTCCCTACAATATAAGAGAGCATGAGTCTTCAGCATCTGGACTAGTTCAATCAGAACTTCCATCTTCAGATCTTTAGAACTTATCTTCTCTAAGCATTGTATCAGGGTCATATAACTTCAGAATCTTCTAAAGCATTTTCTCTTATTCTTCAGAACATCCTTCAGATGAGAAACTCCCCCTGAGTTTCAGACTGGGTGAAAATCAAATATCCTGACTTGTGAACCTTCCTGGGAGAACTCCCCCTGATTACAATATGTCAGATATTTGGATCTTCTGATCTTGATACAGTCTTGATTCTGCTTTTTCAAACTTGCTTTCTTCTCAGATTCTTGATAGATTCTTGATTTCTTGAAGCAGTCTGATACCAAAAGAAACTAGTAGAATGTTTACTTCTGAATCTGATACCAATGTTGATTCTAAGACAGATACCAATACATGATACTCATGATTCTGTGTCTAAATCCAAATCTTGCTTCTATGAAGATTTCTGATTCTTTATGCTCTGATTATCATATTCACAGACAATTTACATCTTCTAAACAGTATGATTCCAGATAACTTTAACTTTCAGATCCCTGAACAGTATTGGGTCCATCTGATTCTGAATCTATGTTCACGAAGTGTATAACTTCTATTATATGATACCAGTTCATTTGAACTCAGATTTCTTTCATTTATCCTGTTTAGAATGCCTAGTGAACTTGTTCAAAGTTCCTTGGAAAACATCAAACAAATAATTAGTAATAAACGCAGTTTATATGTTTTTGCATTCTCTTTCAGGTTATAGAATATATCAAAGTTATATTCTATTTCTCAAAAACATTTTCCATTTCTCCCCAAGTTATATTCTATTCTTCCAGATAATATCAAAATCATCTTTCATTTCTCCCCCTTTTTGACATCATCAAAAAGTTTGAGTTTTTTCATCAAAACAGATTAAAAAAAAATTTCTCTTTTTAAAGTCAGAAATTAAAAAGATAAGAGTTGAGAGATAGCACCTGAGAACTTAATCATCTTTCATTTGACCCCTTGAGAACATAATTCTTACAGGTTGATACCAATTAAGGTAGGTTGATATCTTTTCTCAGATTTCATCTTCTATATCTCCCCCTGTTTCTTTGAGAGTGACAATTCTTCAGAATTTGTAGAAGCATGCTCTGACGAGGATTGTTGACAGGTTTTTATCAACAGAACTTTCTCTGACAACTTGTTGTACATCCTTCATAGCTTGTTGATCTCCTCTAAACTTACTAATGTCACGTTCTCAACGTACAAAAGTAGTTTCACAAGAGAATCCAACTACAACATTTTGCTTAGTCTTCTTAGCATCTTCAGCTTCTTGTACTAATCTGGAAGTTTCTTTTCTGGAATCTTCCTCTGCTAGATTTAGACAAGAAGGTTGAAAATTATTCTTCCTTTTGGCTTGATCTTGATACCAATAATTCCAGTCCTTAGAACAACTTGAAATGCATCCAATTTCAGAGTCTAATTACTTCTGAAAAATATCTCAAGAAGTCTCAAGTTCCAGAGTTGAAGTACTTGTTCTGGCCTTTGCTTTGATTCTTGATTCTGCGCCCAGAACCTTCTGTATCTTCACTCAAACATCTTCTGAAGTTTTTCTCAGAGTTATCTGACACTTTGCTTCTGGTTGGATGTCAGAGACATGATACCAATTTAAGATGTAAGATACCAATTGAAGGTGTGAAATAATGAAATTATTTCAGCTCGTTTCTTCAACATCAAAACACTATACTACAGAAGTATCAATGTTTGATTTAACAAACCATCTTCTAATAGAATCTTTTATCCAGAGTTCCAGATAATCCAAATCTTCTGATAGTCTACGACTTCAGATTTGCTCAGATCTTTAGATATCATCTGATATCAATTGAAGGTGATGTGCCATATGATCCTTCAATCTTCTGTACATGAATGTCCTTCATTTGACACTTCATCCAGAGCATCTGATACTTCAATCAGCATCTGATGTATTTTGCTTCTTTAAGGGATAGTGCTAACCAGAGGTACTTTTGCAACTAACTCTGACTTCAGTATCATCAGCATAACAAAAACCTACTAAAAATAGTTATCTGGTTTTCTGCAACACAGAGTCACGTTAGTAGTACCTTTCAGATACCTCAGAAATCTCTTAACAACTGTTAAATGAGATTCTTTAGGATCTGATTGGAATCAAGCACATACACATATACTGAAAAGAATGTCAGGACTAGAAATAGTAAAATACATAAGAGTACAACTCATACCTTTGTAGAGCTTCTGATCTACCATTTTACTAACCTCTTTCTTTCTCAGAGTGTACATTAAAAACATGAGAGTCTTAGATGGCTACTCTCTAGCAGATTATCCTTCTATCTGCTACATTCTTTATCTTATTCCTCCTTTGGTCTTCATCTTCTGATCATCCATCTTTGGATGCCGATGATCATGCTTCTTTATCTTCAAGATGACTTGTTTCCAGATGAAAGCTATATCTTCTTGCACCAAGAATTTATCCTTTGGCAGACGTGGTTGATCATCATAAATTATCATCAAACCAAGATGAATTTCTTGAACTGATTTGAATGACAATCTTGTTCTTATCAATCAGTATCTGAGAGTGACTTCTTCTTCTAGAATTCTCGTACCAACTGAAGGTGTGAGAACTTCTGAGTACCAATAGAAGGAGTAGGATCTTCTGCTAAATCACCTTAGGTTTCTCCACCTTTGGTTTCTGATTCCAAGCTTGTTATCAAAACTTGAATCTTAGCATCAGTGCTTCATTAGATAATACTTGATACCAATTGAGACAACGTTTCCTTTCTGAATTAGCTTCAGAAATCTTCAAAGCTTCTGCTTAATATTCTGAAGAGATTCTCTACATCAGACTTTCTAACCATAACTATTTCTGTTATGTTAGTAAGTTCTTCTGATTATCAACAATCAGCCTTTGCTCAGAAGCGCTTCATCAACAGATGTTAGCTCAATTAATAACATCAAACCCAGAAGTGCTTCTTCAGAAGGTTGGAGACTGATAACAGTCTGATACCAACTTTATGATATCCAAAGTAGACTTTTCTGACAGTGAAGTTGCAACCCAACTTATCTTGATCAGCATCTATTAAGTGAACAACTATGGAAATGATTCCTTGCATTAGATCCTCTGCTTCAGATCTATGCAGCTTAGCTCTAGAGAATGATTCAACCAACCGTTCATCCAGAGGTATGCTTCAGATCAAACCAGATCTTCATTCTTCAGGTGTCCTTATTATCCAGAAGTGAGCTATGTTGCTGACATATCAACCAACTGCTCAGAGTCTTTTATAGAGTTGCTTCTCAACAAACTTTCAGAATCTCCTATTAGCGTTGCTTCATCAGATTCTTCTGTAATTTTGCCTCTGTAGCTTTTCTTCTGAGTCTATACTGATACCAACTTAAGTGTCTTCAGTATCCTGCCTCAGTTGCTTTGCTTCTGATGCTTTGAACTATCTTCTATAGCTTTGCTTCAGAGTCACTAACAATTGAAGGAGAGATGTCTTGATTGACAGAGCCTCTACAAAATCAGTGTTACAGAACCTTCTGTACAGCTACTGATCTGACTTCACTAGCCTCTTCTAGAATGCTAGTTTTAGCTACTGCCTGCATACACTCAGCAAACTCCTTTCCAAGTGAAGTATATGGTTCTAAATAGAAGTATCATCAATGTAAATAAATCTGACAGATTTAAAATATCTTTCTTAATAGTCTTTAAGAAGAAGAGTAGTAACAACTTTACTTTTGACAAAATAATTTTCAAAAAGAAAACTGGGAAGTTGATGAACATATACTTCTTCTTCAATAAAACCATTTAAAAGTATTTTTAATATTCATCTGATTTATATTGATGTTATACTAATCAACGAACGAGATTGAAAAGAATATGAATTCTAACCTTGTCACAAAAGCATATGTCTTCTGTATAGTCAAGAGTTTCTTGCTGACAATCTTTGAGAAGAAAGAATCTTGTTCTTCTGGAATCATCCTTCTTTCCAGTGAACGTCTCTTTTGGAAAAGAAGATTTGATTCTGGGGGAAACTTCTCAGAATTGATTCTTCAGAAACAGCTAATTGAATAGCATCTGGAGTAGCTCCTGATTCTTCAGCTGGAACACATTCTGCTTCTGATTCTCCAACATCTTGTGAGACAAACCAGTAACAGCAACTAAAGTAGAATATTCTGAATAACTCTTCTTGAACAGATCTCAATTCCTTTGTTAGCATTCTGCAGCATCTTCATCAACACAACAACATCCATTTGATTCTTGAGAGACATCCTCAGAGCACAGATAATCTGATCTTCATGTGTAGAGAGCATCTAGCTTCCATCAGGCTTCATCTTCTGAATTTTTCTGCTTGAAACAAATACAGATCCAATATAGATACAGTTATCATCAAACTTAGATGCATCAAAAGACACAGTCTGACTGACAATTTTGCTCTTACAATGCTGAGCTAACATGTAAGGAGTTAGATTATCAGAGTTGACATAACATCTGCTCTTGAAAAAGAATGTTTACTGACTTATTCAAATTGAATAACCCCAGAAACTTAAATCCTTTTTACATTTGACAGAATGACTACTGTCATTGTATCTTTCCTCATATCTTTATTTCTCAAAACATTCATTATGAATTTCTGAAAAATAATGTCTGATAGCATCTGACCAATTTCAGTTTGTTCAACATCTCGAGTTAATAGAACTTAATTGTCCATGCTACTTCTAATGAGATCTTCTGAATTCATCATATCATCATAATCCAGATGAGTTAGAAACACTGCTTTTCTAGAAACCTCTGCAGAATTCTTTGAAGCTCTTCAAGGAGAGCAACTTTCAAATGTTTTGGACCTGAAGAATCATTTCTTCCAGATTTGAATATTTTTCTAAACTTACCCTTTTCTGCAGACTTCATTCTGGCGTTCTGATGAATAGGATTCATTAGCCAACAATATATCTTTTCTTACTTAAGATAAATCCCAATGAGTTGTCATGAGAAAGTCAAGTGTGGACTAATCCGTTTCTTGAAAACATCTCATACTCACCAGAATTAATCTTTAGAGATCAAGAATTATTGCTTGCAGAAGATTTATCTTTGAGCAAATATGTTGTAAATCCAAACGTATTTTCAGATCAACATTCAACAGATATATCTTCTTATCTGATGAATCTATCCTGTCAGCTGATTCTTCATTCTTCTTTCAGAATCTTCTGGAGGAGATTTGCTGTTGAAGGCTTCAACACTTCAAATTTCAAACTTCATAGAATCAGTGACTTGTTCAAGGTAACTCAATAGATTACAATTTTAGTACTCATTATCCTCAAAAACTGATATGAGACTGAAATTGTAAGAACGGTGAAATATCCCCAAAAGTATTTCTTCACACAGCCTATGGATCTTTATCTGACACTGTTAGGTGTTTGATATCCATCAATAACAGAACCGGAGCTCTGATACCAACTGAAGGTGAGAAAATACTTAGAAGGGGGGGTTGAATAAGTATGACAGAAAATAATCAAAGATAAAAACTCAAGTATTTTTATCCTGGTTCGTTGAACTCAACTACTCCAGTCCACCCTTTTCAAGAGTGATTTGCCTTTCTCAACAAGGACTTAATCCACTATTCAAATCAACTGATTACAAATAGCAACACCTAAGAACAACTGTTCTTAGTCTTCTCAAGAGCTACTGATCTAACCTAGATCCTCTTAAGGAAAACTTCCTTTACAAATTAATGTAATACAATGTAAGAGTAATAAATTGCTTCTATGAAAGCTATAAACACAACTGTGTTATTTCTCTAAGTTTAGAACAAAGTATGAACTATAAAGAATATGAGAGCTTGAGAGTTTCTTCGCTTGAGAATAAGTTTTTCAAACTTCGTCTCTTTTTTTTCTCACTGAAGAAAGTGCTATGATATCCTTTATATAGCCACTTGAATATTGGAGAGAATATAATACCGTTGGAGAAGATATTTCCAATATCAAATAGTACTGTCCTTTGTACTATTGCAGCAGAGAGACGGCGCACAAAATGTGGGTGTAGCAATTGTCTGCTGAGCTGTGAATTTACCATATATGGAATGTATCAGAGGAATAATCTTCTTGCAGAGATTTATGTCTATCCCAATTAAGGAAAGATTTGCTGGCATATTCCAACGGATATATTAAAATAATCTTCTTCAAATAATTCTTCAGATAGTTCAGATCAACAATCAATATCAGAGTCTTCAGTCTTCAGAATCTTCTGGAAACTTCAGAGCCTAAGATGTTCTTCAGATGTTGCTGAATCAGAGTCTGGTGCAGCTGTGTGCTTGAAGCGTAACATGCTCTTAGATCAGAGTCTTCACTCAGATCAGAGTCTTCTCTCATTCAGAGTCTCTTCACTCAGAGTCTTCTTTCATTCAGATTCTTGATAATATATGCAGCGTGTTGTATCTTCAGAATCTTGATGACTAAGCTCTTATACTTCAGATTCTTCTAATCTTCAGATGCTCTTGAGCCATTCAGAATTTATAGTTCACATCAAATTTGCTCTTTAAGATTAAAATCTTTTGTGCCTGTAGAAAACAGTTTAGAACAAATTTAGAGAGTATAATTCTTGTATACAAATTATCATTAATGTTATCATCAAAACATAGAGATACTACTAAGACACAATCTGTGCTCTTACAGTGAAAACTCTAAGGTTGTCACACACCAAGCATATAAGAGATACATATTTATAATAGCAAATACCCAACAAACAAAGCCCAAAATCACATGGATCCATAGACCGAATCAAAAAAGCCTGAAAACTCAAAAACAACATTCATCGTACGGACAATACTATTCACGGTACGGACGTCACCATTCATCCATACGAATAACACTATTCACCAACCGATTTTTTTTCTAACTTTTCGTCCGACTTTCTAAAACTTTCGATTTTCGCGGTAAATGCAATCTCTAAAATATGTTTTCTTTCTCTTCATCAATAAAGGTTTTAAGGCACATTTACAACAATATATATATATATATATATATATATATATATATATATATATATATATATATATATATATATATATATATATATATATATATATATATATATATATATATATATATATATATATATATATATATATATATATATATATATATATATAATTTATTTTTTTATTTTTTATTTTTTTGGATAAGATAACTCAACTTTATTTATTATTTTTTAAAATTTGGTATTCAGCCTTGCAATTAACTAATATAAGGATTAAGAATGTTATATGTAGCTAATATAAGGATTAAGGATGTTATATGGAACTCAGTAGGGGGCAAAAGTTCTTGTCCGGATGAGTTTACAATGTTCTTCTATAATGCAAGCTAGAAGATAATTTGCCACGAACTTCATGAATGTGTCAACAAAATCTTCTCTAAGGCTCATCTCCCTCAAGCCTTCTTTATCGAGTTTATTGCATTAATACCTAAATCTCTTAATCCTTCAATCCATCAATGGTTTTCGACCGATCAGTCTCATCACCAGTTTCTACAAGATTATCTCCATAGTCTTAGCTAACTGGAAGTTTGAAAAAAAAAACATTGGTAATCTTATCTCAATAAATCTATATGTGCTTATTCCTTATAGAAATATGTTGGATGGAGTCTTAGTGGTCAACGAGGAAGTGGATTACACTCGTAGGAATAAGAAAGATCTATTCGTTTTTAAAGTAGATTTTGATAAGACAATGATTCAGTCTTTTAGGATTATTTGTCGTACGTGCTCAAAAAAATGAATTTTGGTAGGATTTTGATCGATTGGATTCAAGCCTATGTGTGCTCGAGTTTATTTTCTATCCTGATTAATGGTAGTCTAACTTTAAATTTTTATACAGAACAAGATCTTCAACGAGGCGATTCCCTTTTCTATTTCTCTTCATCCTTGCTACCGAAGATATTGTAATAGTTAAGTCTAATTAGTTAATTTGAAACAATATTCTATTTAATGGGGCACAAAGATGTAAATAGTATTTTTTTTGGCTTAATCTCTCTCTTGGAAATATGTGGGTGCTAGATTTAATGTTTTTTTTACTGTGATAAGAAGGGTTGGCTTTTAAATATTGTAAGTGCTCTTGATTGGCTGCATTTTATGGCAAAACACTAGAGCATGTATGTATGTCATGACTGATATTAGTACATACATAATATGGTCTGTGCATGGTAAGTTGACTTTGCTAAAAGCAAGTTAAGCTGGATGTCATTCCCAATGTTATGACTTGGGTCGTATGATATCAAGCGCAGGTTTGTTTTTCTGGTTGCTATAAACCAGGAAACATAATAGGAGCTCAAGCTGGATATCAGGAGATTTTCTAGAATCCCTAGGCGGACTGAAATATCCCTGAATTAAGTGGCAAGTGTGTAGATTATTGAAAATAGGTTTGTTATGAATAAAACTTAATTTATGCACCAAGGCCCAAAATGACTAACAACTGCTATAAATATCAGAAGAAGCAATCCTGAACAGCAGCTCTTGACAGAAGATTAGAGAGTGCAGATTGCAGAGTCCTTGTGAGTGAAGAAGGCTAGTCTTCACGTGTGAACTGAGTCTTAGGAATACTTGTACTTCAAGCAATTGTCTGTTGGATGATTGCATTGATTAGGTAGATTCTAAGCAGTGTCTCACTCAAAGATGTTAAGCAAGAGTGTATGAGTCCTTGATCAAAGCTGTGAAGCAAGATCAAGGTGTGTATGAAGTGTTTCTTCATATTGACTTTTGTAATTGTGAATTGTATATCACTATGGTGATTGAGGGGGAGTGAGTGGGTATACTCTGGTCTAGAGTGTCTCTAGGTTGAAGTGTCATTGGATAGGGATTAAGTGAGAAGTGAAAACTGGTTATTTGACTTTGAATTGATTCTACTAATAGTGAATTTCCTCCCTGGCTTGGTATCCCCTAGATGTAAGTGTTGTTGACACTGAACTGGGTAAACAATTGTTGTGTGATTTAATGCTCTTACTTACAGTATCATTAGTTAGTACATTAGTCAATGTCACAGTGGATGTTATAACTTTGGGAATAACATCCATCGTGTGCTTGCAAGAATTTTCAATTGGCATCAGAGCAGGTACCCTGCCTGTCTAAATCTGAGTGAGATCTAGGGAAAATAAATTCTGGTACAATGGACAAAGACATAGGATTCACCAATAGACCACCAATCCTGGATGGGTCAAAATATGACTATTGGAAACCAAGGATGATTGCATTCTTGAAATCTATAGACTACAAGACTTGAAGAGCTGTGAATTCAGGATGGGAACTTCCAGTGAAAATTGACAAGGATGGAACATCAGTATTGATTCCTAAAGAGGAATGGAATAAAGAACAAGAAGCTCTGGCTCTTGGCAACTCTAAAGCCTTGAATGCTCTATTCAATGGCATAGATAAAAACATCTTCAAGCTAGTACACCACTGTGAACTAGCAAAGGAGGTTTGGGACACTCTCAGAACTACTCATGAAGGAACTTCCAAGGTCAAAATGTCAAGACTTCAAATGCTGACCACCAAATTTGAAGGTCTGAGAATGAAGAAAGATGAGACCATTCATGAGTTTTACATGAATGTTCCTGAACTTGCAAACACCTCAAAAGCTCTGGGAGAAAAGATGACTGAAGACAAGCTTGTAAGAAAGATTCTAAGGTTACTACCTAAAAGGTTTGCTATGAAAATGACAGCCATTGAAGAAGCCCAAGACATATGCCACATGAAAGTGGATGAACTCATTGGTTCTCTCCAAACCTTTGAAATGGGAATGAGTGATCAGGCTGTGGAGAAAAAGAACAAAAGCATAGCTCTTGTCTCAAACACTGCTGATTCAGATGAAGAAGATGATGAAAAGGAGGAGAATCTGTCTGAAGCTATTGCCTTGCTTGGAAGACAGTTCAACAAACTGGTCAAAATGATAGATGCTAGGTCTAAACCTTATACCAAAAGCATGCCTTCTGATAAAGAGAAATCTGAAGATAAAGTCAGCCAAAGCAGAGGAGTACAGTGTCGTGAGTGTGAGGGATATGGACATACTAGAAAGGAATGTCCCACATATCTCAAAAAGAAGGGAAAAGGCCTAACAGTCACTTGGTCTGATGAAGATTCTGACAGTGGATCAGAGGAGGAATCATTTAAACATGTCACTGCTCTTAACAGTGTGTGCATCTTTGATGGTGATTCAAGTGATGAAGAGTTGTCCTTTGAGGAGCTTGCAGCCTCATACAAAAAACTCCACATCAGAAGTACAGAACTGGTTCAGCAAGGAGAGAAACAGAAGAAAATCATCAAGGAGTTAGAAGCTGAAAAGAGAGAGCATCTAGCCACAATAAACACACTCAGAAGTGAAGTGAAGGATTTGAAAAGTAAAAAGGATCAAATGACAAAATCCATAAGGATGCTCAATTCTGGGACTGACACCTTAGAGGAAATCCTTCAGAGTGGACAAAGTCCTGTGCTAAAACTCAAGAGATTACAACCTGAGGTCTAGAAGTTAAATAGGATGTCACGACCAATGTCACAACATCCAACTAATAGAAACTAGAATCAAGTCAAAAGTAGATTCCAAGGGTACAGATGTTACCACTGTGGAAAACTTGGTCATATCAAATCTGTATGTTTTTGGTTGCATGGATTTCCTAGTCATCCTCATCAAGAACAGAGAGCTCGTGTCAAAAGGCAGCATCAAGCAAGAACTAAGAAGGGTGCCCCTTACAAGAAAAGACATCGGGTTACCAAGAATATGGCTTTAGTAGCTCACAATTTCCCAAGAATACCAACCAAAGAGGATTGGTACTTTGACAGTGGCCGCTTCAGACATATGACTGGGATTGAGGATCACTTGATAAAACTCAAACCCCATTCATCTAGTTATGTAACATTTGGTGATGGAGTTAGAGGAGAAATTAAAGGTGCTGGAAAACTAGATGGCCCTGGAGTTCCAATACTGGATGATGTCTTGTTGATAAAAGGACTGACTGTTAATCTCATCAGTATCAGTCAGCTCTGTGATCAAGGCTTCAGTGTAAACTTTACTAAAAATGAGTGTGCTGTCATCAATGAAGAAAGTAAGGAAGTTATGAAGGGATCTAGAGCCAAGAACAACTGCTATCTATGGGAGCCTAGAAGTAACCTCAATGCCTTGGCCAATAAGGAAAATAAGGACCAACTATGGCTGGAGAAAGGAAGACAGCCACTAAAGATGGATAGGACCAGGTCCAACACATTAGCAAGTGGATTTTCAAAGTGTGCTTCAGAGAGAAGGACATGATGTAAGAAAAGTCATGAGGGGAAGCTAGCCAAGAAGGGATACTCAAATATTGGTCATCAGGGAAAGATAGATAGGCTATACTGGAACCTGATGGAGTCCATAGAAGCTACCCTGCTTAAAGGAAGCAATGTTACTCCAGATGTCATGACCTTGTTCTGTGACATCCAGTGCGCCATTCAACCAAGTCCTGGTGAGTTCAAAGGAGGCATGCTCAGGGGTAGCTCGTGTAAATGGCAAGGGATTTGTGCAATACCTGATGATTATGCAATAAATAGGGTTGTAATTGGTGCAAGAAGTGTCAAGGACCATAAATTTAAAAATGATCTACAAAAATGGAGGCCCTTGAGTAATGGTGAGTTAAAGCAATTAATAGGAATAGGGAATTATAATTTAAAATTCAGTCATTTACTGATTGGTCAAAACATTAAGTTCCCTCCTCATTTGCCATATCATCTATTAAGCCCTTACACATCAAACTCATACACCACATGGTTCATGATCAAATTGTTCATCTTCCCTACAGCCTCCAACGAAAGAAAACTCCTCCATTCTCAATCAACGTCTCCAACGATGTCACAACAATCAAAATCATCCCCATCCAAATGCATGTCCAACAAAGCCGAGGAGTCAAACCCTAACGAGGTGCTAGAAGTAGCTCCATTGCGCATGGTGACACCGGATGGATTATTGATGAATGAACCTAGCAAACCCCATTGAAGAAGGCCAAAGGATAGTGCCACAGGTCAAGCTCCCTCTTCTACTGCATCTGATGATCTCAATAATGCAGAAGTTAGACGAACCCATCTTGCCATTGCGAAAATGGTCCCTAACACACTCAACATACCCATGTCTTCTAGCTTGAAAGGGTCTTATCATAAACTGCATGGTCAAGAAAATGTCTCACCCAATGTTGCAACATCGAAGGACCTTGCACGAAAAGGGAGGGACAAGGGTGAATAGGCTAAACAAATGGGTGAAAGTATGCAAGGCACCAAAGATACTGAAGTGGTAGACCTAGACAACTATTCTGACAATGATCTCATAGTCAAACTCAATCCAGGCATAGCCAAAAGGCTGATGACACGAAAAGGGAAAAAGGTAGCTGATCAAATTTCCCCTAAGAAGAAAGATGGTGAGAAGACTGCTGAGCAAGAAACTTCCACAAAGAAGGCTGGAAAAAAGAGGGCTCAGGTTGGACCCCCTAAAGGCTGGAGCAAAGTTGTCACAAAGAAGAAGAGGGTTGAATCTAGTTCAGAATCAAAAACAGACTCTGATGTTGTTGTTGATGTCACTGACATCCAAACCAAGAAAAAGCCTTCCACAAGCAAACTGGCTGAAAGTATTTCTGAAGTACCAATTGATAACATTTCATTTCACTATCCATCAAGTGTTAACAGATGGAAATACGTGTATCACAAGAGGTTGGCCCTAGAGAGAGAGCTTGCTCATAATGCTCTTGAAAACAAAGAAATCATGGCCCTCATCAGAGATGTTGGCTTGGTGAAAACTGTGACTCAGTTCTCCCAATGCTATGAAACGTTGGTGAAAGAATTCATAGTCAATCTATCAGGTGAATATGCTGATAGTAAATCCAGTGAGTTTGGCAAAGTATTTGTGAGAGGTGAATGTATCAACTTTACAGCAACTATCATCAACAAGTACTTGGGGAGACTTAATGAAGGCCTGACTGGACTAAGAGTCTCGAACCATCAAGTATGTCAGGAAATAACTGCTAAACAGGTCAAGAAGTGGCCTTCCAAAGGGAAGCTTATAGCAAGCAAACTAAGTGTTAAATATGCTATGCTTCATAAAATTGGTGCTGCAAATTGGGTGCCCACCAATCATAAGACAACAGTGGCAACCATTCTTGGAAGGTTCATATATGTTGTAGGAACTAAGGCTAAGCTCAATTATGGAACATACATTCATGAACAAATCATGAAGCATGCTGGTAGCTACAATATTAAGGGCCCTATTGCTTTTCCCTCTCTCATCTGTGGAATCATCTATGATCAACATCCCAACATCCTAAAGATAAATGATGTTGCAAGCAATAGAGAAACCGCATTGTCATTTCATCATAAGCTATTTCAGGGGACTCATGTTCCTGATATTGTTATGACATCATCTGAGACATCAAAGGGATCATAAAAATCAAGAAAAGCTGAAGTAATTTCAATGTTGAAGGAAACTTGCAAGGAATTGGATACTAGAAAGAAAAATCTTGAAGAATTAATCAGAACCCTTGAGAAAGATGAGGAGTCTAAATTCATTGATGAAGAGAGAGATGGTAATGGTTTAGGTGATAATGACCAAGAAGCAGCTGATGATAGTTCTGAGAAAGCCAGTGGTGAAGATGAGGAAACAGGTAAGGACAGGTCTGAGGAAACTAGTACAGAAGACACTTCAGAGGAGAGGTCTAGCTCTGCTGAAGAGGAGGAAAAGTAACTGTTGGTGATGTCTGGCTCAGGCTGCTGTTCTGCTGAGTTGATGAGGTTGTGTGCTGCTGGTCTGATATTGCCTTAAGATCTTTTGTAAAGACTTGTATGACATTATATCTGTGATGCTTCTTATGAGCAGTCTGTTTATAGCATCCCTATTTAATGTTATGTTACAATGTATAATCTAAACTAAGTTTTAGTTGGATTTTAATTTGTGGCTAAAAAGAGGGAGAGAGTGTGTATAGAAAATAGCAGGTACAACAAATGAAATAAAAGAACAGGGGCAGATGATGTGCAGAACAGTGAAGAACAGGAGCATATGTGCCAGCATGTGTGTGAATTCCTATGGTGTATAGGAATGTTTGTTAGACTGTTTGGTTAATTATGTATGTTGCTAACAATGTGTACAATAGGCAATCCTAGAAGGTGTGTGTGTCTGCAAGTTGTGAGCAGAATGAGAGTATTGTGCAACTCTTCAGGGGGAGTAGTGCAGGTGTGTGTAGTTCAGGATGTTATCCTGAAGGTCATAACATCCAGAGCAGACTGGATGAATATGTGTGACTGCAGACTATTTGCAGGTTGTGTGCTCAGCTAGTAAGATGCATCAGTTGAGGGGGAGTAACCCAGTGTGTTACTCAGTAAAGAGTGACATCTGTAGTGGTATTCTACAGATAGTTAACAAAGTGAGCTATAACAGTGAGAGATAACTGTGAGGACTCATAGTGGTTTGAGCTAGTAACTTTCTTGCATCATAAGTCTTCTGCTGTGTAAACCTCTGATCTGATGACAGAGTGTTTTAGCTAAAAATTTGTCAAAGGGGGAGTTTGTAAGTGCTCTTGATTGGCTGCATTTTGTGGCAAAACATTAGAGCATGTATGTATGTCATGATTGATATTAGTACGTACATAATATGCTTTGTGTATGGTAAGTTGACTTTTCTAAAAGCAAGTTAAGCTGGATGTCATTCCCAATGTTATGAATTAGGTCGTATGACATCAAGCGCAGGTTTGTTTTTCTGGTAGCTATAAACTAGGAAACATAATAGGAGCTCAAGCTGGATATCAGGAGATTTTCTAGAAGCCCTAGGCGAACTGAAATATCCCTGAATTAAGTGGCAAGTGTGCAAATTATTGAAAATAGGTTTGTTATGAATAAAACCTAATTTATGCACCAAAGCCCAAAAGGACTAACAACTGCTATAAATATCAGAAGAAGCAATCCTGAACAGCAGCTCTTGACAGAAGAATATAGAGTGCAGATTGCAGAGTCCTTGTGAGTGAAGAAGGCTAGTCTTCACGTGTGAATTGAGTCTTAGGAATACTTGTACTTCAAGCAATTGTCTGCTGGATGATTGCATTGATTAGGTAGATTCTAAGCAGTGTCCCACTCAAAGTTGTTAAGAAAGAGTGTGTGAGTCTTTGATCAAAGCTGTGAAGCAAGATCAAGGTGTGTATGAAGTGTTTCTTCATATTGACTTTTGTAATTGTGAATTGTATATCACTGTGGTGATTGAGGGGGAGTGAGTGGGGTATACTCAGGTCTGGAGTGTCTCTAGGTTGAAGTGTCATTGGGTAGGGATTAAGTGAGAAGTGCAAACTGGTTGTTTGACTTTGAATTGATTCTACTAATAGTGAATTTTCTCCCTGGCTTGGTAGCCCTCAGATGTAAGTGTTGTTGACACTGAACTGGGTAAACAATTGCTGTGTGATTTACTGCTCTTACATACAGTATCATTAGTTAGTACAGTAGTCAATGTCACAATGGATGTTATAACTTTGGGAATAACATCCATCGTTTGCTTGCCAGAATTTTCAATTGGCATCAGAGCAGGCACCCTGCCTGTCTAAATCTGGGTGAGATCTAGGAAAAATAAATTCGGGTACAATGGACAAAGACATAGGATTCAGCAATAGACCACCAATCCTAGATGGGTCAAATTATGACTATTGGAAACTAAGGATGATTGCATTCTTGAAATCTATAGACTACAAGGCTTGGAGAGCTATGAATTCAAGATGGGAACATCCAGTGAAAATTGACAAGGATGGAGCATCAGTATTGATTCCTGAAGAGGAATGGAACAAAGAACAAGAAGCTCTGGCTCTTGGCAACTCTAAAGCCTTGAATGCTCTATTCAATGGCATAGATAAAAACATCTTCAGGCTAGTACACCACTGTGAACTAGCAAAGGAGGTTTGGTACACTCTCAGAACTACTCATGAAGGAACTTCCAAGGTCAATGTCAAGACTTCAAAGGAGGTTTGGGTAGATAAAAGTTTTAATTTTTATAATTGATCTCACGCATGTTATTTTCCACAAAAAAAAATTATAAGATCGATTGCAATAGCGTCCTACAGGTTAGTATGTTTCGTTTTCGAATTACTAGTAAAGGTATTCTTTTCATTTTAAATTGATTGTCCATTTAAAAAATAATTATTTTAAATAAATGTTATTTTTATTAAAATGTAAAAATAAATGTATTTTGTATTATAACATTTAATTATTATTTTTAACACATTAATTAAATAAAAATACAATATTTTATAATAATATTATTATATTTTTTAATCTATATAAAAAATCTTAATCGATACCGGTTTTAAAACGAAGTAGTATCATAATTAAACCCCATCCTATTATTGTTTTTAAGAATCCATCTATTAATTGTATCAGGTTTGTTGGAAAAGCTTTTTTAGAAAAATGTTAACATCGCATATTTTACTACTGCTGCTGTTATTAGGAGTGTCATTTACATTCTTTTGTCTTATTATCACAAATCCAACATATTTGATTTTTTCTAGTTTTTATATTATTTAAAAAATGAGTGGTTGTGGTAGTTCAATTGATATTAATTTAATTAAATAAAATAACATTGATTTACGGTTCAATCATTAACAGTTTATATGTATGTATTAACAGATAATTTTATCTATAATATAAAAAAAATACTCGATAATTTAATATATGTGTGTGTGTAGTATTTTAATGTTAGTAGTATTTGTCTCACAAATATTCATAAATATTAAAATATGATTTAATTATATTTTTATTCCTTATTCTTTGTTGAACCATTTTAAGTTTTTTTCTTTTTCATCCCTTATAGTTTGACATTATTTCTTGTTCACCATTTTAACTTTTTACTTTTCAAAAAGTTATTTTAAATTCTCAAAATATCTTTTGGATCCTAAAATGCGGAACTTGTTTCATTAAACTTTTGAATTCTAGGATCAGAAATATGCATATAATTCACATAATCTCTCTTCTTTTTTTTCTTTTTTTTTTAATTTCTGCATTTTCTCATTTTATACATAAATTAAAAATCGACTCCATAGTCTCGTTTTAACATCAAATCTTATTCGAACTATCATGTGTCCAATTATTTACCATGTTAGTACATATTAGCTTCTATTGTTTATTTTTTTATTTTTTATTTTTTTGCATTTCTTCTTCTGTGAAATTGATATCGTGCAGATTATAGTATATGAGAACATGCATCTTTTTTTCAGATTCTATAAACTGAATAAGCACAACGACTTGCATTAAGATTTCATAATATAAAGAGTAATGGAATTCATGTTGATTTGTTGATTCTTTGATCTATGGACGTCTAATCTTTTTGACAAACTTTAGTAATATATATATATATATATATATATATATATATATATATATATATATATATATATATATATATATATATATATATATATATATATATATATATATATATATATATATATATATGAGCAATTGATCATGCCTAATCTCCATGATGTTGTTTATTGCCGATGTTGTGAATTTTGTTGTGAATTACGATAAAATTCAATATCAATTTGTGAGACAAAGAACAACAACAACAACAAAAATAAATGCTCTTCAACAATATTAATCCGTACACAGATAATATAATAGAATAAGGTAAGAAAAAACCAAAGGTTTGTTTATCCAGTTCGATTAAACGATCTACTCTGGGGGAGAGAGCAACTCTTCAATTCACTATACTCAGAAAGTTGTTACAAGAGATTACAGATGAGTTACAAGAAAATAGTCTTCTCCTTCAGGTTCCCAAGAGCAACCCTGAAGGCGCCCAAGAACAACCCTATTTTCTACCCAAGTGTTTCCCTCAACCCTATTTTCTACCCAAGTGTTTCCCTACCTCTCCAACTCTCAATATATAAATCACTCAAACTCAAGGTTTTCTTTGTACATAGCTGAAAGCATATGTTACACCTTTAACCATTGGTCTTCCGTGTTGGTGAAACCGCTAAGATTGTCACACGCCAAACATATAAGAAATGCATATTTATAATAGCAAATACCCAACAAACAAAGTCCAAAATCAAATGAATCCATGGACCGAATTGAAAAAGCCCAACAACTCGAAAACATTATTCATCATACAAACACACTATTCATTCGTACAAATAGTACTATTCACCGACCGATTTTTTCCCCGACTTTCGCGGTAAATGCAATCTCTAAAATATGTTTTCTTCATCAACAATGATTTTAAGACACATTTACAATAATCTCCACCTTGACTTTAAATCGTGTTGATACCAATCAACAACATTGTTGCTCTCTACCAAGTTGAAACTTTAATCAATAACTTTGTTCAAATTCAAGCAACCCTTGAATCTTGATCTCGTAACTTGCATCCACTTGATCCCATTTACCCTTTTCTGCCTAGGTAATTTAACAAGCCTACAAGTATGATTTTTCAACCACTATTGACTCCACCTGTTTTCAAATGCCTCCTTGAAGGTTTTTCTTCTTTTATTTTGCAGTTCTTCAGCCACATTAAAAACATAATATCTAAGGCTAGCATAACCGTCCCTTTAAGATGCTACAATAACCCTCCTTACCTTATCATGAGTCAAATGATAATCAGAGATCTCTGTAACCGTTCTCTCACTACTGTTAGTATCCATAGTAGGACACTCCACCTCAAACTGAGTTTTCTCTATTATAGTTTCTCTCAGGTTTCTCCCTTGGTTTTCACTATTCTTCTTCTGAAGAAATTCTCTATCAACCAAGTAAATTGTTTTAACCTCAGCTCTTCCCCAAAAACTCAATAACAACTCAGTGGTAACATGCATTTTTATTCCTTGATTTCTGCAAAATTCATTGTACTCCTCTGAAATTTTCTCAAGGCATTCATAACGCCTTAAACTTAAATCCCATAGCTCTTCTTTGTCATGAAAGCCTTCACTACTTAACGATGAATGAATAATAACATTTGAGCCTTCTAAAATATATAGACCACATATTTTAGACCCTTTAGCAATAATCGATTCATCACGCAAAATCTTCAACACTCCATGTTCAACTTTAGTACAATAGCTTAGATCATCAAACATACTTATAGATAACAAATTTCGATTAAGTTCTGGAACATACCTCACATTGTGAATAAGAAATTCACGATCATTAAACATTTTAATTCTGACTGTACCAATACCATGAACCTTGCATGCCTTATTATTACCAAGGCGAACTACTCCACCTTGCATCATCTTCAAAGTTTCAAAGTATTCTATTCTTAGACATATGTGATAAGACCAATCTGAGTCAATGACCCAACTATCTTCAGTTTCCAAACTCGATACTACTAGTGCTTCGGCATCCTCATAACTTTCTTGGCCCAATGCAACTACAGCTTGAACATAATCTTTATTGACCTTTCTTTCAGGACAATCCCTTTTAAAGTTACTGATTTTCTGACAATTAAAACATTTTACCTTTGACTTTTCAAACCTCTTTAATTTGGACATCCATTTATGCTCACCTTCTCCTCTTGACACATTTAAGCCTTCACCACTATCTTCAATCTTCAAATCTTTCGACTTTGAAAATTATTTGGATTTCACCGCCGTATGGACTTCATCCAAAGTAATAATATCTTCTTTACCATAAAGAAGGGCATCCTCAAAGTTCTCAAAGGATTTTGGTAATGAACTAAACAGGAGAAAAGTCTTGTCCTCATCATCAATCTTCACTTAAATATTCTCAAGATCGTCGATAATCTTGTGAAATTCTATGAGCTGCTTAACTATGGATTTGTTCTCCACTATTCAGAATGAATAGAGTTGTTTTTTTAGATACAACATGTGAGCCAAAGACTTTGTCATATACAGTGATTCAAGTTTTTCCCACATAGCAACCGCAGTTTTCTCCCTGGCGACGTTTCTTAGAACATTATCCCCGAGGCACAAGATAATGGCACCCCTAGCCTTATCCATCATCCCAGTCTTATGTACATCCGTAAGCCCTGCAGGCATCAATGCTTCACTCTTCAAAGCATCAATACACTTCTCTTGAATTAAAATTGCTTACATCTTAATTTTCCATAATCCGAAGTCGTTACCGAAAAATTTCTCGATCTGCCATCTACTAACCATGGTGCTCACTTGTCAACAATATCTCTTTGCTTCATGCTCACCGCACCACTTGTTGTGAATTATGACAAAATTCAATATCAATTTGTGAGGCAGAGGAGAACAGCAACAAAATAAATGGTGTTCAGCAATAAGAATCCATACACAGCTAATATAACAGAATAAGGTAAGAAAAAACTAAAGGTTTTTTACCCAGTTCGATCAAATGATCTACTCTGGATGAGAGGGCAACTCTCCAATTCACTATACTCAAAAAGTTGTTACAAGAGATTACATATGAGTTACAAGAAAATAGCCTTCGCCTTCAGGTTCCCAAGAACAACCTTATTTTCTACTCAAGTGTTTCTCTACCTCTCGAACTCTGAATATATGAATCAGTCAAACCCAAGGTGTAATCCAAGGTTTTCAGTGTGCATAGCTGAAACCCTATACTATACCTTTAAACCCTTGGTCTCCCTTGTTGGTGAAACCTCTAAGATTGTCACATGTCAAGCATATAAGAAATACATATTTATAATAGCAAATACCCAACAAACAAAGCCCAAAAAACATGGATCCATAGACCGAATCGAAAAAGCCTGAAAACTCAAAAAAAAAACTATTCATCATACAGACACACTATTCATCTATACGAATATCATTATTCATCCATACGAATATCACTATTCACCGAACGATTTTTTTCCCAACTTTTTGTCCGACTTTCTAAAACTTCCGATTTTCGCAGTAAATGTAATCTCCAAAATATGTTTTATTTCTCTTCATCAACAAAGGTTTTAAGGCACATTTACAACAACCGAGTTGTCAATTTTTTTTAAGTCTTTTTAATTAGTCGATTTGTTCCTTAATTCTCCATGTTGGATGTGAATCTTCATATTCCTGAGTGAGGAGTAATCGATCTCATTAATCAATGACTCCATTTCTTCCCCCATAATGTCGATATTAAATGCGCCCAAAAGTTTGGTGATTAATCATTCATATGGGAGTCTAATTGTCTGAGTTTCTTTGTAGTGTATCATATGAAGAATTGTGGCTTCTATCCAATTAGTTTGAAAATTTTCGCTTATAACCAAAGAGAGAGGACATCATCCTTGATGACAAATTTAAGGTTGATGGTCCTTGGAAAGAGGATCATAGTGAAGAGGTGGTGGATAACACAAACTCTTGGTTTCAGAGCTTTTGCCTTGATGAGAAGTTTTATGTTCTCCATAGGATTCATGACGTAAGAGCATATGGAAATAGATCGCTTGACCCCTTTAAAACATATTAGAACTCCATAAGTGTAGGTGACTCCTTGGGAAGACAGTTCAAACATCCTACCGAATTGATCTTTTTGGATATCTATTTTAACTTCTTTAAGGGTTGATCTCAGGAATGTTCCAACAATCGTCAGATTTGAAAATAATTCTTTTACGAGGTTTGGAAAAACTCTATCAGGTACCTTGGTTAAGAATTCTCTTAGATTTGCTTAGCATATTTGAATACACGGTTTGTAGCTTCTCATGGAGCTTTCCTCTGCAAACGATGGTTAAATCACTTTTCTACTGATCATCACTTTTCTTTCTTGAGTTCTTTTAAGTATGCCCTTGAAAATAATTTTTTTGCTAATCTATCTCCATATTGGTGTATTTTTAATAAGACCATGACGATACTTATGGTGAAAGATAAAAAAAAACTCGCATAAGAACAAAGAAGAAAATATGTGATGCAAGAGAATGAAATGAGGTTACCTATTTATAATGGATCCTCTGACGATTTTGAGCATCTAAAGCTTTCACAAAATCAATGGAGATTGTGGACAATGAAATTTAGAGCCAAATCTTTCCAAAAGTGGTTGCCCAATTGATTTGGTTAAGCCTCCAATCAATTGGGTCATCAAGTCTTCATAGATCTTGATCAATTTTCATCAATGTGAGGATTTGATTACCTTGCATATAAGTTCCAACCATATTAGATTTAAAAAGGAGCGTGCAAAGGTCCTCCAATAGGTTGGGCTTATTTAAAATCATCCTCCTTGGTACTTTTCAGGCCTTGTGCTCAATTTGCTTTGGCTTTCACAATTTCAGACCATCCTCAACGAGAAACCTTTCTTTGATCATCATCATTAATAAACACCATCGTCTATTATCCTTGGATCATAAGCTTTACACAAAACACTATTATATAATCAAGAGTATACTCTTTAATTTGCACGAATTCATTTAATATGCTCTAAGGCTTTATAAAAGATGTAAAGAAACTCTACAAAACATACTAGGTACCCAAATTATCTTCGGTCTATGTGAGTTAGTGGTTCTAGAAGTTCTAAGGTTACTACCTTTATACCTTTTTAATTTATTGAAACAAAAAGGATCTAAGTGGTCAAGTCTATTACAATGAGAGGATTTACAAATAGGTCGATTCATTTCCTTCCTATTTACTTTCTTACTATATGCTCTATCAGATTTAAAACATAATCTACTTTTATTTAAGGAACACTTGTAAGTTGAAAATATCAAGTTAAGGTTTTCTTTCCCCTTAGTAAATTTATTTAGGGTTACAAGCAAGTCTGTTATTTCCTCTTTCATCGAGACACAAGTCTCACATTTTATAACTGAGTTTCTAGTATTAGCAATTTTTAACTTAAGATCTTCATTACTCTTTTCCATAAACTCAAGATTAGCCTTAAGGTCTAAGTTATGCTTTTTGATTTTATCACTTTCCTTAATTATCTTAGCACTCAGCTTAACTGACTACTTGTAAGATTATATTTCTACCTCATGGTCGTATTTCTCGTGAGGTACCTTCATGCAAACTTCATCTTCTTTGTTGGAAGAATATTCTTTGATGTTTCTTCATGGGGTTGATTCTTCTTCCTTTGTGTAGGCTTTTATTCTTTCTAATATTCCACTAGATGATATTTCATATGAAGTTCCGTTATTTGACGTTGAATCCTCTGATGATTGTCCAACTAATGAGTATTTTATTTCAAAGGAAACCATAGGAGTTGTTTGATAGAAGTTTAATGAAGTTGTTAAGAAGTCTTTAAGATTTGAAATTAGGCCATCATCTTTAAGTAGTTTAACTAGTTCATTCAACTTTTATACAATTTCTTTTGTCTTAGATTTTTCCTGAACTTCATAAGCACTCTTATCTCTTGATTTAAGGATTGTGTCGGATTTCTGATTCCAGTTCTAAACTTTTAGATATTTGTTAGTAACAAACATTACAATATAATTTATAATATTTATAAACCTGGAGAAACATTTATGAATGAAACATTCATCTTTTTCGCCTCGTGTGCTCATTTTCTCTCGTTCGATACTTAGAGATACTCCATATATCATTTCAAGAGTATCCCACATTTCCTTTGTAGATTTGAAATTATATACATAAATAATTTTATTATCACCTAAGGACATTACTAGAAAAATTTTAGAAATAAATTTCAAATTTTCTCTTTTCCTCTATGGTACAAAGGAAATCAGGTTTATCTACTACTTCTCCATTTATGTGGTGAGTAGGGATAACTAAATTTTGATTATTATTTCCCAAAATTCTAAATCAACGATTTGAATAAAAAAAATTAAATCTTGCTTTCCATGGTTCAAACCTATTACCATTAAATGGTGGAGGTGTGTTTTGGAAAGATTTCTTGTTAGAAAAGGTGTTGAAAGTCATGTTCCTTCTGAGATGATTAGTCTTTGAATAAGAGTTAGGCTCTGATGCCACTTGTTGGACATGTGAATCTACACACGACAGGGGGATGAATTGTGGGGATTTAAAAACGGTTGTTTAAAATTCATTTTCAGAGTTTAAAAACATTCTGAATAAAATGTTTTTAAATAGAAGCGGAAAATCAAATGAAAGAAAGAATGCAAAAAATAAAAATTTAAGGGAAAAGAGAAAACACTTGAATTTATAGAGATTTGTTCTAATGAAATGACACACCCCTCCCCACAACACTTGATCATGATAGTATCTAATAATCCACATAAGATTTTAGTAAGTTAGGCTTATGAACCCCCTTACACAAGGAAAGTGAAGTTTCACGTTAACTTCTAACCAAACAATGAATAACAGACTGAAGCGGCTAGTCTTCATTACAGACATGAATGTGAAGCGATTAGTCCCCAAGCTAAATTGAGATTTTATACAGACTTATGTCGAACCAAAGGTGGATTTTTGAACTAGTTATCCTTCAACCAAACTGAGGTTTTACATGGGTTATCCTTGGACCAAATTGTGATGTTACACCAGGCTAATCTAGAGCCAAATTGATATTTTATACCAGGATAACCTCGAGCCAGTGTGAAGCTTTTACACGGGCTGAGATTACAAACTGAATTGAGGTTTTACTCTAGGATGATTTCGAACCAAATGGAGCTTTACATTGGTTAAGCTCTCGAACCGAACTGACGATTTGAAAACTAAATCCCCAAACAAATATTTTAATGGGTTTAGCTTTGAACGCAAAAAAATAATCCCTTAATGGAAAAAATATTCAACCAAGAGAAATTACCTATTGGTGAATTTAAAATATCACCCTTTGCAAAACAATATTTTCCTCACCAAACAGAAGAACTTTCTTGAAGTGCAATGGATAAATTATACTGATAAAAAGTAGAAAAATAATTTTAGAGAGAGAAGGTGAGGAGAGTGAGAATGCTTTTTTTAGATGCTTTTGATTGGCTGCATTTTATGGTAAAACATTGTTGTGTGTGTAGATGTCATGATTGATGTCATGACATGTGTGTGTAGTATTCTACAGGGTAAGTTTGGTTGGCTAGAACAAAGTGTATTGGATGTCATACTGAATGTCATGACATCAGGTAGCTGACATCAAGGGTGCGTGTTTGTATTCCTGATATAATGATTGAGTTAGCTCAGGCTAGATTCCATGAAACATTTTAGGGCGCTTGGTTATCTCAGGCGAAATGCTAGGCAATGCTGAGGATAACATAAAATGGCTATGACCTAATTGTAAGTGCGCAGCTTTATGAAAAGAGGTTTGACTTGGTTAAACCTAATTGTTGCATCGAGGCCCAAGGAACTGACACTACCTATAAATACAGAAGTGGCAATCTTGATTCAAGGACGAAGACTTAGAGATTTTACAGAGTGTTTTGTGAGCTGTTTGTGAGTGAAGAGTTCTGTTTGTTTTTCACGTGTGTTTTGTGTCTTAGGATTACTTGTGACCCAAGCAATTATCTGTTGTATGATTGCATTGGACTAGTGTGTTTGAGTTGTATGTTAATTGTGTCACTCTAAGCTTTTAAGCACGAGTGTTGTGTCTCTTAATTGAAGATGTGAAGCAAGATCAAAATTTGTTTGAAGTGTGTCTTCAATTTTATCTGTAACTTTAATTGGTTGATGTCACTGCTGTGATTGAGGGGGGGTGAGTTGGTACTCAGGTCTAGTGCTAGGCAGAAGTTGCATTAGGTAGGTCTTAAGTGAAGAGTGCAAACTGGTTGTTTGGCTCTGAATTAACACTGCTTATAGTGAATTTCCTCTCTGGCTTGGTAGCCCCCATAGTAGGTGTGATTTGCACCAAACTGGGTCAACAATTCCCTGTGTTATTTACTGCTTTCTTTAAGTGTTTACTGTTAAGTTCTATAGTCTATTCAGTAGTGGATATCATAACATTCGTTATAACATCGACTGTCTATTACTAGAATTTCAATTGGCATCAAAGCAAGCACCCTGCCTGTTATTTTCTGAGTGAGATCTAGGGAAGATAAATTTTGGTACTATGGACAAGGATATAGGATTCACAAATAGACCACCTATTCTGGATGGTTCTAACTATGACTACTGGAAACCTCGTATGATAACTTTCTTGAAGTCTCTGGACAACAAGGCCTGGAGAGCAGCTAACTCAGGATGGGAACATCCAGTAAAGACTGATAAAGATGGATCAACTGTGTTAGTCCCTAAAGAAGAATAGAGCAAAGAGCAAGAAGCATTGAATCTTGGGAATTCTAAAGCCTTGAATGCTTTATTCAATGGAATAGATAAGAATATTTTCAGACTTGTGCATCACTGTGAACTGACCAAAGAGGTTTGGGATACTCTCAAAACAACTCATGAAGGTACCTATAAGGTCAAGATGTCAAGATTACAGATGCTGACCACTAAGTTTGAAAATCTGAGAATGAAGGAGGATAAGACTATTCATGAATTCTACATGAATATTCTGGAGATTGCCAATACTTCAGGAGCTTTAGGAGAAAAAATGTCTGAAGAGAAGCTTGCAAGGAAGATACTCAGATCACTACCCAAGAGATTTGCCATGAAGGTTACTGCTATTGAAGAGGCTCAAGATATAAGCAACATGAAGGTGGATGAACTAATTGGTTGTCTCCAAACCTTTGAGATGGGAATGTGTGATCATGCTGAGAAGAAGAACAAAAGCATATCTTTTGTATCAAATACTGCAGAGGACTCAGATGAAGACAATGGTGGAAGTGAGGAGAATCTATCAGAAGCTATAGCTATGCTTGGAAGACAATTTAACAAACTGATCAAAAGAATAGATCAGAAGACTAGACCTAATGTCAAGAACATTCCCTCTGACATCAGCAGAAGAGGTAAATATGAAGAGAAGGCTAACCAAGGCAAAGGAATTTAGTGCCATGAATGTGAAGGATATGGTCACATTAGAGCTGAATGTCCAACTTACCTCAAGAAGCAAAAGAAAGGTCTAAATGTCACTTGGTCAGATGGAGATTCTGAGAGTGGATCAGAAGAAGAATCTGCAAAACATGTCATTGTACTAACTAGTGTATGTGTATCTGATGACGGTTCTAGTGAAGATGAGCTGACTTTTGATGAGCTTGCAGCTTCATATAAACAGATGTGTATCAGAAGTGCAGAAGTGTGTCAACAAGGGGAGAAGCAAAAGAAAATTATAAAGGAGTTGGAGGCTGAGAAGAAGGAGCATCTGGAAACAATAGACTCACTCAATAGTGAGGTCAGTTTGTTGAATTCTAAACTTGAGCAGATGTCAAAATCAATCAGGATGTTAAACAAGGGGACTGACACTCTAGAAGAAATTCTACAAAGTGGTCAGAAAGCAGGAGACATGTCTGAACTAGGATTTGTTGGTGAATAAGGACCCATCTTGGGATTCAAGAGGACAAAGCCTGAAAATCATAGGTCAAATCGGATGTCACGACCAATGTCTCAACATCAGAGGAATAGAAGCATGAACCAGACCAAGAGAAAGTTTCAAAGGTGGAGGTGTCACTGTTGTGGAAGATTTGGACACATAAAATCTTTCTGCTTCAGGTTACATGGATTTCCTAGCCACCCTTATCAAGTTAAACCCAAAAAGGATGCTCCTATCAAGAAACAACAATGGGTTGCCAAGGAGGTTACTCTAGTAGCTCATACCTCTCTAAAGGTGCCAACCAAAGAAGAATGGTATTTTGATAGTGGATGCTCTAAACATATGACTGGAATAAAGAACCTTTTGGTGGACAATAAACCTCATTCTATGAGTCATGTAACCTTTGGTGATGGGGTTAGAGGAGAAATCAAAGGTATTGGAAAACTAGGATGTCCTGGTGTTCCAGAACTGGATAATGTCATGTTGGTTAAAGGATTGACTATAAATCTTATCAGTATAAGTCAGCTTTGTGACCAAGGACTCAGTGTCAAATTCACTAAGGGTGAATGTGTTGTCACCAATAGAAAAGATGAGGAAGTCATGAGGGGATCTAGAGCTAAGAATAATGGTTACTTATGGGAGCCTAAAAGCAAATTCATTGTCTGTACCATAACCAAAGAAGAAAAGGAGGATCAATTGTGGCAAAAAAAAAGGGAGACATCTTCAAGGGATAAAAAAGACCATATCCAAGGAAGCAGTAAGAAGAACTCCAAAGTCAACCCCAGATGAAAGAACAGGTTGTGGTAAATGTCAGGTTGGCAGGCAAGCCAAGATAGGACATCCAAAGAATGGACATCATAAAAATCTAGATCTGTTATACTGAAAGTTGATGGAGTCCATAAAAGATAACCAACATAAAGAGAGCAATGTCACTCAGGATGTCATGACATTGTATTATGACAATCTTAGTTTCATCAATATGAACCCAATTCAGCTTAATAGAGCCATGTATAGTGATAACAGACATCACTCTAGAGAAGATCATGTGGAGCTTGAGAACTCTGACCTACAAAGTGATAACATTTTTACAAGAGATCTCGAGACTACTCAAATTGAAAATTTAAGAAGCAAGTTGGGAATGTATCTTTATAAGGAATTATAGTAATTAATGATAATTGGGAATTGTATTTTGAAAATTAATCATTTGCTGATTGGTCAAAATATTGAGTTCCCTCCTCTTTTGAGATCATACCCCACTAGCCCCTACACACTATACGCTTGCTTCATCTGGTGCCCATACCAATTCTTCATCTTCCATACCTCCTTCAACAACCACAGAAAACCTGCTTTGTCACGGCCAAAGTCTCATAAAATGTCTCAACAACCAAAGTTTATCCCTACCAAGAAAATGACCACCATCGCTGATCCAGATTCTGGTGCTAGCAACCCTAACCAGGTTCTTGAGGTGGCACCCCTGCGTATGGTGATCCTTGAAGGTCTGAGTGTGAAGAAACCATGGACTTCGCATGCAAGAAGACCTATAGAACTAGTCATAGGCCAGGCGCCTCACACTTCAACCTTCAACCCTTATGAGGATACCAATAAGGAAGGCTCTAGGGATGTCCACAACACCATTGCTAATTTGGTATCTAGGATATTGAATGAGCTACATGATGTGCCAGAGATACTCATTCCCCATTTGGATCAACAAGCTGATGTTACTCAAGATGTTGAAACCTTGGGAATGACCTCACAAAAGGATGATGATAAGGGTCAAACTTCTGAAAGTAATGATGTTAATATGCAAGGTGATAACAGTAATGATAATGATGTCCAGAAGGATGAGGCTGATGTAGTGAACCTTGATGATTATTCAGACAACGATCTGATAGCCACGATCAACCCTAGCATAGCCAAAAGGCTCATGAATAGGAAATGGAAGAAGGAAGTTGTGCAGAGTCCTCCTAAGAAGAAAGTTGTAACAAAGAGTACTCTTGTTGGCCCTACCAAAGCTTGGAGCAAGGTGGTTCCAAAGAAGAGAAAGGCTCAAATTAGTACTGAATCTGACTCTGACTCAGATGTTACATGTGATGTCACTGACATCCCACCAAAGAAGAAACCCACCACTAGCAAACTTGCTGCTAGTGTTCCTGATGTTCCTATTGACAATATCTCATTTCATTATCCCTCAAGTGTCAACAGGTGGAAATATGTGTATCAGAAGAGGTTGGCATTGGAGAGAGAGTTGGCTCAGAATGCCCTTGAAAGTAAGGAGATCATGAATCTTATCCATGATGTTGGTTTAATAAGGACTGCCGCTCAGTTTTCTCAGTGCTATGAGACACTTGTTAAGGAGTTCATAGTGAACCTATCAGAAGAATGTGCTGATAAAAAATCAAATGAGTTTGGAAAAGTGTATGTAAGAGGAAAATGTGTCACTTTCTCCTCAACTGTCATCAATAACTATCTGGGGAGATCTGATGAAGCTCAACCTGAGCTTGATGTTTCTGACAACAAGGTATGTCAAGTTATAACTGCCAACTAGGTCAAAAGCTGGCCTTCAAAAGGGAAACTGGTTGCCAGTAAACTAAGTGTGAAGTATGCCATGCTACATAAGATTGGTCCTGCCAACTGGGTGCCCATAAATCATAAGTTAACTGTTGCAACTATCCTGGGGAAGTTCATTTATGTTGTTGGGACCAAAAACAAATTTGATTATGGGACCTACATCTTTGATCAGACCATGAAGCATGCAAGCAGTTATAATGTCAAAGGCCCCACTTCATTTTCATCTCTTCTCTGTGGGACCATCTTGAATCAGTATCCCAATATCCTCAAAGAGAATGACTCTGCATACAAAAGAGAAAGCCCTTTGTCTTTCCACCACAAGTTGTTTCAAGGAATTCATGTTCCTGATATTGTCATGACATCTGCAGAAACATCCAAGGAGATTTCAAAGACAGGGAAAGCTGAGGTTATTGCCATGCTCAAAGAAACATGCAAGGAGTTGGAGACAAGGAAGTAAAATCTGGAAAAGTTGATCAGGTCTCTTGAGCAAGATGAAGATACTGAATTTACTGAAAATAATGAGGATAAGCATGATGATGGTTTAGGGGAGGATGATGGCCAAGAAGATGACTCAGAAGAAGCTGCTTCCAGTTTTGAGGAAGACTCTGATGGAGAAGGAGATAGTGATGATGCTGACTCTGAGTCTAATGACTAGAGATCTTTGTTTGATTGCTCCAGAACAAATGTTTTTGTGAACAGTTTTTGTGTTGTTGTATTGTAATAACTGTTGCACCCTAATTTTTAACCATAAGATCCCACCTCTTCTTACATTCTCATGTGTTATTTTACTATATTTCTTTATTTAATATTTATGTGACTAACCAATTTTTTGTGAAGACGCGGTAGTATCGAGTGGAGATGGCATTCATTCTCATAGTCAATCATTATGCATAGCTAACCGTTTAACCTACTTGTTTGTTTTGATTTGTGAAAGGTTGGGTTACTGCTGGAAGTTCAGGGAAAAGAAGTGATTATCATTAACGTCGTGATTTGTTTCAACCATCTATAAGAAGAGGAGGAGCCTTTCTCAAAAGGGATCGATTCACAGCGACTCCAATTTGAAAAACCTAACCTACAGAGCAGAAAATCCCTAAACCAAGAAAACTCTAAAATACGGAAAAGAGAGGGAGCTGAAACTTATCTCTTCTTTTTCCGTCACCGTAAATCCACCACCTTCAAACGCCATCGCAATCCACGAAACACCACCACGGGAATCCCGAAGCTGCCATCGAAACCCTCAAACCATCACCGGAGACCGATCCTCGCCGTCAACTCCAAACAAACCCTTTTGAATGCATTTGAGTTATTTTATTAAATGCATTGATTTTTGCCTGACTCGCGTTGTTGTTTTTTTGTTTCAGAAAGAAGACGAAGAGGTTAGATGTCGAAGAAAAACAGAAGGAGAAGTGGAAGACAGTGCGAATGAGAGAAGGTGAGGGATCGTAGAAGAAGAGGAAGGAAAAATTAAAAAAAACGAAGAGGGAAGCGAGGAGAGACGAACGGAGGAGAAGGACGGCGAAAGGGGAATTAGGGATTCGTTTTTCCCGGTTCTTGGTTTTTGTTGTAATATGATCAAGTGTATGCACCCCCATGATGACCAACTATACACCCTCACGACACACACACACACACACATCCCGTGAACCCTCAAAACTCACCCACACTTAATCATACGCCTAATCCTCCCCTTTTCCTTAACTAATCGTTTAATCACTCTAACTAATTAATTAACCCATTAATCTTGTTGTTAAAAAAAACCATTGATCTGCCACTTAATTAATCACTATAACTAATTTAATTAATTAAATAATTAGTTAGCCCCTTTTTAAAATCAGCCATTTTATTTTATAAAATTAAACCCCCTCTTATTTTAATTGATTCTTTTTAAAATAGTTTTTTTTAAAACCCTTTATTTAATCCATTAAATAATTCAATAATAATTCTTCCATCTATTAAACCTTAGCCTTTTTATTGACTTTTATTTCTTTCTTAATTAATTAATCTAGGAATTTCAATTAGACCTTTTAAAAACAACTGATAACTTTTTATAATCAATGTTTAACCTTTTTTAATTTATTAAATAATATAATATTTATTCAAACTCTTTTTCTAAATAATCTAGAAATGTAATAATAAAACTTTTATCTAATAATAACAACTTTTTAATTGATTAAGAAATTTTGATCTTTAATGATATTAATGAAAACTTTTTTTTTATAAGTAAATTAACCTTGTGTCAATACAACACAACTTTTATAACTATTTCATATTTAAATTAATCTTTTAAGAAAATATAAAATAAAAACCATTTATTTGATATATTAAAACCTTTTATTTAAAACCTTGTCTTTCAGAAATATAATTAATTTATAGTCTAATCTAAATTGAAAACCAGTAAAATCCAATTTATATTTTAATTTAATCCTATTGAAATTAATAAATTACCTTTTCTCCAAATAATTTCACTAAAGTTAATCAATCCAACTAAATAAAAATAATCCTGTCTAAAATTAATCAACATTGCAAATTAATCAATCCAATCGTGCACCTTACACATCCACAATTCACTCACCTACACCTTAGCGCTTTCATGCGTGTGTATGGTTTATTTTCCGCAATTTACAATTATCGCAAGTTACATTCTTGCATTGCATTCTGTCCAAAGGAAAAACCTACACATGATTCAACAATTGTGTGTAGTGCATCTCATTTGCATCATACTCCCGCTTGATCCTTGATCCCATTCAAGTTGATCTTTCTAAGTTAGATCCTACCCCATAGGAAGGGCCGTTATCTTTTACAACTTAGATACAAACAAATACAACTCAATTCAAACATTCAAACACAATAGAGAAATAGATGTTAATCATCTTAAGTGAGATGGAACCTCCACCCCACAACAATACAATCGACATGTAGGGACTTTGCCTTAAGAGAGATAGAGGCGTACTCGATCAATATCCGAGTACTTGAGCCCTTCTCTTAAGACGATGCAAAGACTATTTTCCTACGATTTGTGGCAGTTAAATCTCCCTTAAAATGACAACTCGTCTTTTCTCCTAAAATCAATCAATCAACTACCTTATCCCGTAGGAACTTTGACCACAGTCAAAGAACTCCTCAAACCCTTTAGGGGAATTACAGATACTCTGATTCCACTCCCATAAGGATATGTAGGCATAAGATGCGACATCTTATCGAGTATACTTAGATATAAACCCCTAGGTCTTCTACCATTAAGCAGATATAACACTTAGCAATAAACAACATAAAACAAGAGGTTCCTGTAGAGTACTACAGAAATTTAGGATGCTAGTACCTTCCCTAAGTTTAACCAACCCCCGAACCTATAACTCTCTAAACCTTGCATTTGTATTGCATTGTGGGAATTTCGATCTTTATCCCTTCCTTTGGACAAATCAAAGTTCGGTTGCACATTGAATTAAAGATTCAAACTAATCAATAGTTTGGTATCCGATTTTCACCGCGACAGAAATGGCGACTTCACAGGGGAACCTTCAGTGGGGTTTCCCTATCTTTTCTACTTGTTTATTGCTTTGTATTTGTTATTTGTATAATTGTTTACTTGTTTGCTTATTACCTTTGGGTTGATGCTTTTGAGTGGTGAGACAAAGTCCTACACCCGGACTTGAGTGAACTTAAGATAGGATAGTGATATGTTCGAAGAGGCTTATAGGGGGTGGAATCCCGACCAAGCTGACTTGAAAATCACGCTCAATTGAGGCCCTCTCGAAAGTTGTATTGTTGAACGAGTCCTTAATCGTGAAAACATGCACTATATTCGATGTTGGAGCCTATGATATTGAGGACCGTAGTTACCTTAACCCCACTTTGACCTTTATTAGGACGTAGTGCGAGGCTATGAGGGAGTACACCTGAAATAGTGCTACGTGATGCTACACTCAAAAGAAGTCCTCTTGAGAATATTATTAACCACCGAGTACTTGGGAAGTTGATAATATCCGAAAGATGAGCTAATGACTTTGGGAATCTTATTAGAACCTTGTTCTGCAGGTACAATCAATCTTTAGTCCATGACCTTTTGGAATGGGTATACCTTTGGCTCCATGCTCGTTGCAACCCTAGGGTCTCCGTTTGTTTGTTTATCTTTGTGTGTCCTTATGTGCTTACTTGTGTTTGTTGCATCCATATAGCATCATATTGCATTGGTTTCATGGAACCCCGAGTTTATTTATAAACATTATAGAAACCAATAGGGATTACAAAAGAAAATATTTTGAAATATTCTTTTAAGAGTCCTAACTCGGATGGCCTAAGGAAGTAGGAGCTCAGATTGAAGAAAACTCAAAGGACAAATACGAGAGGCTTCCCTTATCATGGAGGATCATTAGAAGTTCAAAAGACTCTCATTATCATTGAAGATCCAAGTGAACAAGGAATCCCCCTTTACTTCCAACAAGAGCAAAAGAAGAGATGGAGGATTTATTTTCCTCTATCAAATTAATCTTTAGAAGTTGACGACTCATATTCAAGAAGTTCCACAAGCACGATGAAGGACTTCCTTAAGGCTTTATTAGCTTTTATTTAGTTATTATGTTGGGACTCTTATAAGAATATTCACTTGTAATCCAATATAAAATAAAAAAATAAAAAAATATATCAAAAAATAAGTAAATAAATTTTCTTTGGTATTCTATAACATTTATAAAAACTTGAGTTCCATGAAACCTTTCATTTCTGCATTCTTGCATTGGTATCCTTCATGTAGCATTTTGCATATGCATGTGTCTCTCCTCTTCTGTGGCTCATCCGGTCTTCTGTCTTTGTCTATCAGCTGACATCTCGACCATCTGACCAAGCTTAAAGTATTGTTGAAAGGGAACAGAAGGATATGGATTCCATGACTGGCTTCAGAGTAATGACTAATCCGTTATTTGACCTCTCCTTCTGACAACTTTGTTCAACAATTTGATGTTTCTACACAACCTCAGCCTGTGCAAGACAACCTGGTTGGTCAAGTTGATGAAAGAGTTTCCCAGTTTCCACAGCCTGTACCAAATCTTCGGAATGTTCGTACTAAGATGAAGATGGACGATCCCAGATTTGTAGCAATGGAAAAAGAATTTTGTGATCTCAAAGAGCAATTGAAAATAGTGAAAGAAGCTAATGCATATGATCTTGATGCTCGTGACCTATGTCTTGTTCCAGGCGTAATTATTCCTCCGAAGTTCAAGATGCCTGTCTTTGAAGTTTACAAGGGTACTAGTTGTCCAAGATACCACTTGACAATGTTTTGTCGAAAAATGGCTGCTTATATTGACGATGACGAATTGATGATTCACTGCTTTCAAGAAAGCTTATCTGGGGCATCCTTGATATGGTATATGAAGCTACAAAGGAATTGTATTCAGTCTTGGAGAGATTTAGATGATGCTTTTGTGAAGCAATACGATTACAATCTGAATATCACTCCAGACAGTGACCAACTGGAAGGAATGAGTAAGAATGATGATGAATCTTTCAGGGAATATGCTCAGCGATGGAAAGAGTTGGCAGCCCAAGTTCGTCCACCACTTCCAGAGAAAGATTTAACCAAGATGTTTCTTAGAACACTTCCAGACTCTTATTATGTTAGGATGGTAGGTGTTGTGCCATTAGATTTCTCCAAAATTATAGAAGTGGGAGTAAACATTGAGAATGCACTCAAAAGTGGAAGAATTCAAGATAACTTGAATGGCCAAGCTAATGAAGAATTTCCAATTGATGATTCCCTAGAGGAAAGAAGCATTGATGTTAATGCAGCTTGGGATTCCTCTCAAATCCTGCCGGTTCCAGTACCTCATCCTCAACATCAGTATGTAGCGCCTGCTCGACGCAAGCAGCAACTACCTCATAAGCGAAGGATGACATCTCCAGATCAACATCAAGGTCGACAAGTTCGAAGACAGTTTCAGAATCAGAAATTACCTTTGAATTCTCCGAAAGAAGAAACTCGCTGGTTTGATCTTATCCCAATGACTTACTGTCAACTATGGTCTTATTTTGCTAAAAACTCAGTAATGACCCCCAAAAGGACTAGAGTCATGAAGTCTCACCCACCGTGGTTCAACCGAACACCAGATGCGATTTTCATGATGGAGTGTTGGGGCATTCGATTGAAGAGTGCAAAGTTTTTCAAGAGAAAGTTCAAGAAATGATTGATGAGGAAGTGCTAACCTTCAAAGGAGAAAGACCAGTTGTGAATGGAATACCGTTACGCTGATATAAGTGAAAACTCCAGAAAATACCGAGAAAAGGGTCCATCAGTTATTTATTGTGTTTGCGTACTTCCTTTTATTTCTTTGATTAAAAGCATAATTGGCATGTAAGAACATGTTACTTTGAATAAGTAGTGCAATAAGCATTTGTCTTGAAGAAATCCATTTGTTTCACTCTTAAAATGTTTTTCATAATTTTTATAATGCCAACTTTACCCAATTTTCCTCACTTTGGTGAAGAATTAGGAGGAGGATGACGAATCAAAAACATAAGGTCTCTTGATGTATGCTTTCGAATAAAACCTACTGATGATGTAAGGCATTCTTTCAAACCTCTCAAACACCAAAGATATAAAGCGGTTAATTCCTCTTTAACCTTTTTTTTTCAACCTCATTTTTAAACCTGGGGGAGGAAATTTTCAGTCAGCTTGATTGAACACTTAAAATCTTTCAAAAAGTGAACATTTTTCAAAAATGGGCGGGTACATACGCTTTGACCCTTATTTCCTTTGTTTTACCAATCGTAAACTAAGCCCATATACGACCTTCAAAGTCCTAATTGAAGTAAGGTCTAATTCGAAAGCATACTCGGTGACATAACGTTTCCTAACTCCTATGAGCTATGCTCAATTTAATGTTCGGATTTATAAAAATTAATTCATATCCTAACTAGTGATTTCGGTCACAAGTTATCGTGATATCTCCTTTCAAATAAACACTTCAAGACAAACGTGTGTTGCATTGATAATTTCATAATTAACATTTCTGACTTGCTAACCTTGTTTGATATCTTAGAAAGTTTACACATGAGTATCAATAATAAGTTTGTCCTATTGGAACTTGAGACTCTGCAGACCTGGGGGAAATTATGTCTAAGTGGTTTGTCCTGTGCAAATTCAACTTCACCCGAAAAGCTATTTTTGAAGACCCAACTATAGTATCGTCGATCAGAGCCAGTTACGTCGATATTCGGCGAATCTCTCTAGAGAGTTTGAAAACAATGGGACGCCATGTTTTCTGTAAAATCCTCTTGGAACAACTTCTTATTATAACCATTTTACTTGGGGCAATTGAGACGCGAGGATTGTTTTATCCGTTCACAACACCTATTGTTCAAATGGCGACTACCACTACTTTTCAACATTCTTCCTCATGTCCCCAATAAATTTTATTTTTTGGTGGTCATGACATTTCTTCGAGGAAGCCCTTTTCGGATGCAGAATTCCCGACGATTTGTTTAAACTTCACTTCCCCAATGAAGTGGGTAACATTTTAATCCTCAGTAAATCTTCGCCAACTTCACATTCCCAGTGAAGTGGACGTATTTTACTCCTTAGTGGACCTTCTACAACGTCGATCTCCTCCAGCATGAGTCTCTCTAGTGAGACAAATATTTATTTTATCCATGGAGTTTCTACAGTTATGAGTTCGATCCTCCCCTAGTGGATCTTTATCCTCGCCTTCAACAGGATAATCTTTCAGACTTATCAAGAGGTCACGTCCCCAAGTGGAATGTTCTCCATTCCCTAGAAGAAGTTTTTGAAACCTCGAAGCAGGATGGTGATCCCGTATTCAGTTCTCCACCTATCCACAAGTGATACTCTTATCTTCGAAGATTGGTCGAATGTTTGTTCCGAAATGTTTATTTCACCTTCGTCTGCCTCCTTTCGTTTGTTTTGTCAGCATTGGCATACGCATAGCATATAGATAGATGGCATGGCATGTGCATTTTTCTTTGCATTCTTTGTGTTTGTTTTATCCTATCGTTTTGGCTATAGTTATCCCGAGTGGTTGGGCGCGTCTTCTCCTTCCAAATAGAGTTGTCATCCCTAAGCAGAAAGAGCATAACATTTCCATTTCCCCACTGAGTTCGATCCTCGTGGAAGACGGTTGTTTTAGTATAATCCCATTTGAGTTCATATCTCAATGGTCGAGTCTTTCTTGATAATTTCTCTTCGGTTATTTCCCGAATTGAACTTCAGTTCTTGGCAATCACATTGTGGATACCTCCAGACTTTTCAAATTGGATTGGGCGTGCATTTATTTTGCACTTTGACTCCCCAAGAGAATCTCTATAAAGATAACTATTGAAGAGGGATATTTCTTCAAAGATATTACAAGATTTTCTCAACAATTCTGCAAGTATTCTCTTTATTTGAGCAGCTCGTTTTGACCAAGATCTTGTTCAAAATGATAAATGACAGTCTCCTCAAGATAGTTTGTCCATCCCCAGTGATTATCAACTTGGTAAATGAAAAAGACATTACAGACATTTCTCTTTATTTGAGAATTCACACGTTTTTACAACAACAAGATACTCCTCAGGAACGAATTCCCTAGTGAGTTTCATCACACAAGTTTACTTCCGTCAGCGACTTCTCCCCAAAGAAGTCGAAGAAGTTCATCGCAATAGTCTCTCTTTATTTGAGGAGACATACTTTACAATTCAACCGGCTCACATCTCTCCCGCAGATCCCCTGTGAAGTTTTACAATCTCAATTACATCTACAAGTTCAACATCTACAACAACATTTACAATCTACAAAGTTCTACAATTTACAACGACATTTACATCAACATTTACACTCTACAACGACAACTACAAACTACAACGATTCTACAATCTACAAAGTTTTCAACATTTCGAGTAGAGACTGAGACCAGCTCATGATTCCCATATCATGACGCTCGGGGAGGTTCTACATCAGAGACTGAGACCAGCTCATGGTTCCCATATCATGACGCTCGGGGAGGTTCTACATCTGAGACTGAGACTAGCTCATGGTTCCCATATCATGACGCTTGGGGAGGTTCTACATCTGAGACTGAGACCAACTCATGGTTCCCATACTATGACGCTCGGGGAGGTTTTTCATCCTTTTCAACAATCATTCGAACATCTTACATTTCCCGGTTAATCTCGATAGTAGATTCCCAGAAGACCTCGGTAGTAGGTAGTTCTATTTCAGTTCCTGGTTAATCTCGGCAGTAGATTCCTAGAAGACCTTGGCAGTAGGTAGTTCTATTTCATTTCCTGGATAACCTCGGCAGTAGATTTCCAGAAGACTTCGTCAGAAGTATTTCTCCAACAGACTTCAACACAGAATCTCGGCAGTAGATTCCTTACAGATTTTAACAGTACATACTTTGGCAAAAGTATTCTCAATTAAACTTACAAGTCTCGGCAGTAGACTTCTCCAGATGATATCTTGAATCAATTACATTTGACATATACAGTAGGTCCTTCAAGTGGTTTTCTCACCAAGTTCTTCATGACATATTCACAGACACTTCGTGATTGTCAATCTTCCCCCGCGGAGTCTCGTTTTGTTGAACCTGTTCTCCCGTGTGTTGTGTCTAGTTTCTCCCCTGTGGCGCCATTTCTCCACAGGACCTCTATGTCTTGCATTCTCATATCATTTGCATACGGTGGCCTCTTAGGGCCAAAAATTCGTGCAGTGTTTATATTTAAGTCCCTCCTATCTCGTCGAGACGGAGATTTCAATCTCCATATCTCCGAATAGGAGTAACTTAAATAGGGGCATCTGTTGCACCCTAATTTTTGACCATAAGATTCCACCTCTTCTTACATTCTCATGTGTTATTTTACTATATTTCTTTATTTAATATTTATGTGACTAACCAATTTTTTGTGCAGACGCGGTAGTATCGAGTGGAGATGGCGTTCATTCTCATAGTCAATCATTATGCATAGCTAACCGTTTAACCCACTTGTTTGTTTTGATTTGTGAAAGGTTGGGTTACTGCTGGAAGTTCAGGGAAAAGAAGTGATTATCATTAACGTCGTGATTTGTTTCAACCATCTATAAGAAGAGGAGGAGCCTTTCTCAAAAGGGATCGATTCACAGAGACTCCAATTTGAAAAACCTAACCTACAGAGCAGAAAATCCCTAAACCAAGAAAACTCTAAAATACGGAAAAGAGAGGGAGCTGAAACTTATCTCTTCTTTTGCCGTCACCGTAAATCCACCACCTTCAAACGCCATCGCAATCCACGAAACACCACCACGGGAATCCCGAAGCTGCCATCAAAACCCTCAAACCATCACCGGAGATCGATCCTCGCTGTCAACTCCAAACAAACCCTTTTGAATGCATTTGAGTTATTTTATTAAATGCGTTGATTTTTGCCTGACTCGCGTAGTTGTTTTTTTGTTTCAGAAAGAAGACGAAGAGGTTAGATGTCGAAGAAAAACGGAAGGAGAAGTGGAAGACAGTGCGAACGAGAGAAGGTGAGGGATCATAGAAGAAGAGGGTGTGATTAAGAAGAAGAGGAAGGAAAAATTAAGAAAACGAAGAGGGAAGCGAGGAGAGACGAACGAAGGAGAAGGACGGCGAAAAGGGAATTAGGGATTAGTTTTTCCCGGTTCTTGGTTTTTGTTGTAATATGATCAAGTGTATGCACCCCCACGATGACCAACTATACACCCTCACGACACACACACACACACACATCCCGTGAACCCTCAAAACTCACCCACACTTAATCATACGCCTAATCCTCCCCTTTTCCTTAACTAATCGTTTAATCACTCTAACTAATTAATTAACCCATTAATCTTTTTGTTAAAAAAAAACCACTGATCTGCCACTTAATTAATCACTATAACTAATTTAATTAATTAATTAATTAGTTAGCCCCTTTTAAAATCAGTCATTTTATTTTATAAAATTAAACCCCCTCTTATTTTAATTGATTCTTTTTAAAATAGCTTTTTTTAAACCCTTTATGTAATCCATTAAATAATTCAATAATAATTCTTCCATCTATTAAATCTTAGCCTTTTTATTGACTTTTATTTCTTTCTTAACAATCTAGGAATTTCAATTAGACCTTTTAAAAACAACTGCTAACTTTTTATAATCAATGTTTAACCTTTTTTAATTTATTAAATAATATAATATTTATTCAAACTCTTTTTCTAAATAATCTAGAAATATAATAATAAAACTTTTATCTAATAATAACAACTTTTTAATTGATTAAGAAATTTTGATCTTTAATGATATTAATGAAAACTTTTTTTTTATAAGTAAATTAACCTTGTGTCAATACAACACAACTTTTATAACTATTTCATATTTAAATTAATCTTTTAAGAAAATATAAAATAAAAACCATTTATTTGATATATTAAAACCTTTTATTTAAAACCTTGTCTTTCAGAAATATAATTAATTTATAGTCTAATCTAAATTGAAAACCAGTAAAATCCAATTTATATTTTAATTTAATCCTATTGAAATTAATAAATTACCTTTTCTCCAAATAATTTCACTAAAGTTAATCAATCCAACTAAATAAAAACAACCACTAAAAATAGTTTGGTATCCGATTTTCACCGCGACAATAACCCTTTAACTTTGTGTTTCCAACTATGTGTGATCAATGCTAATTCATTAGTTATGATCTAATTGTGTGGCTAAAAAGGGGGAGAAGTAGTAGTAGAAACAACAGGGTTTGATGTTTGTGCATTAGCAGGTGTGCTTGATGATTTGTTGTTACATAATTATTTGTGTTTAGTTGATGTACCTCACAGGTGGAAGATGAGATTTGCTGCTATGCATGTTTGCACTGAGCAGGTTTGCAGGTGTGCTGAGGTTATGCTGCTGCTGTTCTGAGTTGTGCTACAGTTGTGCTGGAGTTGATCTCCTTGTTGTGAGCAGGATGATGATCCTGTGTGTGTTTGGCTACTGTTGTTATATGTTTGTGTGTGGTTTTGTTATTGGTAGGAGTGTGTGTTTTTGCAGGTTGCTGGTATGTTGTGGTTGGCAGGTGTGCCATGATTGTTATGCATCCCTTAAGGGGGAGAATCATAGGATGTTGTACTAGATGTTGTGACATCTGTAGTCTGAACTAGCAGGTGGTGGTTTGTGCTATGGAACAGGTGTATTTCAGGATGTCATAGTAGATGTCTGGACATTCATAGTCCAGAACAGTCTGTATGTGTGTGTGTGATTGGTAGTGTAGTTGAATCTGCCTTGGTAGTACAGCATGTAACACCCATTTTAATTATTTAGTCTTTTTCGGTGTTATTTTATTTTTCGGTGTACCTTTTGTGGGGGTGTGGTTGAGTGCGATAGTAAGTGCCCTTAAGTTTGGAGATTAGTTACTAAACTTTGGACTTTGATATTAATAATATAATTATGAGTGATAATAATTTAATAAATAATGGTAATATTATTATTAATATTATTATTATTATTAAGTAAATAAGAGGAATTTGGATTTTTGGGGGTATTAGGGGCTGTTTGGGAAAGAAAGAAGGAAAAAGGAAAATAACACGATAGAAGGAGAAGGGAGAACACGGTGAGGAAAGAAGAAGAGGAAGCACGATCAAGTGGAGAAAAGGAGGAGGAATAAGGCTAGGATCATCATTCTTCGGATTCTTCTTCAATCAGATCGAGTTATTGAGGTAAGGGGGGAGAGAAACGGGTCGAAATTGGTTGTTGCATGAATTCTAGGTAGAGGGGATTTCCCTAACCCCATGGTAGATTGATGAACATGTTTGATGTGTTGTTGTGATTTTAATTGTTGCTGATAAGATTGGTTTGTTGCATGTGGTTGTAGAATGATTGTTTGGATGATTTTGGGGTTTTCGGGTAGTTTATCCATTTTAAGCCAAAAATGAGTTAATCAGTAGAGCTGAGGTTTTATCGGGTGGAATCTAGAGTTGATTATGTAGCTAAGTCGCAGAATGTTGAACTAGTGCTGTGGGAACTGGCTTGAGTGAAATCGGGTAATTTTTGGAGAGTTTTGTCGATTCTGAACAGTTTGGGGTTCTGAGTTCGCAAGTTTGCTAGGCAAACAGGAAGCGAAGGTTCGCCCGGCGAAGCCCATCGAGTGGGTAGCGAACCATTGTAGTGGCCAAAATCAGTCTTTGCTGGTGTGTTCGCCAGGCGAAGGAGGTAGCGAGTGATAGCGAACACTTCTAGTAGCCACTGTCTGCCTTCGCTAGGGAGTTCGCTGGGCGAGTGAGTAGCGGACATTTGCTGATGCTTCGCCAGGCAAATGAGCCAGCGAGCATGATAGCAGGTTGTGTTTTTGTGTTGTTCTGTTCCGTTCTCTTGAGTTGTGGGACCCTTGTTGGTCGTGACTAAATATAATATTGGTGTTGAACAGTTAAGAGTGTATGTATGGTGTTGGAATGTGATTTCCGTGTATTTCGTTTAATTAGAATAATTAAATTGGTGTATGTTACTATGTATGAATATGGTGATGTGTGGAATAAGTATGTGCGATGTATAAAATGTGATCAGGAGGATCGTGTGCACCTTGTGTGCTTGGATTGTTGTTGTGCATTAGTGTCGTACATATCATGATGTTTTGGTGGGGTTGAATCGTTGCTCAAGAGGAGTGTATGTGATTCACCCGTACTCCTGTGTGGAGAATGGCGGGATGGATCGTTGCTCAGGAGGAGTGTATGCGATTCATCCGTACTCCTGTGTGGAGAATGGTGGGGATAGATCATTGCCATTGGTGGGTGTATGTGATCTATCTTATGCTCCCTTGTGGAGGGTTGATGGCTAGGTGTCCATCGGTGATGTTGAGTCGGTACCACATATCATGGTGTTGAGTTGTATATTTTTGCATTGTCTTGTGTGATGTGTTGGTGTTGGACAGTAGGTCCTGGTTGATGTACGTTGAATGATATTCATGTGATGGCTACCTTTTATTCATGTACATTATTACCGCTATATTTTTTATCATGATTTCTCACCCCTTTTGTTGTTGTTGTGGTCTGTGCTTCTTCGGAAGTACAGATAATCCAGGTGCGTAGCTAGCTTGGATAGTGGCGAGTCGAGTCGCAGGGATGCTCTGATACGTAACACGGGGCTTGGGAGTTTATTGTTTTTCTGATGATTTTGTTTTACTCCTTGGCGTATCATGTTTTGTTGGAACCTTTGGTGAATATTGTGTATATTTTGGGCAGATGGCCGAATATGATGTATATATGTTTATATGATATTTCCGCTGTTTACTGTTGAAAACCATATAATGAAGTGTTTTGTTGAGCTTCTTTTGTGATATCCCGCTTTGGTGTGGCAACTCTGATAATTGTTTGATTTAATTGCTATTTATTTTATTTTTATTTATTTTGGGGAGCGGGGTGTTACACAGCACGTATGTTGAGTGGGTGTATTAGCTAGTAGTTATCCTGAAATGCTTAAGATGTGTGTTGTGAGCTTTTCTGCCGCATATGTTCTCTGATTTGGTGACAAATTGTTTTAGCCAAAAATTTGCCAAAGGGGGAGTTTGTAGATGCTTTTGATTGGCTGCATTTTATGGTAAAACATTATTGTGTGTGTAGATGCCATAATTGATGCCATGACATGCGTGTGTAGTGTTCTGCAGGGTAAGTTTGGTTGGCTAGAACAAAGTGTATTAGATATCATACTGAATGTCATGACACCAGGTAGCTGACATCAAGGGCGTGTGTTTGTATTTCTGGTATAATGATTGAGTTAGCTCAAGCTAGATTCCAGGAAACATTTTAGGGCACTTGGTTATCTCGGGCGAAATGCTAGGCAGTGCTGAGGATAACATAAAATTCCTATGACCTAATTCTAAGTGCGCAGCTTTATGAAAAGAGGTTTGACTTGGTTAAACCTAATTGCTACACTGAGGCCCAAGGAACTGACACTACCTATAAATACAGAAGTGGCAATCCTGATTCAAGGACAAAGACTTAGATATTTTACAGAGTGTCTTGTGAGCTGTTTGTGAGTGAAGAATTCTATTTGTTCTTCACGTGTGTTTTGTGTCTTAGGATTACTTATGAGCCAAGCAATCATCTGTTGTATGATTGCATTGGACTAGTGTGTTTGAGCTGTATGTTAATTGTGTCACTCTAAGCTTTTAAGCATGAGTGATGTGTCCCTTGATTGAAGCTGTGAAGCAAGATCAAGATTTGTTTGAAGTGTGTCTTCAATTTTATTTGTAACTTTAATTGGTTGATATCACTGTTGTGATTGAGGGGGAGTGAGTTGGTACTCAGTTCTAGTGCTAGGTGTAACACCCCGTTTCCCAAAATAGAATAGAACAATTAAAATAAGCACATATCAGAGTTTTCCCACAACGGGATGTCACAATTTTCAACAAAATTTCACAAATCATTTCAAAACTGATTTCCAATAAAATTTCAGCGGAAAAAGAAGTCTGTCATAACACATAACAGCATATATACTTTATCCATGACATCAACATCGTGATATACAACAATCGGCCATCTGCCCAAAATATACATAATGTCATCACATGTCTCACAAAAGTCAGATACGCCACAGGGGCACACATATCAACAGTAAAACAATAAGACTCCCAAAAAGCCCCGGTGTTACGTATCAGAGCAGTCCTACGACGACACCATAATCCAAGCTAGCTAAACACCTGGATTGTCTGTACTTCCGAAGAAGCACAGACCACAACAACAACAAAGGGGGTGAGAATCACGATCAAATAATAATGGTATAATGGTACATGAAATGAAAGGCAGAAACAATAACTCATTATTTCACATACAACATATCTGGACCCACTGTCCCATGCCAACACACTATGCATACCACAAATGAAACACATCCGGACCTACTGTCCCCTCATTCACAATCACAACACACACAACCACAATGCAACATATGCACTCGACTCAACAATTATGCGGTACCGACTCAACTCAGGATAGATCGCATACACTCCATCTGAGCAACGATCTATCCCTACCACGCTCCTCCTGAGCCCATATAATCAAATCATCAACATCCCCCACTTGGGACACGGGTGGTCGCATACACTCCATCCGAGCAACGATCCAAATCCCATCCACGCTCCCACCTTGGAACACGTGAGTAAATCATATACCGCGTCCACGCTCCCCACTTGGAGCACGTGATTAAATCATACCTCACGCCCACGCTCCCCACTTGGAGCACGTGTGTGAATCGCATACACTCCACCAAGCCATGATTCACCACGTCCACATGCTATGCAAGACACTATGCATAACCACACGGCACTCACGGTGCCCATGATCCTACTGATCCATCGCATCATATAATGCATATACACACAAGCACACAAGGTGCATCGATCCTACTGATCCAATCCAACAAACAACACACAAACACAACACACTTAAGGCGTATCGATCCTACGGATCCACTCATCACAATAGCATATAACGCAATGCATATAAAGCGTATCGATCCTACGGATCCACTCATCACAATATATCACCACAACATACTCAATACGTAACGATCCTACTGATCCACATATCTCACACCTAGCACATAGTGCATACATATCACATACATATCCATACATATCTATACTTAACACATAATCCACCGATTACGTCAAATGCAATAAACGCCAGCCACACGGCCCTTATAACCCTCAACATACTCTTAACACTCAGCTATCATTACACCACGTCAATCCGATCACACTCAGCATCATCAGTTGCACACAGCCCTCAAAAACCAAAATCTGTTACACTCGCTACCGAGCTGCTCGCGAATGCTCGCCAGGCATTCGCCTAGCAATGGGCTAGCGAATGTCTGCGATTATGGAAAAATAAAACTGCTGCTCAGAAATCAGCAGCTCTCCCACTCTCCAATTTTCATAGAGACAACACTAAAATCATCGGCTTAAGGTTCTACAACCTAGCCCCAACATCCAAACTCAATTTTACCCGATAAACCTCATTATCTGCTCAATTATCCAACTTCCGACAATAAACCTCAAACTACCCGGAACCCCAATTTCACATAAACCATTGCCCCACAGCACATGCAATGAACTTTCAACATAACAATCACAATCATAACAGAATTAATACAGGTATCAACATCATTCATCATCATCCATGGGAATTAGGGGATTTCCCTCTACCAATTTATTCATGCGAATACCCATTCAACCGATCAATCCCCCCTTACCTCGAATTCGATGTTGATGTTGATGAAGCTTCTCAATCCACACGAATTGATAATCTTGATGATCCTCTGGCCAAGCTTCAACTCTTTCTTCAGCCTTCCTCAATCGTGTTCTTCGCTTGCTTCCCCGTGGATGTGTTTCTCTAATTTCCCGAAATGCCAATGTTACCCCTCATCCCAAATAATTCTCTTTTAATCCCAATAAATCATATTCTCATAATTCTTTTAATCCAAAAATTCAAATAATAATAATCCTCTTATTTCTTTTAATTTCCAACCCTTCTAATAATATTTTTAAATATGACAACAATAATAATAATATCAATAATAATAGTATTAACACTATTAATCATCATATTATTATTATTATCAATCATAGTTTTCTAATATTATGGAACTTTATTCCTCAACAAAAATCCACGCAAGCACGCCGAAAATGAAAATAACACCGAAAATAAAAATAATTAAAATGGGCGTTACACTAGGCAGAAGTTGCATTGGGTAGGTCTTAAGTGAAGAGTGAAAATGGTTGTTTGGCTCTGAATTAACACTACGTATAGTGGATTTCCTCCCTGGCTTGGTAGCCCCCAGAGTAGGTGTGATTTGCACCGAACTGGGTCAACAATTCCCTGTGTTATTTACTGCTTTCTTTAAGTGTTAACTGTTAAGTTCTATAGTTTGTTCAGTAGTGGATGTCATAACATCCGTTATAACATCGATTGTCTGTTACTAGAATTTCACTTTTGATTTTGGAGGTGAAAATGTGAAGGTAGAGGCATCTATTTATAGGCTAGAGGTTGACACAAAAAGAAAAATAAATCCATGGGCAAAGTTAATGTCCCATCAATTGGGTCCTCAAGCCAATCGATTGGGTGGGTGAAATAATCGATAAGAAAAACCCATTTTGGAAAGTTTTGATAGAGAGACATTACCAGTGAATAAGGCATTGTCTTAATCAGTTAATGACACAATTTTAACTTGAAAAATAGATTTGAAATGTTTTCTAATCGATTGGACAATTCAAAATATTGTGCAAATCATTAAGACAACTCCGGATTCAAGTGGCACGACTCCAAAACATTTCTAGGTTGTTTTCTTTGAGAAATAAAAGTTTTAAAACAAGTTTTATTGTGTGCGTGTGTGTGTGTGTGTGTGCGTGTGTGTGTATGTGTGTGTGTGTGTGTGTGTGTGTGTGTGTGTGTGAGAGAGAGAGAGAGAGAGAGAGAGAGAGAGAGAGAGAGAGAGAGATTTAGTCATACTACTTTACGAGAATGCTCTTGTAAAAGCTTTCACACTTCCTTTCTTCCACACTTTAAAGCTTCAAGACTTTGCCGAATAAGCCAATCATATAAGCACTTGCTTGAATCTTATTGGAGATTAGGTTTGAGATATCTTGAAGTTGAATGCCATCATTAGGGGATATAGATCATCAAAACCCTAGTTCAACAAACTAGTTCGGAGGAAGAACTTTGAACAAAAATTCTCATACATATTTGATCGCTTAACATAATACTTTCATCTTTACAAGTTTTAAATATCCAAGTTGTCATCATCAAAATCACTTCATTAAACGCAAACCGTGATAGTCATATTAAGCTTTAATGACTTCTTAAATATCTTGCAAAATATGGTTCCACAAGTTGATTGTGGCATGGTGACATATTTTACACAGATGTGGCCTGAGGAGACAAACAACTTCCATATCCCGGTTAGGAAGATGACGTTGACACTATATGACATGTTATATCTTCTCCATCTATTCATTTAGTGTCTCCTGTCTAATTACAATGAAGTTGCTAAAGATGAAATTGTTAGTTTGATGGTTGAGATAATCGAAGGATGCCTATGGAATGTTGTGCAATAAGTTGAAATGACCAATAGAATTCGTGCACAGTTCCATTCCTTGAAAGAGTTATCTATGAAACACCTTGTAGTTTGAATTTTCATTAGTGAGGTTGATGTTGTTGATGTTGTTGTTGATAGGCGCATTTTCTCATGACATATGTCCTTTATTTAGTGGGCCCAACCCTTTTTACAGAAAAGAGTGCCACATACACACACACGTGTTATATTTGGAGCATTTCAGAGATCTAGACACGATCAATGACTATGGTTAAGGCACTCTTGCATTAACCTACTTATATATGGAGTTGAATGTTACAATAAAGTTCATAATGAGGCATTAACAAGATATATGACATTTCCTCATGTATCATATTAATGTAATTATTTAATTAGTTTTTAAAAATATTTTATTTAATGTTGGTTTTTTATTTTATTTTAATTTGATATATGCATGTATATATCAACATTTTCTCATTGTTTTCAAACAATGTCACAAAGGCTCGTGCTAACTTCTTTATCTAAAAAAATAGACATCCTCTTCAAAAAAATTATACTGACACCACTTTGATCGACTACTACCGCAAGATTTGTTCTTTGAATCCTATGATTCCCACCTCACCACGCCTTTTAGATGATATTAGCTTATATTATGGTTAAATCAATGTGGTTTAAGAATGATTCGATACTTAATAAAGTGATTATTGCACCAGTTAATGCACATATAGATTATTCTCAAACTTCCTCTTTTTTATGTTGTACCTATGATAATTTGAGAGTGGGTTGATCATAGGTATATTTAGTACCTACACCATATGTTTACTGGAGAGGATTGGGGAAAAGTATCCAGAATAATTGGTACATTATGGTGGGGGTACATTACGTAGTATATTAAGATAGCACATTCATATTTGACTCGACTCTTACACCTGAGATACATCCACTGATATTAGTTGGGGAGAAAAGCATTGGCAAAAAAGGCAGAAGAAAAGGAAAGTGGTATTTTGATTTCTATTTGTAGACAAATCCTAGACATTACATATGGGTTACCATCTTGTGGCGTTGTAGAGAAGGATAGTGAAGATCACTATATGGTTCAAATGTTTTTAATGGAGACTATGAATTCCTTGCGATTGAAGAGGTTTATAAGGAAAAGGCAATAGTCATGTGCTACATAATAGGATATGTGTGTTATGTATTTGTACATGACATTATGTATCTTATATAATGTATTTACGTTATATTTTTTTTTATCGTCAGATGTTTGTATCATGATATGGTTATTATGATATCTACTATCACTACAAAAAATGCGTAAATTATGGGGTTTTATTACATCGTTTAGTAAAATTGCCATTATTTACAATATGTAATGTTAGTAACAAAGTGGAGATTTCGAACATCGTTATTTACCTATTTCTTTAACAATTCATTAAAAAGCGTGTTTTATTTTCACTTTTTTCTACCGACTATTTTCCTTGTATACCCTTTTCTTATTCCAATTTTTAATTATAAAAATTTTATTTATATTTTTTATATAAATATTAAATATTTAAAAATACCCTAAAGCACATGAGTTGTTCTTTCCCTTTCCCTTTCCCTTTTTCCATTTACGTTTTTTCTTCATCTTCTTATATGTTCCTTCATCGTGTTTTTCTTCATTCTTTCCTCATGCTGAAATCCTCTTTCTTTCTTTCTTCATGCCAACATCCTTCTTTGTTCTTTCTTCATGTCGACGTCCTTCATGCCGATATTTTTTCTATGTTTCTCAATGTTGAAAGACAAAAATCATCTTCACCTTTCCTCTGGTCTCTCAACCCTCCTGAGTCTTTCATTGTCTCCTACGGTATGGTCTCTCCCCACTTTCATTAATATATAAATCACACTTGTAACTCTTTCTTTTGATTTGATCTATTTTTTCTCTAGATTTTCAAGTTATTGAGCAAGTTTATAATATGATAAAACCTAAAACATGAGGTCTTAAGGCATCAGATGTCTTGAAACTCAACAATAACACACTAATTTATATTTATTGTAAATGTAATTCAATTAAAAAAGAAAGGAAACTGTAACATCCTATGTTTCATCTTTGACCGGTATAGTATGTAAAAAGCACTAAAGGATGATATACTGAAGGTTGGTGCGCTCAATCATCACGTTCTTCTATGGATGAAATAGTTTAAAATTTTGTAAAATCAATTTACCCATAGACATTATTTATTAGTCTAATAATGATACTACATTTTGTTAATCTAAATGAGTTAGACTTTACCTTGGTAGTATTTGTGTTTGTTATCTGTAACACCCCAGTCTACCCCGTAGCGTATTATAGGAATATTAAAGAAAATACATCAGAGTTTTCAAAACACGTAGGATGTCACATAGACATTTTTCTCATTCAATGAAGTATTAAGTCACTTCATGTTTTTCACAATATTTCAACAAGGTCATTCAATAAAATAGCGGAATAAAATCAATGTTTAAACATAATCCCCACAATCGGTGGTTATAGATCATTAATCTAACAGATAAAAGACACGTAACAATTAATCAAGAAAATAAGCAAAATATAACGTAATTCCGTCATCCCATGTTACGTATTAGAGCGACTCCTAGGACTCAATCAAATAGCAACACACTTCAAGCACTACTCAGGTACCTGGTCATCTGCACTCCCCAAGGAGCAAAGATGCAACAAACAGAAAAGGGGTGAGAACTACATTCAATAAATAAGCGGTGAAATACACATGCTAAGGAGTAGTTATGCACCACACATACAATCATACACATGCAATGCACATACACGTGCCATCTCAATCACTCGGCATTAATAGCCCATAATCAAATACAAATATGTAATGTGACTCACTGACTCGACACAATGCATGTGGTACCAACACAAATACATACGGTTCACCCTAGAACCTGATTCCCATCGGAATCCGGATAAGTCGTATACGTTCCTCTGAACTATAACTTATCTCCACAACGACTTCCACAATAAAGTCCAGATGAACTAGGCACCCATCATGGATTCCCACCTAGTCATCTCCACAAGACACATGACATGAAATGCATGACAACATAATTATGCAATATAATAGTTTCAAGCATAACTCACGATCATCAATGATCCACACGAGCCATCCGCTCACCGTAATCCTCTCGGGAATTAACATCATCACACCAGATTGTCCACACTGGACGGTCCTGGCCCACACATATCAATCACACCCCTAAGGGCAAAAACATAATTTTCCATATTCACTCTAATTAAATTCATTACTAATCTTCCTTAGGTTCATTTTAGTCATATTAATCCTACCGATTAAACAGAATTGCGTTCCAAGCGAAATCTTGGCAGAAATCGCGAAAATGGGAAAATGTCATCTCAGGCCTACCCATACGCGTATTGCTCTGCCTGTTACGTGTAATGCCCTGCTGTCAGACCCACCATACGTGTATTGCCCTATCTGTTACGCGTATTGCCTTCCTTTCAGAACCACCATACGCGTATTGCCCTACCTGTTACGCATATTGCCATGTCCCATACGCGTATTGCCCTACCTGTTACGCGTATTGCTCTGTCCCATACGCGTATCACTAGAACTGCTGCCAAAAACTCATATTTCATCTCCTTCACGAATTTTCACTCCATGCTTATCATTCTACCACCAAATTTATCCTAGATCTCAGTTTTTATGTCATTTAATCCTCTCTATCTTTTCTATACTTCATCTACCCTTTATTCTTCCAAGATTTCTCGCATCTAAATTCAATTTCATTAACCCCTAACTCTTATTTTCCAGATTTGTTACCTATCAAAATTTTATTTCAGCATCAATGAATTTTCACACGATTTTCGTATCAAAATTAGATTCATACACACAAGTATCATGTAATAATCATTCAACAATAACAATAATTTTAGGGAATTCATCATGTTACGAAATTCAGATCAAGGAACCAAAAACATACATAATTCCTATGAGAGAAAGGACCTTTCTCTACCCTCTCATGTTAATTCATCCATATTGAAATCCATTCTCCCCCTTTCCTTGAATTGAAGCTTTTTCCTTGACAATAATGGAGAATTGGTTCTTCTGCGCTAGTTCTCCTTTCTCTGTCTTTTTCTTCTTTTATGTGTTAACTATCTAACTCCTCCACTAACCCTCTCTTAACCCCTTAAATGAGATTTTTAACTCATTTAATCTAATTAATAATAATAATAATAATAAATATCATCCTATTAATATTATTATTAAATAATAATATCAATAACCATAGTACTCTCATTATTGTTATTAAATGGTTAGTATTATTACTATAGGTCCACCTTACCCCAACTAAGGTCACCTCCCACTCTTGCCCTTAATTTTATACCCCCTAATTAAGGACATCACAACCAATACATGCACAACAAAGTATACAATGACTAAATAATTTAAATGAGGTGTTACAACTCTCCCCCACTTAAAATATTTTCGTCCTCGAAAATATACCTGATGAGAACAATTCCAGATACGACTCTCGCATCTTGCTCTCTAATTCCCAGGTCACACTTCCTCCAGCAGCTCCTTCCCAAGCTATTCTCACCAACGGGATATCTTTCCCTCTTAGTTATTTCATCTTGCGGTCTTCGATTCTCAATGGCATCGCCTTCACCGTAAGGTTATCTTGAACTTGCAATTCATCTCTCTGAAGCACATGAGATGGATCAGCAACATACTTCTGAAGTTGCGATACATGAAACACGTCATGCAGGTTTGAAAGTTCGGGTGGCAACCGCTTCAACCCTCTGCAGAATCTGATACGGTCCAATGAACTTAAGATCTAATTTCTTTGATTTCAGCGCACGACCATAACCGGTCACCGGATTGACTCTAAGAAATACATGGTCACCCTCGCTGAATTCCAAGTCTTTCTTCCTATTATCATGGTAGCTTTTCTGCCTACTCTGGGCCATCTTCATTTTCTCTCTAATCATCTGGATCACCTTTGTGTTATGTTGCATAATCTCGGGTTCGAGTATCGTACTCTCGCCCGACTCATACCAACATAGAGGTGTCCTACACCTTCTACCATATAATGTTTCAAAAGGTGCCATTCTAATACTAGAATGATAATTTTTGTTATAAGTAAATTCAATCAGCGGTAAATGAGTATCCCAAGCGCCTCCTCACTCGAATATACAAGCTCTCAACAAATCTTCCAATGACTGAATAGTCCTCTCAGATTGACTATCGATCTGTGGGTGATAAGCAGGACTCAATTTCAAACTGGAACCCAAAGCTTCTTGCAAGTTTTTCAAAAATCCAGAAGTAAACCTCGGGTCTCTGTCAAATACAATGCTCGACGGAACCCCGCGTAACTTCACTATCACTCTGATATAAATTTCTGCTAACTTTGTCAAAGGAAAACTGATGTTAATCGGTATAAAATGCACCGACTTCGTCAATCTATCCATGATTACCCAAATTGCGTCAAAACCTCTCGCCGTATTCGGCAATCCAGTCACAAAATCCATTGCAATACTATCCCATTTCTACTCCGGTATTTCCATCGGTTGCATCAAACCGGATGGTTTCTGGTGTTCCACCTTTGACTTCTGAGAAGTCAAACAAGCATACACAAATTGAGCTATGTCTTTCTTCATACCCGACCACCAAAATAATTTCTTCGGGTCTTGATACATTTTCATAGCTCCTGGATGAACACTCAAGCTACTCCTGTGGCTTTCTTGCAAAATTACCTTTTCCAAATCAGGATTATCTGGCGCATAAATTCTGTCTCTGAACTTCAACACACTTGAATCATGTACTTTAAAGTCTTCTTCCTTATCTGTTCCGCCTACGGTCATCAAGTCTACCAATTTCAAATCCAATTTTTGACCTTCTCTTATTTCACAAAGGAACTCATTATTCACTTTCAGCATCCCCAACATTACACTTTTCGAAGTTAACTCACAAACCATACTCAAGTCTCTAAACTACTCAATCAAATCCAATTCTCTAATCATTAACGTCGACATATGTATCATCTTCTGACTCAAAGCATTTGTTACGACGTTGGCTTTACCGGGATGGTAACTCAAGCTAAAGTCATAGTCTTTTAGAAATTCCAGCCATCTTCGCTGCCTCATATTTAATTCCTTCTGGTCAAATAGATATTTCAAACTCTGATGGTCACTGAACACTTCGAATCTCGATTCGTACATATAATGCCTCCAAATCTTTAGTACGAAAACCACTGCAGCTAACTCTAGATCATGAGTAGGATAATTCCTTTCATGAATCCTTAATTGTCGTGAAGCGTAAGCCACAACCTTTCCATCTTGCATCAAAACACCGCCTAATCCCATTATAGACGCATCACAATATACCACAAAAGGATCATTTAGATTTGGCAAGGTTAACACTGGTGCGATAGTCAACCTTTTCTTCAATTCTCGGAAACTTTCTTCACACAAAATATCCCATACAAATGCCTGGCCTTTTCTAGTCAACTGGGTCAACGGAAGAGCCAAATTAGAAAACCCTTCGATGAACTTACGGTAATAGCCTGCAAAGCCTATGAAACTTCTAATCTCTGTCACTAACTTCAGAGCCTCCCACTGAAGCACAACACTCACTTTCGATGGATCCACTGCTATGCCTATTCCAGAAATAACATGTCCAAGAAAACTCACTTCGCTCAACCAAAACTCACACTTTGAAAGTTTTGTAAACAATTTATTATCCTTCAACACTTGCAACGCAACTCTCAAATGCTCTACATGATCTGCTTCTGACTTGGAGTAAATCAAAATGTCATCAATGAAAACTACTACAAATGGGTCCAAATAAGCATGGAAGATACGATTCACTTACTCCATGAACACACCCGGTGCATTAGACACACCAAACGACATCACCGCATATTCATAATGTCCATACCGAATTCTGAAAGCTGCTTTCTAGATATCATCTTCTTTCACACGGATCTGATGATAGCCTGACCTCAAATCAATTTTACTGAACACACGAGCTTCCACGAGTTGATTCATCAGATCGTCGATTCTTAGAAGTGGATACTTATTCTTGATGGTTACTTTATTCAACTGGTGATAATCGACGCACAAGCGCATACTGCCATCTTTCTTCTTTACTAACAAAATTGGCGCTCCCCATGGTGACACACTGGGTCTGATGAACTTTTTGTCCAATAATTCTCCCAACTGAGATTTCAACTCTGCCAATTATGACACTGACATTTTGTATGATGCCATAGATATAGGTCTGGTACCAGGGACAAGATCAATCGTAAACTCTACTTCCCTCTCTAGAGGTAACTCTGCAACATCTTTTGGGAACACTTCAGGAAATTCTCTCACAACAGGTAATTCCTCAATCGACAACTTACCCTCCATAGATAACGAAGCGAACACTGCAAATACTTTAGCTTCGTCTTCTACCAAAATTCTCAACTCTTTAGTAGATATAAGACTAGCCATTTCTTCTTCTTCAGGAGTCAGGAATAACAGCCTCTTCCTATAACAATCAATATAAACATAGTTGCTCTCGAGCCAATTCATTCCTAAAATAACATCCAACTCGCTGAGTGGTAGACAAATCAAGTCCACTCCAAAATATTTACCAAAGATCGACACAGGGCAATTTAAACACACTAAAGATGTAGTGATTGATCCAATAGATGGAGTATCAATCACCATCCCTCTATTCAAAGTAGACGGCACAAACCCTAGTCTCTTCACACAATCCATAGAAATAAACGAGTGAGTTGCACCTGTATCAATAATAACAATCAAAGGAGTGTTATAAATGTAACACGTACCTATGACCAAACGATCCTCACTGGTAGGCTGAGCTCCCACCAATGCAAACACCTTCCTACTTGTTTGAGACTTCTTCAGTTTCTGACAGTGGGTGTTGATATGACCCTGCTCACCACAGTTGTAACAGGTTGGTATGTTGGTTCTACAATTCGCGACCATATGACCTGACTTTCCACACTTAAAACACTTATTTACCTCCTTCTGACATTCATTTGCACGGTGACCTGCGCCACCACATCTGAAACACTTGAAAGGATTTGAAGGTTTTCTTCCCCCACTTGGTTTCTTCCCAGCAACATCTTTCTGCTTTCCTTTATCAGCCGGAGCACAGTAAGGTGTATTCCCATGCCTCTGTTTTCCTCTTCTGTCACTTAGATTCTTATAGCGAGCGATTCTAGCTCTGTTGTCTTCATCATAGATTCTACACATGTTTACCAGCTCAAGAAAGTATTTGATCTTCCAATAACCGATACCTAGTTTGATCTTGGGACACATCTTATTCTCAAACTTGATACACTTAGAACTCTTAGCTGCATCAGTATTGTAATGAGGATAATACTTTACCAGTTCGTCGAACTTAACCGCATACTCTGCCACTGTCATGTTCCCCTATTTCAACTCAATGAATTCAATTTCTTTCTTTCCGTGAACATCTTCCAGAAAATACCATTCCAGAAACTCTGCCCTGAACACTGTCCAATTAATGGGACCCTCACCAGCTTCCAATCTCTGACGGGTGTTGTCCCACCAGTCCTCTGAGCATCCCATGACTCTGAAGATCTTCTCAATATCCTTCATCCATTTCTGTGCTACATCTGGATCATGCTCGCCTTCGAACTTAGGTGACTTGTTATTCTGGAACTTCTTTAAATTACGGAACTCTTTGTTTTCAGCACTCCGATTGATATTCTGACCAATGTTCTCCACTGCCTGCGCAATAGCTTGTAACGCAGCAGCCATCGCAACATCATTCCTACCAGCCATATTGTTCAATATCCATGAAAACACAGGTTAGAAGAAACACACGACTATAGACATCCTATAGTCAGACTCTACTACAACACTGGCCGGACCGACCGACCCGCTCTGATACCAATTATAACACCCCACTCTACCCCGTACACGTATTATAGGAATATTAAAGAAAATACATCAGAGTTTTCAAAACACGTAGGATGTCACATAGACATTTTTCTCACTCAATGAAGTATCAAGTCACTTCATGCTTTCCATAATATTTCAACAAGGTCATTCAATAAAACACCAAAAAAAAATCAATGTTTAAACATAATCCCCACAACTGGTGGTTATACATCATTAATCTAATAGATAAAAGATACGTAATAATTAATCAAGAAAATAATTAAAATATAACGTAATCCCATCATCCCATGTTACGTATCAGAGCGACTTCTAGGACTCGATCAAATAGCAACACACTTCAAGCACTACTCAGGTACCTGGTCATCTGCACTCCCCAAGGAGCACAAACGCAACAAACAAAAAAGGGGTGAGAACTACATTCAATAAATAAGTGGTGAAATACACATGTGTAATACCCCAAATTTTACCCTTATACTTAGCCAGTCATTTCGCATATCATCTCATATGTACATTGCTAACCGCTAACCAGTTATGGAGGTTTTTGTTTTGCAGATTTGGTTCCAGGGGTATTTTGGTCATTTTACACAACTTCTGCTAATTTCTTGAAAACGGGCTGTTATTACGTTCTGAGGCATTTGTTTGCCATTTGGGTCAAGGTGCCAGTATCTTTTGTCAGAAATATGATTGGACTCGGGGCCGTGCTTTGTTTGATTCTGAAACGTTTCCAAACAGTTTTGTTTCCTTTTATAAAGTTGGGTTGGAAAGGAAGTGGATACTGTTAAGGTTACTTTGAGAAGTGATGTGATCAACGAGATTTTAATTTGAATTTGTTTGGATGGCGGGATATCATTTATAAAAGGCAAAGGAGAAGTAAGTTTTGAACTTTGTGTTCATAAGCACTTATAAGTTACAACTCAAGAAGGAATTTAAATGATTCTGAATTATTATTCAGGGATACTTTGAATTTACAATTGAGAAAATAAATATGAATATTTGTTGAATTTCATTTCATAAATATTTATAGTTTACAAATTGATAAATGAATTTGAATTTGGTTTACAAGAGTTTTCATTCACAATCAGTATCTATCCTAAATCCTAAAAGTTCCTAAGGGTCTTCATGCTGTCTTTAAGCTTCGCCGCAAATCTCGACTAGCCTACACATCAAAGCAAAACAAACAATATGGACAAAAAGGTTAGAAGTTGTTTTGACACTCTCAGAACATCGTCATCATCGAGTGTCGGGAGTGGCACAACCGAAGCTGCGTCCTACCCCCGTTACCGATCCGCGCCGTAGGCGTCAGATCAGGTAACACCTGTTCTTAATCGTTGCGGGACATCCGAGAGACAGAAGTAATAAAAGAAGCGGGATTGATTTCGTTTTGCCGTGATTGGATTTCCAAACTGATACGAGAATAAGGCAACATTGAACTCAGACCCGGATGCCGGCATGGTCTGAGTCATTTTGGTTCCGAAATTTCCAACACCTGAAAAGCCACAAACGCATCAATATCAGATTCAGAATTTGGAACTCAAGACATAAACAATTCATGAGCAGTATTAATCCTGAACCAGTAGGTGAGTTCATGAAAACCAAGTAAAGGTTGCTTTTGGATCACAAACTGCTACCAAAAAGCAAGTTCAAACAGAACAAGAAAAATGAAATTACAAAACAAGCTGCATCAAACAATGTGCTAAGAGTTCAGAATTATCAGTTAAGGGCAAGTTTCAACCAGTTCAAATGGTAAGTCACAAAAATGTGAATAACTTCACCGAGTCACAACACAAATCATAGCACAAGTCATACCAGAGAAGCGAGGTAGGTTATGATCATGCTCGCGCGTCAATAAGCCTCGACCAAATGTGATGATATTGGAAAACCAAAATGCGAAGCCGGGCTCAGCGTGGAAGATATCATTGCCCAACAAACAAGTCACGAAATCACAGTTCAAAGGGTAAACCATATCAGTCACAGTATGGCAGCCAACAATCAGTCATCACCTTACTCGCAAATAGCAGCCCAGAACTCATGTTCTGAACCCAACCAAGCATTGAAAACAACCAATCTCGAAGGCAGTCGCAGCGTCAAAACCAGAAGTAACACCAGCAGGCTCAGAATATCTTCATCATCGCCGTATACCACCCTCGGCGGCATTTGACTCGACCAAAGCCGTAGTAGCCCTCTCTGAAAGAAGAAGAGGAAAAGATAACTGCATCAGGAAAAGAATCTGTGTCAGCAAAATAAACCAATATCCAGATTGTGTTAAGAAAAAGAGATTTAATCCGTGTCAGCTGGAAATCAAATCTTATCAGAGAATGAAAACGGAATCTGTATGAATCCAATCAACATCTGGAAAGCAGACCAAATCCATGACAGATCATAACCGTATCCAACCTGAAGGTGCAAGGCAAATTGTATCAGAAAAATAACAGAAAACAATTTTGATATTGATATCAATTCCAAATCAGGGAAGGTTAAATCGTATCAAGTGAATCAAAAATGAGCCAAAGCACCAAGTTCACAAATCACGAGCCCAGAATCATGACAAAAGAAATCCCAATCAAATCTTAAAAAGGGAAATAAGATTCAATCAAATCAGATAAAATCAAAGTAAAAGCGAATCACAAATCAGAAACAAACGAAATCCAATCTCACAAAAGTGAATCAAATCCAAAAGTGATCACAACAGCTAGGTAAAATCAGAAAAGGAAAAGATTTGCTCCAATCAGAAATCAATCTCATCCAAGACCATCAAAGGCCCATTCGAAAATCAGAAAGAGATATATAAAGAGAACGACATCACCTGAGGAAAGGGGGCCAAAAAAAATCACTGAACGAGAAACCCTAACGACCGCGACATCAGAAGAAGAAGAAGTTTTCCACCACAACCATCACGAGACTTCAACTCGTTCACACGAAGGACCGCCGGCGCCGTTTAACCAAACGACGAGCAATCAACCGCCTCAGCCTCAGAATATCTTCATCATCGGCCGGTTTCACTTTAAATGTAAGCCATGGGACGTTTTTCATTACAGTTTTCATGTTTTGTTTTAGGAATGAGGAAGATCGGAGAGGATCGCGGCGAGAGAGAAGAAGAATGAAGTGTAAACGGCGCCGCGAAAAACCAAAGGGTTCAGAAACCCTAAATGGTCTTGTGATTGCAATTACATCAACCGGGTTGGGTCCGGAGGTAATGACCGGCCCAACCCTTTTATTTTTTACTTTCTTTTTCTTTTTTTAATTAAATTATCAAATTTTTAAAAAAAAAATATTTAAGTTGTTTTTTTAAATAGTAAAATTGAAACACTTTTTTTTAAATATTAAAATTAAAACACTTTAAAATATTAAAACTAAAACATTTTTTTAATAATTAGAATCAATACATTTTTTAAAACCAAGAGAAAATATTTTTTAAAGATTAAGATCTTCCTTTTTTTTTTATTTATTCATTATCAAGTAAAAAAATTAAGCTTAGATTCATATTAAACTTCTCATAAAATAAGAAACCACAAAAAATGTCCCATAGCTTCATGCTTCTGTTTTCATAATTTTTTTTACTAACCTAGTTCGTTCACTGTGCAGCTTACCATGTTGCTTCTTTATGTTCGCGTTCTTAAAATTGAATTGTATCATATTGTTGTAACTGTTCCTCCTCTGTAACCTTGCGAATCTTAACAATCGCATTTACGTTTCCGCATTTAAATTTCTGCTGATGTATGATTTAAATTTCTCACACTGTCATTGCTATTATTTTGTCACATTGCACGCACCTCCGAAGGAATTAGGTCTAGCCGTTTGACCGCCGTGTCAATAGTCCTCAACTTCAAACCCTTACAACCTCACAAACCCTAATTTTCACAAATGCCTCGCCGCAGGCAAGATTACAATTTTACCCCTAGCATTAGGTCAAAGAGCCGCCGCGCTCATTTTAGGGTTTCCCGCCGCGGAATCCCTAACCTAATTTAACCCTAATTACAACTTAACATTTCAACGTAGAGATTTGGAGTTTCTACACTCCGCGTAAGCGTGTCCTTAAGATGCGTTTATTCCCCTTGAGACCTTGACCACAGTCAAGAAGTCTCTAACCTCCCTTTTGAGGGGAACTACGATTACTCTGATTCCACTCCCGTAAGGATACGTAGGCACAAGATGCGATGTCTTGCCGAGTAAACTTAGAATTAACCCCCTTAGGTCTCTTTTTCTCACTTTTAATTCCTTTGTACATATACCTTAAGCAAATGAATAAAGCAAATAGTAAACATTTGAACAAAAGGTTCCTGTAGAGTACTACAGAAGTTTAGGATGCTAATACCTTCCCTAAATTTAACCAACCCCCGAACCCTAGATCTTTCCCCGCATTGTGTTTACGATGCAAAAATAGGTTTTCCCTTTTTGACCTTTTCCTTCGGATAAATCAAAGAGCGGTTGTGAATTGAATTGCGATTCAAATTAATTAATAATTTGATATCCTATTTCCACCGCAACAGAAAATGGCGACTTCACTGGGGAATCCTAACTTTTGAGGGTTATCCCTAACTTGTTCATATTTATTACTATCTGTGTTATTATTCATTTGCATGTATATATTTGTGTTTTGATTGTGGGACTGTTCCTTGTGCTGTGAGATGAGTCCTACACCCGGATCTAGTGTACCTTAGGTAAATGGCAATAGACCAAGGAAACTGTACGACGTATATCGATACGGTTGATCTGGTGGCCATAGTTAGTGCGACTTCTTGGTTGGTGCTTATATTCCTTAAGTCAAGTTGAGGATAATATTGAGGCTGCCATATGTTGTCAATGCACTAACTGACTTTTAGAACCCTAGTTAACTCATCTTGGCCTTTAGAAAGTAGTGAGGTAACCGGCTTTGGTGCAGACTAAAGTTGGTTGACACTCGATACTACGCTCATTGAGATCTTAAACTTGGAGGGTTTTGGTTGGCAAGTAAGTTGCCTTCTGAACAACCACCCTTGTGAAGGATCAATGATATTGAGATCCCTTAGAACCTGGTTACTTTTGTAGGACATGATGAACCATCTAACTTCAGGGGAGGGTACTTGCCTTTGAACTTCATGAAATCTTCATCCACATTTTAGCATCATTTACTTTTTTGCATTGCATGTGTCTCCCGATTTCTCACACTCGTTTCTCTCACCTTCCAGTTTCGTCACCCTGAGTTCTCGGCACCAATACAACACCAGAGCTCAAACTCGGAAAAGAATGGAGGATCAGGCAAAAGAGATTGATCGCCTTAGCAATGAACTTGAAGACCTTCGAGGGGGTATGGGGCGTATGATGGAATTGTTACATGTCATGAATGCTAAAATGGATACCCAGCCCACTGTTGTTTCTGAGATTACCGGCGTTACTGTGGACCCTCCACCAAGTGTGACCGTAGCAAGGGACCCACCTTATGGTCTTGCTCCAGGTTTTGTGCCTCCTCAAGCCACTGTTCCGATTAATCAACCTGTTCAGCAGGCCGTGCCCTTGTTTTCTGAAGTTTCTAGGGGGGCTCCTATCTTTGCACCACCTGTTGTACACACTCGTGCGCAACCGCACTTCAATGAGACAGTTTTTGATAATCTTGATGAGAATGTTGAGGGTCATGAGAAACATGACAAGCTTCGTGAGGAAGTGAACACCATCGTCCAGAGATTGAAAAAGGTAGAGGGTGATCAAATTTTTGGGACTGCTGCAAGGGATGTTTGTTTGGTCTCGGGTTTAGTTATTCCCCCGAAGTTCAAAACTCCGAACTTCGATCGCTATGAAGGTGCCACCTGTCCTAAGAGTCATCTGATCATGTATTATTGCAAAATGGCTGCCCATGTTGAGAATGACAAACTGATGATTCATTGCTTCCAAGATAGTTTGAAGGGTGCTTCTTCCAAGTGGTATTTAACTTTAGACCAGTCTCGCATTAAGAGCTTCCAAGATTTATCTGACGCTTTCATCAAACACTACAAGTACAATATGGACCTGGCTCCTGACAGAAGACAGTTGCTGAGTATGTCACAAAAGAATTCTGAGTCATTCAAAGAGTATGCTCAAAGGTGGAGAGAGACTGCTTCGCAGGTAGAACCTCCTTTGACCGAGAAAGAGTTAGCTGATTGGTTTGTCGACACGGTCCGTCCAGAATTTTACGAGAGAATGGTGGGTAGTGTGACTTCAAATTTCTCCGACATCGTTGTTGTGGGTGTCAAGATTGAATTGGGTATGAAGAGTGGTAAAATGACAAATAATCATGGCGCTTCTAAGGATCAGCCGAAGAAACCTCCGTATAGCTCCCAGAAAAAGAAGGAGAGTGAGACTAATGCTATATCCTCTGGTAGACCAAGGGAACGCTTTTATCGGCATCCGCAAGGTTATGCTCAACCTCAAGGGTACCCAGTCCAATATGCTCAACAACCCTATGTGGCAGCCATTACACCTTCTTTCAATCAACAGGTTCCCATGTATCAACCTATGCAACAATCTCCTGTTTATCCGCCTCCTGTCAACTACCTACAGGCACCCAATACTCCTGATCCTCAACAGCCAAAGAGTCCGGCTCCTCGCCAGAATATGCCGAACAGAAGAACGTATAAACCTTGTCCGCCGATTCCAATGACTTTTACCGAGTTGTATCCTTCTTTGGTCAAGCAGGGGCTCATCACCACTCGGGCTTTGGGTCCGCCTCCTAATCCATTACCCGCTAATTACAACGCCGCCGCTCACTGTTTATTTCATGAGGGTGCGCCTGGTCACGATCTGGAGAATTGTTATGCTCTCAAAAATATTGTCAGGGATTTATTGGAAAAGAAGATTTTGACATTCGAAGATCCTCAACCAAATGTTAAGAAGAACCCTTTTCCTAACCATGAGAGTGTCAATGCCATTAGTGTTGATTCGGAGGAAGGTTATGCCCTTGACGTTGAACAGATTAAGACTCCTCTCAAGATGTTCCATTCGAAGCTGTTTGAAGCTGGTTTAGTAGATACTTCCCACGTTGCATGCGTAAGTTGTGAAGCCAGTACTAAGGGTTGCGTGTTGGTTCAGAATGATGTTCAGAGGTTAATTAATGAGGGTGTTTTACAAGTGACAAGCCAAGCCAAGAAGGATGTAGTCGCTGTGGTTGAGCCTGTCTTCCATCATCCTGAATCAAAGGGTAAGGTACCAGTGTTTAATTTATCAGGGGCAGGCTCCGCCAACCTCGTGTTCGATATACCAAGGTCGTATATCCCTAAAGTGAATCAGCCTAAGCCTATAGTTATTCGAAGACCGAGTCCGTTTCCTTTCAGTGATCCTAAAGCTGTGCCTTGGAAATACGACGTGACGATGATTGACAAGGAGTCTGGGAAGATTATTCCAAAGGAAGAGGGTAAGGATACTGTGACCAATATCGCAGAGGTAAGCAGGATGACCCGCAGTGGCCGTGTGTATACTCCCCATTCCAATGAGGTCCCACCTAAGGAAACAGCTAGTATCCCAGTGCCTGCCAAAGACAAAGGTAAAGGAGCCGTCACGAATGATGAAGATGCCGAGTTTTTGAGGATCATCAAGAAAAGTGACTATAAAGTTATCGATCAACTTCATCAGACTCCTTCCAAGATCTCGATTCTATCTCTGTTAATGAGTTCACCCGCTCATAGGATGGCCTTGCAGAAGGTTTTGACTCAAGCACATGTGGATCAAGATATCAGCACCAGTCGGTTTGATAGTGTGATTGCCAATTTGACCGCCTGTAACACCCTCAGTTTCAGCAATGAAGAGTTACCGAAAGAGGGTCCGAACCATAATCGTGCTTTACATATATCGGTAAAATGTCAGGAGGACAATTTAGCGAGAGTGCTAGTAGACACCGGGTCTTCTCTGAATGTGCTACCCAAGAGGGTTCTCGATAAGTTGGCTTGTAAAGAGACTGTGTTGAAACCTACTCCTTTAGTTGTCAAGGCTTTCGATGGCTCTCGCCGGTCGGTAATGGGGGAAGTTGAGCTTCCTATCCTGATTGGTCCGCAAATTTTTAATATCACGTTTCAAGTCATGGACATTAATCCCAACTACAGTTGTTTACTCGGAAGGCCGTGGATCCATGCCGCTGGGGCGGTAACCTCAACTTTACATCAGAAGATGAAGTTCGTGATCGATGGAAAGTTGGTTATTATACACGGTGAGGAGGATCTGGTGGTCAGTAACCTGTCCTCTTTTCGTTACATCGAGGCCGATGAGAATGCTTTGGACATCTCCTTTCAAGCACTTGAGATCGCCAATGCTGTTCTGCTGGAAGTCGAAGAGACAGTGGGTCAGGGTAATCCATCTTTTGCATCTCTGAAGAGTACCAAATCAACAATTGACAGGGGCACTCCTGAAGGTTGGGGAGAGGTAATCGATGTCAAGACCAAGACTGATCGCTCTGGGTTGGGTTACAAACCAACTCAGAATGGAGCTGCCACAACCGTCGAAGGGCGACCGAAGGTTATCCAAGAGGTATTTGTCAGCGGAGGCTTCCAAGTCAATGCCATCAGCGACTGTGAGGAAAATGAAGAGCTGAGCAACCTGGTGTTTAAGGGTGATGCAGTTTTGAACAACTGGGAGGCCGTAGAGATCCCTGTTATCTTTCCCTTGTCAAAGTAATTGTTTTTTAAAGTTTCATTTACATTTTCAAATAAAAATCTGTAGCTCTGCCCAAGGCTATAGGGTCGTTTTATCGGGCCACCTTTCATTCCTAAAAGGATATTAATAAAAGCATTTTGTTCAATTCCACTTTGGTTCATTTGCGTTTTTCGTTTTCACCTTTAAAAATGAAATTGGCAACCTTTCTTCAAAAAAAATAATAATAAAAAAAAACAGCATTTCATTCTTACATATCTTCGAGCATTTTAATTAAGTAAGCCTTCCATCATGCAGAGACATCGTAAACCTTGTTGGATCCAATGACTTTACCGACGCTCCTAACTGGGATGCATCCATCAATCAAGCTGAGGACGAGGGTGAAGAAGATTTTGAAGTACCCGCTGAACTGACAAGATTGATTGAGTACGAGTACACAGAGCTTCAACCGTATAAAGAGCAGGTGGACTTAATTAATCTCGGTACAGATGAGAGCAAGAAAGAGGTCAAGATTGGTGCAATGCTTGGGACGGAGATTAGGCCGAGGTTGATTGAGTTGTTAAAAGAGTATATTGATGTGTTTGCATGGTCGTATCAAGATATGCCGGGCCTGAATACAGATATTGTTGTTCACAAGTTGCCACTTAAGCCAGATTGTCCACCTATCAAGCAGAAACTCCGAAGAACGAGACCCGACATGGCTTTGAAGATTCGAGATGAGGTTAAAAAGCAGTTGGATGCAGGTTTCTTGGCGGTCGCAAAGTATCCAGATTGGGTTGCCAACATCGTGCCAGTGCCTAAAAAGGACGGTAAAGTTAGAATGTGTGTGGATTACAAGGATCTGAACAAAGCAAGTCCGAAAGACGACTTCCCACTGCCACATATTGACACACTGGTAGACAATACGGCCAGTTTTGCGTTGTTCTCATTTATGGATGGTTTCTCTGGCTATAATCAGATCAAGATGGATCCCGACGATCGAGAGAAGACTACTTTCATTACTCCTTGGGGGACCTTCTGCTACAAAGTCATGCCCTTTGGTTTAAAGAACGCAGGGGCAACTTACCAACGTGCTATGACCACTCTTTTTCATGATATGATGCACAAAGAAATTGAGGTGTATGTGGACGATATGATAGCCAAATCTCAGAGTGAAGAGGAGCATTTAGACCATTTGGTGAAGCTGTTTGAACGACTCAGGAAATATCAGTTGAAATTGAATCCTGCAAAATGTACCTTCGGTGTCAGATCCGGAAAATTGCTTGGTTTCATTGTTAGCCAGCGAGGGATTGAGGTGGATCCTGACAAAGTCCGAGCCATTCGGGATATGCCAGCTCCGCGAACAGAGACGCAAGTTAGAGGTTTTCTGGGACGTCTGAATTATATTTCCAGGTTTATCTTTAATATGACCGCTACTTGTGAACCGATATTCAAGTTGCTTTGCAAGGGGCAGACAGTTGAGTGGAACCCTGATTGTCAGAAAGCGTTCGAGAAGATTAAGGGTTATTTGCAAGATCCCCCTATTCTGATCCCGCCCGTACCTGGAAGACCGTTGTTTATGTACCTTACTGTTCTCGAGAAGTCTATGGGTTGTGTGCTTGGACAACATGATGAGACTGGGAAAAAGGAACATGCAATGTATTACCTGAGCAAGAAGTTTACCGATTGCGAAAACAGATACTCACCATTAGAGAAAACTTGTTGTGCATTGGCATGGGCCGCTAAGCGCCTTCGGCAATATATGGTCTGTCATACCACATTGTTGATTTCTAAAATGGATCCGATCAAGTATATTTTCGAAAAACCTGCTCAAACCGGGAGGCTAGCCCGTTGGCACATGTTGTTATCCGAATATGACATCCAGTATGTACCCCAGAAGGCGATTAAGGGTAGTATCTTATCTGATTACCTTGCAGACCAGCCAGTTGAAGATTATGAACCTCTTAAGATCGATTTTCCTGATGAGGATATTTTGTTGATTAAAAGAGATTGTGAAGAGCCAGATCCGAGCGAAGGTCCAGAACCAGGTCTTTGGTGGAAGATGATGTTTGATGGCTCCTCGAATTTTAATGGGCATGGTATAGGCGCCGTTTTGATGAATCCAAAGGGTGGATTCACTCCATTTACAGCAAGATTGGACTTTGAGTGCACTAACAACGTCGCAGAATACGAAGCATGTATTCTTGGCCTCGAAGCAGCGATTCACCTCCGAATCAAACTTCTTAAAGTGAGTGGTGACTCAGCCTTGGTTATTTACCAGGTACAAGGCAAATGGGAGACGAAGAATGAGAAGCTGATCCCTTATAAGGACTATATTATTGAGCTGATCAAGCATTTCGACGAGATAGAATTCGAGCATGTTCCTAGATCCGAGAATCACGTAGCTGATGCATTAGCCATGTTAGCATCTATGTGGAAAGTTAAATTCGTTAATGAAGCACCTCTTATCCATATTGAGCGCAAGGTTGAGCCCGCTTATTGTCAGATGGTCGAAGAAGTTGAGGTGGATGAAAAGCCTTGGTTTCATGATATCAAGAACTATCTCGTCAAGCAAGAGTATCCCGATAGCGCTACTGGCCTGGACAAAAAGACATTGAGAAGATTGGCGTCCAAATTCTTTATCAGTAACGGTATGCTATACAAGAGAAATCACGACATGGTCCTGCTCAGATGTGTTGATAAACGGGAAGCGGACATGTTACTACAGGAAATTCATGAGGGGACCTTCGGAACCCATGCCAATGGTTATGCTATGTCCAAGAAGATGTTAAGGGCTGGGTATTACTGGTTAACCATGGAAGCCGACTGCATCCAATACGCTAGGAAATGCCATAAGTGCCAAATTTATGCTGATAAAATGCACGTACCTCCGTCACCGTTGAATGTGTTGTCTTCACCATGGCCGTTCTCTATGTGGGGCATTGACATGATTGGGGCAATCGAGCCGAAAGCTTCTAATGGACATCGTTTTATCCTTGTTGCCATTGATTATTTCACCAAATGGGTAGAGGCTGCCTCCTACACCAACGTGACCAAGCAAGTGGTTGCCCGCTTCATCAGGAAAGAAATCATCTGCCGTTATGGAATCCCAAGCCGGATAATAACTGACAATGGCACCAATCTGAACAACAAGACTATGAAAGAGCTGTGTGATAGTTTCAAGATCACTCACCATAACTCTTCTCCGTACCGTCCTAAGATGAATGGGGCCGTTGAAGCTGCGAATAAGAATATCAAGAAGATCCTGCAAAAGATGGTTGTGACTTACAAAGATTGGCATGAGATGTTACCGTTTGCTTTGCATGGATACAGAACCTCAGTAAGAACTTCGACAGGGGCAACACCTTTCTCATTGGTGTATGGAATGGACGCCGTGCTCCCCATCGAAGTAGAGATACCTTCTTTAAGAGTGTTAATGGAAGCTGAACTTGAGGAAGCTGAGTGGGTTCAGGACAGATTGGATCAGTTGAATCTCATTGACGAGAAGCGCTTGACAGCCATGTGCCATGGGCAATTATATCAGAAACGGATGAAAAGAGCGTTTGATAAGAAGATTCGTATCCGTGAGTTCCGTCAAGGAGAGCTCGTACTCAAAAAGATCTTGCCAGTACACAAAGATATGCGTGGAAAGTGGATGCCCAATTATGAAGGCCCGTTTGTTGTAAAGACCGTTTTCTCCGGAGGGTCTCTGATACTTACGACAATGGATGGTGAAGAACTAGCACACCCCGTGAATTCTGATGCAGTCCGAAAATATTATGCCTAAAGACCCGCTAAGTCGAAAACCTGCAAAAGGCGACTTAGGCAAAAGTAAGGGTTGAAAAAAAAAAAAAAAAAAAAAGAAGTAATAATAAAAAGCTCGCTAAGTTGAAAACCCGAAAGGGCGGCTTAGGCAAAAAAGAGCGTCCCGGTGGATTGAAAACCCGAAAGGGCGGTCCAGGCAAAAGTTAGGGACAAAGGCATTTCATTGCATCAAAAGACACTGATAATCTCGAACACACTTTCCGCATGAGAGCCATGTTTCAGTCTCTTTCATCCTTGCCCAAAGCAAGATTCTGGATTAGTCTTATTTATTAGTGTCAGTAGGTGTCATTGGATTCGATGTAACTTTTCCCATGTTGCCAATTTTAAAACATAATCATCTGTGGAGCTATGCCTTCAGCAAGCAGCCACCCTTTAATAAAAGATACCATCTCGTTACTTACATTCCTTGGTGCATTGCTCTTTATTTTCTATTTGTTATGCAAAATGCTTTTATTCCTAAAATTTGAAAATGAAAGGTGCATTGTAGATTTTTCAAAACTGTTTTTCAAAAACGAAACAAATTTGAAATGTAATAAATTACTTTGACTAGTGGAAATTCCGACAGGATCTCTTCATTCCCCGGAAATATCATTATTGCAGAAACACTTTCAAACCATTGCCCAGTGACAGTCCCCAGAGAGACTATAAGCTGACAACTTTTTCTTGGGAAACTCAAAAGTGTTCCTCAGGTTTTCTTCTCCCCAGGTGAAGACATGGTACTATGCACTCAAGCAGATTACTTTCTTCCCAGAGAATTCAGAACTTTAAAACCAGATTTGGTTCCACCATGGATCCTTCCCACCCATGATTGACGTATTGGTTGCAGAGAACGTAGGGTATCTCCGTCGAGATGTTTATTTCATCTCTCGTCCCGTCTCTAGTCTGTTTCGTCAGCATACGCAAGGGCATAAGCATCACATGCCTATTTCGTTATATATTCATTACATATTCATTACATATTCATTACATATTCATTACATACTCATTTCATAAACATTAACATACATAGACATTAACATATGCATTAGCATTCACAGGTTCATTGTGTTTCACCATCATTTGGTTGTTACCGCCGAGTAACTGGGTTCGTCCATTCTCTCCAAATAGATTGTCAGCCCTAAGCATAAAATACTTACTTGTTTCCAGTTTCCCTACGGAGCTCGATCCTCGTGGATGACGGTTACTTCAGCTATCTTTCCTCACCAGGATAAGATATTTACCCTCCGAGATCGTTCCCTCGATGGAGTCTTGATTACCAGTCTTCTTTCTAGCTCGATCCTAGATTGAATCTCAGTCATGTCGGTAGTCAAGCCCAACCGGACGTGCATTTATTTTTCACCATCTAAAGATTTTCACTATACCATGACAGATGTTCGACTGTCCTCGCCCGAAAAGTTTATCACTGTACCCGGACGTGCATTTATTTTGCACTACCTTTCAAGAAAACCAACTACAATCCTTTACAGATACACGCCAGTTCGCGCCTGGAAAATATATCAGTACAACACTTTGCAATCCTACATGTTACAACCCTTTACACTTTACATTTTACAGCATCAACACACGACATTTCTCACCTAAGAAGTCGATCATATCCTCGTTATGACTCGCAGCAAATGGCCATCTCCATGGAGCAGTTGGGCTTCCATTTACCTGCCGTCTTGGGGTATGAACCAAACGTGTTCAGGAGAGCACGATCCTGAGTTACGGGGAGGTTTGAGCGGAATCATATTCAGGAGAGCACGATTCTGAAGTTATGAAGAAGTTCATTTATCCTTTAGTAAAAGAAGGAGCGGAATCATATTCAGGAGAGCACGATTCTGAAGTTATGAGGAAGTTCAATTGGCCGTTTTCAGGAGAGCACGATTCTGAAATATGAGTAAATTCAGTCATCCAGTTTCATATTCAGGAGAGCACGATTCTGAAATATGAGTATATTCAGTCATCCAGTTTCATATTCAGGAGAGCACGATTCTGAAATCTGAGTAAATTCAGTCATCCAGTTTCATATTCAGGAGAGCACGATTCTGAAATATGAGTATATTCAGTCATCCAGTTTCATATTCAGGAGAGCACGATTCTGAAGTATGAAGATTTTCATTTACCCTTTATCCGAATCATATTCAGGAGAGCACGATTCTGAAGTATGAGGAAATTCAGTTTACTCTTTTTATGTTCAGGAGAACATTTATCCTTCAGTAAGAGAAGAATCAGAATCGTATTCCAGACGCCGACCTTAAATGCGAGAAGATTTATTTATCAGATAAGCAGCAGCCTCTTTTTGAGTGCTTATCCATTTTTGCACATAAGTCCCTTCCAACGATAAGTGACAGTTCTCCCGGGAAGCTTATCAGGGCATTTCCCATTAAAGTCCATTTATTTTGGCATACAGTCGGTCTTTACCCTGTATATTTGATACGGATTTCCGAGAAGTTCGTTTGATCCTGTCACGAGAGATAGTTCACAGAAGCTTGGATGTTATTCTTTGCTCAATGCTCCAGCATTCTGTAAGCGATCTTGCAATCGTACGCGATCCAGTTTTTATCCTTTAGATTCCCCAGTGGAGGCCGTCTCGTAGGTACCATCTCCATTTGAGGATCTCGTTCCTTTTCTAAAAGTGACAATTGGTCATTCGCACCAGTTGACTATCATTTTTAAATTTCCCCAGTGTTGTACTGTGTCTCAGCGCGTCACTCTCCCCGGTGAGTTCTTCTCATGGTGTCTGCCCCGGTGTCGTCATGTTCGTCAGCATTTTCGCATTCATTATTCCAGCATACGCATCATATCATATTCATGGCGTCATCTGCATTAAGCCGTTCCCGTTTTGTCCATAGCATTGCATATCGTCGCATATAAGGGCAAAATTTTCGGTTATCTATATTTAAATCTCTCCACCACGATTCCTCGAGTCTCTGTCACTCAAATCGTCCGGTGTAGCTATTTAAATAGGGGCAACTGTAATACCCCAAATTTTACCCTTATACTTAGCCAGTCATTTCGCATATCATCTCATATGTACATTGCTAACCGCTAACCAGTTATGGAGGTTTTTGTTTTGCAGATTTGGTTCCAGGGGTATTTTGGTCATTTTACACAACTTCTGCTAATTTCTTGAAAACGGGCTGTTATTACGTTCTGAGGCATTTGTTTGCCATTTGGGTCAAGGTGCCAGTATGTTTTGTCAGAAATATGATTGGACTCGGGGCCGTGCTTTGTTTGATTCTGAAACGTTTCCAAACAGTTTTGTTTCCTTTTATAAAGTTGGGTTGGAAAGGAAGTGGATACTGTTAAGGTTACTTTGAGAAGTGATGTGATCAACGAGATTTTAATTTGAATTTGTTTGGATGGCGGGATATCATTTATAAAAGGCAAAGGAGAAGTAAGTTTTGAACTTTGTGTTCATAAGCACTTATAAGTTACAACTCAAGAAGGAATTTAAATGATTCTGAATTATTATTCAGGGATACTTTGAATTTACAATTGAGAAAATAAATATGAATATTTGTTGAATTTCATTTCATAAATATTTATAGTTTACAAATTGATAAATGAATTTGAATTTGGTTTACAAGAGTTTTCATTCACAATCAGTATCTATCCTAAATCCTAAAAGTTCCTAAGGGTCTTCATGCTGTCTTTAAGCTTCGCCGCAAATCTCGACTAGCCTACACATCAAAGCAAAACAAACAATATGGACAAAAAGGTTAGAAGTTGTTTTGACACTCTCAGAACATCGTCATCATCGAGTGTCGGGAGTGGCACAACCGAAGCTGCGTCCTACCCCCGTTACCGATCCGCGCCGTAGGCGTCAGATCAGGTAACACCTGTTCTTAATCGTTGCGGGACATCCGAGAGACAGAAGTAATAAAAGAAGCGGGATTGATTTCGTTTTGCCGTGATTGGATTTCCAAACTGATACGAGAATAAGGCAACATTGAACTCAGACCCGGATGCCGGCATGGTCTGAGTCATTTTGGTTCCGAAATTTCCAACACCTGAAAAGCCACAAACGCATCAATATCAGATTCAGAATTTGGAACCCAAGACATAAACAATTCATGAGCAGTATTAATCCTGAACCAGTAGGTGAGTTCATGAAAACCAAGTAAAGGTTGCTTTTGGATCACAAACTGCTACCAAAAAGCAAGTTCAAACAGAACAAGAAAAATGAAATTACAAAACAAGCTGCATCAAACAATGTACTAAGAGTTCAGAATTATCAGTTAAGGGCAAGTTTCAACCAGTTCAAATGGTAAGTCACAAAAATGTGAATAACTTCACCGAGTCACAACACAAATCATAGCACAAGTCATACCAGAGAAGCGAGGTAGGTTATGATCATGCTCGCGCGTCAATAAGCCTCGACCAAATGTGATGATATTGGAAAACCAAAATGCGAAGCCGGGCTCAGCGTGGAAGATATCATTGCCCAACAAACAAGTCACGAAATCACAGTTCAAAGGGTAAACCATATCAGTCACAGTATGGCAGCCAACAATCAGTCATCACCTTACTCGCAAATAGCAGCCCAGAACTCATGTTCTGAACCCAACCAAGCATTGAAAACAACCAATCTCGAAGGCAGTCGCGGCGTCAAAACCAGAAGTAACACCAGCAGGCTCAGAATATCTTCATCATCGCCGTATACCACCCTCGGCGGCATTTGACTCGACCAAAGCCGTAGTAGCCCTCTCTGAAAGAAGAAGAGGAAAAGATAACTGCATCAGGAAAAGAATCTGTGTCAGCAAAATAAACCAATATCCAGATTGTGTTAAGAAAAAGAGATTTAATCCGTGTCAGCTGGAAATCAAATCTTATCAGAGAATGAAAACGGAATCTGTATGAATCCAATCAACATCTGGAAAGCAGACCAAATCCATGACAGATCATAACCGTATCCAACCTGAAGGTGCAAGGCAAATTGTATCAGAAAAATAACAGAAAACAATTTTGATATTGATATCAATTCCAAATCAGGGAAGGTTAAATCGTATCAAGTGAATCAAAATGAGCCAAAGCACCAAGTTCACAAATCACGAGCCCAGAATCATGACAAAAGAAATCCCAATCAAATCTTAAAAAGGGAAATAAGATTCAATCAAATCAGATAAAATCAAAGTAAAAGCGAATCACAAATCAGAAACAAACGAAATCCAATCTCACAAAAGTGAATCAAATCCAAAAGTGATCACAACAGCTAGGTAAAATCAGAAAAGGAAAAGATTTGCTCCAATCAGAAATCAATCTCATCCAAGACCATCAAAGGCCCATTCGAAAATCAGAAAGAGATATATAAAGAGAACGACATCACCTGAGGAAAGGGGGCCAAAAAAATCACTGAACGAGAAACCCTAACGACCGCGACATCAGAAGAAGAAGAAGTTTTCCACCACAACCATCACGAGACTTCAACTCGTTCACACGAAGGACCGCCGGCGCCGTTTAACCAAACGACGAGCAATCAACCGCCTCAGCCTCAGAATATCTTCATCATCGGCCGGTTTCACTTTAAATGTAAGCCATGGGACGTTTTTCATTACAGTTTTCATGTTTTGTTTCAGGAATGAGGAAGATCGGAGAGGATCGCGGCGAGAGAGAAGAAGAATGAAGTGTAAACGGCGCCGCGAAAAACCAAAGGGTTCTGAAACCCTAAATGGTCTTGTGATTGCAATTACCTCAACCGGGTTGGGTCCGGAGGTAATGACCGGCCCAACCCTTTTATTTTTTACTTTCTTTTTCTTTTTTTAATTAAATTATCAAATTTTTAAAAAAAAAAATATTTAAGTTGTTTTTTTAAATAGTAAAATTGAAACACTTTTTTTTAAATATTAAAATTAAAACACTTTAAAATATTAAAACTAAAACATTTTTTTAATAATTAGAATCAATACATTTTTTAAAACCAAGAGAAAATATTTTTTAAAGATTAAGATCTTCCTTTTTTTTTATTTATTCATTATCAAGTAAAAAAATTAAGCTTAGATTCATATTAAACTTCTCATAAAATAAGAAACCACAAAAAATGTCCCATAGCTTCATGCTTCTGTTTTCATAATTTTTTTTACTAACCTAGTTCGTTCACTGTGCAGCTTACCATGTTGCTTCTTTATGTTCGCGTTCTTAAAATTGAATTGTATCATATTGTTGTAACTGTTCCTCCTCTGTAACCTTGCGAATCTTAACAATCGCATTTACGTTTCCGCATTTAAATTTCTGCTGATGTATGATTTAAATTTCTCACACTGTCATTGCTATTATTTTGTCACATTGCACGCACCTCCGAAGGAATTAGGTCTAGCCGTTTGACCGCCGTGTCAATAGTCCTCAACTTCAAACCCTTACAACCTCACAAACCCTAATTTTCACAAATGCCTCGCCGCAGGCAAGATTACAATTTTACCCCTAGCATTAGGTCAAAGAGCCGCCGCGCTCATTTTAGGGTTTCCCGCCGCGGAATCCCTAACCTAATTTAACCCTAATTACAACTTAACATTTCAACGTAGAGATTTGGAGTTTCTACACTCCGCGTAAGCGTGTCCTTAAGATGCGTTTATTCCCCTTGAGACCTTGACCACAGTCAAGAAGTCTCTAACCTCCCTTTTGAGGGGAACTACGATTACTCTGATTCCACTCCCGTAAGGATACGTAGGCACAAGATGCGATGTCTTGCCGAGTAAACTTAGAATTAACCCCCTTAGGTCTCTTTTTCTCACTTTTAATTCCTTTGTACATATACCTTAAGCAAATGAATAAAGCAAATAGTAAACATTTGAACAAAAGGTTCCTGTAGAGTACTACAGAAGTTTAGGATGCTAATACCTTCCCTAAATTTAACCAACCCCCGAACCCTAGATCTTTCCCCGCATTGTGTTTACGATGCAAAAATAGGTTTTCCCTTTTTGACCTTTTCCTTCGGATAAATCAAAGAGCGGTTGTGAATTGAATTGCGATTCAAATTAATTAATAATTTGATATCCTATTTCCACCGCAACAACATGCTAATGAGTAGTTATGCATCACACATACAATCATACACATGCAACGCATATATACGTTCCATCTCAATCACTCAACATTAATAGCCCATAATCAAATACAAATATGTAATGTGACTCACTGACTCGACACAATGCATGTGGTACCAACACAAATACATACGGTTCACCCTAGAACCCGATTCCCGTCGGAATCCGGATAAGTCGTATACGTTCCTCTGAACTACAACTTATCTCCATAACGACTTCCACAATGAAGTCTAGATGAACTAGACACCCATCATGGATTCCCACCTAGTCATCTCCACAAGACACATGACATGAAATGCATGACAACACAATTATGCCATATAACAATTTCAAGCATAATTTACAATCATCAATGATTCGCATGAGCCATCCGCTCACCATAATCCTCTCAGGAATTACCATCATCACACCAGATCGCCACACTGAATAGTCCTGGCCCACACATATCAATCACACCCATAAGCAAAAACGTAATTTTCCATATTCTCTCTAATTAAATTCATTACTAATCTTCCTTAGGTTCATTTTAGTCATATTAATCCTACCGATTAAACGAAATTGTGTTCCAAGCGAAATCTTGGCAGAAATCACGAAAATGGGAAAAAGTCATCCCAGGTCTGCCCATACGTGTATTGCCCTGCCTGTTACGCGTAATGCCCTGCTGTCAGGCCCACCATACGCGTATTACTCTATCTGTTACGCATATTGCCTTGCTGTCAGGCCCACCATACGCGTATTGCCCTACCTGTTACGCGTATTGCCCTGTCCCATACGCGTATCACCAGAACTGTTGCCAAAAACTCAGATTCATCTCCTTCCCGAATTTTCACTCCATGCTTATTATTATACCACCAAATTTATCCTAGATCTCAACTGTTATGTTATTTAATCCTCTCTATCTTTTCTATACTTCATCTACCCTTTATTCTTCCAAAATTTCTCACATCTAAATTCAATTTCATTAACCCCTAACTCTTGTTTTCTAGATCTGTTACCTTTCCAAATTTTATTTCAGCATCAATGCACATGATTTTCGTATCAATCCCAGATTTGTACACACAAGCATCATGTAATAATCATTCAACAATAATAGTAGTTTTAGGGAATTCATCATGTTACAAAATTCAGATCAAGGAACCAAAAACAGACATAAATCCTATGAAAGAAAAGACCTCTCCCTACCCTCTCATGTTAATTCATCCATATTGAAATCCATTCTCCCCCTTACTTTTGATTGAAGTTTTTTCCTTGACAATAATCGAGAATTGGTTACTCTGCCCTAGTTCTCCTTTCTGTCTTTTTCCTCTTTTACGTGTTAACTGTCTAACTCCTCACTAACCCTCTCTTAACCCCTTAAATCAGATTTTTAACTCATTTAATCTAATTATTAATAATAATAGTAACTTCCATCCTATTATTATTATTAATAATAATTATTAAATAATAATATCAATAACCATAGTATTCTCACTATTGTTATTAAACGGTTAGTATTATTACTATAGGTCCACCTTATCCCAACTAAGGTCACCTTTAACTCTTGCTCTTAACTTTATACCCCCTAATTAAGGACATCACAACCAATACACGCACAACAAAGTATAAAATGACTAAATAATTTAAATGGGGTGTTACACTATCTGTTGAAGTTTAACTTGTCCTTGGATATATTATTAGAGCTAGGGTTTAGTGTACCTTTATAGGTTGTTATCTTTCTTCCATTTTTATCTCCTATGTCAATTAGTTTGTTATTAATTCTTAGGCCTACAATATCATATATAAACATCTCAATTGTAACCTTTTATTTCAATGAAAAATACAGATGAATAAAATTTCATAGTTAACTTTCAAAATGGCTCCCGAGCACGACGATCCTGATGATGATCAATATGAGAAAGATTCACTTTCCATCATCATCCCACCCAACCCTACATACACTCTGAACAATTTTGATAATCCAGGAACCCCTCTTGTTTCTACAATCTTGAATAGCAACAACTGTCGCACATGGCTTCAAGCCATGAAAATCGCTTTGCGTGCAAAGGTGAAGATCAGTTTCATTGATGGTTCTATCAAGAAACTGACCTGTGATTCTGCAGAATTTTCCAGCTGGGAGAAAGCAGATTCCATGGTCATGGCATAAATTATCAATGTGATCAATCCCAACCTGCATGGAAGCATCTCTCACGCATCAACTGCTTGCGACATTTGGATCGATCTTGAAGAAAGATTTGCTCATATCAATGCACCACACATTCATCAATTATGGCGTGCAATATGCCTTCTGTGAAAGATTCTCTCACGAGTATAACAGAATATTAAACCCAATTCAAAAGCCTTTTCGATGAGATTGATGAACTCCAACCGATACCTGAATGTAGTTGTGGAGCCTCTAAATCTTTAACCAAAAGAGATGATGATCAACGTGTTCATCTATTTCTTGGTGATCTTGACAACAACCAATTTGCTCACATCAAAGGTGTAACACCCCAAATTTAATTAGAATATTTATTTAATTTATTTAAATAAGAATATTCGTATTTTGGTGATTTTTGGTGGTTTGTGGAATATTGGGAATTAATGGAATTTGGGTTATTTATTTTGAATAATAATATATAATATAAATATATTAATATTATTATTAATTAAAATAAATATAAGTGAAATAAGGGTAAAATTGAACAATTAAGAGGAGTTAGTGAGGATAATATGGGAAAAGCCCAATTGTGAGGCCCAAGTCTAGGTTTAACAAAAAGGAAATTATGATGGAATTAGGATTCATTTGTTAGACCGTGAAAAGAATTGAGGCCAGAGCTCTAAGAAGGAAGATTGGAGGCAAAAGCTTCGGAAGGTTCCCGGAAAGATTTGAGAGGGCTTTGAATCGACAATTAAGGTATGTGAAGTATTGCCTTTCATGATTTTCAACGTGTAAATTCAACGTATTTAAGGTCGATTTAAGGTTTAATAGATTTTGGGGTTGATTGTGAGAAAAGGGGATTTTGGCCTTCGTGTGTTAACCATGGGAATTCATTGGAGTAAAAGGGAAACTAGGCCTTCGTGGCCAAAACTCTGATTCGACATTTGTCTAACCCTGTAGGGAAATTGATAGTGAGAACTCTGATGATTGTGGTGTAGTGGTAATGTTGCACCCCAAAATTTGCCCTCACAATACAAGACTTGGTGTTCCAAGAAGGTTCACAAGGTTCACACTGACCACTACATTATGCTAACCAGTGTGTGCAGGTGCAATGATGTCAAGGCATAAATTCTTACTAACAAGGAATCACAAGGGTGTGAGTGTTACTTTTGAATTTAAAGTTTACCATTCAAGATTTTAATTGGTGAATACCTCCGGCTAATGGGTATCTGGAAATTAAGTACGGATATATCTTCGTATATGATTTCAAAGGATGACAACTGAGGATGTTACTGCACTGATTTAATTTTGTTTCGAGTTAATTTCCCCTTTTCAAATATATATTCTATTAAGGGGTTTGCGGAGTAGGACTCTGAAGGTCCTCATGGTGACAATCGAGACATTTGGTTCATTTACGACTAATTTTCAAGAAAAGATTGAAGGAGCAATTAACGGTAATATTGTCAGCTCGAGGGTCTCTTCTTATTTGGCTACAACCACATACCAATTCTCCTGACATAAGGCATTACAAACCAACAAGAAATATAAATCATGATTTAAGCTACAGATTAAAATGGGGTTTGTAAGGAAATCGGGACTATACAGAAGAAATCTCAAAGTTGCGAGAGAAACTCTCCCTCTTTTTCATGATAAAGTCATATTCAAAACTTAATCCATCTGGCATTTCAAGATTTAAGATCACAAACTTTACAATCAGAAGAGTGTTTAGATATACAAGAATGAGTTAATTTTAAATTACAAATACATCATCATTCCACAGTTCTTCTACAAGAGGATAAATCTCCATATAACTATCAGGTTTAAGATGGAGTGTTTAAGATTCACGAGCTGCCTTGTGATACTTCTTGAAGTTGTCAAAATTTGACACCTTGTCGTCCTAGTACGGATATTGGAAAGTCATGCGCCAATGGATTCTCACTGATGATGGAAAACAATAGAGAAAGAAAATAGTTGTTGCAGCTGGTGCAGCAGCTGGAATTTCTTCAGACTTCGATGCAACAGTTGCCGGTTGTCTCTTCGCTATTGAAGTCGTGCTAGGACCTCTTCGTGCGGAGAATCCTCCTCCATTATAGCTGCCATGATTATATTGTCCTCTACCTTTTCTCCAAACATCAAACAGGGGATACTAGTATGCAAATTGATAACAGAACTGCTAGTGTTGAAGCAGGCACCCAAACATTGAATCAGTTAATGCTTCCTGCACCAGCTACATCTATTGGTTCTGCTATACCCGCCAAAGTTGATCCCAAGTGAGACCTTCTCAGTGGTGATACCTAGGACTCACCAAAGTAGATAATTCACCTGCTTTTGGTCCTGCGAGAAAACAACAAGCAGTCAGTCCTAAATCTCAACAAAATGCCTTTGTTCGCTTTGATACATTTTCTAATGGAAATAATGCGACACTTTTTGTTAATGCCCAACCAACAACCCCTCAATTTTAACAACAACAAACATTCATATCTCAAAGATGTATTCTACCCCAATGGAAGTGTGCCAAATGCTGGTTCACCTCAGTAGGAGCAGTCACTGCATACATAAGTACATGCCCTGTCTGGGAATGGTCAGATTGCAGAACAGCAGCAACCAACTTCTTTTTATGGTGCACAATAATGGATCATTGCCGCTACCTCCGTGAGAAACTCAACCTGCAAGACAAGAGCACACATAAAGTTTTGAAGCTTATAGATCGTTCTTCTCCACGAATAATGGCCTGCTACAATCTGTACTTCATCAGCGGAAGACCCTGAGCAGTCCCCAAAATCAACATTATGACAGAAGTTCAAATTCATCTGCTGCAAATCCTTGTGAAAGAGATGACCTCCCAGCTTGGAGCATGTACGATCCAGAATGGGAAGACTATGCTAACCATGTATCTCCATTTGGCGCATCTTCAATATTGAATGAGTGCCCTGCTGTTGGTGCTAGCATAAATTCACTGGGGGAACAACCACCTGTTCAGACCGATAATGGCAATCACAGTGGAAATATGCTGCAAGATCAAAAAAACAAAATAGAGAAAGTCAGTTACAAAAATTCAAAGCAAGGAACCATAACCACTGCTAGTCCCAAAGACCATTAATCTAAAACAACAACATTTGTAACCTACAGCAACGATAGAGAGTGTCATCAAGAGACCGATAGGGCTCAAACATTTATAGCTAATCAGGACAAATTTGCTGCATAGTACGAGGACAGCCATTTGAAGACTGGGAGCGTATCCCACATCCGTTTCAGAACAGTATCTTCACCTGCAAACCAGCTACCCTAGACTTTGAGTACACGATTAAAGGGAATATTGCCTTGAGTCCTTTCACCAGTCAGCTAAGCTTTTTGTCCAAGTTGCTATAACATTTAATCATCTCATAACGTTGTCGACCTTGGTACGGTTATGGTTGTTCCTGCATAAAGTTCGAAGTTAAATTAGAGTTCGCTCGTGCAAAAGAAATCCACGAGCTCCACGTAAATCTTCACCAAAAGAGTACCAAGTGTGGCTGAAGCTCACCGCAGGAATGTATCATGTGCCAAAGAGTCGAGTTGATTGTTATTCTGGGCTGCTAATTCCTCTCATGGCCCAAGGCAAACCATTGTTTTCCACACCTGCCAAGTCACATACAAAATCAAAATAAAATCGTTAGAGAATGTTCCTGGGAGACAGAATATCCTATTCAGAAACCAAATCAAATCCAACCTCAAAATTGAATCACTAGAATCAAAGATTGAAATATCAATTAATGGCTCATTATAGCAATTAGATGATTTAGGAATATTTTCAAATCTGATTCATCCCATTTAGGAAACCTAAATCCATATTCAAAGCAGCAAACAATTTCAATCAAAGCGTTTGATTCTCGGTTGAAGCCTATATAAAGAGACGAATACACAAGACATAGGGACCGAAAAAAAATCACCCAAGAGTTAAATCGCGAAACCCTAACAACGTGAAAAGAACTTATCTTCTTCGACGGTTGAAATCTCGGAACCGCCACCATTCGTGCTTGAACGAAGAGGAAGGCTTATCCTCCATCACCAATTTCACCGCGAGCTCCACCGTCTCTCAAGCCTTCGGTAATTCTTTGTTTCGAACAGAATGCGTTGAACTATTGATGTGTTGATGTTGTTTCAGGTACAGGGAGTCAAGCGAGAAGGAGTTGCGATTGAGATGAGAGAGGCGAGGTCGCGACTCGGGGGGGGAAAGGACCTAGGGTTCCTCCGTCTCCTATTGTCTTCTTGTTGTTGTATTCCATTAATTATGTTTCTGTGCACACACCATACACACTCCCCCTAATCACCGTTAACCTCTAATCACACTAATCATCATTAAAATCACCATAATCATCTTCTAACTTTTCGATAATCAGTTTTTTTTCTTTTTAATAATATTTTAATCCTTTAGTTAACCATTAGGTTTTAAAAAAAAATAAATTGATAACCCATTTTAATTAATCATTTTTTTTAAAGATAATTAATTAACCTTAATCAACTCTTTTTATAAAGTTAAAACCAATTATCTTCTTTTCAAATTAACCTTCAATAACTCAACTTAATTTACTCTGTATTTACTAATCTCAAATTGATAACCTTTTAAAATGATGAGATATTTGTGCTTTTTTATTAAGGATGATTAAAACTATCTTATTTAAATTTTTTTTTTTCCTTATACTATAATACTAACCCATTTATATTCTAATCAGGTTTATTATTTTGTTAGATATTGCTTACTAACCACCTTTATTATTTATTATCGCTTATTTATATTTTGCTATTTAATTATTTTGCTTATTATTTTGTAATTGCCTCTTGGATGTAAATTGTAATTATTTAATTATTATTATCATTATGGTTAGTAATTAGGGAGTGCTAATATGTATGATATTTAAAAAAAAATAAATTAGATCATTTTAATATAAGATAATTAAATTAAATATTTCACACATGTAAGTCGATTTTAATCGCCGTCTCACTTCCTAAGGATATCCCTCAAGTTGCCTACGAATAATGGTTAAGTGGGGTGTATAAAGCAAGTCCCTCAAATAGAAAAATCATCAAAGTCCCTTATGGTTGCCTTTACGAATCGAGTCCCTTTCGAAAAATGATGATAGTCCCTCCAGTTTGCTTATTACACCCCACAATGGCCTTCAAAAATCCAATTGTCCCTCACATGTCCCTTAACATCCAAAGTAAGGACTACCTACTCCATTATAGTAGGGATAGTCTTACTAAGGAAAGGATAAAGAATAAGAAAGACCTTAAAACATTAGGGTAGGCTACTCCTAGATACTTGCTCACTTCAAAACTTTTTCACACTTAAACAAATTTCCAACAAAATTTTCAAACAAGTTTTTTTCACATCCATACACGGATTATTATTAAACTATTCTGAAAATTTTCTATTCACACACTACAATTTCAAAACAATTCAAAAGTGAGCTTAAGTACCTAAGAGCCCATGGATAACCATGGATGAAAAGGGTGCTAACACCTTCCCTTCTCATAACTTACCCCCCGGACCCAAAATATTCTCTAAGGTCTTTCCTGTTCTTTTATAACCTTTCCTTATGGATAAAATAAAAGTCGGTGGCGACTCTTGCTATCCGCGACATTGTTTAAAGTCAGTTCTCCCACCGTGTTACAGAACTGGCGACTCTGCTGGGGATATATTTAAGAGGGGTACCCTTAGGAATTAAGATCACTTTAAATTGTTTGCCTTGTTTGCTTTATTATTATATTGTTGGGGTGCTCTTATGTGTGAAAGGTCCTAACCCGGATCTAGTGTACCTTAGGTAAATGGCAATAGACCAAGGAAACTGTACGACGTATATCGATACGGTTGATCTGGTGGCCATAGTTAGTGCGACTTCTTGGTTGGTGCTTATATTCCTTAAGTCAAGTTGAGGATAATATTGAGGCTGCCATATGTTGTCAATGCACTAACTGACTTTTAGAACCCTAGTTAACTCATCTTGGCCTTTAGAAAGTAGTGAGGTAATCGGCTTTGGTGCAGACTGAAGTTGGTTGACACTCGATACTACGCTCATTGAGATCTTAAACTTGGAGGGTTTTGGTTGGCAAGTAAGTTGCCTTCTGAACAACCACCCTTGTGAAGGATCAATGATATTGAGATCCCTTAGAACCTGGTTACTTTTGTAGGACAGGATGGACCATCTAACTTCAGGGGAGGGTACTTACCTTTAAACCTCATGCAAGCCTTTAAACCTAGGGCAATTGTGTGACTTGTTTGTGTGTGCCACATGTTTGTGATTGAACATAACATCATGACATCATCATGCATCATAAGCATATCATTTTCCCTAACCATTTCAAGGACCAAAAGATCTATCTTTGTTCTTTGTTACAGGTCATGGCTTCTGCTCGTAGAAACACCATCAGGATCAACTTTGTAAGGATACCTCCCAAGCTCAAAGAGTTGGTTTCCCAAGTGTCTGATCATTCCCAGTTCGTCCAGAGACATGGTCACTTATTGGATCTAGCTACTTCATGAGGAACGAAACCTCAACTCATACCTCAACTCAAAGAGGAAACGTCCATGGGAGACTTAAAACCCCATCTTTTGTACTTATTTCGTTTTCATTTTTTTGTAAGCCTATAAGGCAAAACAAGTTATTACTAATAAAAAGTTACTTTCTTGTTTGTTTAAGCAAATTTAAATCCTGCGGTCCTTGAAAACATTGCATATGCATTCCCATATCATTGCATCACAGGTTTATAATTGTGCACAGGTTTCTCATCTTCTCGCTGTTTATTTCAGCAATGGCTCTTGAACAATCAGTTAAGGATCTCCAGGCACAGAATGCACAGTTCCAAGAGCTGATTCTGAACCTATCCAAGGGGCAGGATGAATTGAAGGCACTGCTGGCCAAGAAGACTAAGAAGGCTAGAAAGTCTGCTGGGTTGCTCAACATGGGAAGAAGGTTCAAAGGTCCTGTCAGGACCAAGAAACAGGTTGAAGGCTATGAATCTGAAGAATCTGAGCAGGAGAGTGGCAGTCTCCACAACACTATGGGGGACTCTGATTCTGAGGCTAACTACTACCATGAGCCTAACGAAGACAAATTCAAGATGCTGGTGGATAGAATGGATGCTATGGAATTACAGAAATCATCTGGGCTGGATTTTGAGGATTTGAGCTTGATATCTGGGGTGGTCATACCCATTGGATTCAAAGTTCCTACATTTGTTGTCTATGATGGGGTCTCTTGTCCCAAATTGCATCTGAGGTCTTATGTCAGAAGAATTCAACCCCACACGGCTGATAAAAAGTTGTGGATCCATTTCTTTCAAGAGAGTTTATCTGGAGCTCAGCTAGAGTGGTATTATCAGTTGGAAAGTGTCAACATCAGAGATTGGAATGACCTTGCTGAAGCGTTCTACAAGCAGTACCAATACAATGCTGACTTAGCCCCCACTCGCATGCAGCTTCAAAGCATGTCTATGGGTGCCAAAGAAAGCTTTAAGGAGTATGCTCAGAAGTGGAGAGACTTAGCTGGAAGAGTTCAACCCCCTTTGACTGATAGGGAATTGGTTGATATGTTCATGTGTACGCTGAATGGTCCGTTTTACAGTCATCTCATTGGAAGCTCATCATCTGGCTTCACGGAGTTGATCATGACAGGAGAGCGAGTAGAGAATGGCATCAAGAGTGGCAAGATCCAAATGGGCACTTCTTCATCAGGTGCTGCAAAGAAGCCTCCCACTGTGAAGAAAGAATCTAATGCTGTGTATGGTCAGCCTGATCGTAACAGAAGGCATCAGTCTGTTAGTGCAGTTCATATTTCAAATCCAACTCCTGCAACAACAGAGCAGCCTCAAGGCAACCAACAGAGGGCTAGAAGACAGTTCACGAAGATCAACATGTCAATGGCTCAGGCATTGCAACACTTGTTGAAGGCTGAACTTATTACCCTGAGGGAGGCTCCTCAGAATCCCAATGTTACCTCTCCCAAGTACAATCCCAATGCACGATGTGCATATCATTCAAACTGTCCAGGACATGATACTAATAACTGCTGGGTCTTGAAGAACAAAATTCAGGATATGATTGATGCTGGAGAAATTGAGTTTGATCCACCAGGTACTCCAAATGTGATTACAGCTCCAATGCCAAATCACGAGAAGACTGTCAACGCCATTGATGAAGATATTGATGAAGATCTGCATGTCTATTCGGTTATGGAGTCGAGCACACCATTGTCTGTTATCAAAAAGAGGTTAATACAAGCTGGGATCTTTCCAGGTTGTCATGAAGATTGTCTATATTGCACCTATAAGCCGGATAGTTGCTTCATTTTGAGAGATGGGATTCAACGTCTCATGGATAAATATACCATAGTGTTTGAAAGAAGACCAGCATCTGTAAGAAGTAGGGTGGATCATCTGACTCAGGGTAAGAAGATTGAAGAGGTTGACATGGTTGACAAAGTACCACTAAGAATCACTTCAAAGGGTCCCATTAAAATCACTCATCAGGGCCCAATCAAGATTACTGCTGAAGGCCCTGTGAAAGTTGTCGCTGAAGCCAGAGTAGCTCCTCTGATCATTACCACTCCTGGTCCTATTCCTTATACATCTGACAAAGCTGTGCCTTGGCACTATGGGTCTGATGTTTACATCCATGGTGTCAAGCAGGAGCCTTTACCCGATATGCCTGTTGACGTTGATAATATTGCTGGATCTAGCAAGATCACTCGTAGTGGAAGAGTCTTCTCTCCTCCAGTTGCTTCTAAGAGTGCAGTTACTCCTGCTGTTACTTCCACCACTGATGCTCGGGGCAAGGGTCCTGTTATTGAGCCTGTATCTACTGATGTGCCAGCTGCTGATGACCTCTCTAAGCAGATGGAAGAAGTATTGAAAATCATTCGCAAGAGTGATTATGATATTGTTGATCAGCTGGGGCATACTCCCTCAAAGATTTCTATGCTCTCCCTGTTATTATGTTCTGAGGCTCATGCCAAGTCATTGATTAAGTTTCTAAAGATGGCTCATGTACCCAGTGCAATTTCTGTGGACCAGTTTGAGAATTGTGTTGCTCACCTGACCTATGACAACGGGTTAGGATTTTCTGATGCTGACTTGACCCCTGCCAAGAGGGATCATAACAGGGCCTTGCATATTTCAATTGAATGCAGGGGCACCACCCTGTCTCATGTGCTGATAGACAATGGTTCCTCTCTGAATGTGTTGCCTAAGGAAGTCCTGAACAAGCTGAGTCCTAAAGATACGGTATTGAAGCCCAGTAATATTGTGGTAAAGGCTTTTGATGGTTCTAGAAGAGTAGTGCATGGGGAAATTGATCTTCCGATCAAGGTTGGCTCTCAGGTGTTTACCGCTACATTCTATGTGATGGATATTCGTCCTTCATACTCATGCCTGCTTGGTCGTCCCTGGATCCATGGGGCAGGTGCTGTGACCTCCACACTACATCAAAAGTTGAGATATCCGGTGAATGGAAAAGTTGTTACTGTCTTTGGAGAGGAAGAATACTTTGTCAGCCATGTAAACACTTTCAAGTATCTGGAAGTAGAAGGTGAATACATTGAAACTCCATGTCAGTCATTTGAAGTGGTCCCCTGGGCTGTTAAGGATTGTGTGACTCCTCCTGCTGTGAAGAAGGTTCCTGTGGTCATCAGAAACCCTCCAACAATGACAATGGCCTCCCTCAATGATGCAAAAGCTGTGGTGGAAGAAGGTGGTTGTACTATTTGGGGTCAGCTTCCTGATATGCCATACAAATCTGACAAGTTTGGTTTGGGTTTCACTGCAGAGTCCCAGAAGGCTGTTCGTCGTGCTCGTGCTGTTCGTATCACCAATCAAGGGGTTATCAACGCTGTGGGAGATCAAGATGAAGACTACAACTTGGAGGCATGGATTTTCCCTACTATGGGTGCTGGACTCAATAATTGGACAGCTGAAGATGTTATCCCTATCTCCTTTAGTCAGGAGTAAATACTATTACTGTGTTATGTTTTTAAATTTATAATTTCTGGAACAATTAAAACTTTTAAGCCCTGTGCCTTACCCGGGGCACAATGGTGTGCTTGTTACGGGTTGTCATTTCATTTGCATACTTCATTCAATAAAATCAGTGGACGTTTCGTTTTCGTAAATGTTGCGTTCCTTGTCTTTCTTTTTCTTTTATTTTTGCTTTATCAGCTATGTGTTCTTACACACACCCACGTCACTAAAATGCAGACCCTCATCCACTCTGGATCCAGTTGATAACAGTTCTACTATTGCCAATTACAATTTCGAGAATCCGATCTATCAAACTGAAGACGGAAACGAGGACGATTGTGAAATACCTGTGGAGCTTGCTAGGTTGTTACAACAAGAAGAGAAAGCTATACAGCCACATGAAGAGCCAGTCGAAGTTGTGAATCTGGGAACTGAAGAAAACAGAAAAGAGGTCAAAATAGGGGCTGATTTAGAGGACAGTGTCAAGAACAGGTTGATTCAGATGCTACGTGACTATGTGGAGATCTTTGCTTGGTCTTATGAAGATATGCCAGGGTTGGATACAGACATTGTGGTTCACCGTTTGCCAGTGAAAGAAGATTGTCGTCCAAAGAAGCAGAAGGTTCGTCGTATGCGTCCTGAAATGTCAGAAAAGATCAAAGCAGAGGTAATGAAACAGTTCAATGCAGGGTTCTTGGCCGTAACTTCTTATCCTCAGTGGGTTGCAAATGTGGTACCAGTTCCTAAGAAAGATGGTAAGGTACGTATGTGTGTAGACTACAGAGATCTGAACAAGGCTAGCCCTAAAGATGACTTTCCACTTCCTCATATTGATATTCTGGTAGACAACACTGCTCAGCATAAGGTATTCTCTTTTATGGATGGTTTCTCTGGTTACAATCAAATCAAGATGGCACCTGAAGATATGGAGAAGACTACATTTGTGACACAGTGGGGCACCTTTTGCTATAAGGTAATGCCATTTGGTTTGAAGAATGCAGGGGCAACATATCAGCGTGCTATGGTGGCTTTGTTTCATGATATGATTCATCATGAGATAGAGGTATATGTGGATGATATGATAGCCAGATCTCAGAATGAAGAGCAACATCTTGATCATCTGCACAAGTTGTTTGAGAGGTTGAAGAAATACAGGTTGAGATTAAATCCAAACAAGTGTACTTTTGGAGTTAGATCGGGAAAGCTCCTGGGTTTCATTGTCAGTGGAAAAGGTATTGAAGTGGATCCTGCAAAAGTGAAAGCTATACAAGAGATGCCAGCTCCCCGTACTGAGAAGGAGGTTAGAGGTTTCTTGGGACGATTGAACTATATTGCAAGATTTATCTCCCAATTAACTACCATCTGTGAGCCAATCTTCAAGTTGTTGAAGAAAGATCAGGTAATGGAATGGAATGATGAGTGCCAGACTGCCTTTGATGAAATCAAGAGATATTTGCTAGAACCTCCAATTTTAATGCCACCAGTTGATGGAAGACCCTTGATTATGTATTTAACAGTATTAGACAACTCAATGGGGTGTGTATTGGGGCAACATGACGAGTCTGGTCGAAAAGAGCAGGCAATATACTACCTTAGCAAAAAGTTTACCGACTGTGAAACAAGATACTCACTGCTCGAGAAGACTTGCTGCGCTTTGGCATGGGCTGCTCGCCGACTAAGACAGTATATGTTGACCCATACTACCTTGTTGATTTTGAAGATGGATCCAATCAAGTACATATTTGAGAAACCTGCTCTCTCCGGAAGAATTGCAAGATGGCAAATGGTCTTGACGGAATATGATATACAGTATACTACTCAGAAGGCCATTAAGGGGAGTGTTGTTGCTGATCATTTGGCTCATCAAGCGGTAGACGATTACCAGTCAATGAATTTTGAGTTCCCTGATGAAGACATTATGTCTGTTACCAAAGAACCTGGACAATATGACGGACCTGAACAAGGATCCCGATGGACTATGGTTTTTGATGGTGCCTCCAATGCACATGGTAATGGTGTTGGTGTTGTGATTAGTTCCCCTGAAGGTTGTCATACTCCGATTACTGCCAGACTTTGTTTCTATTGTACCAATAACATGGCTGAGTATGAGGCATGTATCATGGGTATGCAAGTTGCTATTGATATGAAGATTCAGTTCCTTGAGGTGTATGGAGATTCAGCTCTGGTAGTAAGTCAGATTAAAGGAGATTGGGATACAAAGCATGATAATCTCATTCCTTACAGAGAACATGTGTTGTCTTTGATCCCACATTTCAAAGAGATTACTTTTGGACATATTCCACGAAGAGAGAATCAGTTGGCAGACGCATTGGCCACCATGGCATCTATGTTTGAGATCAGCTGGGATGATGAAGCTCCCAAGATTACCATTGATAGATTTGAGAAGCCTGCATACTGCAATGAGATTGACACTGAAGGGGCAGAGGAGAAGCCTTGGTTCTATGAAGTGAAAAACTATCTTGAAGCTCAGGAGTTCCCTGAAGGGGCATCTGTCAAAGATAGGAAGTTCCTGAGAAGGTTTTCTGCTAAGTTCTTTCTGAGTAATGGCATTCTGTATAAGCGTAATCATGATTCAACTATGCTTCGTTGTGTGGATAAGAAGGAAGCTACAGAAATTATGGAAGAGATGCATGATGGGACCTTTGGCACTCATTCTAGTGGTCATACCATGGCAAAGAAGATTTTGAGAGCAGGTTACTATTGGTCTACCATGGAAGCTGATTGCTATCAACACTCCAGAACATGTCACAAATGTCAAATCTATGCTGATAAAGTACATGTACCTCCATCTCCATTGAATGTGTTGACTGCTCCTTGGCCCTTTGCCATGTGGGGCATTGATATGATTGGTGAGATCAAGCCTACTGCTTCTAATGGGCATCGTTTCATCCTGGTTGCTATTGATTACTTCACGAAGTGGGTAGAGGCAGCTTCATTTGCATCTGTGACTAAGAATGTTGTGGCTCGGTTCATTAAGAATAATCTCATCTGTAGGTATGGTATCCCTGAAAGGATTATCACTGACAATGGCTCTAATCTGAACAACACTATGATTACTGATCTCTGTACGCAGTTCAAGATTAAGCATCACAACTCTTCTCCGTATCGTCCAAAGATGAATGGGGCAGTGGAAGCTGCTAATAAGAATATTAAGAAGATTGTACAGAAGATGATTGTTACTTACAAGGATTGGCACGAGATGTTACCATTTGCTCTGCATGGCTATCGTACTACAATACGTACTTCAACAGGGGCAACCCCATTCTCCTTAGTCTATGGTATGGAAGCAGTTCTGCCTATTGAAGTTCAGATCCCCTCCTTGAGAATTATGAAGGATGCAGGCTTGGATGAAGATGAGTGGATTCAGACTCGACTTGACCAGGTAAATTTGATTGATGAGAAAAGGTTAGCAGCAGTTTGTCATGGCCAGATGTACCAGAAACGGATGATCAAAGCTTTTAACAAGAAGGTTAAGCCAAAGGTATATCAGGCTGGTGACTTGGTAATCAAGCGTATCATATTACCACAGGGTGATCCAAGGGGCAAGTGGACTCCAACATATGAGGGACCATTTGTAGTCAAGACAGTGTTCTCAGGAGGTGCCATGATATTGACTACAATGGATGGTGAAGACTTCCCACAACCTGTAAACGCAGACATAGTTAAAAAATACTACGCATAAAAAGAGACCCGCTAGGTTGACAGGCCTAGGCAAAAATAAGGGCATCCCGGCAAACCAAAAGGGTTTGGGCAAAAATTAGGGATATATATATAAAAAGATGTACACCCGGCAAGTCGAAAACCTGAAAAGGCGGCTTGGGCAAAAAAGGGTATCCCGGTGGATTGAAAACCTGAAAGGGCAATCCAGGCAAAAGTTAGGGATTAAAGCGTATGACTATGTCTCGTTTGGATCACTCATGAAACTGCAACCAGTTGTACTACTTACTCAAGCTCAAACAGATAAAGCTCAATCCAATCGTTTCCGTCTCAACAGCAAGAAGATGAGATACTTGAGTGGCAATAGTAGAATTGAAACTCAATAGGATTATTTCCCACATAGCTGATTCTTTTTGTAAAAACTTCATGACAAAATTCTCTTACTAGGGTTTATGTCTCCTTGTACAAACTTACCCGTGTATGGGTCACTTTTGATATAAATAAATTCCATCTTTTGAATCCAGATTCACTTTTACCCTATTTACATAAGCGAAACGTCCATTGGTTGTGTTTGAATGTATGTATGCCTTTGAATATGATTGATGTTTACCAGAAACGCATGTATGCTTTTAATATGATTGATGTTTACCAGAAATGCATGAAAATGCAGTAATAGTATTTACTAAGGACGAACGAGGGAAGGATTTCAACGAAGCTTCGCCGGTTCATCTTTACAAGACAGTTACAAACCATCAGTAGGACTAATCCATTTTCACAAAGTCTAATCTCCCCTGGAATTTATATCCATCTCTTTTATCCTCATACGGATATACGGGAAATTACTTTCCAATAAAGGCACGATGAACGAAGACGGGATGTTATACTTATCCTACTATCAAACGAAAACGAAGGTTATCTATACCCTACTATCCCCAACAACGGGATGGTTATCTATACCTTGTTATCCCCAACAACGGGAGGTTATCTATACCTTGTTATCCCCAGCAGACGGAGGGTTATATATTCTTCAACAACGAATCGGGATTTATTTTTCTTGGCCAGCAGTTGTTATACAAGGATATCCAGACACTTCCAGCAGTGTCATAGCATACATACATCATTTACATCATACCATAACATATATGTCTATAGTACATTACCTAAGTGCATCATGTCATACATGCATACATAAAGCATAAACTAATGTAGTTATACAGAATGCTACCTTGTTTTCAGGTTAATTATCCAACAAACAAGCTTATGATCTTTGGGACTGCTTTATTGTAACCTCAGGGTTACTTTATCCTCCTGATGAGCTTCTTATTACTTTGGGAATGCTTTATTGTAACCTCAGGGTTATTTTATCCTCCTGATAGCCTCTCATGACTTCAAGACTGCTTTAGAGCTACTGATTGCTCTATCCTCCTGAAATCATCCTATTACTTCAAGACTGCTTTAGAGCTATTCATTGCTCTATCCTCATGAGGTCATATTACTACTTCAAGACTGCTTTAGAGCTATTCATTGCTCTATCCTCCTGAAGCCATCTAATTATTTCAAGACTGCTTTAGAGCTATCCATTGCTCTATCCTCCTGAAATCATTACTTCAAGACTGCTTTAGAGCTATCCATTGCTCTATCCTCCTGAAATCATTACTTCAAGACTGCTTTAGAGCTATTCATTGCTCTATCCTCCTGAAGCCATTATTACTTCAAGACTGCTTTAGAGCTATTCATTGCTCTATCCTCCTGAAGCCATTATTATTTCAAGACTGCTTTAGAACCATTCATTGTTCTATCCTCCTGAAATCATATCATTGCTTCAAGACTGCTTTAGGGTTATCATTATTGATTGCTCTATCCCCATGAAGACATGCTGTTACATCAGTATTACTCCAGACTCCTGACAGTTCTCATTATACTATTGAAGAACTTTCCCCTAGTGGCATCTTTAAGCCCACTCAATCATGTTCAACCAATCATCAATATCACTCCATGCACTGGTGAGTGCAAATTTTTGGGCTTTTGTGTTCAATCCCCTTCAACCTTCCAGGTTACGACTGGCAAATATACCAATCTAACCCCTCAGGTTTCAGGAAATTGAACAGGGGCAGCTGTTGCACCCCAAAATTTGCCCTCACAATACAAGACTTGGTGTTCCAAGAAGGTTCACAAGGTTCACACTGACCACTACATTATGCTAACCAGTGTGTGCAGGTGCAATGATGTCAAGGCATAAATTCTTACTAACAAGGAATCACAAGGGTGTGAGTGTTACTTTTGAATTTAAAGTTTACCATTCAAGATTTTAATTGGTGAATACCTCCGGCTAATGGGTATCTGGAAATTAAGTACGGATATATCTTCGTATATGATTTCAAAGGATGACAACTGAGGATGTTACTGCACTGATTTAATTTTGTTTCGAGTTAATTTCCCCTTTTCAAATATATATTCTATTAAGGGGTTTGCGGAGTAGGACTCTGAAGGTCCTCATGGTGACAATCGAGACATTTGGTTCATTTACGACTAATTTTCAAGAAAAGATTGAAGGAGCAATTAACGGTAATATTGTCAGCTCGAGGGTCTCTTCTTATTTGGCTACAACCACATACCAATTCTCCTGACATAAGGCATTACAAACCAACAAGAAATATAAATCATGATTTAAGCTACAGATTAAAATGGGGTTTGTAAGGAAATCGGGACTATACAGAAGAAATCTCAAAGTTGCGAGAGAAACTCTCCCTCTTTTTCATGATAAAGTCATATTCAAAACTTAATCCATCTGGCATTTCAAGATTTAAGATCACAAACTTTACAATCAGAAGAGTGTTTAGATATACAAGAATGAGTTAATTTTAAATTACAAATACATCATCATTCCACAGTTCTTCTACAAGAGGATAAATCTCCATATAACTATCAGGTTTAAGATGGAGTGTTTAAGATTCACGAGCTGCCTTGTGATACTTCTTGAAGTTGTCAAAATTTGACACCTTGTCGTCCTAGTACGGATATTGGAAAGTCATGCGCCAATGGATTCTCACTGATGATGGAAAACAATAGAGAAAGAAAATAGTTGTTGCAGCTGGTGCAGCAGCTGGAATTTCTTCAGACTTCGATGCAACAGTTGCCGATTGTCTCTTCGCTATTGAAGTCGTGCTAGGACCTCTTCGTGCGGAGAATCCTCCTCCATTATAGCTGCCATGATTATATTGTCCTCTACCTTTTCTCCAAACATCAAACAGGGGATACTAGTATGCAAATTGATAACAGAACTGCTAGTGTTGAAGCAGGCACCCAAACATTGAATCAGTTAATGCTTCCTGCACCAGCTACATCTATTGGTTCTGCTATACCCGCCAAAGTTGATCCCAAGTGAGACCTTCTCAGTGGTGATACCTAGGACTCACCAAAGTAGATAATTCACCTGCTTTTGGTCCTGCGAGAAAACAACAAGCAGTCAGTCCTAAATCTCAACAAAATGCCTTTGTTCGCTTTGATACATTTTCTAATGGAAATAATGCGACACTTTTTGTTAATGCCCAACCAACAACCCCTCAATTTTAACAACAACAAACATTCATATCTCAAAGATGTATTCTACCCCAATGGAAGTGTGCCAAATGCTGGTTCACCTCAGTAGGAGCAGTCACTGCATACATAAGTACATGCCCTGTCTGGGAATGGTCAGATTGCAGAACAGCAGCAACCAACTTCTTTTTATGGTGCACAATAATGGATCATTGCCGCTACCTCCGTGAGAAACTCAACCTGCAAGACAAGAGCACACATAAAGTTTTGAAGCTTATAGATCGTTCTTCTCCACGAATAATGGCCTGCTACAATCTGTACTTCATCAGCGGAAGACCCTGAGCAGTCCCCAAAATCAACATTATGACAGAAGTTCAAATTCATCTGCTGCAAATCCTTGTGAAAGAGATGACCTCCCAGCTTGGAGCATGTACGATCCAGAATGGGAAGACTATGCTAACCATGTATCTCCATTTGGCGCATCTTCAATATTGAATGAGTGCCCTGCTGTTGGTGCTAGCATAAATTCACTGGGGGAACAACCACCTGTTCAGACCGATAATGGCAATCACAGTGGAAATATGCTGCAAGATCAAAAAAACAAAATAGAGAAAGTCAGTTACAAAAATTCAAAGCAAGGAACCATAACCACTGCTAGTCCCAAAGACCATTAATCTAAAACAACAACATTTGTAACCTACAGCAACGATAGAGAGTGTCATCAAGAGACCGATAGGGCTCAAACATTTATAGCTAATCAGGACAAATTTGCTGCATAGTACGAGGACAGCCATTTGAAGACTGGGAGCGTATCCCACATCCGTTTCAGAACAGTATCTTCACCTGCAAACCAGCTACCCTAGACTTTGAGTACACGATTAAAGGGAATATTGCCTTGAGTCCTTTCACCAGTCAGCTAAGCTTTTTGTCCAAGTTGCTATAACATTTAATCATCTCATAACGTTGTCGACCTTGGTACGGTTATGGTTGTTCCTGCATAAAGTTCGAAGTTAAATTAGAGTTCGCTCGTGCAAAAGAAATCCACGAGCTCCACGTAAATCTTCACCAAAAGAGTACCAAGTGTGGCTGAAGCTCACCGCAGGAATGTATCATGTGCCAAAGAGTCGAGTTGATTGTTATTCTGGGCTGCTAATTCCTCTCATGGCCCAAGGCAAACCATTGTTTTCCACACCTGCCAAGTCACATACAAAATCAAAATAAAATCGTTAGAGAATGTTCCTGGGAGACAGAATATCCTATTCAGAAACCAAATCAAATCCAACCTCAAAATTGAATCACTAGAATCAAAGATTGAAATATCAATTAATGGCTCATTATAGCAATTAGATGATTTAGGAATATTTTCAAATCTGATTCATCCCATTTAGGAAACCTAAATCCATATTCAAAGCAGCAAACAATTTCAATCAAAGCGTTTGATTCTCGGTTGAAGCCTATATAAAGAGACGAATACACAAGACATAGGGACCGAAAAAAAATCACCCAAGAGTTAAATCGCGAAACCCTAACAACGTGAAAAGAACTTATCTTCTTCGACGGTTGAAATCTCGGAACCGCCACCATTCGTGCTTGAACGAAGAGGAAGGCTTATCCTCCATCACCAATTTCACCGCGAGCTCCACCGTCTCTCAAGCCTTCGGTAATTCTTTGTTTCGAACAGAATGCGTTGAACTATTGATGTGTTGATGTTGTTTCAGGTACAGGGAGTCAAGCGAGAAGGAGTTGCGATTGAGATGAGAGAGGCGAGGTCGCGACTCGGGGGGGGAAAGGACCTAGGGTTCCTCCGTCTCCTATTGTCTTCTTGTTGTTGTATTCCATTAATTATGTTTCTGTGCACACACCATACACACTCCCCCTAATCACCGTTAACCTCTAATCACACTAATCATCATTAAAATCACCATAATCATCTTCTAACTTTTCGATAATCAGTTTTTTTTCTTTTTAATAATATTTTAATCCTTTAGTTAACCATTAGGTTTTAAAAAAAAATAAATTGATAACCCATTTTAATTAATCATTTTTTTTAAAGATAATTAATTAACCTTAATCAACTCTTTTTATAAAGTTAAAACCAATTATCTTCTTTTCAAATTAACCTTCAATAACTCAACTTAATTTACTCTGTATTTACTAATCTCAAATTGATAACCTTTTAAAATGATGAGATATTTGTGCTTTTTTATTAAGGATGATTAAAACTATCTTATTTAAATTTTTTTTTTTCCTTATACTATAATACTAACCCATTTATATTCTAATCAGGTTTATTATTTTGTTAGATATTGCTTACTAACCACCTTTATTATTTATTATCGCTTATTTATATTTTGCTATTTAATTATTTTGCTTATTATTTTGTAATTGCCTCTTGGATGTAAATTGTAATTATTTAATTATTATTATCATTATGGTTAGTAATTAGGGAGTGCTAATATGTATGATATTTAAAAAAAAATAAATTAGATCATTTTAATATAAGATAATTAAATTAAATATTTCACACATGTAAGTCGATTTTAATCGCCGTCTCACTTCCTAAGGATATCCCTCAAGTTGCCTACGAATAATGGTTAAGTGGGGTGTATAAAGCAAGTCCCTCAAATAGAAAAATCATCAAAGTCCCTTATGGTTGCCTTTACGAATCGAGTCCCTTTCGAAAAATGATGATAGTCCCTCCAGTTTGCTTATTACACCCCACAATGGCCTTCAAAAATCCAATTGTCCCTCACATGTCCCTTAACATCCAAAGTAAGGACTACCTACTCCATTATAGTAGGGATAGTCTTACTAAGGAAAGGATAAAGAATAAGAAAGACCTTAAAACATTAGGGTAGGCTACTCCTAGATACTTGCTCACTTCAAAACTTTTTCACACTTAAACAAATTTCCAACAAAATTTTCAAACAAGTTTTTTTCACATCCATACACGGATTATTATTAAACTATTCTGAAAATTTTCTATTCACACACTACAATTTCAAAACAATTCAAAAGTGAGCTTAAGTACCTAAGAGCCCATGGATAACCATGGATGAAAAGGGTGCTAACACCTTCCCTTCTCATAACTTACCCCCCGGACCCAAAATATTCTCTAAGGTCTTTCCTGTTCTTTTATAACCTTTCCTTATGGATAAAATAAAAGTCGGTGGCGACTCTTGCTATCCGCGACATTGTTTAAAGTCAGTTCTCCCACCGTGTTACAGGTAAGTATTCTTGAGAGTTTGAGGGTAGATATGAGAAATAGTGATCTTTGGCCTTTGTGGCCTAGAGCTATTATTAGTGAATCTAACCGTGGTTGATTGGGGGAAAAGGAACCTTAGGCCTTCGTGGCCAAAATCATGATTTGTAACTGTCTGACCCTAAAGGAATAGGAATATCTGATAGTAAGTGACACTGATGCCTTTGCGGAAATTGTAGGGAAAATTGTGATTTAGGGTGTAAATATGATACGGGATTGAACTTATATCCCTTAATTTTAAAGGTTTTAGGCATAATCTTAAAATAATGATTAGATGGTTTAATTGTGTTAAAATTGTAAATTTACTTGAGATAATTATAGCGTTGAATGTGTTGTAATTTTATGAGAGTTTGGATTTTTACGGAATCGAAATCGGAGGTCTGGAAAGCCTCCAACGGTGAAAAATGCAGAAAATTGCATGTTGTCCGTCACGACTGTTCATGTTTTCGGTTGAAATTGTTTTGGACGTAACTTTTGATCCGTAAGTCCGTTTTGGCCCCCCGTTCAAAGTGTTGGAAAGCTAATGAACATGGCTATAACATAGTATAAATAATATAATTGATTGTTTAATATTTTTATGAGATTAAATACGTGATTGTATGATGAATTACCATGAGTATAACTACGATTCCGATGAGATTAATACATGATTGTACAATGATGATTCCTATGAGTAATTATGATGAGCTATGATGATATTTCCATGAGTTTTTGGTGATTCTATGATGAGATGATTTATGATGATGATTTTGATGATGATGATTTTGATGAATGATGATGCGCCTATGATATTATTATGAGGATGATTATTGACGTGTGCATCATGCATTCATGTGCATCCGGACTTCGGTTCAGGACCTCGATTACTTTGGCTTCAATCCCATTGTGTGGATGTGAAGTATTTTGATGTGTTCTGGTTCTCTAGAAGAATTGATCCTATTGATGGAGATCTATGGAGGGTTGATGGCCCAGTGTCCATCGCGCTGTGATGATTGATACCACATGCATTGAGTCTTGTTGCATTTGCATTTATGAGATGATTGTGAGTAAATTATGATGCTGTGGCCTTTGATGTCCTTTGAGGAATATGAATGTGTTGAATATGAAAATGACGCCATTTATGTGTTGATTTTCTACATTGATTATTATGAATCGTTTTACTCACCCTGCCTGTTCGAATGTTACCTCCACGTGGGTAACATACAGATGACCAGGTTCAGCCGTGGACACCGTCGAAGATTATTTTTGAAGTTTTGAGTTGTTAGCCTTTTTGGTTAACTTAGAGGATCTTGCTCTGATATGTAACATCGGGTTGGATTTTTTTGAGTTAAACTATGTTTTATTTGAGTTTATTTTGGTTATCTTCCCGTATGAGGAAAACCTTGATTTATGCCTTTTGAGTTTCGCTGCTTTGTGCAATTTGATGTACTTTGGGGAAAACCCATTGTTTACGGAGCCTTGACCTATTTTGAGGATTTGAGAAATGTACGCTCTTTTGTGGTGGCTTTTATTGAATTTAATAATTTACTCTGATATCTGTGTTATTTTGCCATAATAATTGTGGGGTAGAAAAAGGGTGTTACATTAGTTGTATCACAGCTGGTTGGTCCGTCCGGCCAAGTTGTCTAATGTTATTTGTTCCCTAGTATGCGGCATGTGTGCAAAAACACTGTCGGTACACGTTTGTTTTCTAACCTTTGTCTGCAAAAGTGGGAATGAAACAAGTGGGTGGAAAAGCTTGTGCTTCTCCAGGATGCTTCAAGTGTGGAGTGGTGGCTCAGTGTGTCGATGAACGCTCTTATAGTTTGATAAATATGCTTTGGACCCTATCGTGATTTTTGGCTGTCTATCGATAAATTGAGGAACTGATCACCCTTAATCTCTTGTTAATAGTGGACGGAGTCATGTTTGTGGGGGATAGACGTGTCTTGCAAGCTTAGATGGCGTGTGTAGTGAATTGCTTTGAGTTAAGCTAAGTGCTTACAGATTGTTTTGATAAGTCGGTGCAGGATGATGTTGAGGTGTTATTTTGATGGAAACTTTGAGTGTTAATGAAAGTTGGGAAGTTGGTGGTTTGCCAATTAATTTTGATTGTCCGGAGGTTTTTCCTGATGAGATAAGTGATTTACCGTCGGAACGTGAAGTGGAGTTTGCGATCGACTTAGTTCCTGGAACTAGTCCGATATCTATGGCTCCATATTGTATGTTTGCATTAGGATTGAAAGAGTTGAAGAGTCAACTTGAAGATCTGCTTGAGGAGAGATTCTTTTGTCTGAGTGTGTCACCATGGGGTGCACCAATTTTGTTAGTTAAGGAGAAAGAAGGTTCCATGAGGATGGGGGTGGATTATAGACAAGTGAACAAGGTAACTATCAAGGATAAGTATCCACTTCCAAGGATTAATTATTTGATGGATCCGTCTGTCGCTTGCGCGAAAATAAGGTGCCGGCATGACAGAAGAGTCGCCACCTTTCGTTATTTATCCCTCAGAGCGGGAAAGGAAACGATCGGAAAAACCTGACGAAAAAGGGTAAGACAAGGTCGTCGCAACCATTGTCTGGGTTCGGGAGTCGGTTACGCAAGGGGAAGGTATTAGCACCCCTCCCGTCCGTCGTACTCGACGGGATCCTCGCTTGCTTGTTTACTTGGACGGGTTGGTTTTAATCTATCTACCTATCAAGGCTGGCTGAAAAAAGAAAAGAAAAATGACTCGGCAAAGCGTCGCGCTTTATGCCTACGTATTCTCATCAGAGAATGAGAAATCAGAGTCAACGTAGTTCGACTAACTACGGGGGGAAGATGGGGAAGGTTGCTCGCTAGGACATCGCATCCTATGCCTACGTACTTTCATCTGGTATGAAAGATCAGAGCAAACGTAGTTCGGGAAACTACAGGCTATCTCCTAACAGAAGTGTTTTTTTATTGTGTTTGCGATCTCAACCGCACTAGAGACTATGACCTGAGAGTGAATGCGTCGCATGTCACCCAAAAGGTACCATACTAAACACCCATCCTCAGATGGCTTAAGGCTCGTAACGTACGAAAGAAATCATTCATGATTACTGTATTTTAAACTGCTTCGAGATGAGAAGAGAACAGACCCAACTAGGAGGGAGACTATCAAGTCCTACTGTTGTCATGCCATGGATTCATCCTATGGTTGAAGTTTGAACAGGGAACTCCTAGATGTTGTCATGCATAGGTTTCAACCTAAAAGTCTATCATCAAATCCTCATCAGAGGAAATGAGAGTCCTAAGGGATCATGTCAATGATACACCAAGACAGACAAAAGCATCAGCTTTAACAGTAAAATGCATGCAATGCAAGTGAGGGAGGAAATGTGTGTGGGGCTTCAGCCTCCACAAGCTCGTCTCGACCTCAAGCCAGTCATGAAATAACAGTAATCATACTGAAAACAAACAACATGCTGTCAAGCAATAACAGATAAGGGGAATGAAGTGCCATCAGGCAAACAAAACATGCATGCTAGAGAAAGAACCATCTACTCTCTAATCCTAACCCTAACACAGAATCTGAATCAAATCTAAGCAAAGCCCTAAAGCAAAACCTAACCAAAAGAAATCAATCCCAGTCTTCAAGCTTCAGAACAAGCTTACCAAAGAAAGGGAGCTAAGTAGGCAGACTCATAGTGTCTTCCTCAGGAAAGCACTAGGAGGTGTATACTCAGGAGTCATACCCTATGTGGCTCAACCACTGTGATTAGTTTATATTCCTCTTCAGGAGAAACTAAACTCACAAGCAGGCTCCAACATCACTGGATATTTAGGAAATCCTATCTGAACTAGTGGAACTAAATGAACAGACTCATAGGACCTTCCTCAGGAAAGTACTAGGAGGCTTCCACTTAGGAGTTGTATCCTATGTGGCTCAACAACTGTGATCAGTTTACATTCCTCCTCAGGAGAAATTAAACTCACAAGTTGGCTCCAACATCATTGGATACTTGAGAAATCCTAGATAAACTAATGGAACTAAGTGAATAGACCCATAGGACCTTCCTCAGGAAAGTACTAGGAGGCTTTCACTTAGGAGGTGTATCCCATGTGGCTCAACAACATGTGATCAGTTTACATTCCTCCTCAGGAGAAATTAAACTCACAAGTTGGCTCCAACATCATTGGATACTTAAGAAAGAGGTGAGAAGAAAGAATGAAAGTCATTCATAGTGCCTTCCTCAGGAAAGTACCATGAACTCCCTTCAAACTTCAGGATCTCAAACCTCACAGACAGGGAATAATCCAAGCTCTGGGTCTCTGGGTCTTGATCTTCAATCTTCACTTCCATCATGCTCTCCAACAAGGTCTTCAAGACAACACAAGCCCCACAACAAATTCCCCAAAACTAAACCCCAGATATGAACAGATAACCCCAGGACAGACAAAATCAATAGGCAACTTCAGAAAATACCTAAAAATACTAAACCAAGGGGGAAAAATCTAACAATTATTCACAAGGGTCTACAATATCTATCCATAACATCCACATACGCCTCTACCCAAAAATCAAGACAAAACTATCTAAACAAAATGGATTTCTTCACCTAAGCACAACCTAAACCCTAATTAGGATACCCTAAATCTACCCTAATTAAACTAATCAAAATTAATTCTAAAATTCTAGAATAAATCCTATGGGGAACTATGATTCATCATCTAATTACACAAAAAAGAATGGGATTAAAAAGACTAAAGGAAGGTCCTAAAACAATTTTTGCAAAATGAGGTATCAACTAAAAGAAAGAAAATACCCTATATTAAAGAAAATACCACTAAAAGTTCTACATTAAAAATAAAAGTCCATTTTTATTTTTATATTTTTCTACACAAAATTATCTCAACATAGAAAAAAGAATGGACAAAAAAGAGTTATTTTTCATTTATTTATGAATTTTTAAAGACAAGAAAAATATTAAAAGAAAATAAAAGAAATTTAAAACAATTGAAAGGGAGGGGGGTGGAAATAGCAATGCACGCTAGTTCAATTACTGAATGGGCTGCAAAAGGGGGGGTGCGCGTAGCAAGCTGGACCCAGGCCCAGGTCTTCAGCTTTAATGAAATGCTGCGTTGCAGCGGGGAGGTTTCCCTCCGTTTTCATTTTAAAACCTGGCCACACGATCAGAGGAAAAGGTCAAGAATTCAGGGAGATCCAACGGCCAACAGCCATCGTCCCCAAACTGACCTAGGGTTTTCAGAAAACCCAGAATCCATGCATGGATCTTCTAGCCACTCGTTCTCTCTGCTCAGGCCACGAAACCCTAAGATTCCAACACGAAAATTGCTCTACTAATCAAGAGGAACAAGACTACACGCATACTTTTTCCTAATTCTACCTAGATAATCCTAACAGAAGCCCACAAGGTCATGGTCCAAATGAGATTCACCTGCTATTAACCTTCAATAATCCTCGAATCTAATGGCATACAGCTACTCTACACATCTACCTAACTATTCTAAACCAATTTTTGACAACTAAGACTAACAAACCAGTCCATTCTTGAAGATTAAAGTTTCTTGGCTCTGTTATGGGACTCCATGGATCGTGCTATAACTCCTAGGGTTTCATCCTCTAACCTAATGCATCAGTTCTACATCTATAAAACTAATTAAAACTGCATAAATTAGGAGATAGAAGGAAAGAAAGAAACCTGTCAAGTGATGATGGCAGGTGCTCGTGGAGGATGATTCAAGGCTTGAAATGGCTTCAGTATGATCCCTTGGTGTTGAACACTTTTCTGTTTGCAATGATTGTGAAGGAGATGACTTGTAGTGAAAGATTTCTTGGATTGCTTCAACTTGAAGGAAGAACTTCAATGGCTATTTCTCTCTCTCTCTCTCCTCTGAAACTGCCTTCTATCACCAACCTTGAACACTATGAAGATCACTCTTCTTATAATGATGGATGGAAATTTCTAGATTCATCTAGAAGGTGCTAGAAAAGTGTGGAAAGTATCATGTGATGGTATTTTGAATGATCCACATCTCATGTACCAAGTCCTTATTCTTGTGTCAAATTCTCCTTATGTGAGATATTGAGAAGGAATGAATGAAAATCAGCCCTTTCTTTCACTTGTGCAAGCTATTTCAAAGTTGCCTTCTTTTTCAAGTAACAAGTTTTCAAAGCATCACCCATTTTAAAGCCTTAAATCAAAATTCCATCTAAACCAATGTTCTCAAAATGATGTTTCCAATCAAAATGATATATTGGATGACCTATTTTGGATTTGTGGATCTTCCAAACCAATTTTCAAATTCAACTTTTCAAACTTATATGCCATTTTTAGTTCATTTTTGACCAATCATGCAAATCCATGCTATGGGCTTTTCCAACAATTCATGACCTTCTTTCTAGACTTAAAATCACATTTTGAACAACTTTCATGTTTTGAGTTTTTCCATTTGAGGCTTGGAAATAGGAGTTTTAGGCATTGGCTAAAAATGACCTATAACTGACAAATGACCAAAATACCCCTGTCTTGTTCAAACCATAAGTTGAGTTCCATGAATCCTATCAAGGACTTCTACCACTAAAATTAAAGCTAAGAAGATTCTCTTCAACATTAATGTTGACCAAGAAGTCATAGGAATCATCCTACTAGGGCAAAAGTTGTCTGCAAGTTGGGTGGCTTTCAAGGACCCAGATTCACACACCTCTGCTGACCTGTAATTTGTCAAAACCATAACTTGAGCTCTGTAACTCCTATCAAGGACTTCCACCGCTCAAATTAAAGCTTAGAACAAGCTCTACAACATTCATGTTGTGGGGAAGGTGAGATATCAATAACATCTTGAGCTAAAACTGCCTGGAAGATAGGGATCAAATTAGGGTTTTTCACTGACAATCCTTGGGGATCCTGACTTGAAACTTCTCAAACTCCTCACTCATGATGAGTTGGCCTAGGAATCATCTTTATATCATCTCTATGCATCATTCCATGATCTCATGGCCCTTGGATTGGGTCTCAACCTTTCCCAAATCTTCAGTTAATCTAGGGTTGACCCAATCAAAACCCTAATTCTATCATTCATGGTTGAATCTTCTGAACTCTTGCATAATGACTTCTCTGGACTCCATGAAGGCTATCAAGACATCTCATAGGCTTTCCCCAAAACATCAAGTTTATTCTCAAAGTCTCAGAATCATCTGAGGGGCACCCACATCCCTCAAGTTATGAAGCACACAGCCCTGGTTTCAAACCACTTCCTCTGAGGATCTCTTGAACTTTCTGATGAAGGTATCCACTTTCAAACACTCAATGAATAAATAATTGTTGGTCAAATTTTGGGGTGCAACAGCTGCCCCTATTCAAACGGCTTGAACCTGACTGGGTGAGAAGCGAACGGCTCTCACCCAATCAGGGTGCGAGACGATTGAATACCGGTAAACCCGAAAATTTGCCAACTGCACGAGCACACAGTACTCTGCGGGGAACAAATCTTTGAATACTGCAACACTAGCTGCTCAACAACTAGCTGGAGAAATATCGACCTGACATCACTGTCAGACAATCAAAGTACCCAACATTACTGCTGGAGAACCAAATTTGACATCACCGTCGGACGATCGAAGTACCCTGCGTCACCGCTGGAGAACTAAACCTGACATCACCGTCGGACGATCAAAGTACCCTGCGTCACCGCTGGAGAACTAAATCTGACATCACCGTCGGACGATCGAAGTACCCTGCGTCACCGCTGGAGAACTAAACCTGACATCACCGTCGGACGATCGAAGTACCCTGCGTCACCGCTAGAGAACTAAACCTGACATCACCGTCGGACGATCGAAGTACCCTGCGTCACCGCGGGAGAACTAAACCTGACATCACCGTCGGACGATCGAAGTACCCTGCGTCACCGCTGGAGAACTAAACCTGACATCACCGTCGGACGATCGAAGTACCCTGCGTCACCGCTGGAGAACTAAACCTGACATCACCGTCGGACGATCGAAGTACCCTGCGTCACCGCTGGAGAACTATCTTCGACTTCAATCAGAAGACATATCATTCACTTGATCGCAATCAATCATCACCTCAGGATAACTGACTTGGTCTTCAGACCCACACGAATCACTCTGTTATATCTACAAACTCGGGAACCTCGTCTTCAGCCACCCGTTGATTCATCAACACGGAAATCTGGACTCACAGGAACCTTGCGATATCGCCTTCTGGCGCTTACGAAATCCATCTTCAGATTAGACATCATTGTTGGAGCAGACATATCACGCCGCTGAGGACTTCAAGAATCATCTTGACCAAACAGATCCGTCGGGCATCTTCAAGAATCGTCCTGAACTGATAACCTTTCTGGAGCAAACATTCTGTTGGGTATTCCAGGAATCTTCCTGGACAATTCTTGCTGGGGGCGCTATTGGGGAGCTCAAGTATCACCCTAGGCAAACAACTCGGGAACCTGCGCTGAGGTATTAAGAATCACCTTAAGCAAACGGCCCTGCTGAGGAGTTCAAGGGTCGTCTTGAACTGAAAACTTCGCTGGGGATCTCAAAAATCATCTTGAGCGAGCGACCGTGGGGATTACACCGGGGTCTTTAAGAATCATCTCAAGAGCGACCTTGCTGGGGAGAACATCAAGAATCGTCCTGAGCAACCGGTCTTTTGGTCGCACACCTGGAAGGCAAGAATGATAATGACCTAGATCATGCTTATGATGCGTATGCTCCGGCACCATGCCCCATACGGCGGGAATGATATGCGTTTTATGCTAAATGTTGTGCAATCATGCACAATGCTATGCAGCGTTAAATGCTATGCAGTGTTAAATGCTATGCGGTCATGCACAATGATGCGATCCCGTCAGCAAAATAAATGCCGAAGGGGGAAATCCTCCTGTCAAGGAGAAAGAACCACTCAGGTAGAGGAGTCATCCTGCTGAGGAGAACGTGAACACGCCAATATCAATCAGGCTTTGTCTGGGGAATTGATCTTCCGCGAACTGCTGCAGGGGAACAACTTCAGTTGACTGCTGCAGGGAACGAAGCTCTACGAGAACTTGGATCTGCTGACCTCAATCGCGAGAATGAACTGTGCGGCCGTCTCGGCTAACTCTTCTGGGGATGACCACTCTGAGGGGAACCAACTTCAGCTGCTCCACACTCCGCTGGGGAAAACATGGTCTGATCAACTTCCAAGGATTCGGATCTCTTGGACATTTGCAAACTCGGCTGAGGAAAGAGAAATCATTCTGCTTCGATGGAGAGAGTGCAATTCTGGGGAAACACAGCATTAGCTGTCCCATGCTCTGCTAGGGAACATCCATTCAAGGTCTCAACTGCTTCCGAGGATTCGGCTCTTTTCTGCGGACTCGGCCGGGGAGAGAAATTATTCTACTTCACTGGAGAGTGCGACCCTGGTGCGGAGTTTCAATTTCGCCGGGGAAGAAAGGGTCATCTGCCTTCGGGGGAGAGTACAACTCTGCCGGGGAATACAACATCAGCCGTTTCAATACTCTATTGGGGAAGAGGGACTCGTCCAACCTCAGGAGAGAATACGGATCTGGTGGGGAATCTCAATTCCGCTGGGGACCTTAGTCTGGCACAATCAGTTACTGCATCCTTCGGCATACGAACAGCCTCCTGCGAGACCTGCACTTGTGACCCGGTGCAGGGGAGACACCTGCTTCGGTGACTTTACTGGGGAAAACACGAGCCTCGGCACCCGAGCACTTCTCTGAAATCTGCACTTGTGACCCGGTGCTGGGGAAGAATACGACATCATTCCTCGGCGCTTGACTCAACTGATGAGGTGACGCTCCTTCAGGATGCGTCTGCTTGGGGAAGAGAATCCTTTCTGCCTGGGGAAGACACATCAATGCTCCCTATTCTGATTCTACGGAGGAGAGACTACTGAACTCTGCTGGGGAAGGAGGACTCATCCTGCTTCGGGGATACGCACGACACATCTTCTGGCAAGTGCTACACCTGCAACAACACAAACAAACAGACAGGATACCCTCCTCAACAGGGGCCTATCCAGGTTATCATCTCGTGACAATATTCAGTTAATCAATCGTTTCAACAATCAATGGACCTAGGCCCGCAAGTTTATGTATGCGCATTTTATCAAAAAAACACACCGGCGTTCTCATTCGCAAACAAAACAGATAAATGCTAAGCAGTCAAGTAGAATTGCTGAATAATGTGCATTTTATTGATGATGAACCCCTGAACGGGCAAAAATGTTTTACAACAGAGGCAAGCTCCTGGAATGAGGAAGCCGCGCAAAAAGAAAACATAAATATACATCAGTATATACAAATGTCGGCAATCGAGGCGTAGACGAACACCATGAGTTGATCCCTCTAAGACCCACTCGACTTCGATACTTCTCCGATGCTTCAGCTTTGGAAGAGATTGATTCAGATAAACGGCCCTCAGGTCTTCCGAACCACTAAACAATGAAAGTCCGTACGCGGAACGCAGTCATTTGCTTATTCAAATCCCTAACTTTTGCGTGAACCGCCCTTCACGGGTTTTCAGTTCACCGGGATACCCTTTTTTGCCGAAGCCGCCCAGTGTAGGTTTTCGACTTCGCGGGTGTACATTTTTTCAATATATCCCTAATTTTTGCCCGAACCTTTTATTCTGTTTTTGGTTCGCCGGGATGCCCCTTTTTTGCCTGGACTCTTTCTTTTTTGTCCAGCGGGTCTCTTTCAAGCAAAGTATTTTTTAACTGCGTCCGCGTTCACCGGGGATGCAAAATCTTCACCATCCATTGTGGATAACAACAAAGCTCCTCCTGAGAAGACCTTGCTGACGACATACGGCCCTTCGTAATTCGGAGTCCACTTGCCCCGGTGATCGGAGTGTGGCGGAAGAATCTTCTTCAGGACGAGATCACCCGTCTGAAAGCTTCGAGGACGCACCTTCTTATCATAAGCTTTCTTCATTCGGCTTTGGTACAGGCGACCAAATGCAATCGATGCTAACCTCTTCTCGTCCATCAGGCTGAGCTGGTTCAAGCGATTCATAATCCATTCTGCCTCATCAAGTTTTACGTCAACCAAAACTCGTAAAGAAGGAATCTCCACTTCTAGCGGTAGGACAGCTTCCATACCGTACACCAAGGAGAAAGGAGTTGCCCCGGTCGACGTACGCACCGTCGTACGATAACCGTGCAAGGCGAACGGCAGCATCTCGTGCCAATCTTTGTACGTCACAACCATCTTCTGAACAATCTTCTTGATGTTCTTGTTGGCCGCTTCAACAGCGCCATTCATCTTCGGCCGGTAAGGAGATGAGTTGTGGTGTTCAATCTTGAAGTTCTGGCACAGCTCCTTCATCATCTTGTTGTTCAAATTCGAACCATTGTCAGTAATGATCCGCTCGGGAATTCCATAGCGACTGATGATGTCCCTCTTTATGAACTTAGCCACCACCTGCTTGGTCACATTAGCGTACGAGGCTGCCTCCACCCATTTGGTGAAGTAGTCGATAGCTACCAGGATAAAACGATGACCATTGGATGCGGTGGGCTCGATCTTGCCTATCATGTCGATGCCCCACATGGAGAACGGCCAAGGGGAGGACATGACATTCAATGGGCACGGCGGCACATGAACTTTATCAGCATAAATCTGGCATTTGTGATACTTTCTCGCGAATCTGAAGCAATCCGACTCCATAGTCAGCCAGTAATACCCTGCTCTCAGGATCTTTCTTGTCATGGCATGCCCGCCGGCGTGCGTACCAAATGTGCCCTCATGGACTTCTTCCATGAGCATACTTGCTTCTTTCTCATCCACACATCTGAGTAGCACGAGATCGTGGTTTCTCTTATACAGCACTCCATCAGGGTTGAGGTAAAAGTTTCCAGACAGCCTCCTTAGAGTCTTCTTATCCTGGGTTGACGCACCCGCAGGATACTCCTTGGTCATAAGGAAGGTCTGGATGTCGTGGAACCATGGCTTGCCGTCAGTGGCATCTTCGATTGCGAACACAAACGCTGGTCTATCAAGACGCGAAAGTACAATTCTTGGAGCCTCATTCCAATAATTGACTTTATACATTGAAGCCAACGTGGCTAAGGCATCATCCATTTGATTTTCAGCCCGGGGTACATGATGAAGTTCTACTCGGTCAAAGAACGGAAGCAGCCTCCTGGCATAGTTCATGTACGGCACTAAATTCGCTTGACGAGTTTCCCACTCCCCTTTAATCTGATTGATTACAAGCGCTGAGTCACCATATATGTCAAGATTCTTGATTCTCAAATCAATGGCCTCTTCTAGACCCATAATACATGCTTCATACTCGGCTTCGTTGTTGGTAACTGGAAACGTCAGTCTTGCAGTAAACGGGATATGGGATCCGTGAGGAGTCGTAATGATAGCCCCGATACCACTCCCATAGGAATTAACCGCTCCGTCGAATATCAACTTCCACTGAGACTTCCTATCTGGCCCTTCATCGGGCAATGGCTCATCGCAATCCTTCGCTTTGAGAAACATAATGTCCTCGTCAGGGAATTCGAACTTCATCGGCTGATAGTCTTCGATTGGCTGTTCGGCAAGGTAATCAGACAATACGCTTCCCTTGATGGCTTTCTGGGAGACGTACTGGATATCATATTCTGTTAACACCATCTGCCACCTGGCAATCCTGCCCGAAAGAGCCTGCTTCTCGAAGACGTACTTGATCGGATCCATCTTCGAAATTATCATAGTGGTGTGGTTGAGCATATACTGTCGTAGACGTTTGGCAGCCCAAGCTAATGCACAACACGTCTTCTCCAGCATCGAGTATCGAGATTCACACTCAGTGAACTTTTTACTCAAATAATAAATGGCATGCTCTTTTCTGCCCGTCTCGTCGTGCTGACCGAGAACACACCCCATACTATTCTCCAGAACCGTCAGGTACATGATTAATGGCCGTCCAGCCACTGGGGGTATCAAGATTGGAGGTTCTTGAAGATACTGCTTTATCTTGTCGAATGCCTTCTGGCAATCCTCATTCCAAGTAATCGCCTGATCTTTCTTTAACAGCTTGAATATTGGTTCACAAGTGGCCGTGAGCTGAGAGATAAACCTTGCAATGTAGTTTATTCGGCCCAAGAAACCACGAACTTCTTTTTCTGTTTTCGGCGCTGGTGTTGCACCCCAAAATTTGCCCTCACAATACAAGACTTTGTGTTCCAAGAAGGTTCACAAGGTTCACAAAATTCACAATTGGTCAGAAGAGTTGACAATTCCCTCAGACAATGCACCTCCTAAGCAGTGCATCCAAAACTAGGGTTTTGACTTTAATCAGGCTAAATGGACTTCCAAGACTTCAAGTGAGCTTCATAACATCTTATATGTGTATAAGAACCCCCATGTCAAGTTTCAAGACTTTTCTCAAAGGTTTGCTCAGTCAGATGATCAGATAAGTCAAAAGCAGTCAATGCAGTTAAAAGGTCAAACTGAGGTCAACTGTGGTCAAACCAAAGTCAAACTTCATGATTTTTTTTTTGCCAACATCAAAGAGAGGTTGGGTGAGAAATATTATCATAATAACTGTAATACCCCAAATTTTGCCCTAAGATTTGTCGTCGCATTTCATTGCATTTAATCAATTACTAACAAATTTGTGTAGTCGTTTGACTTTTTGCAGGTAAATATCATATGGCATGCATTTTTTTTCTAAAAAGTAAAAATGGCACAATTGGCAGGAGGACATGTGTAAGGAGTTATGAGTGTGAGAGGTTGAGAGTTCGAATCTCACCTTTGTCACTTTTTTTTGTTTTTTATTATTTTTACTCTAAATTTTTCTATCTTTCATTAAAAAAATAACAAAAATAGTTTTTTATTATTATTTAATTATTATTTTCGTATTTTAATTAAATCATTTTTTAAAATATTATTTTTTTCACTTTTTTCTAAATTATTCATAAAAATATCCAAAAAATCATAAAATAAAAAATATTGAAAAAAATTTTGTTCTTTTTATAATATTTTTTATTTTAGGAATCAATAGGATTATTAGTTTTTATTTTAAGTTTATTTTAATTATTTTAAATTATTTAAATTTTATTTTTTCTTAACTAATTATTTAGTTTGGGCTTTAAAATGGGCTTTAGGGACATTATTGACAATTTGGTGTTAACCCTAATTTGTTCCCTATATATACATGTGTTGCCTTGTTGGAAAAGAGGGAGAGAATGAAAAAAACCTAAGAGGAGTGAGTGCCGTTTGCCGTTATTTAGTTTTCTTCTTCATCCATTACTATTGTTTCTTTTTCTTCATCGTTTATCGTTATTTCTTTTCCTTCATCTATTACTGTTGTTTCTTTTTCTTCATCTTTTACCGTTATTTCTTTTTCTTCATCTATTACCGTTATTTCTTTTTCTTTATCTATTACTGTTACGTTTATATATATATATAATTTTTAAATTGTTAGAGTTTATATATATAAGATTTTTGATCGAATTATGTCGATACGATGTTTGCACATTTGTGTGCATGACGCGTGACATTTGTGTTAGTTCGATCTGGTTGCGATGATCGCATTTTTGTGTGAGCAATAATACTATTTTTTGCTTAATTTCTTTTTCTTTGCGATAAATTTTGTTTCGTCCGATTTAGATCTGGTTGCGATGAGCGCATTTCTGCGTTAGCAACATTGTTGGGTTATTTGGCACATTTAAAATTCATTATTGCTTTATTATTATTATTATTATTATTATTATTATTATTATTATTATTATTATTATTATTATTATTATTATTATTATCATTATTTATTATTATTATCATTATTATCATTATTATTACCATTATTATTATTATTGTTATCATTAATTTATTAAAATTTGTTATAATATAAAAATCTGTTTTTTAAAATGAATAACATTAACATCTTTTCCAAATTTATATGAAAACCTATTATTTTTAAGAAAAACTTTTTTTTAGATAAATTTAAAATAATAACTAAAATCTTTTTTTTAATATAATAACTAGAACCGTTATTTACTTTATTTTATTATTGTTCAATTCAAATTTCATTATCATATTGTATCTGCTCCTCTCATGTAACCTCGCGAACTTAACAATCGCTCTTTAAATTCTGCCTTTAAATTTCTGCTCGCATGGTTTAAATTATGACATTATCTCTCTGTTTGCATGATTCAATTATCTCACGCGTGTACTATTATTTCTGTCACATTGCACACATCCGAAGGTTAGGTCTAACTGTTTGGCCGCCGCGCCAATAGTCCGTAAAACTTCACACATTCAATTTCAAATCCTCAAAACTACAAACTACAAACCCTAATTTTCACAAATGCCTCGCCGCAGGCAAAATTACAATTTTACCCTTAGCATTAGGTCAAAGAGCCGCCGCGCTCATTTTAGGGTTTCCCGCCGTGGAATCCCTAATTTAACCCTAATTACAACTTAACATTTCAACGTAGAGATTTGGAGTTTCTACACTCCACGTAAGCGTGTCCTTAAGATGCGTTTATTCCCCTTGAGACCTTGACCACAGTCAAGAAGTTTCTAACCTCCCTATTGAGGGGAACTACGATTACTCTGATTCCACTCCCGTAAGGATACGTAGGCACAAGATGCGATGTCTTGCCGAGTAAACTTAGAATTAACCCCCTTTATTATTTATTATTGCTTATTTATATTTTATTTATCTTTGCTATTTAATTATTTTGCTTATTATTTTGTAATTGTTTCTTGGATGTAAAGTTGTTTAATTATTTAATTATTATTATGGTTAGTAATTAGGGAGTGTAACAACATGTATGTAATGTTAAAATAAATTTAGATCACTTTTAAATAAAGATAATTAAAATAAACACGTCACACACGTAAGTCGATTTTAATCGCCGTCTCACTTCCTAAGGATATCCCTCAAGTTGCCTACGAATAATGGTTAAGTGGGGTGTATAAAGCAAGTCCCTCAAATAGAAAAATCATCAAAGTCCCTTATGGTTGCCTTTACGAATCGAGTCCCTTTCGAAAAATGATGATGGTCCCTTATATGTGCTTATTACATCCCACAATGGCCTTCAAAGTCAAATTGTCCCTCACATGTCCCTTAACATCCAAAGTAAGGACTACCTACTCCATTATAGTAGGGATAGTCTTACTAAAGGAAAGAATGAAGAATAAGAAAGACCTTTAAACATTAGGGTAGGTTACTCCTAGGTGCTTGCTCACTTCAAAACTGTTTCGCACTTAAACAAATTTTCAACAAGTTTTCAAACAAGTTCTTAACACATCCTTACATGGATTATTTATTAACTATTCTGAAAATTTTCTATTCACACACTACAATTTCAAAACAATTCAAAAGTGAGCTTAAGTACCTAAGAGCCCATGGATAACCATGGATGAAAAGGATGCTAATACCTTCCCTTTTCATAACCTACCCCCCGGACCCAAAATATTCTCTAAGGTCTTTCCTGTTCTTTTATAACCTTTTCTTATGGATAAAATAAAAGTCGGTGGCGACTCTTGCTATCCGCAACATTGTTTAAAGTCAGTTCACCGGGTTACAGAACTGGCGACTCTGCTGGGGACCTATTTAAGAGGGGTACCCTTAGGAATTAAGATCACTTTAAATTGTTTGCCTTGTTTGCTTTATTATTATATTGTTGGGGTGCTCTTATGTGTGAAAGGTCCTAACCCGGATCTAGTGTACCTTAGGTAAATGGCAATAGACCAAGGAAACTGTACGACGTATATCGATACGGTTGATCTGGTGGCCATAGTTAGTGCGACTTCTTGGTTGGTGCTTATATTCCTTGAGTCAAGTTGAGGATAATATTGAGGCTGCCATATGTTGTCAATGCACTAACTGACTTTTAGAACCCTAGTTAACTCATCTTGGCCTTTAGAAAGTAGTGAGGTAACCGGCTTTGGTGCAGACTGAAGTTGGTTGACACTCGATACTACGCTCATTGAGATCTTAAACTTGGAGGGTTTTGGTTGGCAAGTAAGTTGCCTTCTGAACAACCACCCTTGTGAAGGATCAATGATATTGAGATCCCTTAGAACCTGGTTACTTTTGTAGGACAGGATGAACCATCTAACTTCAGGGGAGGGTACTTGCCTTTGAACCTCATGCAAGCCTTTAAACCTAGGGCTATGGTGTGACTTGTTTGTGTGTGCCACATGTTTGTGATTGAGCATGACATCATGACATCATCATGCATCATAAGCATATCATTTTCCCTAACCATTTCAAGGACCAAAGGATTTATCTTTGTTCTTTGTTGCAGGTCATGGCTTCTGCTCGTAGAAACACCATCAGGATCAACTTTGTAGGGATACCTGCTAAGCTCAAGGAGCTGGTTTCCCTAGTGCCTGATCATTCCCAGTTCAACAAGAGACATGGTCACTTATTGGATCTAGTTACTTCAGGGTTCAGTGAAGACATGATGAGTGTGCTGTTTCAGTTCTTTGACCCTAAGCACCATTGCTTTACATTTCCTGATTATCAGCTGGTTCCAACCATGGAGGAGTTCTCTAAACTTCTGGGTATACCTGTTCTTGATCAGAAGCCATTCACAGGCTTAGAGAAGGAGCTTAAACCAGAAGTTATTGTTGCAGCTCTACATCTGAAGAAGTCTGACATTGTTCTAGAGACGAGAAGTGGAGTTAAAGGTATTCTTGCCAAGGTATTAGTGGATAAAGCTCAAATGTTCTTGAAGGCTATGAGCTACGATGCTTTTGAGGAGATCTTAGCCTTATTGATTTATGGCGTAGTGTTGTTCCCCAATCCTAATCAGTTCATAGACGTTCATGCCATCAACATATTCCTGAGTCACAATCCAGTGCCTACCTTACTTGGAGACATCCTACATTCTCTTCACACCCGTACTACAAGGGCAAGAGGAACTTTGATGTGCTGCATACCTTTACTTTCTAGGTGGTTTATTTCTCACCTTCCTCGCTCAGTAATGAAGAATGAGCAAGGGTTCAGATGGCCCAAGAGAATCATGTCACTTTCTCACTCAGACATCCATTGGTGCTCCAGATCTATGGAGAATGTCACCATCATTGACCGTTGTGGGGAGTTTCCTAATGTGCCACTTCTAGGCATAAGAGGAGGCATCACCTACAACCCATCTCTAGCTTTACGACAGTTTGGTTACGCCCGGAGCGATGGTCCACATGACATGTTGATTCAGGGCATTGTGTTTGACTACGACAACGATCTTCAGGGTTACCGTCAGAGATTCATACGAGCTTGGGGAAAGATAAACAGGATTGACAGCAAGACACTGGAGCCTAAGTACACCATTCCTATGGAGGCTTATCTCAGATGGGTACGATTTCGTGCTCAGACACTCATGATGCCATATCCTGCCATCCTACCAGTTACCATGGAACCTGTTGCTGAAGGAGACACAGCTTATACCATCCTTCACCCAGACATGCCTACTGATATGGAAGACTTGCAGAGATCATGGATCCAACTGAAAGAGCAAAGGGATACTTTCGAGGCTCATTACAAAGCAAGCCAAGCAAGGATCCTAGAGCTAACAAAGCTACTTCATGAGGAACGAAACCTCAACTCATACCTCAACACCAAGAGGAAACGTCCATGGGAGACTTAAAACCCCATCTTTTGTACTTATTTCGTTTTCATTTTTTGTAAGCCTAAAAGGCAAAACAAGTTATTACTAATAAAAAGTTACTTTCTTGATTGTTTAAGCAAATTTAAATCCTGCGATCCTTGAAAACATTGCATATGCATTCCCATATCATTGCATCACAGGTTTATAATTGTGCACAGGTTTCTCATCTTCTCGCTGTTTATTTCAGCAATGGCTCTTGAACAATCAGTTAAGGATCTCCAGGCACAGAATGCACAGTTCCAAGAGCTGATCCTGAACCTATCCAAGGGGCAGGATGAATTGAAGACACTGCTGGCCAAGAAGACTAAGAAGGCTAGAAAGTCTGCTGGGTTGCTCAACATGGGAAGAAGGTTCAAAGGTCCTGTCAAGACCAAGGAACATGTTGAAGACTATGAATCTGAAGAATCTGAGCAGGAGAGAGGCAGTCTCCACAACACTATGGGGGACTCTGATTCTGAGGCTAACTACTACCATGAGCCTAACGAAGACAAATTCAAGATGCTGGTGGATAGAATGGATGCTATGGAATTACAGAAATCGTCTGGGCTGGATTTTGAGGATTTGAGCTTGATATCTGGGGTGGTCATACCCATTGGGTTCAAAGTTCCTACATTTGTTGTCTATGATGGGGTCTCTTGTCCCAAATTGCATCTGAGGTCTTATGTCAGAAGAATGCAACCCCACACTGCTGATAAAAAGTTGTGGATCCATTTCTTTCAAGAGAGTTTATCTGGAGCTCAGCTAGAGTGGTATTATCAGTTGGAGAGTGTCAACATCAGAGATTGGAATGACCTTGCTGAAGCTTTCTACAAGCAGTATCAATACAATGCTGACTTAGCCCCCACTCGCATGCAGCTTCAAAGCATGTCTATGGGTGCCAAAGAAAGCTTTAAGGAGTATGCTCAGAAGTGGAGAGACTTAGCTGGAAGAGTTCAACCCCCTTTGACTGATAGGGAGTTGGTTGATATGTTCATGTGTACGCTGAATGGTCCGTTTTACAGTCATGTCATTGGAAGCTCATCATCTGGCTTCACTGAGTTGATCATGACAGGAGAGCGAGTAGAGAATGGTATCAAGAGTGGTAAGATCCAAGTGGGCACTTCTTCATCAGGTGCTGCAAAGAAGCCTCCCACTGGGAAGAAAGAATCTAATGCTGTGTATGGTCAGCCTGATCGTAACAGAAGGCATCAGTCTGTTAGTGCAGTTCATATTTCAAATCCAACTCCTGCAACAACAGAGCAGCCTCAAGGCAACCAACAGAGGGCTAGAAGACAGTTCACGAAGATCAACATGTCAATGGCTCAGGCATTGCAACACTTGTTGAAGGCTGAACTTATTACCCTGAGGGAGGCTCCTCAGAATCCCAATGTTACCTCTCCCAAGTACAATCCCAATGCACGATGTGCATATCATTCAAACTGTCCAGGACATGATACTAATAACTGCTGGGTCTTGAAGAACAAAATTCAGGATATGATTGATGCTGGAGAAATTGAGTTTGATCCACCAGGTACTCCAAATGTGATTACAGCTCCAATGCCAAATCACGAGAAGACTGTCAACGCCATTGATGAAGATATTGATGAAGATCTGCATGTCTATTCAGTTATGGAGTTGAGCACACCATTGTCTGTTATCAAAAAGAGGTTAGTACAAGCTGGGATCTTTCCAGGTTGTCATGAAGATTGTCTATATTGTACTTATAAGCCGGATAGTTGCTTCATTTTGAGAGATGGGATTCAACGTCTCATGGATAAGTATACTATAGTGTTTGAAAGAAGACCAGCATCTGTAGAAAGTATGGTAGATCATCTGACTCAGGGTAAGAAGATTGAAGAGGTTGATATGGTTGACAAAGTACCACTAAGAATCACTTCAAAGGGTCCCATTAAAACCACTCATCAGGGCCCAATCAAGATTACTGCTGAAGGTCCTGTGAAAGTTGTCGCTGAAGCCAGAGTAGCTCCTCTGATCATTACCACTCCTGGTCCTATTCCTTATACATCTGACAAAGCTGTGCCTTGGCACTATGGGTCTGATGTTTACATCCATGGTGTCAAACAGGAGCCTTTACCTGATATGCCTGTTGACATTGATAATATTGCCGGATCTAGCAAGATCACTCGTAGTGGAAGAGTCTTCTCTCCTCCAGTTGCTTCTAAGAGTGCAGTTACTCCTGCTGTTACTTCCACCACTGATGCTCGGGGCAAGGGTCCTGTTATTGAGCCTGTATCTACTGATGTGCCAGCTGCTGATGACCTCTCTAAGCAGATGGAAGAAGTATTGAAAATCATTCGCAAGAGTGATTATGATATTGTTGATCAGCTGGGGCATACTCCCTCAAAGATTTCTATGCTCTCCCTGTTATTATGTTCTGAGGCTCATGCCAAGTCATTGATCAAGTTTCTAAAGATGGCTCATGTACCAGTGCAATTTCTGTGGACCAGTTTGAGAATTGTGTTGCTCACCTGACCTATGACAACGGGTTAGGATTTTCTGATGCTGACTTGACCCCTGCCAAGAGGGATCATAACAGGGCCTTGCATATTTCAATTGAATGCAGGGGCACCACCCTGTCTCATGTGCTGATAGACAATGGTTCCTCTCTGAATGTGTTGCCTAAGGAAGTCCTGAACAAGATGAGTCCTAAAGATACGGTATTGAAGCCCAGTAATATTGTGGTAAAGGCTTTTGATGGTTCTAGAAGAGTAGTGCATGGGGAAATTGATCTTCCAATCAAGGTTGGCTCTCAGGTGTTTACCGCTACATTCTATGTGATGGATATTCGTCCTTCGTACTCATGTCTGCTTGGTCGTCCCTGGATCCATGGGGCAGGTGCTGTGACCTCCACATTACATCAAAAGTTGAGATATCCGGTGAATGGAAAAGTTGTTACTGTCTTTGGAGAGGAAGAATACTTTGTCAGCCATGTAGACACTTTCAAGTATCTGGAAGTAGAAGGTGAATACATTGAAACTCCATGTCAGTCATTTGAAGTGGTTCCCTGGGCTGTTAAGGATTGTGTGACTCCTCCTGCTGTGAAGAGGGTTCCTGTGGTCATCAGAAACCCTCCAACAATGGCAATGGCCTCCCTCAATGATGCAAAAGCTGTGGTGGAAGAAGGTGGTTGTACTATTTGGGGTCAGCTTCCTGATATTCCATACAAGTCTGACAAGTTTGGTTTGGGTTTCACTGCAGAGTCCCAGAAGGCTGTCCGTCGTGCCCGTGCTGTTCGTATCACCAATCAAGGGGTTATCAATGCTGTGGGAGATCAAGATGAAGACTACAACTTGGAGGCATGGATTTTTCCTACTGTGGGTGCTGGACTCAATAATTGGACAGCTGAAGATGTTATCCCTATCTCCTTTAGTCAGGAGTAAATACTATTACTGTGTTATGTTTTTAAATCTATAATTTCTGGAACAATTAAAACTTTCAAGCCATGTGCCTTACCCGGGGCACAATGGTGTGCTTGTTACGGGTTGTCATTTCATTTGCATACTTCATTCAATAAAATCAGTGGACGTTTCGTTTTCGTAAATATTGTGTTCCTTGTCTTTCTTTTTCTTTTATTTTTGCTTTATCAGCTATGTGTTCTTACACACACCCACGTCACTAAAATGCAGATCCTCATCCACTCTGGATCCAATTGATAACAGTTCTACTATTGCCAATTACAATTTCGAGAATCCGATCTATCAAACTGAAGACGGAAACGAGGACGATTGTGAAATACCTGTAGAGCTTGCTAGGTTGTTACAACAAGAAGAGAAAGCTATACAGCCACATGAAGAGCCAGTCGAAGTTGTGAATCTGGGAACTGAAGAAAACAGAAAAGAGGTCAAAGATAGGAAGTTCCTGAGAAGGTTTTCTGCTAAGTTCTTTCTGAGTAATGGCATTCTGTATAAGCGTAATCATGATTCAACTATGCTTCGTTGTGTGGATAAGAAGGAAGCTACATAAATTATGGAAGAGATGCATGATGGGACCTTTGGCACTCATTCTAGTGGTCATACCATGGCAAAGAAGATTTTGAGAGCAGGTTACTATTGGTCTACCATGGAAGCTGATTGCTATCAACACTCCAGAACATGTCACAAATGTCAAATCTATGCTGATATGTACCTCCATCTCCATTGGATGTGTTGACTGCTCCTTGGCCCTTTGCCATGTGGGGCATTGATATGATTGGTGAGATCAAGCCTACTGCTTCTAATGGGCATCATTTCATCCTGGTTGCTATTGATTACTTCACGAAGTGGGTAGAGGCAGCTTCATTTGCATCTGTGACTAAGAATGTTGTGGCTCGGTTCATTAAGAATAATCTCATATGTAGGTATGGTATCCCTGAAAGGATTATCACTGACAATGGCTCTAATCTGAACAACACTATGATTACTGATCTCTGTACGCAGTTCAAGATTAAGCATCACAACTCTTCTCCGTATCGTCCAAAGATGAATGGGGCAGTTGAAGCTGCTAATAAGAACATTAAGAAGATTGTACAGAAGATGACTGTTACTTACAAGGATTGGCACGAGATGTTACCATTTGCTCTGCATGGTTATCGTACTACAATACGTACTTCAACAGGGGCAACCCCATTCTCCTTAGTCTATGGTATGGAAGCAGTTCTGCCTATTGAAGTTCAGATCCCCTCCTTGAGAATTATGAAGGATGCAGGCTTGGATGAAGATGAGTGGATTCAGACTCGACTTGACCAGATAAAATTGATTGATTAGAAAAGGTTAGCAGCAGTTTGTCATGGCCAGATGTACCAGAAACGGATGATCAAAGCTTTTAACAAGAAGGTTAAGCCAAAGGTATATCAGGCTGGTGACTTGGTAATCAAGCGTATCATATTACCACAGGGTGATCCTAGGGGCAAGTGGACTCCAACATATGAGGGACCATTTGTAGTCAAGACAGTGTTCTCAGGAGGTGCCATGATACTGACTACAATGGATGGTGAAGACTTCCCACAACCTGTAAACGCAGACATAGTTAAAAAATACTACGCATAAAAAGAGACCCGCTAGGTTGACAGGCCTAGGCAAAAATAAGGGCATCCCGGCAAACCAAAAGGGTTTGGGCAAAAATTAGGGATATATATATAAAAAGATGTACACCCGGCAAGTCGAAAACCTGAAAAGGCGGCTTGGGCAAAAAAGGGTATCCCGGTGGATTGAAAACCTGAAAGGGCAATCCAGGCAAAAGTTAGGGATTAAAGCGTATGACTATGTCTCGTTTGGATCACTCATGAAACTGCAACCAGTTGTACTACTTACTCAAGCTCGAACAGATAAAGCTCAATCCAATCGTTTCCGTCTCAACAGCAAGAAGATGAGATACTTGAGTGGCAATAGTAGAATTGAAACTCAATAGGATTATTTCCCACATAGCTGATTCTTTTTGTAAAGCTTCATGACAAAATTCTCTTACTAGGGTTTATGTCTCCTTGTACAAACTTACCCGTGTATGGGTCACTTTTGATATAAATAAATTCCATCTTTTGAATCCAGATTCACTTTTACCCTATTTACATAAGCGAAACGTCCATTGGTTGTGTTTGAATGTATGTATGCCTTTGAATATGATTGATGTTTACCAGAAACGCATGTATGCTTTTAATATGATTGATGTTTACCAGAAATGCATGAAAATGCAGTAATAGTATTTACTAAGGACGAACGAGGGAAGGATTTCAACGAAGCTTCGCCGGTTCATCTTTACAAGACAGTTACAAACCATCAGTAGGACTAATCCATTTTCACAAAGTCTAATCTCCCCTGGAATTTATATCCATCTCTTTTATCCTCATACGGATATACGGGAAATTACTTTCCAATAAGGGCACGATGAACGAAGACGGGATGTTATACTTATCCTACTATCAAACGAAAACGAAGGTTATCTATACCCTACTATCCCCAACAACGGGAGGTTATCTATACCTTGTTATCCCCAACAACGGGAGGTTATCTATACCTTGTTATCCCCAGCAGACGGAGGGTTATATATTCTTCAACAACGAATCGGGATTTATTTTCCTTGGCCAGCAGTTGTTATACAAGGATATCCAGACACTTCCAGCAGTGTCATAGCATACATACATCATTTACATCATACCATAACATATATGTCTATAGTACATTACCTAAGTGCATCATGTCATATATGCATACATAAAGCATAAACTAATGTTGTTATACAGAATGCTACCTTGTTTTCAGGTTAATTATCCAACAAACAAGCTTATGATCTTTGGGACTGCTTTATTGTAACCTCAGGGTTACTTTATCCTCCTGATGAGCTTCTTATTACTTTGGGACTGCTTTATTGTAACCTCAGGGTTATTTTATCCTCCTGATAGCCTCTCATGACTTCAAGACTGCTTTAGAGCTACTGATTGCTCTATCCTCCTGAAATCATCCTATTACTTCAAGACTGCTTTAGAGCTATTCATTGCTCTATCCTCATGAGGTCATATTACTACTTCAAGACTGCTTTAGAGCTATTCATTGCTCTATCCTCCTGAAGCCATCTAATTATTTCAAGACTGCTTTAGAGTTATCCATTGCTCTATCCTCCTGAAATTACATTATTATTTCAAGACTGCTTTAGAGCTATCCATTGCTCTATCCTCCTGAAATCATTACTTCAAGACTGCTTTAGAGCTATTGATTGCTCTATCCTCCTGAAGACATATCACATTATTATTTCAAGACTGCTTTAGAGCTGTTGATTGCTCTATCCTCCTGAAGCCATTCTATTACTTCAAGACTGCTTTAGAGCTATTGATTGCTCTATCCTCCTGAAGCCATTATTACTTCAAGACTGCTTTAGAGCTATTGATTGCTCTATCCTCCTGAGGTCAGATTTATCACTTCAAGACTGCTTTAGGGTTATCATTATTGATTGCTCTATCCTCATGAAGACATGCTGTTACATCAGTATTACTCCAGACTCCTGACAGTTCTCATTATACTACTGAAGAACTTTCCCCTAGTGGCATCTTTAAGCCCACTCAATCATGTTCAACCAACCATCAATATCACCCCATGCACTGGTGAGTGCAAATTTTTGGGCTTTTGTGTTCAATCCCCTTCAACCTTCCAGGTTACGACTGGCAAATATACCAATCTAACCCCTCAGGTTTCAGAAAATTGAACAGGGGCAGCTGTTGCACCCCAAAATTTGCCCTCACAATACAAGACTTTGTGTTCCAAGAAGTTTCACAAGGTTCACAAAATTCACAATTGGTCAGAAGAGTTGACAATTCCCTCATACAATGCACCTCCTAAGCAGTGCATCCAAAACTAGGGTTTTGACTTTAATCAGGCTAAATGGACTTCCAAGACTTCAAGTGAGCTTCATAACATCTTATATGTGTATAAGAACCCCCATGTCAAGTTTCAAGACTTTTCTCAAAGGTTTGCTCAGTCAGATGATCAGATAAGTCAAAAGCAGTCAATGCAGTTAAAAGGTCAAACTGAGGTCAACTGTGGTCAAACCAAAGTCAAACTTCATGATTTTTTTTTTGCCAACATCAAAGAGAGGTTGGGTGAGAAATATTATCATAATAACTGTAATACCCCAAATTTTGCCCTAAGATTTGTCGTCGCATTTCATTGCATTTAATCAATTACTAACAAATTTGTGTAGTCGTTTGACTTTTTGCAGGTAAATATCATATGGCATGCATTTTTTTTCTAAAAAGTAAAAATGGCACAATTGGCAGGAGGACATGTGTAAGGAGTTATGAGTGTGAGAGGTTGAGAGTTCGAATCTCACCTTTGTCACTTTTTTTTGTTTTTTATTATTTTTACTCTAAATTTTTCTATCTTTCATTAAAAAAATAACAAAAATAGTTTTTTATTATTATTTAATTATTATTTTCGTATTTTAATTAAATCATTTTTTAAAATATTATTTTTTTCACTTTTTTCTAAATTATTCATAAAAATATCCAAAAAATCATAAAATAAAAAATATTGAAAAAAATTTTGTTCTTTTTATAATATTTTTTATTTTAGGAATCAATAGGATTATTAGTTTTTATTTTAAGTTTATTTTAATTATTTTAAATTATTTAAATTTTATTTTTTCTTAACTAATTATTTAGTTTGGGCTTTAAAATGGGCTTTAGGGACATTATTGACAATTTGGTGTTAACCCTAATTTGTTCCCTATATATACATGTGTTGCCTTGTTGGAAAAGAGGGAGAGAATGAAAAAAACCTAAGAGGAGTGAGTGCCGTTTGCCGTTATTTAGTTTTCTTCTTCATCCATTACTATTGTTTCTTTTTCTTCATCGTTTATCGTTATTTCTTTTCCTTCATCTATTACTGTTGTTTCTTTTTCTTCATCTTTTACCGTTATTTCTTTTTCTTCATCTATTACCGTTATTTCTTTTTCTTTATCTATTACTGTTACGTTTATATATATATATAATTTTTAAATTGTTAGAGTTTATATATATAAGATTTTTGATCGAATTATGTCGATACGATGTTTGCACATTTGTGTGCATGACGCGTGACATTTGTGTTAGTTCGATCTGGTTGCGATGATCGCATTTTTGTGTGAGCAATAATACTATTTTTTGCTTAATTTCTTTTTCTTTGCGATAAATTTTGTTTCGTCCGATTTAGATCTGGTTGCGATGAGCGCATTTCTGCGTTAGCAACATTGTTGGGTTATTTGGCACATTTAAAATTCATTATTGCTTTATTATTATTATTATTATTATTATTATTATTATTATTATTATTATTATTATTATTATTATTATTATTATTATTATCATTATTTATTATTATTATCATTATTATCATTATTATTACCATTATTATTATTATTGTTATCATTAATTTATTAAAATTTGTTATAATATAAAAATCTGTTTTTTAAAATGAATAACATTAACATCTTTTCCAAATTTATATGAAAACCTATTATTTTTAAGAAAAACTTTTTTTTAGATAAATTTAAAATAATAACTAAAATCTTTTTTTTAATATAATAACTAGAACCGTTATTTACTTTATTTTATTATTGTTCAATTCAAATTTCATTATCATATTGTATCTGCTCCTCTCATGTAACCTCGCGAACTTAACAATCGCTCTTTAAATTCTGCCTTTAAATTTCTGCTCGCATGGTTTAAATTATGACATTATCTCTCTGTTTGCATGATTCAATTATCTCACGCGTGTACTATTATTTCTGTCACATTGCACACATCCGAAGGTTAGGTCTAACTGTTTGGCCGCCGCGCCAATAGTCCGTAAAACTTCACACATTCAATTTCAAATCCTCAAAACTACAAACTACAAACCCTAATTTTCACAAATGCCTCGCCGCAGGCAAAATTACAATTTTACCCTTAGCATTAGGTCAAAGAGCCGCCGCGCTCATTTTAGGGTTTCCCGCCGTGGAATCCCTAATTTAACCCTAATTACAACTTAACATTTCAACGTAGAGATTTGGAGTTTCTACACTCCACGTAAGCGTGTCCTTAAGATGCGTTTATTCCCCTTGAGACCTTGACCACAGTCAAGAAGTTTCTAACCTCCCTATTGAGGGGAACTACGATTACTCTGATTCCACTCCCGTAAGGATACGTAGGCACAAGATGCGATGTCTTGCCGAGTAAACTTAGAATTAACCCCCTTTATTATTTATTATTGCTTATTTATATTTTATTTATCTTTGCTATTTAATTATTTTGCTTATTATTTTGTAATTGTTTCTTGGATGTAAAGTTGTTTAATTATTTAATTATTATTATGGTTAGTAATTAGGGAGTGTAACAACATGTATGTAATGTTAAAATAAATTTAGATCACTTTTAAATAAAGATAATTAAAATAAACACGTCACACACGTAAGTCGATTTTAATCGCCGTCTCACTTCCTAAGGATATCCCTCAAGTTGCCTACGAATAATGGTTAAGTGGGGTGTATAAAGCAAGTCCCTCAAATAGAAAAATCATCAAAGTCCCTTATGGTTGCCTTTACGAATCGAGTCCCTTTCGAAAAATGATGATGGTCCCTTATATGTGCTTATTACATCCCACAATGGCCTTCAAAGTCAAATTGTCCCTCACATGTCCCTTAACATCCAAAGTAAGGACTACCTACTCCATTATAGTAGGGATAGTCTTACTAAAGGAAAGAATGAAGAATAAGAAAGACCTTTAAACATTAGGGTAGGTTACTCCTAGGTGCTTGCTCACTTCAAAACTGTTTCGCACTTAAACAAATTTTCAACAAGTTTTCAAACAAGTTCTTAACACATCCTTACATGGATTATTTATTAACTATTCTGAAAATTTTCTATTCACACACTACAATTTCAAAACAATTCAAAAGTGAGCTTAAGTACCTAAGAGCCCATGGATAACCATGGATGAAAAGGATGCTAATACCTTCCCTTTTCATAACCTACCCCCCGGACCCAAAATATTCTCTAAGGTCTTTCCTGTTCTTTTATAACCTTTCCTTATGGATAAAATAAAAGTCGGTGGCGACTCTTGCTATCCGCAACATTGTTTAAAGTCAGTTCACCGGGTTACAGCTGGCATTTCTTGGATAGCTTTTATCTTTGCAGGATCAACTTCAATACCTCGTTCGCTAACGATAAACCCCAATAACTTTCCGGACCGCACTCCGAAAGTGCACTTGTTAGGATTCAGCCTCAGCCTGAACTTCCTAAGCCTTTCAAACAGCTTCAATAGGTTGACCAGATGCTCTTCCTCCGTTTGGGACTTTGCAATCATGTCATCAACATAGACCTCGATCTCATGATGAATCATATCATGAAACAAAGTTACCATTGCTCGCTGGTAAGTGGCCCCTGCGTTCTTCAGACCGAAGGGCATTACCTTGTAGCAAAACGTGCCCCAGGGGGTAATAAACGTCGTTTTCTCCATGTCCTCCGGCGCCATCTTAATCTGATTGTAACCGGAGAAGCCATCCATGAACGAAAACACGGAAAACTGGGCTGTATTATCGACCAACACATCGATATGAGGCAACGGGAAATCATCCTTAGGGCTTGCCCTGTTCAAATCCCGATAATCGACGCACATACGTACCTTACCGTCCTTCTTCGGTACAGGCACTATGTTGGCGACCCACGGAGGGTAAGTGGTAACGGCTAGAAATCCCGCGTCCAACTGCTTCTGGACTTCTTCTTTGATTTTTACAGCCATGTCTGGTCTCGTCCTCCTGAGCTTCTGCTTGACTGGAGGGCAATCTTCTCGCAACGGCAAGCGATGAACCACGATATCAGTGTCAAGTCCGGGCATATCCTCATATGACCAAGCAAAGACGTCACTATACTCTCGAAGCATCTCGACCAGTCTATGCTTGACATCATTCTGCAGCGCAGCCCCAACTCTGACATTTCTGACGAGCTCCTCAGAACCCAGATTTATGATCTCAATGTCCTCCTCGTGAGGTAGAATAACCTTTTCCTCTTGTCTCAACAAGCGGGCCAATTCTTCCGGAAGGTCTTCGTCTTCATCAATCTCATCCTCGGCTTGATAGATCGGGCAATCAAAGTCGTAGTGAGCCGTAGAGGGTCCAGAGTCGATGTCATCTGTTACGTGGATCCTGCAATAACAAGGGTTAAGTTTAAAGCAAGAATATGCAGGTTAGCACGAACCTCGTTGCCATTTTGCTGTTTTTCGAAATAAACATAAAACATGAATAACAGAGAACACAACATTTGATTACGAAGAAAACGCCTTTTATTTATTAACAAAATGCATACACATAATCCAACAAGGCCCTGACAGTAAAACCACTATGCCCCGGGCAGGACATAGGGTTGTACAAAGATTGTAAAAAGCAAATCATTACTCTTCACTTGTCAGCTTGATAATCTCCTTGATGGTCCAATTGTGGAGGCGCTCGCCCGGCTTGCTCGGTTGAATCCAGGCGTCAAGATCGCAATCACTGTCCCCGCTGTCCTCTGACGCAGCGTTGATGCTCTCGAAAATTACTCCCCCCTTGGTGAATAAGATCGGCCCTTTCCCACGAGATGAGCTGCCGGAAGAAGATGAAGCTTCAGCTCCAGGAGAATACCCTAATCCAAACTTATCCTGTTTGATTGGTATATCCAAGACATGCCCCCAGCCTGGGGTGGAACCAGCTTCGACAACAGCCCGAGCTTCCTTAAACGAGGAGAGGTTCAACTCTTGCTTCTCTGCAACAACGGGAGCTACCTCCTTCACCCTGACGGTTTCAAATGCTTGGCAAAGAGTCTCATGGATCTCACCATCCATTTCAACGTATTTAAAGGACGACAGGTGGCTTACCATGATGTCCTCCTCTCCACAGACTGTCACTATGCTGCCCCCAACAGCATATTTAAGCTTCTGATGCAGCGTGGACGTCACGGCGCCAGCAGAATGGATCCATGGCCGACCTAAGAGGCAACTATAGGCGGGCATGATATCCATGATATAGAAAACCGTATTGAACGTCTCTGGACCAACTTGAATTGGCAGGGTCAACTCTCCGAAGACGTGGCGCTTGGTTCCGTCAAAGGCTTTCACGACCAGATCACTGGGCGTGCACAGCAGTCCACGGGTATCCAACTTCATCAGTGCTTTTTTCGGAAGCACATTAAGCGAGGAGCCCGTATCTACTAGGACATGTGACATAATCGTGCCTCTGCACTCTATTGAGACGTGCAAGGCGCTATTGTGATCTCTTCCCTTAGGAGTCAGCTCCAGATCTGTAAATCCCAGCCCATTACCCGCATTAACATGGGCCACCACCTCCTCGAGTTGATTTACTGATATCTCCTGCGGCACGTATGCAACATTCAATACTTTCAGCAAGGCGTTACGATGCGCCTCAGAGCACAGTAACAAGTTAAGAATCGAGATCTTTGACGGAGTCTGATGAAGATGATCTACAATTTTGTAGTCACTCTTCTTGATTAGTCGCATGAACTCCTCAGCATCTTTAACCAGCAAGTCTTTCTCTGCCCCTGCAGGGACCTCTTCAACAGCTTTACCTTTACCTTTATCCACAGCGTCAGCTCGGACCACTTTCTCTGCCGCAACCTCTGCTGGTGCGAATACTCTACCGCTTCTAGTGATACCACTGACTTCAGTAAGATTCTGCACAGTTGATCCGGATGGCTCAAGCTCTATCTTCTGACCATTACAATAAACTTCGGCGCCATAATGCCATGGAATGGCATTGGTACTCTCGAATGGGATTGGTCCGGCCCTGGTGATGGTGATAGAAGGCGGACGGGGCGCGGAAATAGTAATAGGGTGACGAGGAATAGTAATGGTAGCAACTTCGTCTGCCTGCTTCAGTACGACTTCCCCTGATGCGCTCTCAATGCTCCGGCTGAATTGCAAAATACCCTCGGACATCAGACTTTGGATACCTTCGATCAACTGCTCACACCCATCAGGAAGTGTAGCACAAGCCATACATAACTCTCCACATCCAGGAAAGAAGCCCTTCTTCAGCAACTTAGCCTTAACAAAACTCAACGGCGTCTTCAAATCTTTGACATCGGTCAGCAAGTCTGAACTCTCCTCAGTGATAACAGCATTCACTCCGCCCCCCTTATGATGAGGCATTGGATTTTTAGTGACATTGGGCACGTTGTCAGAAAAGTTGATAACTTTGGCGTCCACCAAGTCCTGGACTTTGTGCTTAAAAGCTTTACAATTCTCAACCGTATGGCCAGGTGCCCCAGAGTGAAATTCACAAGTAGCATCAGCATCATACCCCGGTGGTGGTGCCCCTGTTAAGGGAGCCATTGTCCTCTTGTGAACCAATTGGAGCTGAAGCAACGTTTGCAGAAGCTGTGCATATGACATAGGTGGAGTTTCAAGATGACGGTTTGCCAGGGGACCCCGATTCTGATATCTCTTATATCCCTGATTATTCTGTTGCTGGGGCTGCTGCTGCGGCTGCGGGGGAGCAGCCGGGATGTTTATGCTAGCAATCTGAGGCTGAGGGCCCTTGCCTTTTCTCCTAGCATTAGTGACAGCACTGGCATCTCCCTCTCGACGCTTGCCAGTATAGGGTTTCTTGCTAGCTCCTCCAGCTGAGGATGATTCGCCCTGAATTTTTCCGATCTTTATACCGTTCTCAACATGCTCGCCCAAAGTGATGAGGGCCGAGAATGTTCCAGACATGCCACTGACCAGCTTTTCATAATAGATCCCGGGAAGGGTAGCCACGAACATTTGCACCAACTCACGCTCAACCATCGGTGGTTGGACCCGAGCAGCCAATTCACGCCACCTCTGGGCGTACTCTTTGAAGCTTTCATTGTTCCGCTGCGAGAGATTCTGAAGCTGAACTCGGTTGGGAGCCAAGTCGCTATTATATTGATAGTGGAGAACAAACGCTTCTGCAAGATCTTTCCAGGTGCGCACAGCAGCGGGCTCCAAACCCATATACCATTCGAGCGATGGACCAGAAAGACTATCCTGAAAGAAGTGCATCAGCAGCTTCTCATCGTCAGAATAGGCGGACATCTTTCTATAATAAGATCGGAGGTGAACGCGGGGACAAGTAGTGCCCCTATACTTCTCAAAGATAGGCACCTTGAACTTGTGAGGCACTTTAAAGTCAGCAATCAACCCGAGTTTGGACATGTCAACGCCCAATGTGTTCTGATTTTCTATGTCTCTCATCTTGTCTTCCAGCGCCTTGAACCTGAGTCGAGCTTCAGCAGTCAACTCTGCCTCCACACCTCTCTGAGAGAATATGTCATCCTGATGGTCCTCCAGCCACGGTTGAGGCACCACCATATTTCCTGCACCAACATTGCCGTTGACCGGCCCCATGTTAACATTGGCTCCCAAACTACCATTGCCGGCGCCTGCCGCATTGAGTCCGAGATTGGTCATCAGATTGCCGTTAGCACTGCCGTTGCCCCCGGCAGCAGGAACAACGTTCTGTGGAGTATCCCCTTGAGGAGGAGTGGGCACGGCCCCGCCGTGAAGTATTCCATTACTGTCAACCCTGGAGATGAGAGGTTGAACCAAAGTACGAAGCTGGTCTTGCCCATTCGCAACTACTTGCATCAGCTCCATAAAACGATCCATCCGTTCACGAAGCTCTTGAACATCTGACTGTACCTGGTCCATGATTCTCGTCTGATTAGCGCGAGTTGAGTAGCGGTGGATGAGTCTTTGATCAATCCTGGAGATCGAAAGCAGCTCGGAACCTGAGTACCTGAAAAACCTGTCAACATCAAAGGTTAGGAAAAGCAGCAGAATGTATGTCATGCAAAAATGCTTTATGCAGATGCATGCGTGTGTCTGTGTGCTTGAGAGATTATCCCCCGATCCTGGCACCTGTTGGCAATAATAAGGAGAGGAATCCAGGCCCAATCATGGAAATGGTAACCTCGCATAGCAATAGTCAGATTCGACACAACAAGGACCGAGAACTCGTACGCATCAGTCTTCCTGAGAAAGGCTGCAGTAACGCAATAAGAGGCGAGAGATCCTGGATCGGGGAAACGGTACCTGTCACAGACACACGCCAATGGAATGATTATGCAAGCTAATGCAAAATGCAGGTATGCAACAATATATCCCGGTGGCTGCTGTGGAGATTCGGTGTCAACAGTCACTGATGAGAAGGAAACCCCGATGTAAAACCACTGATCTGATCTGCTGTGAATAACCATCTGATAGGATCGAGATCAAAATTCTGCTCTGACAAGAACGAAGGCCTGATAATAAAGACCCCGGATGCAAGATCAAGTAACGTCTGTTGATGAAGTCTTCAGACCCCCAAATCAAAAATCTGCCCTCTCAAGAACAAATGCACAGCTGCTGATGAGATCTTCAAACCCCACTCAAAATCTGCCCTATCCAGAACAAACCACTGATAACAATATCCTGATCGAAACCTGCTTTATCAAGAACAGACATGCACCCGATGATAAGATCCTCTGATCAAACCCTTGCTCTATCAAGAACATCTCTGCAACTGAGAACCCAACATAACTGATTCACTGTCAAGAAAACCAGGTAGTCTGGAGGTCAAAGTTTCCTGCAATATCCCAACCCCACTCACAGGTATGGACCTAATCCACGGACAAAGGTACGGCATCCTATGCGGTCATCAGCGTCACAGACTTTCATGAGTGACGATGCGATTCCCAGAAGGAGTGGCATCATCAAGTCATGAAGAGGCCTCTCTTAGCTGACTTCCAAATGATCGGTCCCCAGAGTCGACAATCCTCACGTCTGGACTCCCCTCAGATCCTCAGGACCGGAAAGGAGCACCTCTGCAAGAATCTCGTCTGAGCGCAGATTTTCGTAGGGAACTGTGCCTGCTCAGCAGACAGGTTCGTCTACTACTTCTCCGCAACTATATCTAGGTGTGTACTCAAGCCCAGGTCCGGCTTCTTACTCACAGTAACATCCCTCTCCCACAGCAGCACAGATAATCATATCAAACTGGAAATAAAATGCGGGAAATAAAGTGCGGGAAGTAAAATGCGGGAAGTAAAAATGCGATAAATAAACGCAACCCAACAAGCAAACACACAAACGATAGGATTGACTCTCATAGGGAACCGGAGAACCAGAGATTCTGGGTTCGATCCCCAGCAGAGTCGCCAGCTTCTGGGGACGGTCCCAGACAGCTAGGAAGGAAATCCAAGGCGAGACTCGCATAGGGAAACACCAGAATTCCCCAGCAGAGTCGCCAGCTGTCGCTTGCGCGAAAATAAGGTGCCGGCATGACAGAAGAGTCGCCACCTTTCGTTATTTATCCCTCAGAGCGGGAAAGGAAACGATCGGAAAAACCTGACGAAAAAGGGTAAGACAAGGTCGTCGCAACCATTGTCTGGGTTCGGGAGTCGGTTACGCAAGGGGAAGGTATTAGCACCCCTCCCGTCCGTCGTACTCGACGGGATCCTCGCTTGCTTGTTTACTTGGACGGGTTGGTTTTAATCTATCTACCTATCAAGGCTGGCTGAAAAAAGAAAAGAAAAATGACTCGGCAAAGCGTCGCGCTTTATGCCTACGTATTCTCATCAGAGAATGAGAAATCAGAGTCAACGTAGTTCGACTAACTACAGGGGGAAGATGGGGAAGGTTGCTCGCTAGGACATCGCATCCTATGCCTACGTACTTTCATCTGGTATGAAAGATCAGAGCAAACGTAGTTCGGGAAACTACAGGCTATCTCCTAACAGAAGTGTTTTTTTATTGTGTTTGCGATCTCAACCGCACTAGAGACTATGACCTGAGAGTGAATGCGTCGCATGTCACCCAAAGGGTACCATACTAAACACCCATCCTCAGATGGCTTAAGGCTCGTAACGTACGAAAGAAATCATTCATGATTACTGTATTTTAAACTGCTTCGAGATGAGAAGAAAACAGGCCCAACTAGGAGGGAGACTATCAAGTCCTACTGTTGTCATGCCATGGATTCATCCTATGGTTGAAGTTTGAACAGGGAACTCCTAGATGTTGTCATGCATAGGTTTCAACCTAAAAGTCTATCATCAAATCCTCATCAGAGGAAATGAGAGTCCTAAGGGATCATGTCAATGATACACCAAGACAGACAAAAGCATCAGCTTTAACAGTAAAATGCATGCAATGCAAGTGAGGGAGGAAATGTGTGTGGGGCTTCAGCCTCCACAAGCTCGTCTCGACCTCAAGCCAGTCATGAAATAACAGTAATCATACTGAAAACAAACAACATGCTGTCAAGCAATAACAGATAAGGGGAATGAAGTGCCATCAGGCAAACAAAACATGCATGCTAGAGAAAGAACCATCTACTCTCTAATCCTAACCCTAACACAGAATCTGAATCAAATCTAAGCAAAGCCCTAAAGCAAAACCTAACCAAAAGAAATCAATCCCAGTCTTCAAGCTTCAGAACAAGCTTACCAAAGAAAGGGAGCTAAGTAGGCAGACTCATAGTGTCTTCCTCAGGAAAGCACTAGGAGGTGTATACTCAAGAGTCATACCCTATGTGGCTCAACCACTGTGATTAGTTTATATTCCTCTTCAGGAGAAACTAAACTCACAAGCAGGCTCCAACATCACTGGATATTTAGGAAATCCTATCTGAACTAGTGGAACTAAATGAACAGACTCATAGGACCTTCCTCAGGAAAGTACTAGGAGGCTTCCACTTAGGAGTTGTATCCTATGTGGCTCAACAACTGTGATCAGTTTACATTCCTCCTCAGGAGAAATTAAACTCACAAGTTGGCTCCAACATCATTGGATACTTGAGAAATCCTAGATAAACTAATGGAACTAAGTGAATAGACCCATAGGACCTTCCTCAGGAAAGTACTAGGAGGCTTTCACTTAGGAGGTGTATCCCATGTGGCTCAACAACATGTGATCAGTTTACATTCCTCCTCAGGAGAAATTAAACTCACAAGTTGGCTCCAACATCATTGGATACTTAAGAAAGAGGTGAGAAGAAAGAATGAAAGTCATTCATAGTGCCTTCCTCAGGAAAGTACCATGAACTCCCTTCAAACTTCAGGATCTCAAACCTCACAGACAGGGAATAATCCAAGCTCTGGGTCTCTGGGTCTTGATCTTCAATCTTCACTTCCATCATGCTCTCCAACAAGGTCTTCAAGACAACACAAGCCCCACAACAAATTCCCCAAAACTAAACCCCAGATATGAACAGATAACCCCAGGACAGACAAAATCAATAGGCAACTTCAGAAAATACCTAAAAATACTAAACCAAGGGGGAAAAATCTAACAATTATTCACAAGGGTCTACAATATCTATCCATAACATCCACATACGCCTCTACCCAAAAATCAAGACAAAACTATCTAAACAAAATGGATTTCTTCACCTAAGCACAACCTAAACCCTAATTAGGATACCCTAAATCTACCCTAATTAAACTAATCAAAATTAATTCTAAAATTCTAGAATAAATCCTATAGGGAACTATGATTCATCATCTAATTACACAAAAAAGAATGGGATTAAAAAGACTAAAGGAAGGTCCTAAAACAATTTTTGCAAAATGAGGTATCAACTAAAAGAAAGAAAATACCCTATATTAAAGAAAATACCACTAAAAATTCTACATTAAAAATAAAAGTCCATTTTTATTTTTATATTTTTCTACACAAAATTATCTCAACATAGAAAAAAGAATGGACAAAAAAGAGTTATTTTTCATTTATTTATGAATTTTTAAAGACAAGAAAAATATTAAAAGAAAATAAAAGAAATTTAAAACAATTGAAAGGGAGGGGGGGTGGAAATAGCAATGCACGCTAGTTCAATTACTGAATGGGCTGCAAAAGGGGGGGTGCGCGTAGCAAGCTGGACCCAGACCCAGGTCTTCAGCTTTAATGAAACGCTGCGTTGCAGCGGGGAGGTTTCCCTCCGTTTTCATTTTAAAACCTGGCCACACGATCAGAGGAAAAGGTCAAGAATTCAGGGAGATCCAACGGCCAACAGCCATCGTCCCCAAACTGACCTAGGGTTTTCAGAAAACCCAGAATCCATGCATGGATCTTCTAGCCACTCGTTCTCTCTGCTCAGGCCACGAAACCCTAAGATTCCAACACGAAAATTGCTCTACTAATCAAGAGGAACAAGACTACACGCATACTTTTTCCTAATTCTACCTAGATAATCCTAACAGAAGCCCACAAGGTCATGGTCCAAATGAGATTCACCTGCTATTAACCTTCAATAATCCTCGAATCTAATGGCATACAGCTACTCTACACATCTACCTAACTATTCTAAACCAATTTTTGACAACTAAGACTAACAAACCAGTCCATTCTTGAAGATTAAAGTTTCTTGGCTCTGTTATGGGACTCCATGGATCGTGCTATAACTCCTAGGGTTTCATCCTCTAACCTAATGCATCAGTTCTACATCTATAAAACTAATTAAAACTGCATAAATTAGGAGATAGAAGGAAAGAAAGAAACCTGTCAAGTGATGATGGCAGGTGCTCGTGGAGGATGATTCAAGGCTTGAAATGGCTTCAGTATGATCCCTTGGTGTTGAACACTTTTCTGTTTGCAATGATTGTGAAGGAGATGACTTGTAGTGAAAGATTTCTTGGATTGCTTCAACTTGAAGGAAGAACTTCAATGGCTATTTCTCTCTCTCTCTCTCCTCTGAAACTGCCTTCTATCACCAACCTTGAACACTATGAAGATCACTCTTCTTATAATGATGGATGGAAATTTCTAGATTCATCTAGAAGGTGCTAGAAAAGTGTGGAAAGTATCATGTGATGGTATTTTGAATGATCCACATCTCATGTACCAAGTCCTTATTCTTGTGTCAAATTCTCCTTATGTGAGATATTGAGAAGGAATGAATGAAAATCAGCCCTTTCTTTCACTTGTGCAAGCTATTTCAGAGTTGCCTTCTTTTTCAAGTAACAAGTTTTCAAAGCATCACCCATTTTAAAGCCTTAAATCAAAATTCCATCTAAACCAATGTTCTCAAAATGATGTTTCCAATCAAAATGATATATTGGATGACCTATTTTGGATTTGTGGATCTTCCAAACCAATTTTCAAATTCAACTTTTCAAACTTATATGCCATTTTTAGTTCATTTTTGACCAATCATGCAAATCCATGCTATGGGCTTTTCCAACAATTCATGACCTTCTTTCTAGACTTAAAATCACATTTTGAACAACTTTCATGTTTTGAGTTTTTCCATTTGAGGCTTGGAAATAGGAGTTTTAGGCATTGGCTAAAAATGACCTATAACTGACAAATGACCAAAATACCCCTGTCTTGTTCAAACCATAAGTTGAGTTCCATGAATCCTATCAAGGACTTCTACCAATAAAATTAAAGCTAAGAAGATTCTCTTCAACATTAATGTTGACCAAGAAGTCATAGGAATCATCCTACTAGGGCAAAAGTTGTCTGCAAGTTGGGTGGCTTTCAAGGACCCAGATTCACACACCTCTGCTGACCTGTAATTTGTCAAAACCATAACTTGAGCTCTGTAACTCCTATCAAGGACTTCCACCACTCAAATTAAATCTTAGAACAAGCTATACAACATTCATGTTGTGGGGAAGGTGGGATATCAATAACATCTTGAGCTAAAACTGCCTGGAAGATAGGGATCAAATTAGGGTTTTTCACTGACAATCCTTGGGGATCCTGACTTGAAACTTCTCAAACTCCTCACTCATGATGAGTTGGCCTAGGAATCATCTTTATATCATCTCTATGCATCATTCCATGATCTCATGGCCCTTGGATTGGGTCTCAACCTTTCCCAAATCTTCAGTTAATCTAGGGTTGACCCAATCAAAACCCTAATTCTATCATTCATGGTTGAATCTTCTGAACTCTTGCATAATGACTTCTCTGGACTCCATGAAGGCTATCAAGACATCTCATAGGCTTTCCCCAAAACATCAAGTTTATTCTCAAAGTCTCAGAATCATCTGAGGGGCACCCACATCCCTCAAGTTATGAAGCACACAGCCCTGGTTTCAAACCACTTCCTCTGAGGATCTCTTGAACTTTCTGATGAAGGTATCCACTTTCAAACACTCAATGAATAAATAATTGTTGGTCAAATTTTGGGGTGCAACACCTTCGGTTGTTGCAAGTGTGTTTAGTAAGATAGATTCGAGATCTGGGTATCATCAGATTCGTGTGAAGGCTGAAGATATTCAGGAGACTGCTTTTAAAAAAAGGTATGGACATTATGAGTATTTCGTGATGCCAATTGGTGTGACTAATGCACCATGTGTATTTATGGAGTATATGAACATGATTTTCCATACTTATTTGGGCAAGTTTGTGGTTGTGTTCGTTGATGATATTTTGATATGTTCGAAGAGTAAAGAGGATCGTATTGAGCATCTGAAAATTGTGTTATCAGCGTTGAAAGAGAAGCGGTTGTATGCAGAACTGTCAAAGTGTGAGTTTTGGTTGAAGGAAGTGAGTTCCTTGGTCATATGATCTCGAGTAGAGTTATTGCAGTTGATATGTCAAAGGTTGAAGTTGTATCGCAATGGGAAGCTTCAAAACTTTATTTTGAGATTAGAAGTTTTCTTGGGTTGGCAGATTATTATCGGAAAATTCGTTGAAGGATTTTTTCCAAGTTATCTTTGCCATTGACGCAGTGGACTAGGAAGGTTCAAGCTTTCATTTGGGTGCAAAGTGTGAAGAAAGTTTCAAGAGCTTTTGAAAAGGCTGTCAACAGCTCATGTTTTGATTTTTCCGAATCCGGCAGAACCATTGTTGTGTTGTGATGCTTCATTGATGGGATGGGGAGGTGTGTTAATGCACATCAACAAGTTTTAGCATGTGCTTCAAGGCAACTTAAAATGCATGAGAGGAATTATATGACACATGATTTAGAACTGGTGGTTGTTGTATTTGTGTAGAAGCTTTTGAAGCATTATTTGTTCGGTTCGAGATTTGGGATGTTTAGTGATCTTAAGAGCTTAAAGTATTTGTTTGATCAGAAAGTGTTGAACATGAGGCAGAGAAGATTGCTTGAACTTCTGAAGGATTATGATTTTGAGTTGAGTTACCATCCGGGTAAGGCTAATGTTATAGCTGATGCATCGATTTGGAAATCTTTGCATATACCAATGATGATGGTAAAACAGTTAGAACTGATTGAGCAATTTCATGATATGAGATTGGTTTGCGAAGAGACTTCTTATGGAGTTAAGCTTTGTATGTTGAGGCTTACTAGTGGTATTATTGATGAGATTTGAGGAGGTCGGAAATCTGATTTGATTTGGTAGATCGGTTGAATTTGATGAATCAAAGTCGAAGAGCTGATTTTCGGATTAATGGGAATGGTATTATGAGATGTCGTGATAGAGTTTGTGTTTCAGATATTGTTGAGTTGAAAGAGAGTAGTTCTTAAGGAAGGACATTTAAGTGGATTGGGTATCCATACCGGTGCTATGAAGAGGTACCAGGATTTGAGGAAATTTTTTTGGTGGCCAGGGATGAAGAAAGAAGTGTTGAGTTTGTATATGCTAGTTAGACTTGTCAGAAGTCGAAGATTGAACATTAGAGACCGTTGGGTCTGATGCAACCATTGAATATTCTAGAGTGGAAATAGGATAGTGTTTCCATGGATTTTGTGACGGGTTTACCGAAGACTTTGAAGGGATATAATTATGTTGGGTGATTATGGATAAATTGACTAGATCAGCTCATTCTTACCAATGAGGATTAATCATTCTATGCTGAAGCTGGTTGTGATGTATATTGAGGAAGTTGCAAAGTTGTATAAGATACCGTCGAGTATTGTGTCTGATAGAGATCTGAGATCTTCATCGAGGTTTTGGGAGAGTTTGCGGATACTTTGGGTACCATGTTGAGATTGAGTTATGCTTATCATCCGCAGACGGATGGATAGACAGAGAGAACTATCTAGTCTTTAGAGGATTTGCTGAGAGCTTGTCTGTTGGATCAAGGTAGATCGTGGGATAGTCATTTACCGTTGGTTGAGTTTACCTACAATTACAGTTACCATTCTAGTATCGAAATGGCACCATATGAGGCATTATATGGTAGGAGATGTAGAACTCCTTTGTGTTGGTATGAATCAAGAGAGAGTGTTGTACTCGGACCTGAGATTGTGCAAGAGACGGCTGAAAAGATCAAGAGGATCCAAGAAAAGATGAAAGTTTCGCAGAGTCTTCAGAAGAGTTACCAAGATAAGAGGAGGAAAGCACTTGAATTTCAAGAGGGATATCATGTGTTTTTAAGAGTTACGCCAGTGTTGACCGAGTTTCGAAGTCCAGAAAGCTCACACCGTGTTTTGTTGGTCTGTATCAGAGTGGCGCAGCGGAAGCGTGGGAGAAGTAGCATATTAGGTTGTTTTACCGCTGTCACTTGTGAAATTGCATGATGTGTTTCATGAGTTTCAGTTGAGGAAGTACGTTCTAGATTCGTCGCATGTGATTCAGATGGATGATGTACAAGTGAGAGGTGATTTGGCCGTTGAGGCATTGCTAGTTCGGATTGATGAACGAGAAGCAACTTCGAGGTGAAGAGATTTCCTTGGTAAAGGTAGTTTTGGGAGGACCAGCTGAAGAAAGTTGGACTTGGGAATGTGAAGATCAGATGAGGGAGTCGTATCCAAATATGTTTTCTTGAGGTAATTTACGAGGGCGAAAATTCTTTTTAAGTGGGGGAGAGTTGTAACGCCCCAAATTTAATTGGAATATAATTTAAGTTATTTAAATAAGAATATTCGCATTTTGGTGATTTTCGGTGGTTTTGTGGAATATTGGGAATTAATGGAATTTGGGTTATTTATTTTGAATAATAATATATAATATGAATATATTAATATTATTATTAATTAAAATAAATATAAGTGAAATAAGGGCAAATTGGACAATTAAGAGGAGTTAGTGAGGATAATATGGGAAAAACCCAATTGTGAGGCCCAAGTCTAGGTTTAACAAAAAGGAAATTATGATGGAATTAGGATTCATTTGTTAGACCGTGAAGAGAATTGAGGCCAGAGCTCTGAGAAGGAAGAATGGAGGTAAAAGCTTCGGAAGGTTCCCAGAAAGATTTGAGAAGGCTTTAAATCGACAATTAAGGTATGGGGAGTATTGCCTTTCATGATTTTCAATGTGTAAATTCAACGTATTTAAGGTCGATTTAAGGTTTAAGGGATTTTAGGGATGATTGGGAGAAAAGGGGATTTTGGCCTTCGTGGCCTAAATCTAGTATTGAGATGTTAACCGTGGGAATTCATTGGAGTAAAAGGGAAACTAGGCCTTCGTGGCCAAAACTCTGATTCGACATTTGTCTAACCCTGTAGGGAAATTTATAGTGAGAACTCTGATGATTGTGGTGTAGTGGTAAGTATTCTTGAGAGTTTGAGGGTAGATATTGTTGCACCCCAAAATTTGACCAACACTTCTTTACCTAGCTTATGTTTCATTTCATTCACATTAGCATTATCATTTGCATTTCATTGACATGTATGCAGGAGATCAAGAGGTATGATTACCAACCAAGAGCTACACAAGACCTTGAAGCTAGCTAAGGAGGCTTATTTAGGTGCTCAAGGGTTGATATCCTTGTCAGAGAAGTTAAAAGATCCTCAAAGAGAGTGATTGAAGTCAAGTGTGTAGGTCTCCTAACTTGAAAGTTGTGGGAAGTCATCAGATGATTCTGAAGCCATGAAGTTGGACTTGAGGTCTTGAGAGAGCTCATGAGAAGTGTTGAATATCACTTTGAGGCCTAGACAGGTCATTGTGCAAGATTAAGAAGCCTCATCCATGAGTGGTGCAGCTAGGGTTTGACTGGGTCAACCCTAGGTCAACTGATGATTTGAAGAAGGTTGAGACCTAATCCAGGAGCCATGTGATCATGTATTGATGCATTGAGATGCTATAAGGATTATTCCAAGGCCAACTCATCATGATTGAAGAGTTTGAGAAGTTTCATGCTAGGGTTTCTAAGGCTTGACAGTGTAAAATCCCCTAGCTTGACCCATATCTTCAAGGCAATTTAGCTCAAGATGTGATTGTCATCTCATCTTACCCCCAAAATGAATGTTGTAGAGCATGATTTTAGCTTTAATTATAGTTCTATAAGTCCTTGATAGGATTTGTAGAACTCAAGTTATGACTTTGGCAAGTTACAGGTCATCTGAGGTATGTGAATTTGGAGCTTGAAAGTTGTCCAACTTGCATGAAACTTTTTCCCTAGAAGGATGATTCCTATGAACTTTTGGTCAACATGAATGTTGTTCCTTATCCTCTTAGATTTCTATAGAGTACGATAAGTCCTTGATAGGATTTGTATAACTCAAGTTATGGCTTTGACAAGTCAAGGGTATTTTGGTCATTTGGAGATTATAGGTCATTTCAAGCATAAGGCCATAACTCCTATTTGCAAGCTTCAAATGGGAAAATGTTCAACATCAAACTTGTTCAAAATGATGTTTTAAGGCTTTCCAAGAGGTCATGAGAGGTTGGAATTTCTTGTAGCTCAAAATCACAAAAATGGCTTAAAATAAGGATGATTTTCAAATGAACCAAGGCATGTAATATGTCATTTTGATTCTAAAACACATTTTAAGAACATTGACATTGCCACAATTTTGACTTGAGGTTTAATTTGTGGACTTGCTTTGAAAAGTAGTTACTTACATCTTAAGTAACAATTGCCAAACCAAAATTCAAGGCATAACCAAGGCCCCTTTCAATCCAAACACATCCAAAATACCATTAGGAGAGAAATTGGAAGAGAATGAAGGTGAATACAAGCTGCTAGCATAATTGGTATGACCATGGCATGTGATTGAACTTTTCATGAGGTGAGATATTGAATTTCTCATTAGAAGGATCTAGAGCTTTCTAGATCATCCATACATGGCCTATATATTGAATAGAGTTGGTTCAGATTGAAGGTTGGTGATAATTGAAGGAGAGAATAGAGATTGAGTGTGGAAAATTCTTGTTTGCAACTGAATTCGGTTACACCATTTTCTTCACTTTCCATACATTTTCTTGATTGCAATCTCTTCCATGGATGCTAGTGAATGATTCCAGATCATAATCAAGGCAAATTCGTGGCTGAATGGTGTTCTTGATCTCATATTTCTCCATCTGCAACTCAGAGTTAGTTCCAAGAATCCAGAGCATTTCCATCCATTTCATTGCATACAGAAGCTTGGAATTGATTCTTTGAAGGAGTCTGGAGCATTTGAGAGCTTGATTTGAAGGTTTACTACCTCTGTGCACACGAAATTCTCAGGTTAGTAACTTTCAATCTCCAGCTTAAATTAGGTAAAATTAAGAGGAATTAGGATGTTAGATACATAGTAGAATGGTGTAGGAAGGTTTATGGATCATTAATTTGAGAGTTAGTGACTAATTAGGGTTGTTACCATTTTCGGGTGAGATGGTGTTCTTGCAAATCTTGAGGATTTAGAGTGAATTAAGGGCATGAATGGATTCCTTGTGAGATTTGGGACAAGATTCATCAAGGAATCATGGCCTATGGTGGATTCTATAGCAAGTTAGGGTTGTGAGATGACGACCGGAGCACCACCGGCGACGGCCATGGCTGCGCGCGAGTTTCAGAGATTCAAATTAGGGAAGATGACCCCAGAGCCCTTGGATCAAGGTAAGACCTTTGACCAGATGAAGATCCAATGGCCACGTGCGCAGGAAAATTTGTGAAGAGTTCTGAATTAAAATGAAACGTTGCGTTTCATTTAAGTTGTGGTTTTGTGCTTAAGTCAGAATTGATAACCACACCCCCTTTGTGGCCCAGTCTGGGAAATGAACTGATTTGCTTTGCTATCTGCACCACGCGCTTATCATTTTTGTTTTGATTTTCATTATTTTTTTCATTTTATTCATGGTTAGTGATTAATTCATAAAAAATGGAAAAATAACTCAATTAATCCCATTCTTTTTGCATTGGATTCATGATAGGATCTAGTATTTCATGCATTTTCTGATTTTATGGTATTTTTTTTACATTTTAATTGATATTAAAATAATCATGTTTGATGCTTGATATTGTTGAATTTGGTTTGATCATGTAATGATGATTTTGGCCTTGATTTTTTGTGAGTAGTTAGCATAGATATGCATGCTCCCCATAGAATTTTCTCACATTTTTGTGATGAATGTAAGTGGTAGTTTTAGGTTGAAACTTTAAGGGCTCCATTTTTAGGGTTTATGGTTGATACCTTATGGTTTAGATTTTATTTCTAGAGCTTGGTGGATGATTCAACCTCTGATTTTGTAGGATAAAGTCATGATTGAATTAGGATCCCTTAGGAAATTTTGTAGGAATTTATCATGTAGTTTTCTATTTTAGTTTGATTTTAGTTTAGATACTAACTTTAGATGATTCTAATGCACTAATTCAACTAAATTGACTTCTTTAGTTCCCTTAGATTAGGGTTTTGCTTTGCTTGTTCTTGGATGATGTTGAAGACAAGTTGAAGATGCAATGGATTGCTTGAAGAGGCTTGGATGTGAAGATCTTCCTTTCTTTTGGTGTAATGTTGATTAGGTGTTAAGATTAGGGTTTTGTAGGCAGAGCTTCTAGATAGATTCCCTTCCTTCATAAACATGGAAGATGTTGATCACTTCCATTATTCCCTATGATGTAAGGTCCCCTTGTGAAGGCCTCATCCCTCCTTTGGTAGGATGTGTGGCTCTTTACAAGTTGGTAGAACCTTTGAGGGTCCCTTTCTCTGATGATAAGATGCTTAGTGGTGACCTTTGGTCTTCACTCTGCTACCAATCATCCAAACTTTGCTCTTGTTAGATGAATCTTCCTCCCTTGCTAGAGGATGGAGTTCCCTGCTTGAAGAGATTGAAGGATGAAGTTGATACTTCTTTGTGTTTGAAGATTACTCTGAGAAGCTGAAGCTTGTAGAGGAAGAAAAACAAGTTGATACTGGTAAAGAGGAGAGAGCTGAAGCTTGAAGACCAAGTTAGCACTTGTGAAGAAGATCCAATTGAGATTGAATGAAGAGCTGAGGCTTGAGGAATGAAAGATGAGTTGATACTTATGTTGAGACATTGAGAGCCTGAAGGAGTCAAGTTGATACTTGATATGAGGAGTGAAGCCTAAAGGTGGAATTTACTGGAGAGCTGAAGCTTGAAGAAGAAAGAATAAGTTGATACTTATGTTTGATGGGTTAGAAGCTTGGAGAAGCAAGTTGATACTTGCTATTGAAGATGATAGTCTTGAAGGGTAGTTGAAGAATGTGGACTGAAATGCTGTCAGGAGGTTGCTTTGCTGTAAAGTTGTAGGGGTGGTTGATCTGCTTTCTTTTCTGTCTGTTTGCTTTCTGTGCAACTGTATTGATGTGACTTGTTTGATTTGCTTGATGCATTAGAATAAGTTCATATATAGATTGACTTGGACTAGGAGCATGACTGCACTAGAGGTTGAGTTGCTCCCTCTGCTTGTATTTTTACTGTATGGCTTTGCTTGCGGGTATTCGGTAGAACCCAGCTCCCTTGCCTATGTGGTTTGTGTTTGCTTGATAGCATGTTATTTCTTCTGTATGATTGCAGTTGCTCATTATTTTGCTTGATAGCATGTCTTTCCTCTGTATGATTACAGTTACTCATATTTTGCTTGATAGCATGTTATTTCCTCTGTATGATTACTGTTATTCATATCTGGCTTGAGGTTGAGATGAGCTTGTGGAGGCTGATGCCCCACACACATTTCCTCCCTCACTTGCATTGCATGCATTTTACAGTCGTTTACTGTTTACTATTTAAGCTGATGCTTCATCTATTTCTGTATCATTAACATGATCCCTTAGGAATCTCACTTCCTTTGATAAGGAAGTGATGATAGAACTGTAGGTTGAAACCTATGCATGATAACTTCTAGGAGTTCCCTGTTTCAAACTTCAATCATAGGATGAATCCTTGGCATGACAACATTAGGGCTTGATAGTCTCCCCTTAGTTGAACCTGTTCGTTCTCTTTTCTCATCTCAAAACAAATTAAAATACAGTAATAAAGGTTAACTGACATCGTACGTTACGAGCCTTAAGCTATCTGAGAAAGGGTTGTCGGAGAGTTTCTTTTCGACAACTTGGATGTTTAGTATGACACCCTTTGGGTGACATGCGACGCATTCACTCTCAGGTCATAGTCTCTAGTGCGATACTAGTTGCAAACATCCATAAAAAACAGCTCTTTCGTAAAAGACAGAAAACAAACTTCAAACTTTTTTGCCCCGTGGGCCCATAATTCAAAGGAAGCTTTTTCTAAAGAAAAGAGTGTCGTTAACTCCCAGTTCTACCGCAAACGGTAACGCCTAAGTCTCCAAGGGTCGAGCTACGTACATCCAACTGCTGGAACTGTTTGTTAACCCTACTCGATAAAACAGATGAATCTGAATCCCCGTAATCCGTATTATCCCGAACTACGTAAGCTCTGATCTCTCATACCTGTTGAGAGTACGTAGGCACAATACTGACGTATTGGCGAGCCACCTTCCCCGTAACCCGTAGTTAGCCGAACTACGTTGACTCTGATTTCTCATTCTCTGATGAGAATACGTAGGCATAACGTGCGACGCTTTGCCGAGTCATTTTCTTCTCTTTTCAGACCGGCCTTGATAGGTAGATAGTTAAACCAACCCGTCAGATAAACACAACAAGCGTGGATCCCATCGAGTACGATGGACATGAGGGGTGCTAATACCTTCCCCTTGCGTAACCGACTCCCGAACCCAGACAATGGTTGCGACGACTTTGTCTTATACCTATTCGTCAGGTTTTTCCGATCGTTTCCTTTCCCGTTCTGAGGGATAAATAACGAAAGGTGGCGACTCTTCTGTTTTGCTGGCACCTTATTTTCGCGGTAGCGACAGATATGAGAAATAGTGACCTTTGGCCTTCGTGGCCTAGAGTTATTATTAGTGAATCTAACCGTGGTTCATTGGGGGAAAAAACCTTAGGCCTTCGTGGCCAAAATCATGATTTGAACCTGTCTGACCCTGAAGGAATAGGAATATTTGATAGTAAGTGACACTGATGCCTTTGGGGCAAATGTAGGGAAATTTGTGATTTAGGGTGTAAATATGATACGGGATTGAACTTATATCCCTTAATTTTAAAGGTTTTAGGCATAATCTTAAAACAATGATTAGATGGTTTAATTGTGTTAAAATTGTAAATTTACTTGAGACAATTATATTGTTGAGTGGGTTGTAATTTTATGAGATTTTGGATTTTTACGGAATCGAAATCGGAGGTCCGGAAGGCCTCCAACGGTGAAAAATGCAGAAAATTGCATGTTGTCCGTCACGACTGTTCATGTTCTCGATCGAAATTGTTTTGGACGTAACTTTTGATCCGTAAGTCCGTTTTGGCCCCCGTTCGAAGTGTTGGAAAGCTAATGAACATGGATATAACATAGTATAAATAAGATAATTGATTGTCTAATATTTTTATGAGATTAAATACGTGATTGTATGATGAATTACCATGAGTATAACTACGATTCCGATGAGATTAATACATGATTGTATAATGATGATTCCTATGAGTAATGATGATGATCTATGATGATATTTTCATGAGTTTTTAATGATTATATGATAACATGATTTATGATGATGATTTTAATGATGATGATGATTTTGATTAATGATGATGCACCTATGATGTTATTATGAGAATGATTATTGACATGTGCATCATGCATTCATGTGCATCTGGACTTCGGTACAGTACCTCAATTACTTTGGCTTCAATTCCACTATGTGGATGTAAAGTATTTTTATGTGCTCTGGTTCTCTAGTAGAATCGATCCTATTGATGGAGATCTATGGAGGGTTGATGGCCCAGTGTCCATCGCGCTGTGATGATTGGTACCACATGCATTGAATCTTGTTGCATTTACATTTATGAGATGATTGTGAGTAAATTATGATGTTGTGGCCTTTGATGTCCTTTGAGGAATATAAATGTGTTGAATATGAAAATGACGCCATTTATATGTTGATTTTCTACATTGATTATTATGAATCGTTTTACTCACCCTGCCTATTCGAATGTTACCTCAACGTGGGTAACATGCAGATGACCAAGTTTAGCCGTGGACGTCGTCAAGGATTATTTTTGAAGTTTTGAGTTGTTAGCCTTTTTGGTTAATCTAGAGTGTCTTGCTCTGATATGTAACATCGAGTTGGGTTCTTTTGAGTTAAACTATGTTTTATTTGAGTTTATTTTGATTATCTTCCCGTATGAGGAAAACCTTGATTTATGCCTTTTGAGTTCCGCTGCTTTGTGCAATTTGATGTACTTTGGGGAAAACCCGTTGTTTATGGAGCCTTGACCTATTTTGAGGATTTGGGAAATGTACGCCCTTTTGTGGTGGCTTTTATTGAATTTAATAATTTACACCGATATCTGTGTTATTTTGCCATAATAATTGTGGGGTAGAAAAAGGGTGTTACAAAAGGCACCATTCTCAACTCAGATTCTCTCCCACCACTACGTCATGTTTTCAATCTCATATAACAAGAGGAATCACGATTGACAACTAAAACAAAGAGGCGTGTTAACACTACTATAACTTCAGCCTTTCACTCATCTAAACATGACAAATCAAAGTGGCACGAATATCCGAAACTCAAGTATGATCAATGTGGTAAGAATGGCCATGTCAAAGGCAAGTGTTTCTAAATTATTGGATATCCTACACATTGGGAACCCAAAATACCTCCAAGAATAGACAATAACAAGTATGAAGGATCACAATTTTCTGCATCACTTGACAAATGTGATACTACCAGAAGGTTCGACATTAGGTCACGCTCTTCATGGAATGCACACCAGAACTCCATTCCCTCCCCTTGATAACATGAGCAGTAATGTACATGCAAATAATGCATGTATACTTGATAGTGGTGTATCATATCATATGACTTATTTACCATCTCGTTTTCATAATATCAAGCAACTGTCAACATCTTTTCACATTATTACTCCTACTGGAACATCAACCATTGTTGATTACACATGAGATGTATCTCTATCCAATAATTTCATACTACATAATATGCTCCTAGTACCTTCATTCAATTGCAACTTGATTTCCATTCATCGATCGACTTGTGATATCTATCTTGTATGATGACTTATGATCAAAATTGTTGCATAATCCAGGACCTTCTAACGAAGAAGAAGATTGGATTCGGTAGCATGTGTGAAGGTGTCGATCTATTCACAAAGCCACCTCAACATGGATTCTTAGGGGTGGCTAAGAAAGATTTAACAACTTTGTGGCAGACTAGAATCATACACCCTTCTCCTCAAGCTTTACAATAAATTTCGCATCACCTATACTGTACTTTTGATTCACATAAATCATCTTGCTGTGACATATGTCATAAAACAAACACTACGCCAGAATTGGCATTTAGCAACGTATACAAAGATAGCGCTTTTAGAAAAAGCGCTACTAAAGAGGAATTAAAAAAAAAAGAAAAAAATTGATAACCAAAGACAGCGTTTTTTCAGAAAGCGCTGCTAAATGGGGGTCCTAAGACAGCGCTTCTAAAAAGCGCTGCTAAAAGGGGGGTCTAAGACAGCCCAAAGACAGCGCTTTTTAAAAAGCGCTGCTAAAGGGGGGTCCTAAGGCAGCGCTTCCAAAAAGCGCTGCTAAATGGGGGGTCTAAGACAGCCCAAAGACAACGCTTTTCTAAAGCGTTGTTGTAGGTCTAGTCTACGAAAGCGCTTTTTCCATAAAGCGCTGCTATATGGGGTACATTAGAAGGTCTTTGAGAGCGCTTTTTAAAGCGCTGCTAAAGCTATTAAAAAGCGTGCTATAGGTTTATTAAAATTAATTTAAAATACCCACCAGAATTTTTATGAGAAACAGAACAGTCATTACGTATTTCTTTCTTTCTTTTTCTCTGGCGAACAAAGAACGTTGCCCTATAAACCCACCGTTGCCGTCTGTTGCACCCCAAAATTTGCCCTCACAATACAAGACTTTGTGTTCCAAGAAGGTTCACAAGGTTCACAAAATTCACAATTGGTCAGAAGAGTTGACAATTCCCTCAGACAATGCACCTCCTAAGCAGTGCATCCAAAACTAGGGTTTTGACTTTAATCAGGCTAAATGGACTTCCAAGACTTCAAGTGAGCTTCATAACATCTTATATGTGTATAAGAACCCCCATGTCAAGTTTCAAGACTTTTCTCAAAAGTTTGCTCAGTCAGATGATCAGATAAGTCAAAAGCAGTCAATGCAGTTAAAAGGTCAAACTGAGGTCAACTGTGGTCAAACCAAAGTCAAACTTCATGATTTTTTTTTTGCCAACATCAAAGAGAGGTTGGGTGAGAAATATTATCATAATAACTGTAATACCCCAAATTTTGCCCTAAGATTTGTCGTCGCATTTCATTGCATTTAATCAATTACTAACAAATTTGTGTAGTCGTTTGACTTTTTGCAGGTAAATATCATATGGCATGCATTTTTTTTCTAAAAAGTAAAAATGGCACAATTGGCAGGAGGACATGTGTAAGGAGTTAGGAGTGTGAGAGGTTGAGAGTTCGAATCTCACCTTTGTCACTTTTTTTTTGTTTTTTATTATTTTTATTCTAAATTTTTCTATCTTTCATTAAAAAAATAACAAAAATAGTTTTTTATTATTATTTAATTATTATTTTCGTATTTTAATTAAATCATTTTTTAAAATATTATTTTTTTCACTTTTTTCTAAATTATTCATAAAAATATCCAAAAAATCATAAAATAAAAAATATTGAAAAAAATTTTGTTCTTTTTATAATATTTTTTATTTTAGGAATCAATAGGATTATTAGTTTTTATTTTAAGTTTATTTTAATTATTTTAAATTATTTAAATTTTATTTTTTCTTAACTAATTATTTAGTTTGGGCTTTAAAATGGGCTTTAGGGACATTATTGACAATTTGGTGTTAACCCTAATTTGTTCCCTATATATACATGTGTTGCCTTGTTGGAAAAAAGGAGAGAATGAAAAAAACCTAAGAGGAGTGAGTGCCGTTTGCCGTTATTTAGTTTTCTTCTTCATCCATTACTATTGTTTCTTTTTCTTCATCGTTTACCGTTATTTCTTTTCCTTCATCTATTACTGTTGTTTCTTTTTCTTCATCTTTTACCGTTATTTCTTTTTCTTCATCTATTACCGTTATTTCTTTTTCTTTATCTATTACTGTTACGTTTATATATATATAATTTTTAAATTGTTAGAGTTTATATATATAAGATTTTTGATCGAATTATGTCGATACGATGTTTGCACATTTGTGTGCATGACGCGTGACATTTGTGTTAGTTCGATCTGGTTGCGATGATCGCATTTTTTGTGTGAGCAATAATACTATTTTTTGCTTAATTTCTTTTTCTTTGCGATAAATTTTGTTTCGTCCGATTTAGATCTGGTTGCGATGAGCGCATTTCTGCGTTAGCAACATTGTTGGGTTATTTGGCACATTTAAAATTCATTATTGCTTTATTATTATTATTATTATTATTATTATTATTATTATTATTATTATTATTATTATTATTATTATTATTATTATCATTATTTATTATTATTATCATTATTATCATTATTATTACCATTATTATTATTATTGTTATCATTAATTTATTAAAATTTGTTATAATATAAAAATCTGTTTTTTAAAATAAATAACATTAACATCTTTTCCAAATTAATATGAAAACCTATTATTTTTAAGAAAAACTTTTTTTTAGATAAATTTAAAATAATAACTAAAATCTTTTTTTTAAAATAATAACTAGAACCGTTATTTATTTTATTTTATTATTGTTCAATTCAAATTTCATTATCATATTGTATCTGCTCCTCTCATGTAACCTCGCGAACTTAACAATCGCTCTTTAAATTCTGCCTTTAAATTTCTGCTTGCATGGTTTAAATTATGACATTATCTCTCTGTTTGCATGATTCAATTATCTCACGCGTTTACTATTATTTCTGTCACATTGCACACATCCGAAGGTTAGGTCTAACTGTTTGGCCGCCGCGCCAATAGTCCGTAAAACTTCACACATTCAATTTCAAATCCTCAAAACTACAAACTACAAACCCTAATTTTCACAAATGCCTCGCCGCAGGCAAAATTACAATTTTACCCTTAGCATTAGGTCAAAGAGCCGCCGCGCTCATTTTAGGGTTTCCCGCCGTGGAATCCCTAATTTAACCCTAATTACAACTTAACATTTCAACGTAGAGATTTGGAGTTTCTACACTCCACGTAAGCGTGTCCTTAAGATGCGTTTATTCCCCTTGAGACCTTGACCACAGTCAAGAAGTTTCTAACCTCCCTATTGAGGGGAACTACGATTACTCTGATTCCACTCCCGTAAGGATACGTAGGCGCAAGATGCGATGTCTTGCCGAGTAAACTTAGAATTAACCCCCTTTATTATTTATTATTGCTTATTTATATTTTATTTATCTTTGCTATTTAATTATTTTGCTTATTATTTTGTAATTGTTTCTTGGATGTAAAGTGATTTAATTATTTAATTATTATTATGGTTAGTAATTAGGGAGTGTAACAACCTGTATGTAATATTAAAATAAATTTAGATCACTTTTAAATAAAGATAATTAAAATAAACACGTCACACGCGTAAGTCGATTTTAATCGCCGTCTCACTTCCTAAGGATATCCCTCAAGTTGCCTACGAATAATTGTTCAGTGGGGTGTATAAAGCAAGTCCCTCAAATAGAAAAATCATCAAAGTCCCTTATGGTTGCCTTTACGAATCGAGTCCCTTTCGAAAAATGATGATGGTCCCTTATATGTGCTTATTACATCCCACAATGGCCTTCAAAGTCAAATTGTCCCTCACATATCCCTTAACATCCAAAGTAAGGACTACCTACTCCATTATAGTAGGGATAGTCTTACTAAAGGAAAGAATGAAGAATAAGAAAGACCTTTAAACATTAGGGTAGGTTACTCCTAGGTGCTTGCTCACTTCAAAACTGTTTCGCACTTAAACAAATTTTCAACAAGTTTTCAAACAAGTTCTTAACACATCCTTACATGGATTATTTATTAACTATTCTGAAAATTTTCTATTCACACACTACAATTTCAAAACAATTCAAAAGTGAGCTTAAGTACCTAAGAGCCCATGGATAACCATGGATGAAAAGGATGCTAATACCTTCCCTTTTCATAACCTACCCCCCGGACCCAAAATATTCTCTAAGGTCTTTCCTGTTCTTTTATAACCTTTCCTTATGGATAAAATAAAAGTCGGTGGCGACTCTTGCTATCCGCAACATTGTTTAAAGTCAGTTCTCCCACCGTGTTACAGAACTGGCGACTCTGCTGGGGATCTATTTAAGAGGGGTACCCTTAGGAATTAAGATCACTTTAAATTGTTTGCCTTGTTTGCTTTATTATTATATTGTTGGGGTGCTCTTATGTGTGAAAGGTCCTAACCCGGATCTAGTGTACCTTAGGTAAATGGCAATAGACCAAGGAAACTGTACGACGTATATCGATACGGTTGATCTGGTGGCCATAGTTAGTGCGACTTCTTGGTTGGTGCTTATATTCCTTAAGTCAAGTTGAGGATAATATTGAGGCTGCCATATGTTGTCAATGCACTAACTGACTTTTAGAACCCTAGTTAACTCATCTTGGCCTTTAGAAAGTAGTGAGGTAACCGGCTTTGATGCAGACTGAAGTTGGTTGACACTCGATACTACGCTCATTGAGATCTTAAACTTGGAGGGTTTTGGTTGGCAAGTAAGTTGCCTTCTGAACAACCACCCTTGTGAAGGATCAATGATATTGAGATCCCTTAGAACCCGGTTACTTTTGTAGGACAGGATGAACCATCTAACTTCAGGGGAGGGTACTTACCTTTAAACCTCATGCAAGTCTTTAAACCTAGGGCAATTGTGTGACTTGTTTGTGTGTGCCACATGTTTGTGATTGAACATAACATCATGACATCATCATGCATCATGAGCATATCAATTTCCCTAACCATTTCAAGGACCAAGGGATTTATTTTTGTTCTTTGTTGCAGGTCATGGCTTCTGCTCGTAGAAACACCATCAGGATCAACTTTGTAGGGATACCTCCCAAGCTCAAAGAGTTGGTTTCCCAAGTGTCTGATCATTCCCAGTTCAACAAGAGACATGGTCACTTATTGGATCTAGTTACTTCAGGGTTCAGTGAAGACATGATGAGTGTGCTGTTTCAGTTCTTTGACCCTAAGCACCATTGCTTTACATTTCCTGATTATCAGTTGATTCCAACCATGGAGGAGTTCTCTAAACTTCTGGGTATACCTGTTCTTGATCAGAAGCCATTCACAGGCTTAGAAAAGGAGCTTAAACCAGAAGTTATTGCTGCAGCTCTACATCTGAAGAAGTCTGACATTGTTCTAGAGACGAGAAGTGGAGTTCAAGGTATTCTTGCCAAGGTATTAGTGGATAAAGCTCAAATGTTCTTGAAGACTATGAGCTACGATGCTTTTGAGGAGATCTTAGCCTTATTGATTTATGGCTTAGTGTTGTTCCCCAATCCTGATCAGTTCATAGACGTTCATGCCATCAACATATTCCTGAGTCATAATCCAGTGCCTACCTTACTTGGAGACATCCTACATTCTCTTCACACCCGTACTACAAGGGCAAGAGGAACTTTGATGTGTTGCATACCTTTACTTTCTAGGTGGTTTATTTCTCACCTTCCTCGCTCAGTAATGAAGAATGAGCAAGGGTTCAGATGGTCCAAGAGGATCATGTCACTTTCTCACTCAGACATCCATTGGTGCTCCAGATCTATGGAGAATGTCACCATCATTGACCGTTGTGGGGAGTTTCCTAATGTGCCACTTCTAGGCATAAGAGGAGGCATCACCTACAACCCATCTCTAGCTTTACGACAGTTTGGTTACGCCCGGAGCGATGGTCCACATGACATGTTGATTCAGGGCATTGTGTTTGACTACGACAACGATCTTCAGGGTTACCGTCAGAGATTCATACGAGCTTGGGGAAAGGTAAACAGGATTGACAGCAAGACACTGGAGCCTAAGTACACCATTCCTATGGAAGCTTATCTCAGATGGGTACGATTTCGTGCTCAGACACTCATGATGCCATATCCTGCCATCCTACCAGTTACCATGGAACCTGTTGCTGAAGGAGACACAGCTTATACCATCCTTCACCCAGACATGCCTACTGATATGGAAGACTTGCAGAGATCATGGATCCAACTGAAAGAGCAAAGGGATACTTTCGAGGCTCATTACAAAGCAAGCCAAGCAAGGATCCTAGAGCTAACAAAGCTACTTCATGAGGAACGAAACCTCAACTCATACCTCAACACAAAGAGGAAGCGTCCATGGGAGACTTAAAACCCCATCTTTTGTACTTATTTCGTTTTCATTTTTGTAAGCCTAAAAGGCAAAACAAGTTATTACTAATAAAAAGTTACTTTCTTGTTTGTTTAAGCAAATTTAAATCCTGCGGTCCTTGAAAACATTGCATATGCATTCCCATATCATTGCATCACAGGTTTATAATTGTGTACAGGTGTCTCATCTTCTCGCCGTTTATTTCAGCAATGGCTCTTGAACAATCAGTTAAGGATCTCCAGGCACAGAATGCACAGTTCCAAGAGCTGATCCTGAACCTATCCAAGGGGCAGGATGAATTGAAGACACTGCTGGCCAAGAAGACTAAGAAGGCTAGAAGGTCTGCTGGGCTGCTCAACATGGGAAGAAGGTTCAAAGGTCCTGTCAAGACCAAGGAACATGTTGAAGACTATGAATCTGAAGAATCTGAGCAGGAGAGAGGCAGTCTCCATAACACTATGGGGGACTCTGATTCTGAGGCTAACTACTACCATGAGCCTAACGAAGACAAATTCAAGATGCTGGTGGATAGAATGGATGCTATGGAATTACAGAAATCATCTGGGCTGGATTTTGAGGATTTGAGCTTGATATCTGGGGTGGTCATACCCATTGGGTTCAAAGTTCCTACATTTGTTGTCTATGATGGGGTCTCTTGTCCCAAATTGCATCTGAGGTCTTATGTCAGAAGAATGCAACCCCACACTGCTGATAAAAAGTTGTGGATCCATTTCTTTCAAGAGAGTTTATCTGGAGCTCAGCTAGAGTGGTATTATCAGTTGGAGAGTGTCAACATCAGAGATTGGAATGACCTTGCTGAAGCTTTCTACAAGCAGTATCAATATAATGCTGACTTAGCCCCCACTCGCATGCAGCTTCAGAGCATGTCTATGGGTGCCAAAGAAAGCTTTAAGGAGTATGCTCAGAAGTGGAGAGACTTAGCTGGAAGAGTTCAACCCCCTTTGACTGATAGGGAGTTGGTTGATATGTTCATGTGTACGCTGAATGGTCCGTTTTACAGTTATCTCATTGGAAGCTCATCATCTGGCTTCACTGAGTTGATCATGACAGGAGAGCGAGTAGAGAATGGTATCAAGAGTGGTAAGATCCAAGTGGGCACTTCTTCATCAGGTGTTGCAAAGAAGCCTCCCACTGGGAAGAGAGAATCTAATGCTGTGTATGGTCAGCCTGATCGTAACAGAAGGCATCAGTCTGTTAGTGCAGTTCATATTTCAAATCCAACTCCTGCAACAACAGAGCAGCCTCAAGGCAACCAACAGAGGGCTAGAAGACAGTTCACGAAGATCAACATGTCAATGGCTCAGGCATTGCAACACTTGTTGAAAGCTGAACTTATTACCCTGAGGGAGGCCCCTCAGAATCCCAATGTTACCTCTCCCAAGTACAATCCCAATGCACGATGTGCATATCATTCAAACTGTCCAGGACATGATACTAATAACTGCTGGGTCTTGAAGAACAAAATTCAAGATATGATTGATGCTGGAGAAATTGAGTTTGATCCACCAGGTACTCCAAATGTGATTACAGCTCCAATGCCAAATCACGAGAAGACTGTCAACGCCATTGATGAAGATATTGATGAAGATCTGCATGTCTATTCGGTTATGGCGTTGAGCACACCATTGTCTGTTATCAAAAAGAGGTTAGTACAAGCTGGGATCTTTCCAGGTTGTCGTGAAGATTGTTTGTATTGTACCTATAAGCCGGATAGTTGCTTCATTTTGAGAGATGGGATTCAACGTCTCATGGATAAGTATACTATAGTGTTTGAAAGAAGACCAGCATCTGTAGAAAGTATGGTAGATCATCTGACTCAGGGTAAGAAGATTGAAGAGGTTGATATGGTTGACAAAGTACCACTAAGAATCACTTCAAAGGGTCCCATTAAAATCACTCATCAGGGCCCAATCAAGATTACTGCTGAAGGTCCTGTGAAAGTTATCACTGAAGCCAGAGTAGCTCCTCTGATCATTACCACTCCTGGTCCTATTCCTTATACATCTGACAAAGTTGTGCCTTGGCACTATGGGTCTGATGTTTACATCCATGGTGTCAAGCAGGAGCCTTTACCTGATATGCCTGTTGACATTGATAATATTGCTGGATCTAGCAAGATCACTCGTAGTGGAAGAGTCTTCTCTCCTCCAGTTGCTTCTAAGAGTGCAGTTACTCCTGCTGTTACTTCCACCACTGATGCTCGGGGCAAGGGTCCTGTTATTGAGCCTGTATCTACTGATGTGCCAGCTGCTGATGACCTCTCTAAGCAGATGGAAGAAGTATTGAAAATCATTCGCAAGAGTGATTATGATATTGTTGATCAGCTGGGGCATACTCCCTCAAAGATTTCTATGCTCTCCCTGTTATTATGTTCTGAGGCTCATGCCAAGTCATTGATCAAGTTTCTAAAGATGGCTCATGTACCCAGTGCAATTTCTGTGGACCAGTTTGAGAATTGTGTTGCTCACCTGACCTATGACAACGGGTTAGGATTTTCTGATGCTGACTTGACCCCTGCCAAGAGGGATCATAACAGGGCCTTGCATATTTCAATTGAATGCAGGGGCACTACCCTGTCTCATGTGCTGATAGACAATGGTTCCTCTCTGAATGTGTTGCCTAAGGAAGTCCTGAACAAGCTGAGTCCTAAAGATACGGTATTGAAGCCCAGTAATATTGTGGTAAAGGCTTTTGATGGTTCTAGAAGAGTAGTGCATGGGGAAATTGATCTTCCAATCAAGGTTGGCTCTCAGGTGTTCACTGCTACATTCTATGTGATGGATATTCGTCCTTCGTACTCATGTCTGCTTGGTCGTCCCTGGATCCATGGGGCAGGTGCTGTGACCTCCACATTACATCAAAAGTTGAGATATCCGGTGAATGGAAAAGTTGTTACTGTCTTTGGAGAGGAAGAATACTTTGTCAGCCATGTAAACACTTTCAAGTATCTGGAAGTAGAAGGTGAATACATTGAAACTCCATATCAGTCATTTGAAGTGGTTCCCTGGGCTGTTAAGGATTGTGTGACTCCTCCTGCTGTGAAGAAGGTTCCTGTGGTCATCAGAAACCCTCCAACGATGGCAATGGCCTCCCTCAATGATGCAAAAGCTGTGGTGGAAGAAGGTAGTTGTACTATTTGGGGTCAGCTTCCTGATATGCCATACAAGTCTGACAAGTTTGGTTTGGGTTTCACTGCAGAGTCCCAGAAGGCTGTTCGTCGTGCTCGTGCTGTTCGTATCACCAATCAAGGGGTTATCAATGCTGTGGGAGATCAAGATGAAGACTACAACTTGGAGGCATGGATTTTTCCTACTGTGGGTGCTGGACTCAATAATTGGACAGCTGAAGATGTTATCCCTATCTCCTTTAGTCAGGAGTAAATACTATTACTGTGTTATGTTTTTAAATTTATAATTTCTGGAACAATTAAAACTTTCAAGCCATGTGCCTTACCCGGGGCACAATGGTGTGCTTGTTACGGGTTGTCATTTCATTTGCATACTTCATTCAATAAAATCAGTGGACGTTTCGTTTTCGTAAATATTGTGTTCCTTGTCTTTCTTTTTCTTTTATTTTTGCTTTATCAGCTATGTGTTCTTACACACACCCACGTCACTAAAATGCAGATCCTCATCCACTTTGGATCCAGTTGATAACAGTTCTACTATTGCCAATTACAATTTCGAGAATCCGATCTATCAAACTGAAGACGGAAACGAGGACGATTGTGAAATACCTGTAGAGCTTGCTAGGTTGTTACAACAAGAAGAGAAAGCTATACAGCCACATGAAGAGCCAGTCGAAGTTGTGAATCTGGGAACTGAAGAAAACAGAAAAGAGGTCAAGATAGGGGCTGATTTAGAGGACAGTGTCAAGAGCAGGTTGATTCAGATGCTACGTGACTATGTGGAGATCTTTGCTTGGTCTTATGAAGATATGCCAGGGTTGGATACAGACATTGTGGTTCACCGTTTGCCAGTGAAAGAAGATTGTCGTCCAAAGAAGCAGAAGGTTCGTCGTATGCGTCCTGAAATGTCAGAAAAGATCAAAGCAGAGGTAATGAAACAATTCAATGCAGGGTTCTTGGCCGTAACTTCTTATCCTCAGTGGGTTGCAAATGTGGTACCAGTTCCTAAGAAAGACGGTAAGGTACGTATGTGTGTAGACTACAGAGATCTGAACAAGGCTAGCCCTAAAGATGACTTTCCACTTCCTCATATTGATATTCTGGTAGACAACACTGCTCAGCATAAGGTATTCTCTTTTATGGATGGTTTCTCTGGTTACAATCAAATCAAGATGGCACCTGAAGATATGGAGAAGACTACATTTGTGACACAGTGGGGCACCTTTTGCTATAAGGTAATGCCATTTGGTTTGAAGAATGCAGGGGCAACATATCAGCGTGCTATGGTGGCTTTGTTTCATGATATGATTCATCATGAGATAGAGGTATATGTGGATGATATGATAGCCAGGTCTCAGAATGAAGAACAACATCTTGATCATCTGCACAAGTTGTTTGAGAGGTTGAAGAAATACATGTTGAGATTAAATCCAAACAAGTGTACTTTTGGAGTTAGATCTGGAAAGCTCCTGGGTTTCATTGTTAGTGGAAAAGGTATTGAAGTGGATCCTGCAAAAGTGAAAGCTATACGAGAGATGCCAGCTCCCCGTACTGAGAAGGAGGTTAGAGGTTTCTTGGGACGATTGAACTACATGGCAAGATTTATTTCCCAATTAACTACCATCTGTGAGCCAATCTTCAAGTTGTTGAGGAAAGATCAGGTGATGGAATGGAATGATGAGTGCCAGACTGCCTTTGATGAAATCAAGAGATATTTGCTAGAACCTCCAATTTTAATGCCACCAGTTGATGGAAGACCCTTGATTATGTATTTAACAGTATTAGACAACTCAATGGGGTGTGCATTGGGGCAACATGACGAGTCTGGTCGAAAAGAGCAGGCAATATACTACCTTAGCAAAAAGTTTACCGACTGTGAAACAAGATACTCACTGCTCGAGAAAACTTGCTGCGCTTTGGCATGGGCTGCTCGCCGACTAAGACAGTATATGTTGACCCATACTACCTTGTTGATTTCGAAGATGGATCCAATCAAGTACATATTTGAGAAACCTGCTCTCTCCGGAAGAATTGCAAGATGGCAAATGATCTTGACGGAATATGATATACAGTATACTACTCAGAAGGCCATTAAGGGGAGTGTTGTTGCTGATCATTTGGCTCATCAAGCAGTAGATGATTACCAGTCAATGAATTTTGAGTTCCCTGATGAAGACATTATGTCTGTTACCAAAGAACCTGGACAATATGACGGACCTGAACAAGGATCCCGATGGACTATGGTTTTTGATGGTGCCTCCAATGCACATGGTAATGGTGTTGGTGTTGTGATTAGTTCCCCTGAAGGTTGTCATACCCCGATTACTGCCAGACTTTGTTTCTATTGTACCAATAACATGGCTGAGTATGAGGCATGTATCATGGGTATGCAAGTTGCTATTGATATGAAGATTCAGTTCCTTGAGGTGTATGGAAATTCAGCTCTGGTAGTAAGTCAGATTAAAGGAGATTGGGATACAAAGCATGATAATCTCATTCCTTACAGAGAACATGTGTTGTCTTTGATCCCACATTTCAAAGAGATTACTTTTGGACATATTCCACGAAGAGAGAATCAGTTGGCAGACGCATTGGCCACCATGGCATCTATGTTTGAGATAAGCTGGGATGATGAAGCTCCCAAGATTACCATTGATAGATTTGAGAAGCCTGCATACTGCAATGAGATTGACACTGAAGGGGCAAGTGGACTCCAACATATGAGGGACCATTTGTAGTCAAGACAGTGTTCTCAGGAGGTGCCATGATACTGACTACAATGGATGGTGAAGACTTCCCACAACCTGTAAACGCAGACATAGTTAAAAAATACTACGCATAAAAAGAGACCCGCTAGGTTGACAGGCCTAGGCAAAAATAAGGGCATCCCGGCAAACCAAAAGGGTTTGGGCAAAAATTAGGGATATATATATAAAAAGATGTACACCCGGCAAGTCGAAAACCTGAAAAGGCGGCTTGGGCAAAAAAGGGTATCCCGGTGGATTGAAAACCTGAAAGGGCAATCCAGGCAAAAGTTAGGGATTAAAGCGTATGACTATGCCTCGTTTGGATCACTCATGAAACTGCAACCAGTTGTACTACTTACTCAAGCTCAAACAGATAAAGCTCAATCCAATCGTTTCCGTCTCAACAGCAAGAAGATGAGATACTTGAGTGGCAATAGTAGAATTGAAACTCAATAGGATTATTTCCCACATAGCTGATTCTTTTTGTAAAACTTCATGACAAAATTCTCTTACTAGGGTTTATGTCTCCTTGTACAAACTTACCCGTGTATGGGTCACTTTTGATATAAATAAATTCCATCTTTTGAATCCAGATTCACTTTTACCCTATTTACATAAGCGAAACGTCCATTGGTTGTGTTTGAATGTATGTATGCCTTTGAATATGATTGATGTTTACCAGAAACGCATGTATGCTTTTAATATGATTGATGTTTACCAGAAATGCATGAAAATGCAGTAATAGTATTTACTAAGGACGAACGAGGGAAGGATTTCAACGAAGCTTCGCCGGTTCATCTTTACAAGACAGTTACAAACCATCAGTAGGACTAATCCATTTTCACAAAGTCTAATCTCCCCTGGAATTTATATCCATCTCTTTTATCCTCATACGGATATACAGGAAATTACTTTCCAATAAGGGCACGATGAACGAAGACGGGATGTTATACTTATCCTACTATCAAACGAAAACGAAGGTTATCTATACCCTACTATCCCCAACAACGGGAGGTTATCTATACCTTGTTATCCCCAACAACGGGAGGTTATCTATACCTTGTTATCCCCAGCAGACGGAGGGTTATATATTCTTCAACAACGAATTGGGATTTATTTTCCTTGGCCAGCAGTTGTTATACAAGGATATCCAGACACTTCCAGCAGTGTCATAGCATACATACATCATTTACATCATACCATAACATATATGTCTATAGTACATTACCTAAGTGCATCATGTCATACATGCATACATAAAGCATAAACTAATGTTGTTATACAGAATGCTACCTTGTTTTCAGGTTAATTATCCAACAAACAATCTTATGATCTTTGGGACTGCTTTATTGTAACCTCAGGGTTACTTTATCCTCCTGATGAGCTTCTTATTACTTTGGGACTGCTTTATTGTAACCTCAGGGTTATTTTATCCTCCTGATAGCCTCTCATGACTTCAAGACTGCTTTAGAGCTACTGATTGCTCTATCCTCCTGAAATCATCCTATTACTTCAAGACTGCTTTAGAGCTATTCATTGCTCTATCCTCATGAGGTCATATTACTACTTCAAGACTGCTTTAGAGCTATTCATTGCTCTATCCTCCTGAAGCCATCTAATTATTTCAAGACTGCTTTAGAGTTATCCATTGCTCTATCCTCCTGAAATTACATTATTATTTCAAGACTGCTTTAGAGCTATCCATTGCTCTATCCTCCTGAAATCATTACTTCAAGACTGCTTTAGAGCTATTGATTGCTCTATCCTCCTGAAGACATATCACATTATTATTTCAAGACTGCTTTAGAGCTGTTGATTGCTCTATCCTACTGAAGCCATTCTATTACTTCAAGACTGCTTTAGAGCTATTGATTGCTCTATCCTCCTGAAGCCATTATTACTTCAAGACTGCTTTAGAGCTATTGATTGCTCTATCCTCCTGAGGTCAGATTTATCACTTCAAGACTGCTTTAGGGTTATCATTATTGATTGCTCTATCCTCATGAAGACATGCTGTTACATCAGTATTACTCCAGACTCCTGACAGTTCTCATTATACTACTGAAGAACTTTCCCCTAGTGGCATCTTTAAGCCCACTCAATCATGTTCAACCAACCATCAATATCACTCCATGCACTGGTGAGTGCAAATTTTTGGGCTTTTGTGTTCAATCCCCTTCAACCTTCCAGGTTACGACTGGCAAATATACCAATCTAACCCCTCAGGTTTCAGAAAATTGAACAGGGGCAGCTGTTGCACCCCAAAATTTGCCCTCACAATACAAGACTTTGTGTTCCAAGAAGGTTCACAAGGTTCACAAAATTCACAATTGGTCAGAAGAGTTGACAATTCCCTCAGACAATGCACCTCCTAAGCAGTGCATCCAAAACTAGGGTTTTGACTTTAATCAGGCTAAATGGACTTCCAAGACTTCAAGTGAGCTTCATAACATCTTATATGTGTATAAGAACCCCCATGTCAAGTTTCAAGACTTTTCTCAAAAGTTTGCTCAGTCAGATGATCAGATAAGTCAAAAGCAGTCAATGCAGTTAAAAGGTCAAACTGAGGTCAACTGTGGTCAAACCAAAGTCAAACTTCATGATTTTTTTTTTGCCAACATCAAAGAGAGGTTGGGTGAGAAATATTATCATAATAACTGTAATACCCCAAATTTTGCCCTAAGATTTGTCGTCGCATTTCATTGCATTTAATCAATTACTAACAAATTTGTGTAGTCGTTTGACTTTTTGCAGGTAAATATCATATGGCATGCATTTTTTTTCTAAAAAGTAAAAATGGCACAATTGGCAGGAGAACATGTGTAATGAGTTAGGAGTGTGAGAGGTTGAGAGTTCGAATCTCACCTTTGTCACTTTTTTTTTGTTTTTTATTATTTTTACTCTAAATTTTTCTATCTTTCATTAAAAAAATAACAAAAATAGTTTTTTATTATTATTTAATTATTATTTTCGTATTTTAATTAAATCATTTTTTAAAATATTATTTTTTTCACTTTTTTCTAAATTATTCATAAAAATATCCAAAAAATCATAAAATAAAAAATATTGAAAAAAATTTTGTTCTTTTTATAATATTTTTTATTTTAGGAATCAATAGGATTATTAGTTTTTATTTTAAGTTTATTTTAATTATTTTAAATTATTTAAATTTTATTTTTTCTTAACTAATTATTTAGTTTGGGCTTTAAAATGGGCTTTAGGGACATTATTGACAATTTGGTGTTAACCCTAATTTGTTCCCTATATATACATGTGTTGCCTTGTTGGAAAAAAGGAGAGAATGAAAAAAACCTAAGAGGAGTGAGTGTCGTTTGCCGTTATTTAGTTTTCTTCTTCATCCATTACTATTGTTTCTTTTTCTTCATCGTTTACCGTTATTTCTTTTCCTTCATCTATTACTGTTGTTTCTTTTTCTTCATCTTTTACCGTTATTTCTTTTTCTTCATCTATTACCGTTATTTCTTTTTCTTTATCTATTACTGTTACGTTTATATATATATAATTTTTAAATTGTTAGAGTTTATATATATAAGATTTTTGATCGAATTATGTCGATACGATGTTTGCACATTTGTGTGCATGACGCGTGACATTTGTGTTAGTTCGATCTGGTTGCGATGATCGCATTTTTTGTGTGAGCAATAATACTATTTTTTGCTTAATTTCTTTTTCTTTGCGATAAATTTTGTTTCGTCCGATTTAGATCTGGTTGCGATGAGCGCATTTCTGCGTTAGCAACATTGTTGGGTTATTTGGCACATTTAAAATTCATTATTGCTTTATTATTATTATTATTATTATTATTATTATTATTATTATTATTATTATTATTATTATTATCATTATTTATTATTATTATCATTATTATCATTATTATTACCATTATTATTATTATTGTTATCATTAATTTATTAAAATTTGTTATAATATAAAAATCTGTTTTTTAAAATAAATAACATTAACATCTTTTCCAAATTAATATGAAAACCTATTATTTTTAAGAAAAACTTTTTTTTAGATAAATTTAAAATAATAACTAAAATCTTTTTTTTAAAATAATAACTAGAACCGTTATTTATTTTATTTTATTATTGTTCAATTCAAATTTCATTATCATATTGTATCTGCTCCTCTCATGTAACCTCGCGAACTTAACAATCGCTCTTTAAATTCTGCCTTTAAATTTCTGCTTGCATGGTTTAAATTATGACATTATCTCTCTGTTTGCATGATTCAATTATCTCACGCGTTTACTATTATTTCTGTCACATTGCACACATCCGAAGGTTAGGTCTAACTGTTTGGCCGCCGCGCCAATAGTCCGTAAAACTTCACACATTCAATTTCAAATCCTCAAAACTACAAACTACAAACCCTAATTTTCACAAATGCCTCGCCGCAGGCAAAATTACAATTTTACCCTTAGCATTAGGTCAAAGAGCCGCCGCGCTCATTTTAGGGTTTCCCGCCGTGGAATCCCTAATTTAACCCTAATTACAACTTAACATTTCAACGTAGAGATTTGGAGTTTCTACACTCCACGTAAGCGTGTCCTTAAGATGCGTTTATTCCCCTTGAGACCTTGACCACAGTCAAGAAGTTTCTAACCTCCCTATTGAGGGGAACTACGATTACTCTGATTCCACTCCCGTAAGGATACGTAGGCGCAAGATGCGATGTCTTGCCGAGTAAACTTAGAATTAACCCCCTTTATTATTTATTATTGCTTATTTATATTTTATTTATCTTTGCTATTTAATTATTTTGCTTATTATTTTGTAATTGTTTCTTGGATGTAAAGTGATTTAATTATTTAATTATTATTATGGTTAGTAATTAGGGAGTGTAACAACCTGTATGTAATATTAAAATAAATTTAGATCACTTTTAAATAAAGATAATTAAAATAAACACGTCACACGCGTAAGTCGATTTTAATCGCCGTCTCACTTCCTAAGGATATCCCTCAAGTTGCCTACGAATAATGGTTAAGTGGGGTGTATAAAGCAAGTCCCTCAAATAGAAAAATCATCAAAGTCCCTTATGGTTGCCTTTACGAATCGAGTCCCTTTCGAAAAATGATGATGGTCCCTTATATGTGCTTATTACATCCCACAATGGCCTTCAAAGTCAAATTGTCCCTCACATATCCCTTAACATCCAAAGTAAGGACTACCTACTCCATTATAGTAGGGATAGTCTTACTAAAGGAAAGAATGAAGAATAAGAAAGACCTTTAAACATTAGGGTAGGTTACTCCTAGGTGCTTGCTCACTTCAAAACTGTTTCGCACTTAAACAAATTTTCAACAAGTTTTCAAACAAGTTCTTAACACATCCTTACATGGATTATTTATTAACTATTCTGAAAATTTTCTATTCACACACTACAATTTCAAAACAATTCAAAAGTGAGCTTAAGTACCTAAGAGCCCATGGATAACCATGGATGAAAAGGATGCTAATACCTTCCCTTTTCATAACCTACCCCCCGGACCCAAAATATTCTCTAAGGTCTTTCCTGTTCTTTTATAACCTTTCCTTATGGATAAAATAAAAGTCGGTGGAGACTCTTGCTATCCGCAACATTGTTTAAAGTCAGTTCTCCCACCGTGTTACACCGTCCAACCGTCGTCGTCCAACCGTCACCGTCCGTCCAACCGTCACCCTCCTCTGTTGCATTTCGCCGCCGTTCACCGTCCCTCTGTTCGTCTGCATTGCATTTCCGCCATTGTTACGTTATTTGAAGTTTTACTCTGGTTTTCTTTTTTACGTATATTTTTACCATTGTTGCTGTAATCTTTAAGTAGAACTGAATATGTTTTTATTATTTGAATGCAATCAAGTTAAGTAGAACTGAATATGTTTTCACCATTGTTGCTGTAATCTTTAAGTAGAACAGAGAGTTTTTATTTGAGAGTTTATATGAGAGTTTATATTTGAGAGTTTATATTTGAGAGTTAAGTATTTGAACTGAATATGTTTTCTACAAGAGTTTATATTTTTTAAGAGAGTTTATATTTTGTATGTTTTAAGAGATTTTATAAGAGAGTTTTATTTGTGATAACTGTTTGGTCATGAAATGTTTAAGAGAGTTTATAAGAGAGTTTTAAAGAGAGTTTTTAACCATTGTTTGAGAGAGTTTCAATGTTTAAGAGAGTTTCACCATTGTTTATGATAACTGTTTGGTCATGAAAATGCAATGTTTATAAGAGAGTTTTTAAGAGAGTTTTATATGTATAAGAGAGTTTTTAAGAGAGTTTTTAAGAGAGTTTATATTTTTTAAGAGAGTTTTATATGGATAAGAGAGTTTTATATGTATAAGAGAGTTTTTAAGAGAGTTTTATATTTTTTAAGAGAGTTTTATATGGATAAGAGAGTTTATACATATATTTTTTAAGAGAGTTTTATATGTATAAGAGAGTTTATATTTTTTAAGAGAGTTTTATATGGATAAGAGAGTTTATAAAACCAACATGAATATGGTTTTATATGTTATTATGGTTTTATATGTTTAGTTAGGATTTCTCAATGTTTAGTAAGGGTGTCATTTTGGTTTAAGGATTATCTAGTAATTTTAATATGATTTGTTTTGGTGGATTATCTAGTATTTTTGTCTTGGTTAATTATTAATATGATTTTAATAAAATTTATATTTTGTCTGCTATAGGGGTTACCTGTGAAGAGAAAAGTTGTGATCGTTTCCAAGCATCCTATTGCGTAGCATTCTTAGAAGTTAGTGATTTCCTTACAGGTATTCTCTGTTTTGTTTAACTTTTGTAGTTTAGTGTAGATTACTCAATTAGTATGGATAAAAAATGGATGTCTGGTAATCGATTGTCAAAAGAGTACGAGAATGGGGTATCGAAGTTCGTTAAGTTTGTTGTTGAACACGTCAAAGACCCTAGTAGGATCACATGTCCATGCTTAGGATGATGTTATGGGCGTCGAGTTGACGCTGTTCAGTTGGAATCTCATTTAATGAGACATGGAATTGATCGAAGTTACACATGTTGGACATTACATGGTGAGATAAGTAACGAGAATGTTGAACCCCGGAATAATACGACATGTGCTTCAAAGGACAATGGCAGGGATACATATGATTATGATCGAGTCGAAGAGATTGCAGAAGCACTTGAAGAAGATCTTCAAGATTGTCCCAAGATGTTTGAGAGGTTGGTAAGCGATGCAGAGAAACTGTTGTATAAAGGTTGCACTACTTTCACAAGATTGTTCGCGGTATTAAAGTTGTACAATTTAAAGGCAGGTAATGGATGGTCGGATAAAAGTTTCACAGAGTTGTTAGCCCTACTTCAAGAGATGCTTCCGGAGGATAATGTTCTTCCCAATCGAACCTATGAAGCTAAAAAAATGTTATGCTCTATTGGCATGAGCTATGATAAGATACATGCTTGTCCAAATGATTGCATTTTGTTTCGAAATGAATATGCATTATTAAACGAGTGTCCTAAATGCGGTGTATCTCGGTATAAGTAAAAATTGTCACCAGCAAAAGTATTATGGTATTTTCCTATAATTCTGAGATTCAGACGCATGTTTCGTAGTGAAACAGATGCAAAACACCTGACTTGGCATGCAGATGATAGAATTGTAGATGGGAAGTATCGACATCCGGCAGATTCACCACAGTGGATGAAAATTGATAATGATTATCCTGATTTTGGAGAAGAAGCTAGAAACCTTCGCTTGGCATTATCGACTGATGGAATGAATCCGCATGGTCTGCAGAGTATCTCACATTCCACCTGGCCTGTAATTATTATGATTTATAACCTACCTCCATGGCTATGTATGAAGCGTAAGTACATGATGTTATCTATGTTAATTTATGGCCCTAAACAACCAGGGAATGACATAGACGTATACCTGACACCTCTAATCGAAGACTTAAAGAGTTTGTGGGAGAACGGTGTGGAGGTTTATGATGGATATAGGAAAGAAAGTTTCAATTTAAGGGCGATGTTGTTTGGCACAATTAATGATTTCCCAGCATACGGAAATCTATCGGGGTATAGCATTAAAGGTCAATGTGCGTGTCCTATCTGTGAAGAAAACACAGATTGGACGCGGTTGGAATTTGGTCGGAAGAATGTCTTTCTTGGTCATCGTAGATTCTTAAATTCTAATCATCACTACCGTGGGTGGAAAAAATCATTCAATGGAAATTCAGAACAACGTAAAGCTCCACCTACATTGACCGGCGAACAAATTTTTGAAAAGGTGAAAGATGTGAGTACTAAGTTTGGCAAGCCTTTTTCTCATACGCTTGTCGCGCGTGGATGGAAGAAGAGGTAAATTTTGTTTGAGTTGTCGTATTGGAAGTCGTTGTATGTAAGACATTTTCTTGATGTTATGCATATTAAAAAAAATGTATTTGAAAGTGTTATTGGTATGTTACTCAATATACAAGGAAAGTCTAAGGATGGCCTTAAATCAAGAAAGGACTTGGTAGCAATGGAAATAAGAAATGAATTAGGACCCTTGAAGAAAGGAAACCGCACATATCTACCACTTGCTGCTTATACTTTATCTAGAAAGGAGAAAAAGATACTGTGTAAGTTTCTTAGTGAAGTTAAAGTTCCAGAAGGATACTCTTCAGATATTAGAAGACTTGTTTCTATGAAAGACCTCAAGTTAAAAAGTTTAAAGACACATTATTGCCATGTTATAATGGAACACTTTCTACCAATAGGTATACGTTCTATTTTGCTAGAAAAAGTGAGAGGCGCAATAACTAAATTGTGTTTTTTCTTTAGGTCAATTTGTAGTAAGGTGATAGATCCTGCGATCTTACCAACATTGCAAAGAGAAATAGTTATTACTTTGTGCAAGCTTGAAATGTATTTTCCTCCATCATTTTTTGACATAATGGTACATCTAGTTGTTCATCTTGTGAAAGAGACACAACTGTGTGGACCTGCCTATATGAGATGGATGTACTCTGTTGAACGTTATATGAAAATATTGAAAGGGTATGTGAAAAACCAAAGTCGACCAGAGGGATGTATTGTTGAACGATACATTGTTGAAGAAGCTATTGAGTTTTGTACTGAATATTTGTCCAACGTTCAATCCATTGGCCTCCCAAAATCTCATGTTGTTGAAAAAATAGTAGGTAAACAGTTAATTGGAAATAAAGTTGTGACAGTTTCAAGGGATGAACGGGAGCAAGTGCATTTGTATGTTCTGCACAATGACATTGAGGTTGAATCGTATGTTGAAATGCATAAGGACGTTCTCCGAGGTTTAAATCTGAATAGAAATGAAAATTGGATAGTACGTGAGCACAATCAAAGTTTTATAACATGGTTCAAGGAGCATATTTTTTCAAAGTTTTATTCTGATCCCGCTTCAATAACAGAAAGGTTGAGATGTTTAGCATATGGTCCAAGTTTGCATGTGTTTTCTTATAGCGCATACGCAATTAATGGATACACATTTTATACCAAGGAACAAGATGATAAAAGTACAATGCAAAATAGTGGTGTCACCGTGCTTGCCGAAGCAATGCACATTTCCTCGTATTATGGAGTTATCGAGCGCATTTGGGTGTTTGATTATGAGAAGTTTCAGATTCCTATCTTTGGATGCAAGTGGGTTGAAAATAATAGTGGCATACAAATGGATAAATCAGGTTTTTTGAAAGTGGATCTTAATAAGGTGGGGTACAAAGATGAGCCTTTTATTCTAGCCACGCAAGCTAAACAAGTGTTCTATGTCACTGATCGAACAAGTACGAAATGGTCTATAGTTCTTTTTTCCAACAAAGTAATCGATGATAACATTGGAGAAAAGGGGGATGTTGATGTTGAGAATGAATCTTATATTATAGATGATCCAGATGAGAATATTAGAGCGGACGAATCATATATTATAAATGATCATAACGAGGGAATTTGGATCAATCCATCTGTCTGTGTTGTTAAGAGACAAGTAAACCCCGTTACAACGAAAAAAAGAAAGAGATGTTAAAGGTACTTGTAACATATTATTTCTTATTTATACCATGTTTTTCTTATTTACACATTTCTTATGTATATATTTGTTATTTACATATTTGCATGTCATTCATTTGATACTTTGGTTTTTCTGAATTACAAGTATATATATTATGGTCAGCAACGAGGAAACATCACATGATGGAAAACAAACAAAAAAAGACGTGGAAGGCGATATTAAAAGAGGCATAACAATTATGAAAAAAATCATACGTGCGAGAGATAAAGGAGTAAAGTATGATGTCCATTGGAATGAAAGAGATCAGTTAGTTGAGCCTAATGGTGCGTTGCTAACAAGTTACATCGGAGCACTTGTACGTTCGCAAGTTCCGATTACTTGCGATAATTGGAGAATTTTTCATTACAACCGGCTAAAGATAAGATTTGGACCGAGATTCAGGTATGATATTTGATTATTTTTAATTATGTTGACAGTTACATCTTTAAATTAATTATACTAACATGTTATATGTATGTGTGTTTGTTTGCAGAGATCTTTTAATATTGAAGATCGTAGGAGAAAATATTGTATTCAATTGGCCAGAAAACGCTTAAGGGGATTTAGAGTGTTTTTAACAAACAAGTTTCTAAAAGATTCTGAAGGAAACTTGGTTGACTCGGAGCGTCCAATGAAGTACACGGATTTTATTTCGGAGGAAGAATGGGAGACGTTTGTTGCAAAGCGAAGAACAAAAGAATTTGAAGTAAGTACAACTTATCATGAACTATGTATAGTATATATACTTCTTCCACAAGAGTTCCGATAAACTTGTTTTTTCAGGTTGTTAGTGGCGTAAATCGTCAACGGGCATCAAATCCCGCATATCCATACAGAAAGAGCCATTTGGGATATGCACGATTAGAACAAAAAATAGTAAGTACATATAAATGCTTTAATATGATATATTTACTAAAAATAGTAAGTATATATAATAGGATATAATGCTTTATTATCCGTCTTAATGCGTAGTTGGAAGAGGAGAAGAGTGATGCGACATCTCTTCCGGACCATGTTGTATGGAAGGCTGCCCGTGTGGGACGAGATGGAGTCGTTCAGGAAGAAGTTCAACAAGTCTTTGAACAATGTGTAAGTACAACGTTGTCTTTGTGAGTAACTGATCAAAAGTGTATAATATATTTATATATATTTTTATCTATATTTTAGGATACTCTATCCCAGACCATAAGTCCCGCTGAGGACGATGATTGCAGGAGCTTACTGAGCTGGGTGCTGAATATTCCTAAGTATTCTGGGCGTGTGAGGGGTAAGGGATTTGGTGTCACTCCATCCAAACTGTATAAGCAGCCAAAGAAAAAAAATCCAACCAATAAAGAAGTGATGGATACTTTGGAGGAATTGAAAGCGCAAATCCGTGAATTACAGAAGGATAAGGAGAGATACATGTCGGAAAGACGCGCTCCAGAGGGTAAAGCTACTAGTGACAAAGATAGTATCGGTTGTTCGCAAAAGCTTCCAGAGGTAATTGTATATATTACATTGAAATTAATTTAGCACAGTTTACTTAATTGACACATTAACTGATCATTATTTGTTTAGGGCATTTCACTTTGCCGGCTATATTTATCGTCACCTACTCATTGAATGGTTGGCAAGGGAAAGGTGCATAACTTTTTGGGAGACTTACTTCACCACAAACCGCTCCCTTCTGGATTTTTGAAAGTATCTATTGATATTGCATTAGAGGGGAGTGCGCTGTTGCCTATACCAAATGATATTTCAGGCGCAACAGTGGTGGGAGACGCAATAGGAGCGTATGTGGCATGGCCGACAAATCTCATTTGCATAGATGATGAGGTAGGTTGAACCTTTTAATACTCAAATGTTTTATGATCCATACATGAAAGTTATTCTTACATCTACATTTTCTTTTTTACATGATGATCTTAGACTCCTACAAAATCCAAATCAAAATATGATAGAATTATTGTGCGAGATATCGATTCAGCTGCATCAAAGAAACAAGTACTACTACAGTTACATGATTATCTTGTTATACATTAATTATTGAACTTATATATGACTTTTAGGTTCATGATCAGCAGTCGCAACAAGTCAGCAAGGGTAAGATTCCTGAAACTTCCAAGGTACCCAGAAAAGCATTTGTTCCTCGATTTAGGATGTGCCTTGAAACATATGTCGGAACATCAGATGTGCCTGAGGGTGGCATCCATCAAATACATATGGAGGCAGGTATTTTCGGTTTTGAATATCCCGAAACAATTGCTAAAGAGGATTTTGATCAGGTTTTCAACCATTCTGAATTGGGCGTCGGTGTTATGCATTCATACATCAGGTACTTCGATCCATTTTAATTAAATAATTGAACATTTTAAAATTTGCTCGTTTAACTGAATATTCTAATGTTGATTATGTTTTTTTAGGTTCTTGTATGACAAGTTATTGGTCCCGAATGAATTGACTTCAGTATTCGCATTCTTATCTGCTAGCTGTGTCAACTCACGGATAATAGACCAGACACTAGATACAGTCAAAGAGTACACATTGTAGAGATTTATGCACGCGACTACGGAGAAGTTGTTCTTGTTGCCATATAATACTGGCCATGAGTTAGATTTTATTCTAAATTCATTTATTATAATTGTTGGATTTTTCCCTTTCTATATAACATTTCTGTCTAAACTGTTGTCTTATTTTATAGTGGACATTGGTTGTTGATCGCGATTAATCCGACAAAAGAAATAGTGTATTATATAGATTCATTGGATGGCTATACAACAAAATATGAAAATCTGAGGAACATGGTTGATACGTAAGTGATGAGATATACTGTTGTCTTTAATTATATATCTTTATTTATTATGTGACATTGTTCTAAATATGCGTTTACATTATGTTAGAGTTATACAAATATTCAGAGCACAAAGAGATGCAACGGTGCCAAAAAGCAAGGCTAACAACATCAACTGGATCAGAGTGGAGGTATATTTTCGCATGTTTGACTGTTATAGTGGTTCTACTTGATAAAACTATTTAAACTATATATCCTGATAAATGTTCGTTTGTTTTTTCCATTTACAGTGTCCTCGGCAACGCAATGATATTGACTGTGGATATTTTGTATTGTGCTTTATGAGGGAAATTATTCTTTCTGGTCAACTTGAAATTCCAGTCATGGTATGGATCAATTCATTATATAAGTTATATGATTCATTTTGATAATTATCCGATACTTCATCTGAGTAATTAGTTTTAAAATTAAATCTTGCATGTTCTGTTATATTATGTAGTATTTTGATGAATTCAAGTGCGCTACTTACACGAAAGCAAAATTGGAAGAAATTAAAGAGGAATGGTGTCAATTTATTCTTGGGTTGAGAATTTTATAAAGTTATCGGATTGGAAGAATTGTAATTATATGTAAATTGAATGTATTTGTGATGTTGTAATTCTGAGGATCGAATTTTGTTGTAACATATTTAAGCAGGTTTATGTGTATTAAAATGTTTATGAACAAAGTGATGAGTTACAATGTATCAAAAGTTTGGAATTGTATATATAAGGCCAAAGTTTTGAATTGTATATTTAAGGCCAAAGTTTTGAATTGTATATATAAGGCCAAAGTGTTGAAATAAAGGCCTGAATTATAAGCAGGTTTGTGTAATATAAGCAGGTTGTTGGTAAATATACAAAACAGGGTGAATATTTTTTTTAAAAAAAATTTTAAAATCTGGGACATTAGACAGCGCTTTTACAAAAAAGCGCTGCTAAAGGTCACAAACATTGCGCTACAAAAGCGCTGCTATAGGTTTGGAAGGGGGGGTCTACGACAACGCTTCTAAAAAGCGCTGCTAAAGGTGGGCTCTAAGACAGCGCTTTGTGAAAGCGCTGCTAAAGGTGGGCTCTAAGACAGCGCTTTGTGAAAGCGCTGCTAAAGGGGGGGATGGTTGGGGGGAATATGCAACGCTTATGAAAGCGCTGCTAAAGGGCTATAAAAGCGCTGCTAAAAGTGTTGTTGAAGGGAGCCTTTAGCAGCGCTTTTTCCATAAAAAAAGCGCTGCCTTTACCTTTAGCAACGCCACTTTTGGCAGCGCTTTAAAGCGCTGCTAAAGGTCTTTTTTGGCATAGTGAAAACAATGTAGAAACTCATTACCTTCTAGTAATACTAAAGCTATTACAACCTTTGATTTGATTCATTGTGCCCTTTGGGGAAAATACAATACTACTACCCCTAATGGAGCATAATATTTCCTCACTATTATTGATGATTACACTAGAGGCACCTGGGTGTATCTAATGAAATCAAAAACTGAAATGTTGCACCAGTTTATAAATTTCTGTAATTTGATCAGGCGACAATTCAACAAAACTGTCAAGCGAATACGCAGTGACAATGGTACAAAATTTGTTAACTCTAAATTCTTATATTTAATTCAACAAGAGGGCATAATTCATGAAACCTCTTGTGCTTATACACCACAGGAAAATTGACGAGTCGAACATAAACATAGACATTTATTGAATATAGCGCGAGCGTTACGCTTCTATGCAAACCTTCCACTACACTTTTGGGGTGATTGTGTTTTAACTGCAGCATACCTAATTATATAACGTCTACTATTGCTAATCAATGCCTCACCCCCTATGAGTTTCTTTTCAAAAAGGCTTCACAATATGACCATCTACACAATTTTGGATGTTTATGCTACATGAAGAATGTCTCCAAGCCACTAGACAAATTTGATCCAATAGCCGACAAATGCTTATTCACTGGATATCCGTAAGGCCAAAAAGGATGGAAATTTTATAACCTTAAAACTCATACCTTCCTTACATTGAGATACTTGTTCTTCTATAAGGATACTTATCCCTTCCTTCAAGCATCAAACCTACCTCTCATCCACACTAACAAAAATATTGCATAATACTTTAGTGATGATGAAGAACTACAAACTGAAATTGTTCCATCACTTGTAGCCACTTCTCATATCAATGCACAAGAAACCATCACTACATCGAACAACCTTGACACTCATGATGTTGACATATTACACCAAAACCATGCATACAATACACAAAAATCCCCTACAAACACATCTGAATCAGTTGAGCACAATACACCCAATTTAGTTTCAGCTCCAAACACTTCATCCAACAATGAAGATGATATAATTGAAGGGGAGCACAATGAGGAACATGAAAATACTGGAATAGAGTTGCCACCAAGAATACGAAATCCCCTACCACACCTCAAAGATTTTTATTGCTACAACGTGCACTTAAATATTAAATACCATATTTTAAACTTTGTCCACTATGATACTTTCTTCCAGACTCATAAAGCGTACGTTGCACGAATTAGTAACACTACAGAACCTACGTCATACACTCAAACAAGTAAACTACAAGTATGGAAAGATGTCATGGCTCAAGAACTTCAAGCATTGGGGCCTTTCAAACGTGGGAACTAACCACTCTACCACTTGGGAAAATTTTAATAGGGTGTCGATGGGTGTACAAGATTAAACACAAAGCCACAGAAGCAATTGAGAAACACAAAGCTCGATTAGTTGCGAAAGGACTCACTCAAATAGAAAGACAAGACTTCAATGAAACTTTTGCGCCCATTGCCAAAATGGCAACCATTCGGTGCTTACTAACTGTTGTTGCAACCAAATGATGGATCCTACATCAAATGGATGTTAGCAATGCCTTCCTTCATTTTGATTTAAATGGATATGTCTATATGAAACTTCCACAAGGCTAAAAAACTACACACCCTAACATGGTTTACCGGTTGAAGAAGTCCTTGTATGGGTTACACAAAGCCTCTCGAAACTGGTATTCTAAACTATCCAAAGCATTGATTGACTATGGTTTCAAGGAGAGTCATTTTGTTCACAGTCTCTACACGTACACCAAACTATTTATCTTCATATATGTCCTAGTTTACGTCGATGGTTTAATCATCGTTGGGAACCATGAAGAAGCTTATGCCAAATTCAAACACTACTTGAGCCAATGCTTCCATATGAAAGATCTTGGCAAACTTAAATGTTTCCACGGTATCGAACTAGCGCGCAGCCAAGAAGGCTTATTTATTTGTCAACGAAAATATACACTTGACATCCTCACTAAATGTGGCATGCTTGGTTCCAAGACTTCTTCGTTCCCAATGGAAGCCAATCACAAACTCACTTTGGCTAATGGACTACCATACTCCGGTCCGTTAAAATATAGACGACTAATTGGCCGCCTCGTTTACCTCATTATCACAAGGCCAGAATTAACATATTATGTCCATGTGTTCATCCAGTTTGTGAAAACACCCCTTCAAGAACATTGGAAAGAAGCCATGAGAGTCCTTCGATACCTTGAATCCTCTCCGGGTCAAGGTATCGTCTTACCTAAACACAATAATCTGCAACTAGTTGCCTTTGTGATTCAGATTGAGCATCGTGTCCCATAACATGAAAATCCACCTCGGGTTATTTGATGAAACTTGAAAATGCTCCAACTTCATGGAAAACAAAGAAACAAGTGACCATTTCTCACTCTTCTAGTGAAGTTGAATATAGAGCAACGAAACATGCTACAAGTGAAATTATTTGGCTACACAATCTACTCGATACTCCTCAACTTCCATGCACACATCCTATTCCTTTATACTGCGATAATCAAGAACAATTCATTTAGCCACCAACCCGGTTTTCCACAAAAGAACTAAAAACATTGAAGTGGATTGACATTTCATAAGAGATCATATCCAATCAGGCGCCATCACTACGACTCATGTTTCAACTCATTAGTAACATGATGACATCTTCACCAAACCTTTAAGAGCTAAGACATTCTATGACTTCTTGTTCAAGTTGGTAGTTCATAAACCACACTCTCCATCTTGAGGGGAAGTATTAGAGTTAGGGTTTAGTATAACCACCTTTATAGGATATTATCTTCCACTTTTATCTCCCCGGTAAGTTAGTTTGTTGCTAACTCTTAAGTCCTAAATATCATATATAAACATCTCAATTATAACCTTTTGTTTATATATATATATATATATATATATATATATATATATATATATATATATATATATATATATATATATATATATATATATATATATATATATATATATAATTTTGTTCTATTAGTTTCTAGGTTTTTATTTTATTTTTAATAAATATATAGTCATTTTATCACTTTATCAACTAATAACTTGTATGATAAATATAAATCTAATTCATATACTTTATTCCATTAAAGAGATGGTATGTTGTCTCTCAATACCAATTTTTAAATTATTAAAATATTTAATTTTTATCATTATTATTTATTAGTGTTCAGACTATAATTTTAATTGAAAGTTAAAGTTAATTTTTTTAAAAATAATGTATTCATAAATATTACCAAACACACGTTAAGTTAGGGTGAGATATGCATTTCTTGTGTTACAAAGAAGGGAACAAAGAGCATTAATTTGAGAAGGGGTTGCTTGAAATGGAGTTTTAAAAGATGACAAAAACAGTTGTTGTCATTTAATGAAGTACTTGAAGAAATCTCTTGTGTCCTCCGTTGGTTGGTTGTTGAGGAGGTGGGAAAAGTAATAGTAACAACCCGCGGACAGTTTTTAATATTTTTATTATACATTTAAGTTTTTAAAATTACATAAATTTTTATTGCAATAATAAAAAGGTTAATGTTAGCATGATGAATTAGTGGATTCAGAATTACCAATTACTTCTTCCTTTTTTTTTGTTGGTAAAATAGTCTAACAGATAATCCACACATAAACAATTTCAAATTTAAATTCGGATTTTATTTTAACAGCATTTTTAAAATTATGATTAATTACGGTTTTAATCTCTTTATTTTCTGAGATTTAGAGAACGTATTCATCTATTTTAAATTTAAATAATTTTAATTTTTTATTTTAAATTTAAATAGTTTTAGTCTTTCTATCATATTTTAATAATTAAAATTAACAATTTTTTTATTAAAATAAATAAATAAATGATTAAAACTGTTTAAATTTAAAATAGATAGATTAAAATTTAAAACTATAATTTAACTTTAAAATTATCAACTAAATTGTATTATATTTTTTATTTAAAAAAAAAAGCAGATCTTTGTGTATCAGGGACTTTAAAAATATCAATATAACTGTATTGTGTTTAAAAAACTAAGTGTTGTATTTTTTTTTTTAAAAAAAGAACATATATTAAAATTATGTATTAGTCAATCAATACTTTTAAAATTATGTTGTATTTTTTAATTGTTGGTCTGAGTGAGTATATATATATATATATATATATATATATATATATATATATATATATATATATATATATATATATATATATATATATATATATATATATATATATATATATATATATATATATATATATATATATATATATATATATATATATATATATATATATATATATATATAACGTAGATCATTTATTTTTATGAATGTTTATTTTAGTAATTGTTATAATTTCAGACGGTTTGCTATAATACACCCACTTGTTTTTATGAAGGTGTCTTTTAACAAGTTTTAATTAAAAATTTGTTAAATAGACCCTAAAGTGCATATTGCTAAAATATATATATATATATATATATATATATATATATATATATATATATATATATATATATATATATATATATATATATATATATATATATATATATATATATATATATATATATATATATATATATATATATATATCGTTATGAAATCGAAGAACGAGGGTTGCAGTATGCGACGTTGGATCTGAGTTTATGTTGCGGTGGAGGAGAGATTAATCTATAAGGTTAACACTCTAACGCTTAAATTAGTACGTGAATTAAAATGAATGAATAAAGTTTGAGTTTGAAAATTGTGTACCTAAAGTTAGAGCACATGTCATTTATATCATGGAGCAGTTATATCAACCCATTAATCTCTAGGACTGAGATGCGGGGAGTCGTTGGATGTATCCCGACTCTGAATCTCCCGAGCTCTTCCCTAGGGTAATTTCTCTGGGCTGTGAGCAATTAAGAATCATTTATTTCTCTAGTTGCGGCCGATGGACGTTCTGACCGGCCTAGAATAGTTATCCCGTAAGCCCCCGTCCCTGCTTTGCAGTACGAAGGTTTATTGTATCCACCCCGTTCGTCTAAGTCATATATTATCCTATATGAAGAGTAAAGACGTGATGTTATTGTTTTGGATTATTCGATCATTTAATGAGCCACATGCTTCATATGTCTTTTCGTAAGTCTCACCATAATGATATTTGTGAATTGAAACACTCGAGTGTCTTGAAGAGTTAGTTTTGCATTTTCGTGAGGTGTTACCTTTTCTTCTTTGTCCCCTGCATTACACTTTTTCTTTCTATACTTGAATAAAGTAGTGCCTATAATGAGTAAAAAATTAAAATAAAATATTTTCGCCTCCTTAGTTTACCATGTCTCTTCGTCAACTGTCTATATCTTTGTTTGGAAGGATGGTTTTGACGGTGCCTTTGTAGACGTAGCTCCATCTTTGAATTGGGGAATATTAGCGAGCATAGAGAATTTATCATTCCTTTCTATGAATGTACCATATCGATCATGGATTTTTGGTTGCCCTTATCAACTTTAAATTGAAGTTTCGAATCACTAGATGGTTTCTCCATCGCAGTTGCACCCTACGAGTTGACCTTATATCAAAGTTTATAGTACTAGTGCGAATATCAAAAAGGAAAATCTTCTTTGTCCCTTTTCTTCCATCTCTTCAAAGTACAACATAGTTTTGTGGCCCAGGCGCGGGGTCGTGTTTTGATTAATTTGGTGCAGGTTGTTCGCCCCTTTAGAACATTTTTGGAGAGCCCGAAACATTTCTAAAATCAATTCTTCCTGCTTGTCCTTCTTTATAAAGAGGCTCGTGCAATGGTGTGTGTTGTAGGGATTGGGGTGAAGACACATGTACCATCATTTTATTTAAGTAATAGAACAAAGGCCATTTCTTGATAGGGAATGGATTGTATGTCAACAAGGAAAACAGTTTTTTTAGAAGGAACTTTATATGAAGAAACACTTGGTTGGTTTCGCCAAAGAGATGGGTTATGTTGGGGGCGTCACTCCTCAAGACGAAGCTTCATAGAAACTTTTGAATCGGTTTATTGAAACCCTGTTACTGATGGATGTTTTCACCAAGGAAGAGAAGAAGGTCATTTTTTGTGAGTTTCAAATGTATTTTTCCCAATGTCTTCAACTCGGTTATTTGTAATGCTCTTGATTTGGTAATCACTATTTGTTGACTCGGTGAAGAACGAATAAGCAGTCTTCCTAATAAGACATGGAATCCGACCAACCCCAACTGCTTCAGGCCATTCAAATACTTCAAAGTTGGTAAATGCTCATTCCCCTTTAGGGTCTGGAAGAGGTGTTTGAAATGATCCCCATTGATTGTTGCAAGTGTCGGGTCCTCCGGCTCCTACCCAGTTTGCGAAGCCAAGTCCATGTACTCCAAAATAACATTGTTCATCTACCTCAAAATAATATTGCTCTTATCTGGCTAACTTGATCCGCGAGGCCCTTAAGGAGGATTTGTCAAATCTAGCGTGCTTCTACTAGTCTGGTCATTCCTTGCCATGATTTTCTTCATATCCTCGACTAGGGTTTGGAAAATATTTAACATCTTATCTATTTTAGTGTCTTCATCCTCAGTTGGTTCATGAAACTGTAGTCACGTTATTGTATGGTATTGTTTAGTTGTTTTGATGTTTTGGCTAATTTTATTGTTGTTGTTACAGTTTGCTTATGTATTTGTAATTTGCTTATCATTTAATATATGTGTGTTTGTACTTTATTCGCATTCGAGTTCTATTCTAATCGCTTAATCTATTTAGCAATTGTATCATTAAAACCTCTAAGTATTCAATATGTTTAGAGAGTTTTATTCTTTGATAATGTCTATTTTTAAGCCTAGCAAGTTGTCCTTTAGTCATTTCATCAAACTTGACTTGAATCAAAAGTTAGAACTCTTAAAATCAAGATGTCGAGTGTTTGATTTGAATCATGTACTAAATTTGATTTGAATTATAAAACTTGTGAATAATTGGGATTCGCTTCTAGACTGGTTGATTTGAATCATAAAATAAACCAGATTTAAATCATAGACTCTTGTGACTCGAATTAAGGGTTATCCATGAGTTGAATCATATGTCTGAATGAAGTCATATTTGGGATCTGCTTTCAATGATTTGAATCAGGGAACATAACTTCTTTTTTATCATGCAATCTATCGGGTTTATAACCAACACAATTTTTATTAAATTAAGTTTTTTTTACTTGAAATAATTGATTTAACTTATCTTTCTCCTTAGTGAAATTCTCTAAGGTTTCATGCAAACATGTTACTTCATTTTTCAAAAATAACAGGAATCACATTTATATAATTTTAAGGATTCATTTCTTATGCTATTAATTTCTTCACAAAGAATTTTATTGTTATTTCCAAGAATTCAACACAGTTCTTAAGATCAATAATCCTCTTCTCTAATTTCATATTTTCTTTAGTGAGCTTAACACTAAGCTTACATAATTGATTATGAGTTAGAGAAGCTACATCAATGTCATCTTACTTTGAATCCTTGAGGCACACATGGTCTTCTCCATTAGATTTCAAGAAGAATCTTCAAAGATCCCTCATATCAAGTTTCCTATGATGAATAGGATGTAGCAAATTATGAATCAATGGAGTAAACACTGTTAAATCCTTATGGTGGCAGAGACATATTTAAGAATATACTTGATGATAGATCAAAAGATTTTTCTTTTTAAGTCTTCTGATTTATCATCGAGTATATTCTTGAAGACGCTTATGCCTTTATAAGAACTTAATGATGTTTCCTCTATTGATTCATCTTTTGCTACATCCTTTTTTTCACAGGAAACATGATATGATGGGTCTTTGAAGATTCTTCCTAAAGTTGGATCTTCATAATTTATTTTGTAATCATATGAAACTACTTGAAATATTTCACTTGATGAAGGTTCTCCAACATTTCTTATGAATTTAGCTTCCTCATCAGATTTGTCGGATGGCGACTCTTCAGATGATCACACATGTATCAAAATTGTTCGTTCGAAGAACACCATTGGGGTTGATTCAAATTTTCTAAAAAGTATTATTTAAATGAATATTCTTCTAATTATATTGAGCTTATACCTTGAATGATTCAAAATTTGGATTAATTCGTAGAGTTTCTTGATTATCTTCTCATTTCTGGTTTTTTCTTAAAACTCAACAAATACAATGTTTTTTTTCGAATTGAGACTTGGATCAAATTTTTCTGATTCCAATTCTTAATCCTTCGATAGCTGTTAAAAACATAATTTTTAATATATCTCCAAGGGTCTCAATAGTTGAGTACCATATATGAGAATTACTCTCATGTTCATTTGGCATTTCAACTTCCTGAATTTGTGTGTTTATTTTCTCTTGCTCAATACTTGAAGAAGCTCTATAAATCATCCCAAGAGTGTCTCACACTTCTTTGGAGGACTCACAAGTAAAGAAATAATAAAAACCTTGAAACTTAAATCTTTTATTAAAATATATTTAACTTTTCTCAAATCCTCTTTAGCCCAATCAAAATCAGGTTTATTTACTACTTCATCATTAAAGAATAAGGTATGAATAAACATACCATTATTTAAAATATGCGACATTTCAAAGTCATTAGCTTTGATAAAAGTTTCAAATATTGCTTTTCATAATTCAAACTTATCACCATCAAACAGTGGAGGTGTATCCACGAAAAATAATCATGTTAAAAATAAAAATGTTTGTAGTTATCATCTTCCTCCTGAGATGATTATTCTTTAAAAAGAATTTAGCTTATGAGACCACTTGTTAGACATGATACTCCAAAAAAAAAAGGAGGAGGGGTGAGCTGTGTAGATTTAAAAAACCATTTTCAAATTGAAAACTCTAGCAAAATATAGTTTAAAAACGCTTCTAAAACAAATAAAATAAATATCATTAAAAATAAGAAAATGGAAAAGTAAAGAGTTAAGGGAAGAGAGAAATACATCGGAGCTTTGTAGAGGTTTGGTCTAATGAAGTGACCTACTCCTCTCCCCAAGAATTTCTTCTTGAGAGTTTATAATATGATGATAGCTTTTGACACGACTTGACTCGAACCTCCTTAACAAGGTTTGGAGTTTTTCAATGGATAAATTCCCAAACAACCTGGAGTTTTAACTATAGAGACCTTCAAAACCAACTTAAATCTTTTAACAATAGACTAAACTCACAAACCGACTGAGAGTTTTAACTATGGAGACCTCCCTAACCAAAAAAAGGTTTTACTTGGTTTACCTAAACAACCAAAATATATTTTTATCTCACAACCAAAATAGTTTTTCTCTCAATGAGAATTTGTAAAAATGCCCTTACGCCAAACTAAAAATACCTCACAGTTATAAAAACTCACTCTCAAAATCAATAAGGAAAATGTGAGAAAATAAATAGAGAAAGAGGAGAGCGATGGAAAAGGTATCTCAAATACGTTTTCAGGTGTATAAGAAATGAGAAAGAGGTCTTATATTTATAGGACAAAATTTGGATTTAAAAGGAAAAGATCCATGGGGATTTTTAATGTTGATAAACAATTTGGAAATCTGCATAATCGATTATATAGTCCAAAAAAATGTAAGATTTTCAAAGGAGTCATTGCATAATTGACTATTAACTAAATAGTTGATTATTGAGGTATTGCTAAAGTAATAATCGGTTATGCCTAAATGCTAATATACTATCTAGTGGCAAAACCCTTCATAAATGAATTTTCAATTTCTTAGTCAGTTAGCTAGGCACAAAAACACTTATTTTGGTAATTTAAATGAAGAAAAAAAAAACAAGGTCTCCAAAAGGTTGAAAGTGCGTGTGTGATTTGCCTTAGTAAACTGGAGAGCTAGCCTTATACCTTTATAGAAACATATCACTTGATCCAAACTTTGAGAGCTTTCACACTTCCTCTATTTCACAACTCTGAAGCTTCTGGTTCCTTGCCACATATATTTGACTTTAGCACTTCATTGGAAACTTGAATCTTCGTTAGATGAGTTTTGAGATAATTTCTTCAAGATGGACGCCATCATCAAACAACCGTTTGATCAGAGATCTTCACTTACTTCACCAAGTGCCCCTTAAGATAAGGTGTGGTCCTACAGGGATATTCATTAATAACTTGATCTCAATGCACTTGATTGCAATAGATCACCATAATACATGAGCTTTGATATCTTCATTATAACTTGAACAAGACATATTGATATCTCGGGCACACCTTGATCTTCTTGATCTTCATAACTTGATTTCCAAAGCTTATTAACACAATATTATCATCTAAGTAAATGATACTTTAATCTTCAAACACCACTACTTGATCACATTATACATTTATCTTCAAGCATCATCCCTTGATCACATTAGACTTTGATCTTCAAGCACCATCACTTGATCACATTAGACCTTGGTCTTCAAGCACCGTCACCTGATCACATCATATGATAACATCACTTGTCATCATCCAAACCAAAATTATTTCTTATGAAGACTTATATCAAGAGCGTTGTCAACATAAAAAACAAACCAACAGGTTGTTGCAGACTTCATACGTGCAAGCACATAGATCCTCATACTTAACATTCATCTGACACATTTTAAAATTCAGGCAGCATGTGAATGGAAAAAGGAGTTGAATCTCTCCTAGACGAGCTATATGAGCATATGTCTCCTCATATTTAATCCATTCTGCTTGGTTGTATTCTTTTTTCCAGTAGACTTGCTTTATTTCTTGTAATTATACCATTCCCATCAGGATTATTATGAAAAACCCATCTGGTGTCTATGAGTGTTTTATTTTGAGGACATGGGACAAAATCTCATACATCATTTCTTTTAAATTGATTAAGCTTTTCTTAAATAGTAAGAAGCTACCCTCCGTCATTCAAAACGTCAATGATATTTTTTGGTTCAATTTTTAAAATAAAGGTTGGAAAGTTATAAAAAATTGTTAACTTAGTAATGCGTGTTTAATTCTCTTTTGATGTCTCCTAGAATATTGTAGTGATATATTCGTAAAAGTTCTAATAAGGGCGGGAAGTTGCAGCCCAAGGTGGGACGTCGCCTATACAATGCCCATCAATAGGACGCACCTCGCCCCAAGGCCCCCTTTTTATTTCCCCCATCATAGGAAACACGGGAAATGAAGTTCTTTGGTTAAACGAAAGTCATGGTTAATATATTGATCCATGTCTCCCTAGGAAATAAGGATTCACCGGTCTACCATTGATTGAGTGAATGTTACCAATTCCTTGAAAACCATGGGCCAAAGAGCCCATATAAATACCTCTCCTCTAACGGGGGAAGAACAAATCATCATACCCTCAACATAATGTTGAAACACATAAAAGCCTCTCAAATCAGATGAGTTGGCCCCCTCTCACCACCATAAACATTATTGTATATGGTCTATCACCAATGTGAGCAAGTCCTAACCATCATTAACCATAAAGGCCTATGAGTATCTCCCACATGCGTAGGAATACCACACACTCCTGTACTTTTTGACAAGTACAAATATGATCCAATGGATTGTATTTTGCAATAATCCAATCATGAGGAAACTTTCTTAAGGCATTTTGTTTTTTGTCATCTTATTCATCATTCTCTTCATCAAATTTAATGTCCTTGCTCTTTAAAGGATCTACCTGTGAAGGGCCATCTTTTAATAAATCTTTTATCATTATTCATGATACACCAAACCAAAAGAACTATCTTTCCCTATCTCTTGGGGTTTGGTTTCATCAAAATTAAAGGTACATGCACTGATTCTTCAACAATAATATTTTTGTTGTTGAACACTCTATAAGCTTTACTAGATGAAGAGTACTCAAGAAAAATACCCTCACCAGCTTTAGCGTCGAATTTACCTAACTTGTCATTGCTATTATTTAAGATAAAACATTTGCAGCTGAAAACAAGTAAGTTTGAAATATTTGGGTTTCTACCTTTAAGTAACTCATATGAGGTCTTCATTATGATAGTTCTAATGACCATCCAGTTTAAGATGTGGTAAGCAGTGTTAATCACATCCTCCCAAAAGTACTTAGATTGACCTATCTCACTTATCATATTTTGTGATAGTTCTTCTAAAACATGATTTTTACGATTTACTCCATTTTGTTACAAGGAGTGCACAAACATGAAAAGTTTTGAGTTATATCATTTTTCCACAATTCAAATTAATGATTAACAAATTCACCACCATGATCACTTATCAAAAGTAGTTGTTTTTGAATTGAGTTAGTTTTTGACAAGTTTGGCAAATCCAACAAAGCCTTTAAAGGTTTCTTCCTTGTGAGCTAAAAATAAAGTCTTGGTAAGTCTACTGAAATTGTATATTATCACAAAGCCATAGTAACTTCCTCTTAGAGTCTTAGGTCTTATGGGGCCAAAAGAGATCTAGATGGAAAAGCTCAAGATATATATTTGTGGAAACATAAATTTTTAATATAAAAGACACTCTTGTGTGCTTTCTCATTTGACATGCATCACATGACTTTTCTTTTGAAAATTTTATTTTAGGTATACCAATTACTAGATCCTTGGACGATATCTTATTAATTAAATCAAAGTGAACATGGGCCAAATGCATATGTTACAACCAAGAGTATTCAATTTAGATGACTAAATATTTGACACCATTCTTTGATACATAATCTAGGCTCAACATATAAACACTAACAACACTAGAAACCTTAAACCAACTTCTTATTTTCTTTACATTAATTAGACAACCTTAGGTATAAAAAATGATATAACATCCTTTGTCGCATAACTGACTAATGCTTCAGAGGTTGTGTTTAAGATCTTTAACCAAAAGAAGACACCATCTACAATATTGTCCTAAACTATTACCTTAATTATTGTCCCAGTAAGTGACGTGATCGAGATCTTTATGAGCAAAGTTTATAAACATTGAACTACTAGTAACTTTTATATTCCTAATGTGACATAAAGGCCTAATATTGTAAGAGCAAGATTTGTCTCTACAGGATTATCTCTATGTTTTGATGATAACAATTAAGTATTTGTGAAAGAACAATTTTATGTTCTAATGTTTGTTATGTGCAGATCATGATAATTAAATATATAAGATCAAACAAACAACATCAATGTGTACAGCTAATACAATATGAGAGTTACTATGTGTGACGTATCATAAAGCGCTTATGGGAGAAGCTAGTTTGCTTATGCATCTGATCACGATCAGAGAGATCCAAGGACGCTGGATATTGCAGTTGCAATGCTCTTGTGGATTCTGCTTTGAGTAGTGCATCTGATCTGAAAGCAAACAAAGCATATTGAAGAAGCAAGTATGCATCTGTATCTGGTCACGATCAGAAAGATCCAAGGATGTTGGATATTGCAGTTACAATGCTCCCGTGGATTCTGTTATGAGAAGTGCATCTGATCTGGAAGCTAACAAGCGTCACTAAAGAGTGAGTCCTCTGATGACTTGAAGTTCTGAAGGCTGAAGGCTCTGAAGACCAAGTGCAGAAAGACTCTGAAGACGTGTTCTGAAGATCAAGTCTCTGAAGATTCTGAAGACATGATTTCTGAAGAATCAGTCACGAAGATTCTCAAGACTATTTTAGAGGAAACTTAGATCTTGGAATGCTGAAGACTGGATTCTGAAGTTGAAGATTATGTCAGAAGAGGATTCACCCAGACAGAGGCGTGTTACTCATCAGATAAGCTACTGCTGTTAAATCTGATAAACACGTGCTTAAACAACTCTGATGTTATTATGTTATCATACCAAAGTAGTTTCTGAACTACTCATCAGATACATCATCGGAAGAACCAAAGCCAGAAGCTGATTTGTCCAAGCTAATAAATAAAGATCACATCAGACAAAGAAAGTGATGTCACTGCACTATCCAACACGTGCTTATTCTATCCGTTGGAAATGACCGTTGGAATATTTGAATGGACATCTCTGCCCTCACAAAGTCTCTTTTGAATGCATTATAAAAGAAGAACATTTGATTCATTCAAATGTTAGCTAGCATGTTAGCAAGCTAGTCAACGAGAAAGACAACAAAGCTCATTATAAAGCAAGCCAACTTGTTACAAAGCAATGATGCTGACGAGTGAAGTTAGCAACATAGTTTATTAACAAGAAAAGCTTTATGCTAAGAAGCCGCAGTACTCACATAAGAAATATTTTAAGCAATATGGAAACTAATGTTCTAATAATCTCATAGAGATTTATCTTTAGATTAGTTTCTGTATTAGGAAGCAAGGAGTTGTTGCTCAATACTTGCTATGTACTTAATTAGGAGTAATCTGCTTGACAAGAAGCACTCATGTAATCTCCGGCAACACAAATTCATTTAAGAATTAGTGGCTCCTCAAGTGATCTTGTGAAGATCAGAATACTTGAGATGACAAGTGACAGTTGTCATTTGTGGTAAATAATAGGAGATCTTAATTGATCGGATTCTATTAGGTGTCAATGAACATTATATCTTAAGGGATCCCTGAACGTGTCATTGCCTATTTGTTAGTCACCTGCAGTTAGCTTGTGCAACTGTAATCAGTTTGGTTATAGTGGATTAAGTCTTTGCTTGAGTGAGGCAAAATCACCTTGGAAGGGTGGACTGGATTAGCTTGAGAGTTGCTCAAGTGAACCAGGATATATCATGTGTTCTTTACTTGTGTTATGCTTTATTATTAATGCTTCCGCAACGCATCTTATAGAACTCTATAGAAAGCAACAAGTGAAGAAACCCAGAAAAAGTTTTAATAGTATAAATACCCAATTCAACCCCCCCTTCTTGTGTATTTCTCACACCTTCAGTTGGTATCAGAGCTCCGATTCTGTTATTGATGGATATCAAACACCTAACAGTGTCAGAAAAAGATCCTAAAGTTGTGTGAAGAAATACTCTTGGTGGTTTTTCACTTCTTGTACAATTTCAGTCAAAAATCAGTTTTTGTTGAAGATGAGTACTGAAATTGTAATCAAATGGGTTATCTTGAGCAAGTCAGTGATTCTTTGAAGTTTGAAGTTTTGAAGTTATCAACAACTAAATCTTCTCCACTAGGGCTTGAAAGAAGATTGAAGAATCAGCTGACAAGAAAGATTCATCAGTTAAGAAGTTCTCTGTTGAATGCTTATCTTAAAATGCGTTTGGATATACAACGTATTTGCTCAAAAGATCAAATCATCAGAAGCAAGAAATCTTGTTTGCTGAAGATTATTTCTATGTGAGTATGAGATGTTTTCAAGGAACGAATTAGTCCACTCTTGACTTTCTCATGAAAAGTTCATTGGGAATTTTCTTTAGTAAATAAAGAAATATTGTTGGCTAATGTTTTTGATTCATAAGAACTTTAGAATAAAGTCGGCAGAAAAGGGCTGGAACAAAGATAATTCAAATTTTGAAGCAATGATCCTCCTGATTCAAGGCATCAGAATGTTGTTGTCCTTGAGAAGCTTCAATGAAATCTGTAGATGTTTCGTGTAAAGAAGTTCACTAACTCATCATGGATATGATGAAAGATGAATCCTGAAGATATTATTTGTTGAAGATTGGACAGTTAAGTTCTGTTAACTTGAGAATTTTTATCTCAGTTGAACAAACTATAATTGGTCAATTGTCATCAGACACTATTCTCAGAATCTCATGATGAATGACTCTTGAATCTAAGTTGTTTGGAAAGGTACAATGACAGAGGTCATTCAGTCTGGTTTAAAAAGGCATTTAAATCTCTGATGTTATTCAGTTTGAATAAATCAGTAGACATTCTTTTTCAGAAGCAGAGAAGATGAAGCCTGATGGAAGTTAGATGCTTTACTCATGAAGATCAGAATATTTGTGCTCTGAAGATGTCCCTCAGAAATCAGATGGATGATGTGTTAATGAAGAATCTGCAGAACGCAACCAGAGGATATGAGATAAGTTCAAGAAGAGTTATTCAGAAGATCCTACTTCAGATGCTGTTACTGGTTCGTCTCACAAGATTTTGAAGAATTAGAGGCAAACACTCAGCTAAAGAATCAGAAGCTACCCCAGATGCCACTCCATTAGATGCTTCTGAAGAACCAACACTAAGAGGATCCTCCAGAATCAAATTTTCTCTTCCAGAGGAGACGTTTATTGGAAAGATGGATGATCCCAGAAGAACAAGATTCTCTCTCAATCCTCAAGGCTAGTCAGCAAGAAGGTTTTTACTACACAAAGACATATGCTTCTGTGACAAGGTTAGAACTCATAATCTTGTTAATTTCCTTTGTTGCTCAGAATAACATCAATCTAAATCAGATGAATATTAAAAATACTTCTTAAATGGTTTTATTGAATAAAAAGTATGTGTTCATCAACCTCCTGATTTTGAAAATGAAAGATTTCCAGAACACGTTCTATAAATTAAAGAATTTTTATATAGCCTAAACCAAGCTCCCAGAGCATTGGTATGAAAGGCTGAGTAATTTTATTCTGGAAAATAATTTTATCAGAGGAAAGATTGATAACATTTTTTTTCATAAATCAATTAAGAAAGACATTTTAATCTGTCAGATTTATGTTGATGATACTTTTCTTTGGAAACAAATATTACGCTTGGAAAGGAGTTTTCTAAGTGTATGCAGGCAGAAGCTGAAATAAGCACTATGGGAAAAGAAGAGAAAACCTTGTCAAAGAAACCCCCTCTGCTGAACTTGATCTTAAGTTGAAAAACTCTGAGCGAAGAGTATAAAGAAATGTTTCAGAAGACTCTGAGCGCATTTATCTCAAAGGCTGCAACTGCAGAGGCTCTGAGAATCAGATTACGCTTGGCTCTGAAACGTCAGCAACAAAGCTTACTCTGGAACTTCATTGGAAGATATGAAGCTTACTCTGATAAGAAGAAGACGGAACTTCATCAGAGGATCTGATGCAAGGAAACATTTTCATATTTGTTCACTCAATAGATGATGATCAAGATAAGTTGAGTTGCAACTTCACAATCAGAAGAATCTATTATGGAAATCAATGAAATCTAGAATCTGATGTAGAGAATCTCTCCTGAAGATAAAGCAGAAGTATCCAAAGCTCTAGTTCTTCAAAATCAAGTACAAATATTGAAGAAAGAACAAACTTCAAAAGAAATGTATGTAATCATGAAGAATGAAAGCATTTTATACAGTAGTAAGAATGATTACTCAGAGCCGAATGCAATTAGTATCTATCATGATGCAAATTGTTTCTGGAAGACCAAATTTGGTATCAAGGACTCAAAATTAAAGCACTGTTACTAAGATTCAAGTCATGATTGATTTGATAACAAGCTTGGAATAAAAAAAAAACCAAAGGTGGATTAGCAGAAGTTCTCACACCTTCAATTGGTACGAGAATTCTAGCAGAAGAAGTCACCCTCAGATGAACTGATACTGATTGATAAAGAGCAAGATTGTCATTCAAATCGATGCTAGAAATACATCTTGGTTTGATGATAGTTTGTGATGATCAACTACGTCTATTCAAAGGATAAGTTCTTATGATGCAAGAAGTCAGCAAGTTTCCTCAGCTCATAACCTTTTTGAAGCTTATGCTTATTCTGAGAAACTAGCATTCATCAGAAAACAAGTTGTCTGAAAGAAGATAAAGAGGCGTGATCATTGGTATAAGAAGATGGATGATCATAAGATGAAGACCAAAGGAAGAATCTGGAATTCATAACTATTGTTCGAGATGATACAAACATCATATGAGATATGTTTCTATTCAAAAGAAAATAAGCTGAAGAAAAAGCTGCTGAAGAAGCGAGAATTCTAGCAGAGGAAGTTTCAAGAAAAGAAACTGTCACATTGACACAAGAAGCTGAAGATGCTGAGAAGGCTAAGCAAGTTGCTGTAGTTGGTTCTTCTTTGGAAACTACTCTTGTACGTTGAGAACGTGACGATAGTGAGATTCAAGAAGATCAACAAGCCATGAAGAAAGAACAATAAGTTTTCAGAGAAAGCTTTGCTAAACAGAAATTTGTCAACAACTCTCTTTTGTGCATGCTTCAACAAATTCTGGAAAAGATGTCAATCTATAAGAATTTGGCACTCAGGTTTTATTTCTTAACTCTATTATTATTTTTTAATTCTGATATAAAAGAGGGAGAAATAGAATATATTTTAAATCTTGTTTTTTAATGAAAACTCACCTTTTTGATGATGTCAAAAAGGGGGAGAAACAGAAAATGATTTTGATATAACCTGGAGAAATAGAATATAATATGATATAACCTAAAGAGAATGCAAAACATCAACTCTGATATAAACTGCATTTATTACTAACTGTATGTTTGATGTTTTACCGAGGAACTCTGAACAAGTTCACTAGGCATTCTAAAGACAGGTCAAATGAAAGAACTCTGAGTTCAAATGAACTGGTTGTTCATTTAATAGAAGTTATACACTTTGTGAACATAGATTCAGAATCAGATGGACCCAATACTGTTCAGAGGATGAAAGTTAAAGTTATATGGAATCCTAATGTTTAGAAGATGTAGATTGTTTGTGATTATGATAATCAGAGCATAAGAATCAGAAATCTTCATAAAAGAAAGAATTGGTCTCAGACTCAGAATCAAGAATTAGTATCAGATTCAGTATTAAACTAATTCGTATCAGACTCAGAATCAATTAGCTTCAAGAGACCAAGAATCAATACTGTATCAAGCTCAGAAGATCCAAATATCTGACCTATTGTAGTCAGGGGGAGTTCACCCAGAAAGGTTCACAAATCAGGATATTTGATTTTCACCCAGTCTGAAACTCGGGGGGAGTCTCTCATCTAAAGGAATAGCGTGGCTAAGTTATCAGAAAAGAATTGTTAAGTTGTTATGCTACAGATGTTTTAATGAACAGTAGCAAATTGCTTTAGAAGGCTCTGAAGTTATATGGCTCTGATACGATGTTTAGAGAAAACAAGTTCTAAAGATCTGAAGATGGAAGTTCTGCTGAACTAGTCCAGACGCTGAAGACTTATGCTCTCTTATATCGTAGTGAAGTATTTCTAATCTTCTATTTGATTTTTATTTTTAAATACTTCTATTTTGTGAGTCTTGGGATCAGAGAAAGTCTTTGAACAAGCATAAAAAGAATTTTTAAGGTTAACACGTTCAGGGGGAGCTGTTGCTTGAAACTCTGAATATGTTAATGCTTGGTGATTACCCTATATAAAATGTTCTATCAAAATACATGTTTTTGTCATCATCAAAAAGTGGGAGATTGTAAGAGCAAGATTTGTCTCTACAATATTATCTCTATGTTTTGATGATAACAATTAAGTATTTGTGAAAGAACCATTTTATGTTCTAATGTTTTTATGTGCAGATCATGATAATTAAATATATAAGATCAAACAAACAACATCAACGTGTGCAGCTAATACAATATGAGAGTTACTATGTGTGACGTATCATAAAGCGCTTATGGGAGAAGCTAGTTTGCTTATGCATCTGATCACGATCAGAGAGATCCAAGAACGCTGGATATTGCAGTTGCAATGCTCCTGTGGATTCTGCTTTGAGTAGTGCATCTGATCTGAAAGCAAACAAAGCATATTGAAGAAGCAAGTATGCATCTGTATCTGGTCACGATCAGAAAGATCCAAGGATGTTGGATATTGCAGTTACAATGCTCATGTGGATTATGTTATGAGAAGTGCATATGATCTGGAAGCTAACAAGCGTCTCTAAAGAGTGAGTCCTCTGATGACTTGAAGTTCTGGAGGCTGAAGGCTCTAAAGACCAAGTGCAGAAAGACTCTGAAGACGTGTTCTGAAGATCAAGTCTCTGAAGATTCTGAAGACATGATTTCTGAAGAATCAGTCACGAAGATTCCAAGACTGTTTCAGAGGAAACTTAGATCTTGGAATGCTGAAGACTGGATTCTGAAGTTGAAGATTGTGTCAGAAGAAGATTCACCCAGACAGAGGCGTATTACTCATCAGATAAGCTACTGCTATTAAATCTGATAAACATGTGCTTAAACAACTTTGATGTTATTATGTTATCATACCAAAGTAGTTTCTGAACTACTCATCAGATACATCATCGGAAGAACCAAAGCCAGAAGCTGATTTGTCCAAGCTAATAAATAAAGATCACATCAGACAAAGAAAGTGATGTCACTGCACTATCCAACACGTGCTTATTCTATCCGTTGGAAATGACCGTTGGAATATTTGAATAGACATCTCTGCCCTCACAAAGTCTCTTTTGAATGCACTATAAAAGAAGAACATTTGATTCATTCAAATGTTAGCTAGCATGTTAGCAAGCTAGTCAACGAGAAAGACAACAAAGCTCATTATAAAGCAAGCCAGCTTGTTACAAAGCAATGATGCTGGCGAGTGAAGTTAGCAACATAGTTTATTAACAAGAAAAGCTTTATGCTAAGAAGCCGTAGTACTCACATAAGAAAGCTTTTAAGCAATATGGAAACTACTGTTCTAATAATCTCATAGAGATTTATCTTTAAATTAGTTTCTGTATTAGGAAGCAAGGAGTTGTTGCTCAATACTTGCTATGTACTTAATTAGGAGTAATCTGCTTGACAAGAAGCACTCATGTAATCTCCGGCAACACAAATTCATTTAAGAATTAGTGGCTCCTCAAGTGATCTTGTGAAGATCAGAATACTTGAGATGACAAGTGACAGTTGTCATTTGTGGTAAATAATAGGAGATCTTAATTGATCGGATTCTATTAGGTGTCAATGAACATTATATCTTAAGGGATCCCTGAACGTGTCATTGCCTATTTGTTAGTCACCTGCAGTTAGCTTGTGCAACTGTAATCAGTTTGGTTATAGTGAATTAAGTCTTTGCTTGAGTGAGGCGAAATCACCTTGGAAGGGTGGACTGGATTAGCTTGAGAGTTGCTCAAGTGAACCAGGATATATCATGTGTTCTTTACTTGTGTTATGCTTTATTATTAATGCTTCCGCAACGCATCTTATAAAACTCTATAGAAAGCAACAAGTGAAGAAACCCAGAAAAAGTTTTAATAATGTGAATACCTAATTCAACCCCTCCCCCCCCCCCCCCCCCCCCAATTTCTTGTGTATTTCTCACACCTTCAAATATAACCTATTAAACCATAATAATGACAAATCACTTGAGGAGAATTATTCTTTCTATTTTTTATAATGAAATATACATTTTTCTCATTTAATTTTTGAAGTATTGCCCTTTATAAATTGGACTGAAAGAAATAATACTAGGTGATTTGAAGGGTTGTGTTAATTGTCCTTTCAAATTGTTAATTTTATGTTTTAAATTAGGATAAATATAACACTCAATTACATATACATTTTTTATAAAGGGCAAGAGATACTCAAATGGTCACTACATCTATCTTATCTTCTAAAGTGTAAGAGATACTCAACTGATCATTACCAAGAGAAGTATGACTTTTCTCAATTTTTCTTTTGTTGTTTCTTACCTTATAAATTATTGACCTAATTCTCTTGGTTTTATAAAACAAAGGATTACACACACATGAGCTACAAACCCATATTCATTTGGGTCACTCCAAATAGGAGGAATAGCCCAACAAACTCCCAGATCAACTAGTTGGAAGGCAACACCAACCCGGCTACCGTGCGACAAATCTCAAACTTTCCTATAGATAACACCTTCGTTAAAATATCTGAACCATTGTCACTGGTTTGAATCTTCTCAAGCTCTATCAACTTGGAATCTAATGATTATCAATATGCTTTAACATTGAGTGAAAGTAGGAATACTTCGATAAGTGAATGACACTTTGATTATCACAAAACAAGAAATACTTTCCTTGTTTCACACAAAGTTCCATTGCAAATTTCTTCAACCATAAAAACACTTTTGGCGCTTCCATGATGGTTATAAACTCGACTTTGGTAGTAGAGAGTGCAACACACTTTTTAAACTTTGATTGCCAAGCTAAAATTCCTCTGACAAAAGTCACCATATGCCCCGAAGTAGATTTTCAATCATCTACGCTTCCAGCTATATCCGAGTCTATATACCCAACCAACATAGGCTTCTTGAATCCAAAAGTTAGCTTCAAATTTCACGATCCACACAAATATCTCATCACCCACTTCACGATATCCCAATGATCTTTTCTCGGATTTGAGAGATAACGACTCCATTCCCACGACATGAGAAATATCGGGTCTTGTACAAACCATAACATACATCAAACTACCAACAACCGACGAGTACAAAATATTCTTCATACTTAAATTTTCTTCATTCGTAGATGAACATAGTTTATGACTAAGCTTGAAATGAGAAGCAAGTGGAATGCTCACCGCTTTAGCCTTATTCATATTTAAAAGCCGAAGGACTTTCTCCACATACATTTCTTGTGACAAGTACGAATTCTTCTCATTTTGATCTCGAACAATTTCAATACTAAGAATTTTTCGAGCCTCTCCTAAATCCTTCATAACAAAATATTTAGTCAAAGTTTTCTTCAATTCTTTAATTCTTGAAATATCCTTTCCAACAATTAGCCCATCATCCACATAAAGTAAGAGAATAATGAAATAAAATTTGGAGAAATTCCAGAAAAACACACAATGATCGGCCTTGGTCATCTTGTACCCATGTTCAATCATCACCGAGTTGAACTTTTGATACTATTGGTGAGGTGCTTGTTTCAAATCATAAAGACTTTTTTACCAATTTGCAAACATAGTCTTATTTTCCCTTCTTTCGAAATCCATCTGGTTGCTCCATGTAAATTTCTTCATGTAGATCACCGTGAAGGAAAGCTGTCTTCACGTCCATTTGCTCTACTTCCAAATCAAGACTAATGACTAGCCCAAGAACCACTCAAATAGATTGCATATTTACAACCGGAGCAAAAATATCGCCAAAGTCAATATATTTCTGTTATTTAAAACCTTCTACCACCAAGCGAGCCTTGTATCTTCTTTGAGAAGTACGTTCATATTTCTTAATTCGATAAACTTATCTATTCTTCAATGCTCTCTTAACCTTTAGCAACTTCACTAACTCAAAGGTATTACCTCCATTTTTTATTATAAGTCGCTTTGGGAAAATATTTTGTACCATAATCTAAGTCGTTTTATAATACCAATGAATCATTAACGTTATTTTTCCTGTTATACCCTTAAATATTTAATATTCTCTCTTCTTTCAATATGTAAATTTGTCTTTCCAGTATCATTAATGAAGGACAGTTTTGTAAAACCCTTCTTAATTTCTCTTTTCCATACCACATTTATTACATTTCTTAATACATGTGAAAAGTCAAAAAAGACTTATAATAAAAAATGAAGGGAGTATTATTCTCACGAAGTGATTGCATTTCATCCTCCATGAAATCCATCCACTCCTTTTTTTATCATCCTCCAAAACATCTTCAAAGCTTTCGGGTTCTCCATCATCGGTAAGAAAAACGTACTCGTTTAAGGGGGTATCAAACAAAAGTACTTTTATCGTGAGTATACCACCTCAACTCATTAGAAACAACCAGTTGCTCAACACTTTCAACCTCTTGATCAACCTCATTTTGAACATCGTCTTCTGTAGCACCTACATCAACAATATCATTAGGATTTAAAACATTATCAACATTCAAATACATACATTGTTTTTCAATTGGAACATCTTTGAAAGTGTTAGGGGTGGGAGTAATAGTAGTTGAGTCCATATCAACCACTTCTTCACCTTCAAAAATGAGATATTTATTTTCAACTTTATCGATGTCCCCAATGGTATAATCCCCCATGAATATGACATCACAATTACAAATAAGCTTCTGCTGAATCAAATTAAAGAATCGATACCTAAACTCATCAAGAACATACCCAACAAACACGCATTTCTTCGACTTCTCATCCAATTTCGATATCCCATCCTTTGGAATATGCACATGAGCCATGCACCCAAACACCCAAAGATGGTAGTAGGAAACATCTTTACCACTGCAAACATGATTTGGAACATCAAAATTCAATAGAACATTTGGAGTTAGGTTTAAAATATGTACAAACCACGCTTAATGCTTCTCCCCGAAAGTATTTCGGCAACGTTGATTAAGAAAGTAAACATCTTACGCTTTCCACCAAAGTTTTATTCATTCTTTTTGCTAACCAATTCAATTATGGTGTCTTTAGAGGAGAATTTTGATGACATATACCTTGATCTTGACAATACTTGTCGAAAGGTTCAATATACTCTCCCCCGTTATCGGTTCAGATACACTTAAGCTTTTTCCCTGTTTCTTTTTCAACCGATTCTTGAAACGACTTGAAGGTATCTAACATTTAATCATTCGTCTTCAAGATATAAGCCCATATTTTCTGAGAATAATCATCAATGAAAGTCACAAAGTAATATGCACCACCAAGAGATCGTGTCCTCATCATACCATACACATCAGAATATACTAAAATCAACACTTCTGATTTCCTCTTTGGTTCAGATGACATAAAGGAAGCCCGCCTTTGCTTACCCGCCAAACAATGCAAACACTTTCTCAATTTTTCATCGAAAAGACCATACAACACATTCTTCTTTGCCAAAATTCTCAAACCTTTTTCACTCACATGACCCAAATTCTTATGCCATAATTAGGATGAGCTATCATTGTCACAATTTTTGATGCATCACTTCGTAACCCCAAGTTGGACGATATACAAGTTTGAATTCCTTTTTTTCCTTTAGCAACCACCATTGAGCCTTTCTTTAACTTCCATTCATTGGCTGTAAAAGAATTATCATATCCTTCATTATCCAACTTTCCAATAGATAAAAGATTAAATTAAAGTTCCAGAATGTGTTTCACGCCTTTGAGAACTAGAGTAGTCTCATTGTTAGTTTCAACACAAATATCTCCTATTCTAATGACATTAGCTTGCCCATTATTTCACATACGAACAACCCTAAAGTCATTTGCCTCATAAGTTTAAAAAAGACCATGTCTTGAGAATGCATGAGTAGAAGCACCAGTACCAACCACCTAATCCATCTCATCACATGATGGATTGACATTCTCTATACAACTATCGCAAACAACAAAGAAATCATCAATAATAGTAACATCTTCATTATTGTTACCTTCCTTTTTGTCGTTGTTATAGTTCTTCTTCTTGTTTACCCTTTTCAACTTCCGGCAATACCTTTTTATGTGTCCCTTTTCCCCATAATAATGACACTCAATATTAGAGAATCTATTACAGCATTCTTATGATTTACCACGTGATGTCCCACGATTACTTGAACCTTTATTTTGATGTCTCCCCCTCGATTTGGTAACCAACACCTCAGAATGTGAAGAAAAACCTTGTGACTTACACCTCAAATCCTCATTCAATGCAATACTTTTAGCCAAGTCCATCGAGATGATATCATTCAGAATAGAGTTAGATAAAAGATGTCCTAAAAGTCTCCCAAGAATTAGGCAAATTACTAAGAAGCCACAAACCTTGAATTTCATCATTAAAAATAAGATTCATCATCGACAGTTGATTTAGAATCCCTTGGAATATGTTTAAGTGACCGATCATTGGTTAACCATCACTATACCTCAATGACATCAATAGCTTGAATAAGAACAACTTATTATTCCTTGTCTTTCTTGTATACAACTTCTCAAGTTTGGTCCAAAGAGAGCGAACATGAGTCACCGAGCTTACATGATTTAAAACACTATCATCAACCCATTGATGAATGTAACCACAAACTTGTCTATGCAACAAAGCCTATTGTTCATCACTTTTTCCGTCGGGTTTTTCATTATAGGAAACGGGCAAGTGAAAACCTTTAACATAAAGAAAATCTTACATCTTCCCTTTCCAAACATTAGTTGGATTAGTTCAAACTCACCATCCTAGATGTGTTCGTGTTCATCGTTACACAAATCAAACCACAAATCTAGATACAATTTATTGGTAGGAAACCCATAATGCAACTAAATAATCTAACACACAATCTATCCCAAATATCAAATGCAACGACAATCAATAAAACACATCAAACAACACAACACAATTTTAGCGTGGAAAACCTCCGCTAACTTGGAGTAAAAAACCACGAGACCCGTAAGCCACTTAAATCTCCACTATAATCAAACAATGAGTACAATCAAGATTCTCTCTAACACTAGTTAGATACATACATCAACATTATCAAGATCTACAATCAATCTTGGAATACAACAAGAATCAAGAGAGACAATTAACCAAAACAACCACAAAAACTACACTTCAGAAGTGGACTCGTCAGACAGACATAGAATGCTCAAAATCCAATCTCCACCATTCAGAATGTACCTCTATGAGTGATAAACTCTTTCACCAAAAATCATGAAGATCTAACGGTTGGATTGTGAGAAAACTCTGATCTCGTGGACTGTATTGTGCTAAATCGAGGTTGCAAGAATTTCATTCTTCTCTCAATTATTCTTTATAAATTGTTGACCTAATTCTGTTTGTTTTATAATAAAAAAAAACTTACACACACATGAACTACTAACCTACGTTCATTTGAACCACTCTAAATAGGAAGAATAACCCAACAATATGTTCTCCTTAAAATATTTAAAGCACTTTTAAATTTTAAAAATCTTAAATTAAAACACTTTTAAGTTTTAAAAATCTTAAAATTTTAAAATCTATTTTTTTATCGAGAAACTTTTACAAATCAACATGCATTTTATAAAAAAAATATATTTAATAACTCTTTTATATAGAAGTTTAAAATGTGAGTTTGAATCACACATTTATTTTTATTTCTTTTCCTTATGATACGTTATTAAGTATAAATCAACTAATTCGTCTCCGAATGTGCGCTGGTAGAGGAAGAATCTTATCTTTCCAAAACTTGTATTTTATGAAAATATTTGATAACTCTTTTTATAGAGGTTTAAAATGTGAGTTTGAAGCACAATTTTTTTTTATTTTCCCTTATGACATGCCATCAAGTATAAATGAATTAATTCTTCTCCAAATGTGTGCTGGTAGAGGAAGAATCTTATCCTCTTCCCAAAACTTGTATTGGATTAAAACTTAAATCATATTTAATTTGTCAACACTCTTAGGATCTCACTCAAATCTTAAATTTGAATATATTTGTTGAATAAATATATTTTAAGTAACAATAACTCAATCTTAATAATAATAATAATAATACTAGTAGACTTTTATTTATTCAAAATTCTCATGCAAGAATATTATTTCTAAACTAACTAAACATAATAAAGCTAGCTACTCGATCCCATAAAAAACTATTAGTTTAAGGACCAAGATTACACCCAAATTAATCATTTACCAAAAGTCAACAACTAAACAAAATAAGGAACACAAAGAAAGACCACATAAATCAAGCACCGATGAATCATAGAGAACACAGAGTGTGGATTCGGATTCAAGAAGAGTGTTGCTTGAAATGGCATCATCGTTTCACCACTACTCTTGTCCTCGTAATCTGGTGGTACATAGTACGTAAATGGTGTCCCGGGTGAAAAATATGAATATTGTGGCGGCGAGGGTAGAAACTCACAATTACTTGGACACGGTAACTTTGGAGGCGGCGGTGGCGGACATTCAACGATCGCTGGTGGAAGTGGAGGAGACGGCGGAGGCGGTGACGGCGGTACTGGTGCTGGTGGTGGTGGACACTCAATCACTTGTGGAGGTGGAGGTGGTAGAGGTTGGCATGGATTGTCGCATTCAATGCACATTGTGCATGGAACTTCGTCTTTTGCTACCGATGTAGCTTTGGTGTTGGTTGAAAATGAAAGCATGAAGATAAGCAAGAAAGGAAGTGAAGTAGCCATATACGATTTTAAGTTGAGAATTGTATGGTTTTTTGTTTCTTGAGAGCAAGAGAAAAAGCAAAAACAAAATATGTTACTATTGTATCACAAAATTGAGGATCTGAATTGGTTTTTTTATAGCAAAATGTTGGTGACCGCACCAATTGTCGGTTTTTTACCTTCTACGGCAATGTCTCATTATCAAATCTAACGACCAATGCTTAAGAAACACACAATTTTATTCATTTGTTTTCAGTCGTGAACACATGCCAGATTGAGTAGTGTTAATCAGTTACAGTCTGTACGAAGTATATAAACGTGTTAAAAAAATTCATTAAATATTGACACCTCAAAGAATACACGTGTCACAACAATAAAAATTATAAAAATATAAAAAAGTTCAAACAGATATTGTAGATTTTAGTTTTTAATATGCTGAAATTCTGAATAATATTGTGTATAATAATTTTACTAGTTTCATTTTTATTGGTATTTATTTGCGGCCTAATTTGTTATCGGCAACATATACAAATTGAGATGGAAATTGAAGCGGTGGATTTTATCGAGTTGTATGATATAATAGCGTTAATTTAATATATTGGAAGCGTTCATGTGCATCGTTTTCACACTAATTAAAAGTTATAATTAATTTTGTAAAATAAAACTTATTATGAGTGGCTTTTGTTTACGGTGAGTTTTGTCCAAAGAAAACTAAATAAATTAGAAAACGTAAATCTGTGATCTTTATAGACCGCCGCGTGTGTGTGTATGGCAGTTTTGAGTTAAAAAATAAATAAATTTGGATTTTAATAACGAAATTATTTAACAAGGATTAAGGCCATTTGACTTTAATTTGAATGAAAAATACATTGAAGTTTTAAAAACTTAAAAGTAAAATGACATCAACTTTAAATGTTTGAAATTTAAATTTAAATATAATGGATGAAAATGCATAAGGTAAAATACTTGAAGGTAAACTTTTGAGTTAAAGTAAATGAATGAAACAAAATGCTTCAACTGAAATCTTGAAAATTTTAAATTGCTTGAAAGGAATTTAAATACATATAGAAATTAATTTGTCAGTGGAAAAAATTTTATGCTGTTAATATATCACAATTATTTATTTATATTATTTTTTAAATGATTAAAATAAAAGTTAAATTTTTAATTAAATTAGTGATTATGATCAATTGGTAGTGTAAAAATTCTTTACACTGTCTATATATATCAATTAAATTCTAAAACATGTACTTAATCTTTTTGAAATTGTAAGTTTATTTTTAGTTTTGGAGAAGTTATGGAAATTTAGTTAAATTAAAGAAAAAAAGGGTGATGCACTGATAGTGTAAATTTATTTTACACTATTAACTAATGACGATCATACATCCCGCTAAATCATACTGAAAATTTCAAATTAATTATATGACATGACAAAATGATGTATTTCTATTAGATAATAATGTAAAATATTTTTACACTGTTGTTAATCTATAACAATTAAACCTTAAATTAAAAATGGTCTAAAGAATGATACTTTTTAATTTTATTTTAATGATAATATTATTTTAAAAAATAATTTATTTTAATGTTAGTGTAGAAAACTTTTCACATGATTCAATTTAATATATCAGGTGAAAAGAGTAAAAATGTTTTACAAATGAATCTTTTGGTCCTAAAATCTCGAAGAATTCCTCCTAGCATATTAGGGGTGGAAAACGGACATGTTCGTTCCGTTTAACTCCACCTTACAAATGTCTGCAAAAAACGAAGTAGGGTGGGACGATTATTGAGGGTGCGAGACTAAAATTTTGATCCGTTTCAAAAAAAGATGAAGGCGAGGTAGGGTGAGTTTGCGAGAATTGCACATTTTTAGCTTAAAAATCGCAAAAAGTTATGTATATGCTCGCGCTCCCTGATGACACTCTGTCATCATGCAATTTTTATAAGCATTTGCATGTGTTTTTAATCGTTTCAAGTGATTTGAGTTAAGATGTTCTAAGTCTAACAAATTTGACAGAGTAACTTCTCTTTGATTGTCAATGTTCAGAGTCTTGTGGTAGCGTATTCAGTAAAATTTGGTAGTCTTCTTCTTTAGGTCTGCAACTCCTTTTATAGACAAGGAGAAAAGAGATGTTGAAGACTTTCACCAAATAGATTGGATTAGATTTGTACTTGGTTAGACACACAACAAACACATTTCTGCAAAAGGAATTATTCGTTGAAGCTTAGGCACCAAGGAAGAGATTTTTCCGTAAGTTTTCACGTGATCAAAAGGTTCTGAGTCTGTCAGAGTTGCCTCGGTTGAAAAGTTTCTGATTGAGAGGTTAGCATTCTTCTGACTTCATTCTTCAGAGGCTGATCACATCAGAGTCTACTTCTTGCCTTCTGAAGTTTAAGAGTCCGGGTCACTAGAGACTGTCTTTCTTCAGAGTTTACTTCTTTAGTGACTAGATCTTCATCAGAGACAAAGTCTTCAAAAGTGGTCTTCAGAGTTAGAGTATGATATTCAGATGCAAACTGCTTAAGCATTTCTTCATCTGTTCTTAATGATTATATTTCTGCAAACTTGAACAGATGTTAGAAAGCTCAATTGTTCTATAACTACTTTGTTATCAACAAAACCCATGGGATATGGTATTAACCAATTTTGTTCCAATAAATATCCTTATTCCAACACATAAAATCCTGTCTAGAAAGATCATCTTAACTTCAAATGGAGCAACAATCAAACTCTGAATACAAATCAAGGTGTTCCATAAGTTCCTCAAGCACCATAACAAAGGAAACTATCCCAAATTGAAGAAGCCCAAGCTCAATTTATGAAAGTGACTCAAGATAGTCATGAGCAAGTAAACAAGAATCACGAAAGTATGAGTAAGAACATTGGAGTTGTGAGGGCAAGATATCTCAATACTTGTTTTAATAATGTCAAAACATATATAGTTAGAAATGTGTACTTTTGACGGTATCATCAAGTCGCATATGCATTCATTATTTTTCTCGTGTCAAGCATTTATCAAAAACATGTGCCCATTCATATAGAAAAAGCACTACATGTGTTCTATGTAAGTTTGATCATGTTGGTTGAGTTAGATATGCATTAGGAACACTTAGAAATAACAAGACATATCAAAGTCAACATTTTTGCAAGTTCTGAGTCTTTGAGTCGACTTAAAGCTTGCTTAGGTCGACTTATGCAGAGTGAATTTTTGTGACTTGCTCTCAGGAGAGCTCGTGTCGACCCTCCGATCGACTCATATTGTATGTATTTCTATTTGTCAAAACTGGATTGCTTTGCGTCGATGCATGAACTTGTTCCGGTCGACGCAAAGAGTCTTTTTCTGCATAATTCTGTATTCGGGAGAGCTCAGGTCGACCCCCTATTCTTTAGGTCGATCGTTCGCTCGTTTCACACTATTTTTCTATTATATTTGTCTTTCAAAGTGTCTGTTATGTTGGTTATTTGGTCAAAGTTTTGCATATATATTATGTTTGCTCATTCTTCACAAAATGACGAGAAAAGTGAAAATATACACTGATTTTACTCTCATCCTCTTTCTTGCATTTTCTCAACAAATACACATAATCATTTTGGTTGTGCATTCTACATCATTGGGGTGATAACTTCCAAACATAGGATTGGTGTATCGGGTTTGGGTTGAGAGATCAGTGGGTTTTTCTTGAATAAAACCGTTAGGGTTTTGCCCTCAAAGAATCTTAGATTTTGGGGGGTTTTGCACAAATCGTTCCTTCACAGGTTCAGCTGAGCGAAGGTAATTGAAGAACGGGAAGTTCTGTCAATTTAGTAACGTTAACCGGAGGATTATGGAAGGAAGGTTTGAGTTCGAATTGTGGGTGTTTAAAATCAGTCGGGCAAAGAATTGAAGACCGTTGGGTTGTTCAAAGGTGGTGTCGCAATCAGAGGTTTACTCATCACATTCAAAGGACTTAATTCACCTTAAGTCAAGGGAAGAGAAGGCATAGATTCAACATCAACGATTAGGATTGAGTATTTAATTTCTACTGCTTCTCATGTAAAAACATTTTGCAACAAGTTCTATATACAAGTCTCAATTATATTTTTAGAATTGAGGGAAGACGTACCCCGAGCCAGGATGACGAGGGAACTTCCTCAACAAATTGGTGTTGTTCTCTCTTTTCGCTATTTTTCATTTCTAAATTTTTATGTTTGTGTGCAATCAAATTGGTTGACTAAAATTCTAGTTTATTGTAATGCTGAAACACATTTAGAAAACTAATTACAATCTATTTGGTTGTAATCGAAAAAGCTTAACACTATATTTACTTAGTGAATTTTACTTGGAGTGCTTCGTACACTAAGTGTTCGACAAATTGCTTGAATACAAACATTTTGAGTTGTTTTTCAATTTGTGTTTATATTTCACAAGCATTGGAAATTGAACAACTTTGAGTGAACAAAATCATATTGATTTGTGTTCAAACTTTTGATTCGATTTCTCATCTTTATTGGTATTCCATATAGGCGTATCGTATACCCAATCTTTGTGGTAACGATTCGTTTAGACGGTCGTAGTTCCTCAACTGCTTCCGCTTAAAAGCTCTAAAAATCAATTTATAATAAACGTCATCTCTATTTAAGAATAAGTGATATGTTCAAACCTCCCCCCTTCTAGATCATTTTTGTCGTCTAACAAGTGGTATCAAGAGCACCAGTTCATTTCGTGCTTCGCATATAACTTCTTAGAATAAGGCAAACGAACCAAAAGGGGCTTACAATAGAGCATCTGTTTTTAACGGTGAAAACTATAGTTACTGGAAAGATTGTATGCACGTGCATATCAATTCCATTGATAGAAAGGTATGGAACGTTATATTGAACGGTCCTATGGAAATTATCATGACTGGTAAAAATAACGTTGTTGTGCCTAAGTCTGAAGCACAATGGAATGATGAAGATGAGAAAAAGTACAACTACGATTGGAAGGCTAGAAATATTATGATCTCCTCCTTGAGAGTTGATGAATATTATATAGTTTCACATTGTATGAATGTTAAATCTATGTGGGATGCATTGAAAGTTTCCCATGAGGGAACTAATGACGTTAAGCTAGCTCAAATCAACACTTTGACTCAAGAGTTTGATCTCTTTCACATGGAGCAAGCAGAAACCATTGCCAACATGCAAAAGAGATTTTCTCACTTAATCAATAGACTAAATTCACTTGGTAGACTAATTTCCAAAGATGTTGCTACTAACAAAGTTTTAAGATGTGTTACCATTGAGTGGCAACCAAAGGTCACGACCATAAAGAAAGCAAACGATCTTATGGCTTTGGATCTTACTACTATTTTTGGAAAGCTCCAAGAACATGAGCAAGTGCTTATTAGCCTTGATCAATTTGAGAAAAAGGAAAAGAAAGAAAAGACCAAAACTACAAAAAAAGAAGTCTATAGCTCTAAAAACTTCTTGTTCAAAGTCCTCCGGAAAAGAGCTAAGTGATTGTGACTCGAGTGATGACGATGGTGAAGAAATGAATAAGGATATGGGGCTGTTCGTGAAGCGGTACAATCGCTATGTAAAGACGAATGGTATCCAACATTCCGAAAAGAATCTCGTCAATTTTAGAAGACAATCAACTTCTTCCAAGAATAAAGGCAATAAGGGTAGTAAAGCAAGAAGGTCGTGCTTTAATTGTGGAAAATACGGGCACTATAAGTCAGATTATCCATTGATGAAGAAGGACAAAGGAAAGGAGAGTAATCGCTCACAAAATAAACAAGGTAAGCCTATAAGAGCTTACATCGCTTGGGAAAGCGATAGTGAGTCATCTAGGGATGACAGTTCAAGGGACGAAGAAGAGTCTGTTAACCTTTGTCTCTCGGTTCATCAAAAGAAGAAGAATAAAAAGGTATGACATGCTAAATACGAAAAGTCTAGTAATTGTCTCATTCTAAATTACAATATGCCTTTGACACCTTACACCATGAGGCTAAGGAAGCATTTAAAAGTTTGGCCTCAAACAAACAAAATTTTACTCACTTTGGAGAAAAAGATCTCCGATTCTGAAAGGGGATTAGAGGCGCTCAAGGCATCCATGGTGGAAGTAACAAAGGTAGATATTGAGGAAGAAAAAAGTAGATGGTTAAACTTTGGATGTGATACTTGTCATATTTGGCAAGGTTAGGACTCTTAAAGCCAAACTTGACAAGGCTCTAAACCAAAAATCACTTTTGATATTGATAGATCACACTTTAGAAAAATCATGATTAATCCTTATCAAAAATATAGATATGTAATAAAAAATCAAGGTAAGAAAAGTGATTCCAAGGTTAACCTCATTGCTTGTATTGTTGCAAAAGGGGTCATACCATTGCTAAATATTGCTTTAGGAGATTTTTAGTTCCTAAAGGAGTTTATCAATGGTTACTTAAATGCAACCAATATTTCACTCACAACCAAGGACCCAATAAACAATTGGGTACCTATTTCCTTTGATTGTTTTTATAGGTACAAAGTCTTGAGCCTACAGAGAGAAGATGGGTTCTCGATAGTGGATGCTCAAGACATATGACAGGAGACATATCTCTCTTCATTTACTTTGTGGCAAAGAAGAAGGGATTTGTAACCTATGGAGACAATAACAAAGGAGAAATACTTGGAAAAGGTAGTGTAGCTAGTCCTTTGTATACTAGTTGAGGGCCTTAAGCACAACTTTATAAGCATTAGTCAATTATGTGACAAGGGATGCAAATTATATTTTTCAAAGGATTGTTGCATGATTGAAAATAATGATAAAAGGGGGATGTGTTTAATGGCTTGAGGGTAAATAATATGTATATGCTGGATTTGAGTGAAGTATCATTGAGTAGCGACAAATGTCTCGTCACTATGAGTGAAGACTCATGGTTGTGACATAGACGTTTGGCGCATATCAATTTTGACTTGCTGAACAAGATAGTCTCTAAGGACCTAGTGATTGGCTTACCCAAAATCAAGTTTTCAAATGATCACTTATGTGATGCGTGCCAAATGGGGAAGCAAACAAGGACCTCGTTTAAATCTGAAAACATTGTTTCAACTACAAGACCCCTTGAACTTCTTCATATGTACCTCTTTGGACCATCTAGAATTAAAAGTCTAGGTGGTAACTACTATAGTTTTGTTATAGTCGATGATTTATCTAGATTTTGCTGAACTATCTTCTTGGCTAGCAAAAGCGATACTTTTTCTGCCTTTGAAAAATTTGCCAAACTTTCTCAAAACAAGTTGAACACAAACATTATATCAATTAGAAGTGATCATGGAGGTGAGTATGAAAATCATCTCCTTGAAGAATATTGTGGTAGGAATGAAATTGATCATAATTTTTCCGCGTCGAGTACCCCTCAACAAAGCAGGGTCGTGGAACGCAAAAATTGAATTTTGGAAGAATTAGGAAGAAGTATGATCAATGAAAGTGGCCTTCCTAAATATTTTTGGGTCGATGCCATTAGTACGGCTTGTTATGTTTTGAATAGGGTGCTCATCCGTCTTATTCTCAACAAAACTCCATATGAACTTTTGAAAGGGAGGAAGCCCAATGTAACTCACCTTCATGTACTCAGGTGTAAGTGTTTTGTGTTGAACAATGGTAAATAGAGTCTTGGTAAGTTTGACTCCAAGGCAGATGAAGGTATCTTTCTTGGATACTCTCAGTCAAGTAAAGCATATTGGATATATAATAAGAGGTTACTTATTGTTGAAGAATCTGTTCATGTCACTTTTGATGAAACTTATCCAAAAAATGTCGGATAAGGTATTTCTTTTCATAGTGCAGGTGTGTCTTCTGAAGACATACTCAAAGACACTAAAAAAGGAATTGATCAACTTGAACTAGTGAAAGTTAAGGAGGAAAAAGATCAACATCATGAGGAGATTGAGGATGATCATTCGACTAACACCGATGGCCTTCCTCCAGCTTAGAAGTCTTCTAAAGACCATCCTATCAACAACATTCTCGGTGACATTTCAAAGGGAGTGACCACAAGATCTAAGCTAAGTAACTTCTATTTATCACTTTGCTTTCGTCTCTCAGGTTGAACCTAAAAATCCTAAAGAGGCATTACTCGATGAACATTGGTTCCTATCAATGCAAGAGGAATTAAATCAGTATAAAAGAAACGAGGTTTGGGACCTTGTCTCTCCTCCACGAGGCCATCGAGTAATTGGCACCCGATGGGTATTTAGGAACAAATTAGACGAAAATAGAGTTATAACACATAACAAGGTGCACTTAGTTGCACAAGGGTATGGCCAAGAGGAGGGAATCGACTATGAGGAAACTTATGCGCCGATTGCCCGACACGAGGCTATACGCCTTCTGCTTGCTTACGCATGTGCGAAAATTTTCAAATTATTTCAAATGGATGTAAAAAGCGTTTTCCTAAATGGATATATCAATGAAGAGGTTTATGTAGCCCAACCTCCTGGGTTTGAATCCCATGAGTATCTTGATCATGTCTACAAGCTTAAACGGGCCCTGTATGGACTCAAACAAGCCCCTAGGGCTTGGTATGACCATCTTAGCAAATTTCTACTTGATCAAGGGTATTCAAGAAGAAAGGTTGACACAACTCTCTCCATTAAACATCAAGGAAAACACTTAATTTTGGTACAAATTTATGTTGATGATATTATTTTCGGATCAACTAACATGAATATGGTCAAGGAGTTTTCTAGATTGATGTAGGGAGAGTTTGAGATGAGCATGATGGGGGAGCTCAACTATTTCCTCAGATTGCAAATCAAGCAACTTGAAGGGGGTACGTTTGTGAGCGATACAAAGTATTTCCTTGAGCTTCTCAAGCATTTTGACATGGCAAAACAATTTGTAACAGGTTCTATATACAGGTCTCAATTCTATTTTTAGAATTGAGGGCAGACGTACCCTAAGCGAGGACGACAGGGGGAACTACCTTAATAAATTGGTGTTGTTCTCTCTTTTCGCTATTTTTCAGTTCTGAATTTTTACGTTTGTGTGCAATCAAATTGGTTGACTAAAATTCTGGTTTATTGTAGTGCTGAAACACATTTAGAAAACTCATTACAATCCGTTTGGTTGTAATAAAAAAAGCTTAGCACTACATTTACTTAGTGAATTTTACTTGGAATGCTTCGCACACTAAGTGTTCGACAAATTGCTTGAATACAAACATTTTGAGCTATTTTTCAATTTGTGTTTATATTTTACAAGCATTGGAAATTGAACAACTTTGAGTGAACAAAATCATATTGATTTGTGTTCAAACTTTTGATTTAATTTCTCATCTTTATCGGTATTCCATATAGGCGTATTGTATATCCGATCTTTGTGGTAATGGTTCACTTAGAAGAACGTAGTTCCTCGGCCGCTTCCGCTTAAAAGTTTTAAAAATCAATTTATCATAAGTGTCGACTCTGTTTAAGAAAAAGTGATCTATTCCACCCCCTTCTAGATCATTGTCGTCGTCTAACAAGAGCTTCCACCAAAAATCTAGAAATGAAAATTGGCTAGTTATTTATACAATTAGTCGCACAACCTAATTTTTAGTGGGTTTTGGTGGGAATATGGTAGACAACCCGAAGAATGGGAGTTGCAAATCCATCAAGTTGAGAAATAGAGTGGTACCTTCAATCCCGAATGCTAGTGGTGAGAGAAAAGAAGTAAGTGAGGGTGAGAAGAAAAACCAAGAGGAGGAAGTTGTTGAAAAAGAGGGAGAGAGAAAATCAGAGGGAGAAAAAAGTGTGGAAACGAGTGAAAACTTTGTTAGGGGGATACTCTTGATGAACTCGTATATCATAACTAACCATTGAGAATAATTAAGAAATAAATCCTCAATTAACCTAACCCAAAACTATCATACTATGTTAAGCCACCTTACCTCATCTTGAAGAAGAAACCAAAGAAAGAAATGGAAGTGGGACAATTTAAGAAGTTTATGGAGATGCTTACAAAGATATAGGGTCAACATCTCATTATGTTAAGCTCTCGAGTAGAAGCCAATATATGCCAAAGTCATGAAAGAACTCTTAATCGGAAAGCCTAAACTGAAATATGGTGAGAATATTACCTTAACAAAATAGTGTAGTGCTATTATTCAACGTAAAGTGCCACCTAAATTGACGAGAATATAAGAAAGGGAAGAGATGGGATGCAATAAAAACCAGTCGGACATAGAACAAGAAAGACAGAAAAACTAATGCAACAGAAACCAATAAACCAAGATGAAACCAAGCTCAACACTCACAGTAGAGATAAGGATCTGAAGGACGACAAGTCACTACCTAAAAGACACATACATAAAATAGAAACAATCTAGAAGGAGACCTCAAGCTAAGAAATAGAGAAGCAAGATACCTCAAGTTGAGAAGTAAAAGAGAGTGTCGTACCTCAAAAAATGAGAACAACCTCGTGAAGCGCAATCGCACGCCTGCGGGATGGATTTAACAGAGTCGCCACTAATATTTATTTATTTCCATAAAGGGAAAGGGAAAATATCGAATAAAACCCCTAAAAGAAAAGACAAGGATACGGTTATCGCAACCAATATTTGAGTTCGGGAGTTGGTTATGCAAGAGAAATGTATTAGCACCCCTAACGTTTGTTGTACTCAACGGGAACCATTTAGTTAGGGTTGAATGTATGTTAGCTAATGTTAGTTTCTAATCTTCTACTTATTGAGTGGGAAAAGAAAGGGAGAAGAGAAATATTTTTTAGATTTTTTAAAGAGAGAGAGGAGAACTAAAGGGATTTTATTACTAGGGGGATTGACAAGACTTCGCAATCTTGTGCCTATGTATCCTCATAGTGCAATGAGGAACTTAGAGCCTTTGTAGTTTGGTGACTACGATAAAAAAGGTGAAAGGTGGAAAACGAAAAGAGGTAGCTCGCCAAGGATTAGAGCCCTTGTACCTACGTATCCTCATTGTGAAATGAGAAATCAGGGCGTCCGTAGTTCTGAGACTTGGTTTGATGGTGTTTTTATGGATGATGCTAACATTCACATTCTAGAAGTTAGGTGTTTTGCTGCTCGCTCGTGGAGTCTTATGGGTTACATGTATTGCGGTAGAACGAAAATAACACGTCCTTTTTGAAAAAGTTTTGAATAGAAAATCCCAGAGGACAAAATGATTTGCATTTGTGAAAGTGTTTTTGTTAGGGTTTTGATAGGAGTTTGGGACGTGTATTGCACTACTTATGACATAAGAGCGAATGTTTTGTACAAATGATCCAAGCGTCTCGTGTACAAAACACTCTAAGAAGAGGTAAGGAAAAACTCCTGCTCATCTTTTCCCATGCACTTAAGGCTCGTGGCGTACTACACACATCGTGTTTATTAAGTGTCTTTTTGGTTTTTAATGCAACAAAAGATTTGGATTCAAAAGAAAGAAAAATCTAAGCGAGACTGAATCCTAAATGTTATCATGCAATGATGGTCCTAAAGTTAGGATTGAAGGGAAAACTATTTGTCATACCCCAAATTTGTCCTACCTGTGTATAGTTTTAGTTTGGTACATCCATTCATTAACTCTTATTTAGAAAATCCAAAAAGATATATGTTGTTTCTACTCAAGGTGTTGCTAGACTGAATCACGTTTCAGGCAGGGCAATCTGATATATGTGATCCATAGTATTGCTCGATAAAGCTTAAGGTGAAATTTTTAGCTCATCATGATTCAAGTGGCCAAGTTCAGATTGATTTGTTGATTCAAAATTTAAGCCATTCAAAAGTACAAGATCAATCCATGGTTGATTCTAAATCTTCAAGATTTAATTAAGGTTTTAATGAAGAATGTTGAAGTTTGGTTTTCATTGGAATCTCAACTTTAATTGTCATCAAGAATCAAGGTTTCAAGTAAGTTTATTCCAGTTCATCGACCAAATTCCCAAACATAGAATGCAAACGTCATTGTGGAGGTGTAAATGACAATTAGGCCAAGTCATGATTCTTGAGCATATAAAACCCATTACACATAAATTGGAAGAGCCCATAAAATAAAAAAGGGCATTACAAAGAATGAAAATCCAACAAAGTCCATTATAATTTTTCAAGACCCATTTGAATAAATAAGTGGTCCATGTTGCTACAAAACAAACCTATTACAAAAACATTGCAACAAAGTTTTCTACTTGAATGGCCCATGCTTTTATAAGTCATCTCATACCACACAAATGAAGATCCATCAACAACATCTGCAGATGCAAAAGGACACATATAGCCACCATTCACCAACACCATTGCCACGGCCTCACACACAAGTTGGGAAAAAAACAAGAACAAAAAAACCAGCCTTACACTACACAAATACAAACCGCTGCAAGTTTCATAAGACCCCACCATAGGCAGTAGTAACTCACGTAAACCATACCAATTTACACCTCCTGAATATGTTACAGCGACAATTACGCATTGTAGGCAATTAAAAACCATTATGAAACTTGTACGATTCCAAAACCTACTGAAAAGGTACAACAATGATTCATATTTCACAAATTGCAAAACACAGCAAAAATCCTCACCAAGTATTACCAAATCACCTTCAATTTTCTGTATAAAAACCAACTTTTATTTCACCACGAGGGAAGAGATATTCAAACAACAACTTTTTGCTTCACCTATTCTGCTCATTTGCTTCCACCTTCACAATCAAACAACAAAGACACGCCAACCATTCTTTAACAATAAAACCTTCATAACTTTCTTACACAACCATTTTCACGAACCTTTTTTTTTCAACAACCCTCACAAAGCCTTTAAAAAAAGATTCAGGCAAAAACCTTCAGAGATCTCTCCTTGACTCTCCTTCAAACTCCCTGTTAATACCACAAAATCACAACCCACAACCCTTTTATTCCTTCGTCTCCTTCAGCAACATCAACCATTATCATCCTTCATTTTAACAACAATCCACAGCAGAACCCGAATCAAGATAAAATAAAGAAAATAAAATGAGATGAAGTAAGGTTGACCATGAACATCGAACGAAATCAACAACGAACCTGAGGCGAGATCCAAAACTGAATGAGGGAGAGAGGTTTGCGCCGCCGAAAGGTTGTCTCCGCGGCCATCGCGAGTCTTTGATGACAATGTTGTTGCTTTGTTCTTGATGGAGTTACTCTTGATGTGTATACCGTGTTTTCTTCTGCTTCTTTAAAAAGTGATGAATGACAACTTTTGAAAGGGGTGAATTAGTGCCCTTGATGCTGCCGTTGGGCTTTTAAGCCCGATTGATGTTCTTTCATACCCCTTTTTATTTATTTATCATCTGTGAGAAGGGATGATGGGCTTAAGAAAGGCCCAAATGACTTCAATCTTTTTGAGCACCCTCTTATCTTCACACACCATTTGGCCCAACATCCCTCCTCTCTTGTTTTAATCTCATACTAATTTTGTAATTTGTTTTTTTGGTTAGTTTAAATATCTTGTTAAAATTGTTTCTCATTTTATATTTTTTGTTAATTATTTTTACTAATTATCTCATTTAGTTTTTTTGGTTAAAATTCTTTGTTAGATATTTTGATTATATCTTTAATTAATTTTCATTCCTGTTTTTTTCCATTCCATTTCATTCGGGTCGATGACGAAACCAAAAAGTCGCCACTAGTAAAATTATTGATAAATGGTGACGAAACCGAGACTATTTTTTATTTTTTCTCTTTTCATTTTCTTTTTCATCCCGATTTTATTTTCATTTATCGATTGATGAAGTCTTTGGATTTGTAAACGTTAATTTATCAAAGTCGATAACCTTCATTATGTCAAATATGTGGAAGATGACCATTTGGGTCATTTTCTATACTTTAGGATCGTGATAGACTACCTTCAATTAATCGACACGAGTTTATGATTAAGACGAGATCAACCCCTTTTTGGTCCGTTTGACACGATTAAATTGGAGAGTGATCCTCAATATCATTTATCTATCTTGTTTTTAGCACATATATCAATTTGCGCGACCTCCTATAGTTCGACTTTCGTCATAAGTCGAGTTATGACGGTTTAGTGCTACATTTCGTCCCGATTCAATTTACAAATCGACTAACCACTAACGTTACTTCCATCTATATACAACTGTTTTATTCTCAGTCAAATATTCCATTGATTTAATTTCAGTCATTATATCTCGATTATATTATCTTGTTCATATTATTATGGATATTATCTTGATTATATTATTATATATCTTGTCATATTATTCATAATTGTTCATATTCATATTGTTCATTCTTATTCACACATTTTTGAAAACACTTAACAATTATCAAAACGTTAAAAGCCTAAATTCGTGGACTGTTGGACCATTGGACTTTGTTAGAAACCCTAGCTTGGAGTTTTATCCGACTTTTGCTCAAGGCTTAGTTTAAGACACTTTGCACACACACGGCTTCCTCTTGGGCTACCTGACAATGAGACCTTTTATTTCGTGCAATCCCGTGTAACTTACATGTACCCCTCTCCTATTCTGATGTATGCATTCGTATTTCTTTGATTGTGGTTTATCTTCTAGGAGCACCCTTAGGGACTAGTTTAGATTAAACCGTTTTCAAACTAATTCTCGATTCGTCATAGGGCCATTTTCAAACACCCCTCGTAAGTCGAGTGCTCGTCTGCATTCGCCATCAACCTATCACACACACTTTTGCATTTCATCGTGGTTTTGATATTAGGCGCACCCTTAGGGACTAGTATCGTTTCTCGCAACCTAATCCTTGATTCCTCGTCAAGCCGGTTCCATTTTCAACAAAACCCTCGACTCGTCGTCGAGCCATTTCCAAACCAACTTCCATTCTACCATGATTTTGCACGTAAATATAAGTCAAACTCTTGATCCAACGTCAAGTGAGTTTTCTCAATAAACTATCAATACAATTAATAACTATTCAATTTCTTTTTAAGGTGAAAAGAGGGGGATTGAGCCTTTGATCTCCCTTCAGTTGTTTGTATGCGAGTTTTCTTACTCGTGTGTGAGCAATTGACGCCTCTAAAGAATATTTCCAACTCAACAATGTTCAACCATCTTCCAAACCAATCATTATTCAAACACCATTCAAACACAATCTCTTTTCAAGATGAAAAAGAGAGAGAGTCAAGTCTTTGACTCTTTTTCCCGATTACTTGGGCCCAAGGAGCCTTTCTTAAGCCTCGAGTAATCATCATCCAAACCAACTTCAACCATTCAACCCCTCTCTGTTCATGGTCGTTACCACGAACTACGAACGCTCTGATTCTTCATTCGTTTTTAAATGTAAGATACATAGGCGCAAGATTATGATGATCTTGGCGAGCTACCTTCCCTTCATCTTCCGTTTCCCCATCCTTTTCCGTAGTCGAACTACGACGCTCTGATTTCTCGTTCTCGTCCGAATGAGCATACGTAGGCATAAGAGCCCCAATCCTTGGCGAGCACTCTATCGTATAACCATCCATTTCCCCCTAGCGTATTCATTCCTTTATCATATCGTTCAACATTTATCATTAATAAGAAAACAACTAAGCTTAGCTAACGTTCATCACAATTCGAATTAAGAGGTTCCCATTGAGTACAATGGACGTGAGGGGTGCTAATATCTTCCCCTTGCGTAATTGACTCCCGAACTCGGAACATCGGTTGCAAAGACCGTGTTCCTGTCCTTTTATTCTAAAAGGTTTTCTCGATATTTTCCTTTCTCTCTTTTGGGGGGATAAATAAAGTTCAGTGGCGACTCTGCCGAACCGCATTTTCCGCGCCTTTTGCGCGAGGGTCGTGTTTCCGAATTATCTCTACGAGATTTTTCGAGGTGCGACACTATCCTAATATGATCATGCAAGATGGACCTAAAAGTTGAGGATGGAGGGAGATTCTACCCTATTGTTGCCATGCTTGGATTTAACGTCTAATGTCTATCTTACTCCAATCTTAATCGAAAATTAAGTTGAACTAGGAGATTCTAAGGAAACATGTGAACACACAAGCTAGCAAGTAAATCAAAGCGCAATTCAAACATCGAGAATAATCATCAGGCACATCGACAATTAATCAAAGGCATAAAGAGTTTCATGGCATCAAGAAATAATCACAAAGCTATGTCAACAATGAGCCACAAAACCAACCAAAGAAATGATTCACAAGTCATGAATATTTTATTCAAGAAAGCATAAAAAAGAAAAATAATCCACAATCAAATATGAAAAATTAATCAGCATAATTATGAAGACCAGACAAATCATAAAAAATTATTTAAAAAAATAAAATTATAAAAAATTTAACAAAAACCAATTTTATGGAATAATTAACAAAACTTAACAAAAATCTTTAAAAAATATTTAACAAAAGTTTTTTAGAGAAATAATTAACAAAAGAAAACTTACAGGAATAATTAACAAAAGGTTTTAGAGAAATAATTAACAAAAGAACATTTAGATAAATATTTAATAAAAATCCTAAACAAAAAAGGGAAGGGGTGTAAAAGTGATTGTGTGGTGTGAGAAATAACTCAAATAGGTCTGAGAGCCCAAAGCAAATTAACCTAACTTAATAATGTCAGTAAAGAAAATAAAAGGGAATTAAGAAAGAAAACTTAGATTATAAAAAAAATGAAAGTTTGAAACAGAAGAATGAATCACATGAATCAATGTTTCTCTTTCACGTGTTCAGTTCACACGATGCCTTCTCACATTTCTCTCTCGCTCGCAGCTTCGCCATCTTCCCTGGCTCTTGCTTCTCAGTTTTTTCTCTTATTGCGGAGGAACCAAATATGCAATGTTTGTTTTTTTGGTTGTTGAAATGGTTCGTGGTTTACATATGGTGTAACGCAAGCGGCGGCCACGACAGTTTGTTTGTGATGGTAGAAATCAATTGTTGGGTGAGAAAGCAAAGAAACATCGGTGCGTGACTCGGTTTCAAAGAACCAAATTCTTTTTTTTTCAATTCTTATTTTTTTTTTCTGTTTATCAATTTGTTGTTGTGTTGAAGGTGTTCAATTTACGGTCGTGGCTTGTGTGGCGAGTTGTGGTGGAGGGAAGGAAACGCTTGGTGGAAAGAAACATTGTATGAGGATATTTGTTGGGTGAAGCTTATGGTAGGCATGTAAGGTTATGGTATAACAGCAGCAAGGGGAAGAGAGGAAGTTCCATGGTGCTACCTTGATGTGGGAAGATTGGATGGCTGTTGAATGAAGGTTTTGTGCAGAGTGTTTTGAAAGGTGTTTATTGATTTCTTCCCCCTCAAGAATCATTCTCTACCCCCCCCCCCTTTTAAAGCCAAATAACAAACTTCTTTCTTAAGCTTTTGGTTCTTGTTTGGTATTGATATCTTATCACTTTCATGTTGCATGTTGTCTGTTATCGGTCTTGCTTGTGTCGCTGTTGTTTGGTGCTTCATGGTGTAGGCTAGCGTGTTGTATGGTTTGTCTTTGGTTGGAGTGTTGTATGTTATGCTCAAGTTTGTAGCAGGCTGGTATAATTAGTGTCGTGTTTGACTTGGCTGTGCAAGTTGTTGCGAAGGCTTCTGTTGTTTGTGTAGGTATTGTACGGTTTGTAAGGTGTGATGAGATGGTTTTGGCTTTGTTGTATCAGCTACCATGTTTGTTTTGGTTGTGGGGCATGTTGGTTTTACGGAAGTGACAAGTTGTGTTTTGGATCCATGAGTTCAAATTTTCTTTCCATTTTTTGTGTGTGATGTAAATGGGCTCCTTGATTGTAACTTGGAATTGGGCCTTTGCTGATTTTTTTTTTTGAATTTTGTAGCGTAATGGATTGGAACATGGATTTTTTGTAATGTGAAATGGACTTTGGTATATGAATATGAATTAAAAAAAATAGACATTTGGGTATAATTTGGAATGTGATTTTTAAAGAATGGATATTGAATATTGGAAATTGGAAGTTAAACAAAATAGATTGTTATGGATATTATGGACATTGAATGGATGGATAATTGAATGAATAATAAATGGAAAATGGGTATGAGTAATGGTAATGCGTCTCCACACTTGAACAACACCTAAAACCTTAATAATTGAACCTGAATGCCATTAATCTTGAATGACATCACAACCTTAAATCAATCTTAGAATGATCTTGATTTGAACGACAAACTTGACGAATCCTTAGATTAATGACGAGAACCTGAACCACACAATCAGTATTTGCAAATAACCTGAAATATACCAACTACCTTGACCTTTAGTGAATTTGCAACTTGACTTCAACAGACAACTTGAATTGACACGAAACCATGATTTAATGATCTTCAAATATAAAGTACTGATCTATGCCAAATTCAACTTGAGAATGAAACAATCTCCTCTTTCTTGTCCAAGATCAGATCACACCAAACTGAAATAAAACAATACTACACACATACTTGGCCTGATATCCTCAAATGAAACTCAATTGAACGACACTTGCCTATCTTTAACACAAAGGAGTGAGAAACCCTAATCTTCTTGTCTTGGACGCATACTGATGAAGCAATGACTTATGAAGTTGGCGAGAACCAAAACCCTAATCCAAAATCTTTTCAGTTAGGTCACTGATGAAATCCTAAATATCTGATACCCTTGAAGAGACTTACATTTCTTGTCCAAGATCAGATCACACCAAACTGAAATAAAACAATACTACACACATACTTGGCCTGATATCCTCAAATGAAACTCAATTGAACGACACTTGCCTATCTTTAACACAAAGGAGTGAGAAACCCTAATCTTCTTGTCTTGGACACATACTGATGAAGCAATGACTTATGAAGTTGGCGAGAACCAAAACCCTAATCCAAAATCTTTTCAGTTAGGTCACTGATGAAATCCTAAATATCTGATACCCTTGAAGAGACTTACAGAAGATAACATGGTGCCTTGGTGAACCTCTGATACAAAAATGTCCATGATGATGAAAGTCCAACACCTTGTTTCAAACTTGAGTATAATAACCAAATGGAAACATCTTTGAATATGAGACATCTAAATCAACAGAAAATCTCTGATCACATGTCTCAAGAACCTGATGAAATGCATGTAAAGTGAAAATAAAGTTACAAGAATGCAAATTCAAAGTATCTAGTCAAATTTTAGGATATGACAGAGAGTTAGAGAAAAAACAAGATTTCAATTTTCAACCTAATCGTCTCATTTGTATTTGAAAAAAAAATCAACTATTTAGAATTATTAGTAGATGTTTTGATTAATTTTCAAAGTTTGATAACAATAGGTTAGTGATAAAGTTTCCTTGGCAAGTAGAAACTGTGATATTTTTGAATGAACGAGGGGTTTCAAGTTTCAACTAATTAGAATTTTTGTTATAAAGTTTAAATTTTTTTATCATTTACTATTTCAAGTTTCAACTAATTAGAATTTTTGTTATAAAGTTTAACTATTTTTATCATTTACTATTTATTATCCGATATTTTTAATTTTAAAATGTTTTCTAAAATTATTTTAACATGAATATTTTTTTAAATAATAAAAAATTGTTTCAGTTAATAACAATAATTAATTTATTCAATTGCCAACGTGATTGATTTTTTTTTGATAAGTCTCAAAATTCAACATATCTAAATTATTTATAGTAAAAAAACATATAGACTAAGAACGATAAAACAAAAAAATTATATAAAGGATTAGTAAAGATTTAAAATGAATAAAAGATAAATAAAAAAATATTTCATAAAAATTAAATAACAGAAAATAAAAATAAAAATATCTCCCTACTTGAAACTCAAAATAAAAAAATAAAAAAAACACAAACACATCATCATCTTACCTCAATCACATGATTTTAGGGATTTTAGGGGTGTTTATTATTTATATTTATTGATATCCAATCCATATCTGCTTAAAAACCCGTTAAAACGGTTTGGATTTCAAACTAAATTATTAAAACCTGTTAAAAAATTAAGCCAAATTTAAATCCGATTAAAATATCAAAAATCCGTTTTCAACATTAACCATAAGTCCATAACAATAATAAGAACCTTTGAACCTTTAAACCACTTGCAGAGTCACCACCACCGTCGTGAGAGGAGGTTCAGTCGCCGCCGCTACCGTATGTTCAATCAACATTTCTTCACGCGCTAATTGGTTTTTCTGATGTCCTCGTTGTGCGTTGTTTTGACATAGAAAATTTACGATCTACTTCCGTTCGTAGAGGATTTGCGCCGCCGCCGTTCATAGAAGCACTTTCGCCGTCGTAGATCTGGAATTTCAATCTACGGTTGAAAAACCATAACACTGAATCTCCCTTGCACACATCAATTACTCTTCTGCCCCCAAATTGCCAACCTGATATAGCTGCTCCCACAACTGCATAGCTGAGTCCGTTGCTCGAGAACTGCTGAATCACCATTGTAAGTCTTTAATACTATCTCTGTGTATATATCTTTGTATCCATCGTTCTGTGTCAATGTTGTTGTTTTTTTCTCTCACCAAACCCTTGACCCTTGGCTCTCCGAAACCCTAATTTTTTTGGTTACAATTTTATTAATGTTATTGTGTATGAAACTTTTCCGCTATTGAAAGCATTCTAATAAGCTTTAATAAGTCTTTCTAAACTAGTTGTTTGATTGTTTGAATATAAGATTAATATTACTAGTTTGGATGTTGATTTTAGCTTCTTAGTTGTATCATCACTGATTAGTAACATTGTAGGGCTGTGAGCCATTTCTTACAGTTGTGTAGTTCTATGATTAATAATAACTGAATGGGAAGTCCATTTTTTTTTTCTTTTGATTTGTTATTGGCAAAATCATGTTTAATCTTCTTCTGAGGTGTGCTTAGTTATTGGCAAACGCGTTTTTGAATCCTGGCTGGCTACAAACAGGGTGTGCTTAGTTTATGGTGCTTATTTCTACACATGGCTGTTTAAACAAACTATGTCCCTTTAGTTTGATGTTGTTGGTTTTGTGGATTTTATCTCTATTATTCTTGTTTAAGTTTGGTACTGCCTAGATTTTATTAGAGTGCACCATTATGAGGTTCATGCTTTGAGTTAGTGTAATAGAGTAGTTTGGTTTGAATTGTTTTTATTGTGTTTCTCACAAGTTGTTTTATTAGGTTCATTAACTATGGCTTCAATTGTCACTAGTTGAAATGCTTTTGTTGAAAATGGTTGTTTATTCATTTCCTCTGATATTTAATTGGTTCTTGTTCACTAGTTTTTTTCCATGTGATCACATATATCTATACACACATCATTTTTAATTTAGTTCACATTCAATTTTATTCCATCTGGTTATAATGTTTGTTCAAAGCGATGTTTAAAAGAAGTACAACAATTTTAGAAAGACAATAAGAGATCTTAACATATTAGTAGAACCTAAGATGCATGCATATAAGAATACCAGTATCTGATTGGGAATTGTTTGATTTGTTTGAAAAGGTACTCAGTTTTTTTCTTTGCTCTTACATTTCGATGGTGAAAGAGAGACTTCGGGCAGAAACTTCAGTTTTAATTTATTTTTGGATTTCTGATTTTATTTACCAAATAATTCAATTTGAGTCTAAACTTTGGGTTTAGCTATTAGACATAATTGACGCCCTCTACATTATTATCCTGACTCTAGTCTTATTTCTCATTTTGATTCCAATTTTTATTTGTGACAGTTTTTTAGCATGGATAATTCTGATGCCAAATCTGCTGAAAATCAGCAAACTGAACAAGGTATGTATAGTTTGTTGCATTAGAGTAATATTCTTTGTTATTTAAGTCCCTCTGCATTTTTTTGGTACCATATTTAATTTTCTTTTCTATATGTTTGTTTATTTTCAGTTTGTAGTTTCTTCAGAAAACCGGTTAATAAGAAGAACATCAGGAAACGTACTATTGATAATGAAGATAATGATGATGACTCGAACAATGAAGGCTCTTTGATGCATGTTCAGAAAAAGACCACAAAGCCCGACAATAAGTTGTTCTTTTCCTCCGGCTCTTCAAAAAGCTCTGCATCTACTGAACCGAATGAAGAATCTGAGAAACACGGCTTCCATTTTGAGTCTTCCAAAGAGATTCAAGTTCAACATGATAGCAAAGCAACTGCAACTTTGGAGACTGAGACTGATTTTTCGAAAGATGCTCGTGCCATTCGTGAAAGAGCTCTTAAGCAAGCGTCGGAGAGTCTCAAGGGAAAGGGAACTGGCTCAGAGGATGGAAAATTATACAAGGGAATCAATTATTACAAAGATCATAAGGCTGGATTTCGTAGAGAGCACACAATTGCCGGTGAAAAGGCTGGTGGGTCACACGGTCCTCTCAGGGCTTCGTCTCACATACGAGTTTCGGCAAGATTTGATTATCAGCCTGATATATGCAAGGATTATAAGGAAACTGGTTACTGTGGGTATGGCGATTCATGTAAGTTTATGCATGATCGAGGTGATTACAAATCTGGGTGGCAGATGGAGAAGGAATGGGAAGAAGCTGAGAAATCAAGGAGGATGAGATTGGCTGCAGGTGAGGATGCGGAAGAGGAGGGTGCTAATGTGAACGATGAAGATGATTCCGACGATGATTCATTGCCATTTGCATGTTTCATTTGTAGAAATCCATTTGTGGATCCTGTTTCAACCAAGTGCAAACACTATTTCTGTGAGCATTGTGCATTGAAGGTACACCCTTAACATTGTTGCAAATAAGTTAAAATTTATTATAACAGTTTCAAGTTTATTTAGTAATGCTTAATTCCTTGTGCATTGAAGGTACACCCTCAACATTGTTGCAAATAAGTTAAAATTTATTATAACAGTTTCAAGTTTATTTAGTAATGCTTAATTCCTTTGTCCTTTAATTATGTCTGACTAACTTTCTGTTCGTTTTACTTGCAGCATCATGCAAAGAATAAGAAGTGTTTTGTATGCAACCAGCCAACACTTGGCATTTTTAATGTTGCTCATGAGATACGAAAGAAGATGGCTGAGGATAATAAATAAACACATCCAATACTATCCGTTTATATCTTTGCTTCTTGGAGGTTATCTTTATTTTTTCTCTTTCTCTTGTTTTCCCATTTAACTTTGTCAAACTGGAGATGCTATGTAATGAGCTGAAAACATATATTCCTTACGCCCATAGGTCCTATCATTTTTGCATCTATCTTACTAATAGATCCCAGAATATATATAATAGTGAGAGAATTGAATATGTTTAAAATAGGCCATTTTGGTATATGTTGTAGTTCTTGTTGTAGTGTAACTCATTTTAATTCTAAAAAGTAGAGTTTCTAACTTTTCTAATCTTCCTGTAGAGGATGGCAAAAGATTCTTAAATATTTTGGTTGTTCATCATACATTCAATGTTATTTAGCAGTGTAGGGATTAAGATGAAGGAAAGAACTTAAAAGCTTGGACACTAATGCCAAACATTCTTGTATGGCTCATGCTCAAGAAATGCTATATTCTTTTCCCTTGATACTTTGCTAACTCATTTAACTTCTGTAATGCTTATATTCCTAGTTAGCCATATATAAACTCAAAACGTTAACCTTTTCCCACCTTTAAACTTACAAGCTTGCTGCTACACCATTTACTGATAGCTTCAACTTATTCTCTCGGTTATCATACAATTTTTGTTGAATGGCGTGGGAAGATGGCAGGGGTTTCTATATATGGCTGTTGCAATTTATATGCCTCTTAGGCCTTCTTGTTCTTGGCCTATGGCTATCCTTGCGACCGAATAACCCCTCCTTCTCCATCACGTTAGTCTCCATAGATTGTCTATCAGATCAAAACGACACAATCTTTTATACCCTTGAAATCGATAACCCAAACAAGGACTCAAGCATTTACTATGACGACATAATATTGAGTTTCCTATTCGGGCAGCCAGAAGACAAAGTGGGAGAGACAACTATAGGTTCATTTCATCAAGGAACCAATAAGAACCGCATTGTATCTGGCGTTATTACTGGCAAACCTGGACCATTCAAACCTCTCTTCAAGGCCATATCAAACGCAACCGCAGAGTTGAAGGCTTCCCTTATGACAAGATATCGATGCAAGACATGGGGAATTAAAAGCAAGTTTCATAAATTACACTTGAATGGTATTCTGCCAATTGATTCTGATGGTAAGCTTTCACGTAAAAAGAAAAAGTACCCACTTAGTCGTAATTCCAAAAAATTGGGAAGGTCCAAAGTAAAGAAGCACTGATCTCATATCCTTCACTGTATTTTGGTTGGCCTTTTTTCTCTCTCTTCTATATCCATCATTTTTTTCTTATTTATCAGTGAGGATTTTTCTTCTTTCTATTGGTTTGGTTCATGGTAGTTTCTTCTATCTAACAGACTAGTTTTTCTAGCATCTAGTATGTGTAAACTAGATATGCAGACATTAAAGAATTCAGTATTTTGTGCTTTTCTTTGCTTCCTTGCTAATGAATAATTAGTATTCATGTAATGATGTGTTTAATAAAAACTAAAATTTAGCAATGAAACAGTTCACAAGATATTGAATTATGTTTTTGGAGTTCGTGTTGATCTTTTACACGGCGTTAGAAAATCCGTTGGGAATTATAGCAGCACCAAATTGCTTCGTGAATCAACCAGGCATGCTATTCAACCAATTGTACGTTAAGAACTTGTTCTTTTCACCAAACAAGCATTTAGGTATAAAATTAGCCATACCACAAGCTATCTACTGAGACAGTTCTCACAACCAAACTTAATTGAGAGTTTTATTTTTTAAATTTGTTAAATCCTTTAGGCTCACTTAATTTTTTTTCCAGCGTTTTAGGCCCAATCATTTGGTTTTCAGTCTCTTAGGCCCATTAACTACTTTCCTAGTTTGTTATGAGTTGGTTAGGAAAGTTTGTTATGCCAATGTATTTTCTTTCTTTAGTTGTGTTAAATCTATTTGTATATAGGATGAGACTTATAACTTTACCTTGTAATTAAAATGCTAATCTCATAATGAAGGGTTTTCTCCAATTTTTGTCTCCATTTTTGTACTCTATATACCTACTCTTAATATGGTATCCGAGCATGTTCTGGTAGCTATTGTTATTGTTATTCTTCTTCTTCAATCTTTCTCCTTTTCCCATTAATCTTTCTATTACTAACTTGAGCTGTTATGATTTTTTCACTAATTCCGCTTTACCTTCACCCTAATGGAAATCTAGCCATTGTTCTGGTTTCAGCACCTCTTGATGCCAAGAAGTATCTCACATGGTTTAGTTTGATGGAGACTTCTCTCATTCCAAAGAATAAACAACATTTAATTGATGAAATTCTTCCAACGCCACTTCATAATGATTCGCCGCACGCCCTTTGGACAAGATGCAACATGATGATTCTTGCATGGTTTTTTCGCTCAATCTCTGAACCAATTGCAAAACTCTTGCTTTGGGTTAACGTTGCTGCTGGTGTTTAGGTGAATTTGCGCACAATTTTTTTTTTTTTGCATTTTTGATATTCAAGAATATCTCTAAATTTTGGCAAGGTAAACTACAATATCACTTTTCCTTATGTCCAAAGGTATCATGCACCGAAAATCATGTCTTGAAACTCTCCAATAGAATGGTGCAGTGGAGAGAAAGCAGCAACACATTCTTAATGTAGCCAAGTTCCTTCATTTTCATTCCAATACACCAATCCATGAGAAAGCTTTGTGTCCAACATATTATCCACAATACCAATAGACTGCCTAATCCTCTTCTCAAATAAAAAACCCTTATGAATTTCTTTTTAAAAATCTTCCTTTCCTATATGCATCCTAAGATTTTTGGTTGCTTATGTTATGCAACAATTATCCAAACCCATCCAATCAAATTTAACTCTAGGACCAGAAAATTAATATTTATAGGTTATAAGAAAGGTACAAATGGCTTTAATCTTTGACCTGTCCAATCATGAATTTTTTATTTAAAAAATGTTATTTTTTACAAGTCCTTCTTTCTATTTAAATACTTTACCAAGTCCCAATCACTACTGACCATCAATTTAAACCTGCCTAGCCCAACCTGTATTCTTGATGCCATTTTTAGAATTTTTTTCTCCTCTACAGTGTTATTATAATTTTTTTTTCATAATACCATCATTTTTAATAAATATACTATAATGTCATATTTTCAAAAAACTGTGTTTTTGATACAAGGCTGCCGCCCTTTTAATAGGCGGAAGAGTTAATTAATAGGTGGAAGAGTTAAAATGTTAAAAAGTACCACCTTTTTAATGGGCGGCAGTGTATAAAAATTTGGACATTGCCTCCTTTGCAATGAGTGGCAGAGTATATTTTTAAAATGCGCCGCTTTTTTAATAGACGACAATGCTTACGTGTCATTTTTTTTTGAAACTATGGTAATATAATATATATAATTGAAATGTGTAACAAAAAAATACTTAATGTTTAATAATATGGTAGTACCACCTAATGTACCTCAAGCAAATGACTTAGCCTACTTCACCACCTAATGACTTACCTATGCCAGCTAATTCATATGAACCACATACACCAATCTAGTCTGCTACATCAGTTTAATCAGTGTTTTAAAAACCGGACCGATCATTGAACCGGTGAGGATACCGGGTCACTGGTTTATCGGTTGAATCACTGGGTCACTGGTCGAACCGCATGACTAAATCGAATTAAACCGGATAACTCGGTTGAATAGACCTGTCATTATATAGATATAAAACCGGTCGAACCGGATGATTCAGTTTCTAAACAAATATAACTAGTACTTAAATTTTTTGAAAATATCATATCATAAACTCACAAGTTCATAATTTAAATTTAAATTTTAAACAAATGTATCACACATAACAAAATAATACAAAATTACAAAATAATTGCAACATAATCTAATTTTAAACAATTTTTTTTTAATTTTTATAACTTTTGTATTTAAATTTTAATTAAAAAATAAAAAATGCATTAGAACCGGTCCAACCTTAAACCCGATTTTTCTCGGTCCAACCCGGTTTTTTCCGATTTTTACCAGTTTGATTACACAGACGATCGAACTAGTAAATCAGACCGGTTACTAGGCCGGTTCCCGGTCCAACCGGTCCGACCGGCCGGTCCAGTTTTTAAAACGCTGAGTTTAACTCTATTTCCCTTATCACACATAATGATATTTCGTTGTTTGGTCCATCACTATCCGAACCTGTCCAACCTTTACCACTGCCTTCAAACACCAACCACCTCACCAATCTTATAATGTGTCTTAACATATTAAAATTGTTCTCAACCATATATAAACTTATGTTATTCAACCTCCTCTCAAATAACAACAAGTCTTATCCTATTAAGTGAGGTTAGCTACACAAACTAACTTTTGTCATAATGTTCTATCTAAAACCATATTTCTATCCAAATCTTTAATATTGAAATCTTTCTTAATAACTTCTCTTATAGATCTTTCTCTTCTTTTAGAATCTACTCCTTTTACAACAAAATCTATATGTCTTTTCTCTACACGTCAAAACTAAATATATTTTTCACCATCTTCCTTACTATAGGCGCTACCCCAACACCCTTTATAATATTTTCATTTCTAATTATATCATGTTTAGTCTTATCACATATCCAACATAACATTGTTGTCATCTATGCTACACTTGTTATTCGTAACCGCCAAATATTTCATTCCGCATAACATGGCAGGTGACTGCAGTTTGGTAAAAATCCTCCTTTAACTTGAGTGATACCTTTGCGCCACATAAAACACCTAAAATCCTTCTTCATTCCAGTCACCCAACTTGAATTCGATGATTTATATCCCTTTCTACTTCTCCATCATTGTGTATTACGGATCCAAGATATTTGAACCGTATGACATAAGTGATGATAAAGTCTCCAATTTTCACCTTTATGTTAGAAACATTTTTTCTTTGGTTAAATTCACATTCCACATACTCTGTCTTACTTTTACTTAGGTGAAAATCATACGTTTATAAAACTCATCTCCAAATTTTCAACCTCTCATTTAAATCCCCGTCGACTTTTTAAATGGGACTATATCATCTGCAAAAACATTATTGGAAAACATTTAATACATGCTCTTGCTGACCACCATACTTGGTCTCTGGTTGATTTACCACCAGGAAAGAGTTTCCAAAGAATACACACAACTTGAAAGCCTTGATTATTTTGACACATTCTTTCTTGTGGAAAAAACTACAACCATTAGAAACCTTTTTTCCATAGTTTCAATCAAAGGTTGACACTTAACACAATTGAATGTCAACAATGCTTTCTCACATGGTAACCTCCAAGAAGAAATTTACACGACCCTTCCTTCTTGCTACTTTGCATCATCTTCTTCTAAAGTATACAAGCTCCATAAATTCATTTATGGTTTGAAGCAAACAAGCAGACAATGTTTCTCAAAGCATTCTTCCTTTTTGATCTCTATTGGTTTTTCATAGTCTAAAGCTAACCATTTCCTCTACACCAAATACATTCCCTCCAGTTTCACTACCTTACTAATCTATGTGTATGTTCTCTTGGCTGGTAACTCCCTCAATGAAATAACATTTGTCAAAAAGGCCTTAAACACCAAATTCAAAATCAAAGACCTGGGTCAATTGAGATACATCTTGGGTTTTGATTGCAAGAACTACCTCGAGTATATTCTTCAATAAGAGACATTATGCCTTTGAGTTATAACAAGAGACATGGCATCTTGCTTATAAACCCTCCTCCACTTCTTTTGATCCTTTCACTCAAACTCTCTACATGCACAAATGATTTAGGATCTATTCATGTAAACTTGAGACTTTAGATAATATAACTTCGTACAAAGTTAATTTATTTATATAATACACTGCTATTATTATTGATTCAAGTCACACTTCTACTCTACATGGAATCATCAACATTCATTTCTATAAAATTCAAAACTCTTCACCACGAAGAGCTCTAAGAACCCTTGAACGAGGAGCATCAGGGTCCCCATGCATCGCTCTCTGCCGCCACATCTCAGCAGTCCTCAACAGCGTCTCCTCCGCTGTTTCAAGCTGTTCCGGCAACCAACTAATCACATCTCCACCTTGTCCAGAATCCGCAGTTCCGTGCATAACACGAGTCGCGGGCTTTCTTGTGTCCGCAAACTCCAATTCCGATAACGGAGACGCCTTATGATGCTTATAGTAATCTTTGTAATCCTCCTGTTGTTCCTGTCGGCTCTTATCTTTTTCTTCTGGCCATGGAGTTCCATCTAAACCAGCACAACTCACATCTTCTAAAGCTATTGTCCCATGTTTTCTCTTTTGTTGAATGTTAGGATCCAATGGCTGGTTTACACCTGTGCTCTTGAGTTTCGGAGAAGATTCACATGGAGATTTTGGTGACTCGAAAATTCCTTCTCCTTTTTCTGATTCAGTAAACTTTGTATCTGTGTCACTATCACCTCTACTTGTACCCTGCAACAATGTTATTAATTGTTGATCAGAAATAGTATATGTATAAAACACAGTTTAGAAATTCTATATCAGTAGTTACTTGAGGTGAAATTCTGGAATTAGTGTAACCGGGTTTTTGTTGTCCTGAATGAATATCTGGGTCTGCTGTGTGGCTACGAGTGGAGAATCCACGTTTCAGACATGCTGAAGAGAAGACTTGGTACGATTTTCTTGTTACATCTGCTGCTTGTTTTAGATGCATCATAACGTTGTTTGTTGTTTTCTGTGTTCTGGTTTGTTGTGATTCTGTGTCTTATCTTTGTGGATTGGTTGGATTTTTGAAGATGCAAAGGGTTTTAGTAGTAATAAGTACTTTCTGGAATTGACTGGACAGTGTTTGTAATTTACATGTGGCAATGTTAGTCTCTTGCCACGTATATTTTTTTTTTATCGTTGTTAAAAAAGATAAGAGAATGATAAGGTGATATTCTTTGAGAAAGTATTTGTAGAACAAAGAAGTTCTTTCTCGAATGCACTAGGACGTGAAAAGGGGATAGTGATACTAGCACCAGTGATGCTTACGTACACTTTAAATATTTTGATTTATCCCATTTTCTAGCCGAAACTCTTTTATTGGTACATTTGTATTGCAGTTGACGCTTTTATCATGTTACATCAATTTTAATAGAAGACGCGTCTAACGACCACCATGTCAAAAAGATTTTTTATATAAAAAGTTGATTCCTTACTTAAATCATTAGCCCTGAAAAACTGTAATTCGAAATTAATGCACAATAATAGATCAATATGACAACAAATATAACAAATAAAGGCACAAGAGAACTCTAATATTTTAACGTAGAAAATCTTTAACGTGAGAGTGAAAACACACGGATCGTCCAGATCAAAGAAATAGCTCAATTATAATCAAATAAAGGTACAAGAGAGTCTTATTATGATGCACAAATTAGTGATAACAACAACCAAATTACAAAGCAAACTAGATTACAAATAAGAAATACGAAGTTAAAAACTATCCAAAACTGCATCTTCAGTGTGAAACCTATATCTCTCAGTTCAGACTTTGTTTTAATGATCTGAATGGTCAAAAGGTAAAAGGTAGACATAGGTGTTGAGAACTTGCCCCCATAAAACGACCATCTCCACTTAGAATAATTGAGACACACATGAGCTAACATATTTGGACATTTCTCCATATAAGAAGGGAGCTCAAACCCGACAAATCTCCATCTCACAACTATGTGGAGGAAATCACCAAATCAACGATATCATAACAAGCTTCAAACTTCTCTTTTGGTAACGCTTTATTCATCATATCATAACCATTAGCATCAATATGAACTTTAGCTAACTCCAACAATATATCATCCAAAACATCACATATCCAATTATAGTTCACATCAATGTGTTTGAACCTATTATGAAAAGTCAGATTCTTACTGATCTTACTTGATCAGAAAGGATCAATGGCCTGCCACGCGTCGTTGGATTGTTATTTTCACCGGAGTTGTGGAGAAAGAGGGGGTGTACCTGCAAGGCACTCCGATGCTTAAGTGAGTAAATGATCAAAGAGAAAGCAAGCACAAAGATTAGGTGTGAGGAAGAAGTTACCTGACCCTCTAGTGAAATAGAGTATTTATAGTGCGCCCCCAGCGCAGGGCCAACGATTATATTGTATTGGGCTAGACTATCAGGCCTAACCCAAGTAACTGTCAGGGCTTACTTGGCGTAGTGAAGACCAGCATGTGGTCTTCGCCCTAGATCAACTGCTTCGTGATCTTGACCAAATGTTTCAGAGGTGGATAGTTGTCTGATGACGTGTCCCCGCGTGGGGGATATGTGAAGGACGTGAGGGAAACGTGTGAACCTCCCTGTCAAGGGAGTCGTCTGCCCAACATATATGCCTTGTTGAGGCTCGTGCCCGATAGATGGGAATTGAACCTTATTGGGCTCATCAGCATAGCGTTAGGTTAGGCCTGCCCGACCGAGGGGCAGGTCTCGGCCCAATCCAGAACAAGAGCCCCCCAAGTCGTTGCTCCGAGATGGAGGAGTGATAACCTAAGGATAAGCTTAGGTTGAGGGAAAATGGGAAAGGTGGTCCCGTGCCCGGAAGACTGGTCGAGAGCCTTGCTTGTCGGAACTTCATGTCGGGGAGGTGAAAGATGACCGGGGCATTGGCTTTTTGAGCTCGAGGGAAAACGAAGGGGCATTGTCAGTCTCGGTTGCCACGTGTTAGGCGTCCATTGTCCCTCCTAGGGTGGCTAACTGTAGGGGTACTTGAGTGCCTAGGGGTGCTTCGAGTTTCGTGCTAGGCTTATAAATAGGCTGGGGCCTGCCCCTTTGTCACTTTTCGCTCTCAACTCTAACAAACAAAATCTTTCTTGCTCCCTCACCGTCTACGTTGTCGTATAATCGCTGCCGTTGTACCGTACCCTACGACGTCCTCTGTATCTCTACTCAAACTACTGTACCAAGTAAGTCTGTTCTTTCATTCCTTCTGTTTCTTTATTTTTCGGCAACTCCTGCGGCAGACACGATGAGTGTCCCGAGGCGGCTGCGGGTTTTCCGGCGATTATGGCGGGATTCCCTTGACCAAGGGTGAGCCTAGGAGGACGCTCTCAGGGATGCATAATAGTTCTAGATGGACTCCCCGGGGACATATGATATGGATGAATGAGTACCCCGAGGACATATGATAGGTCTGGATGAGTATCCCGAGGACATATGATGGTCTGGATGAATGCCCCGGGAACATAGATGAATGTCCCGAGGACATACGATAGTAAATAACGGGGGGAAGCGGATGTCGAGGTTGAAGGAGCCTAGGTCGTAGATGTCGTCTCCTCCGCCCTTTCACTTGAGCTGTGGTGGAAGGGTGAATTTGATCTTAAATGTCGAATTTGTAACACCCCGTTCCCAAAATAAAAATAAACAATCAAATAAAACACATATAAGAGTTTCTCTCCCGAACGAGATGCCACTTTACACATCAAAATATCCACAAATATTTTTTTCAAATAATTTAACTGAATTTTCAATAAAATTGCAGCGGAAAAATATATGGTCTGCCATAACACAAAATATCATAAACACACATCATCCATATCCATCATCATCATCATATATACAGTATCGACCATCTGCCCCAAAATACATAACATCATCAAATATCACCACACATATACAAAAGTCAGATATGCCACAGGGGCACACATATCAACATCAACAGTAAAACTCCCAAAACGCCCCGGTGTTACGTATCAGAGCAGCCCTACGGAGACACCACAATCCAACTAGCTAAACACCTGGATTATCTGTACTTCCGAAGAAGCACAGACCACAACAACATCAAAAGGGTGAGAATTACGATCAAATAATAATGGCATAATAGTACATGAAATAAAAGGCAAAAATCAATAATAATACTATTTCATATACATATCATTCGGACTCACGGTCCCACCATTAACCACAATATACAATCACGCAACAAATGCACTCACACAACTTTTAACATACGGTACCGACTCACAATCACGATGGGCACCGGGCCATCAACCCTCCTCACAGGAGCACATGCCAACGATGAGCACTTGGCCATCAACCCTTCACTCAGGGAGCACACCACACTGATGGGCAACTGGCCATCAACCCTCCACAATGGGAGCACCACAACAATACCGATGGACACCTGGCCATCAACCTCCACAACGGGAGCACATCTCCGATGGACACCTGGCCATCACCCTCCTTTACGGGAGCACCTCATCAACATCGATGGACACATGACCATCACCCTCCTCACCGGGAGCACAACACATTAACATCGATGGACACATGGCCATCACCCTCCTCACCGGGAGCGCACCAACAATACCGATGGTCACTGGGCCATCACACTCCACTACGGGAGCACAACAATTAATGTCGATGGACAACTGACCATCACCCTCCTCTACGGGAGCACACAACAATATTCACACGCATCAAACATCTAGCACACCAAGTGCAAACCGATCCTATTGATCCACCTCTTACACAACATATACATGACGCACAAGGCGTACCGATCTCACGGATCCATTCACATCATAAAATACATACATAACAAGCACACACAGTGCGTCGATCTCACGGATCCGTTCACCACACAACTTATCACATACAATGCACACAAGGCATGTCGGTCCTACTGACCCAAATACATCACATAACAACACACAATTGCAACACATAATAAGTGTATCGATCTTCATGGATCCACTCACCACAACACACCAACATAACGCACTCAAGGCGCAACGATCATACTGATCCTCACATCTCACACACAACACACACACGGTGCACACATCTCACGTACACATCCACACCGGTTCATACATAATGCGTAATCCACCAATTATGCCACTTGTGATAAACGTCGGCCAAACAGCTCTACAACCACCAACATACGCTCGCATCAGCATCTCCAGCAAGCCTCTCATCACACATGACCAACGAGGGTCCAAGTCCACAGCAGAACAACACAAACACAGCAGCAAAAACACAAACTGCTGTCGGGCTCGCTGGCACATTCGCCCGGAGAAACCGCGCAACGAACACTCGCTACCATTCTCCTGGCGAAACCTCTGGCGAAGCCAGACAGAAGCTTCTTCCAGCACTCGCTGGCTAGTTCGCCCGACGAAGCCTGGCGAAGGCTCGCCCCTCATTCGCCCAGCGAATACCTACGTACTCAGAAAAATTCTGAGCTGCAGAGTCACCTCCCACACTGATTTCGCCCGATTAAATCGAAACCCACAACCAACCATATACTTCAACTTAGTTATGGGGTCTATTCCCGATTCTATCCGATAAAACACATCATTTACTCAAATTACCGACTTCCGGCATAACTCCGAAACTACTCACAAACCCCAAATTCATTCAACCCAATATTCTCAGCACATGCAAACGAATTTAACTTAATCTAACAACTTAATCTCAGCAATAATCACATGCATTCATCATCAAACAATAATAATCAATGGGGTTGGGGATTTCCCCCCGTTTCTACCGATTTCATGCAAAGACCAATTAACCGTAAAATTCTCCCCCTACCTCAATTCAAGATTTGATGTTGATGAAGCTCCACAATCTTCACGAAAAAAAATCCTTCTTGCTCAAGCTTGCTCTCTCGATCGAGCTCTTCCTCCTCTTCTCGTGTTCGTACGCGTTCCTTTCTTCCTCTATCTTCCCCAAAATGGCAATGTTACCCCTCATCCCAAATAATCCTCTTTTAATCCAAAATAAATATATTTCTCTTAATTCTTTTAATTCAAAAATCCAATTAATAACATTTTCTCATTTATATTAATATTAGCAATAACAATGATAATAATTAATAATAATTTTTACATTACTATCAATTATCACATTTTATCACAATTTATTAATATTATGAGTTCTTGACCTCCCACAATAATTCTCAAAATACACCCGCGAATAAAATAATCATAGAAACCAAAAATAATTAAAATGGGCGTTACAACTCTCCCCCACTTTAATTATTTTCGTCCTCGAAAATACCTGATGGAAACAGCTCTGGATACGCTTCCCGCATCCTGCTTTTCAATTCCCAGGTCACACTGTCACCTGCAGCACCTCCCCAAGCCACTCTCACCAATGGTATCTCTTTCCCTCTGAGTCGCTTCATCTTGCGATCCTCGATCCTCAACGGTAATGTCTCCACAATTAGATTCTCTTTATCTTGGACTTCATCCCTCTGAATCACATGAGGCGGATCGTGTACATACTTCCGAAGTTGCGACACGTGAAACACGTCATGCAAGTTCGAAAGCTCCGGCGGCAATGCCACCCTATAAGCCACAACACCAATCCTCTGCAAAATCGGATACGGTCCGATAAACTTCGGGTCCAACTTCTTGAACTTCAAAGCACGTCCAACACCCGTCACTGGGTTAACCCTCAAGAATACATGGTCACCCTCACTGAATTCCAACTCTTTCCTGCGATTATCATAATAACTCTTTTGCCGATCCTGAGATGCTCTCATCTTCTCACGGATCATCTGCACTGTCTCAGTAGTCTGTTGCACCAACTCTGGTCCCAACACAACACTCTCACCTGACTCTTACCAACACGGAGGAGTCCTGCACCTCCTACCATAAAGAGCCTCAAACGGTGCCATCCCGATACTGGAATGGTAACTGTTGTTGTACGTGAACTCTATCAAAGGTAAATGAGTATCCCACGTACCACCTTTCTCCAACACACAAGCCCGCAACAAATCCTCCAAAGTCTGAATAATCCGCTCCGACTGCCCATCCGTCTGCGGATGATAAGCTGAACTCAGCTTCAACTCAGTACCCAAAGCCTCTTGTAAACTCTTCCAAAACACAGAAGTGAACCTCGGATCTCTATCCGACACAATGCTCAACGGTATACCGTGCAGCTTCACAATTACCCGAATATAAATCTCTGCCAGCTTCTCCAATGGAAAGCTAATACTGATCGGTACAAAGTGTGCAGACTTCGTAAGTCGATCCACAATCACCCAAATGGCGTAAAATCCTCTCGTTGTATTCGGAAAACCTGTAACAAAGTCCATAGCAATACAATCCCACTTCCAAACCGGAATCTCTAACGGTTGCATCATCCCAGAAGGTCTCTGATGCTCCACCTTCGACTTCTGACAAACCAAACAAGCATAAACATAACGGGCAATGTCCTTCTTCATGCCCGACCACCAAAACAACTTTTTCAAGTCCTGATACATCTTCGTAGCTCCTAGATGAACACTTAGGCTACTACGATTTCCTTCGTCCAAAATCGCCTTCTTCAACTCATCATTATCCGGCACGCAAATTCTGCCCCGAAACCTCAACACACCCGCACTATCCAACCTGAAATCACTACCGGAGTCACTTCTGGCCTCTCGCGTCAAATCCACAAGTTTCACATCTGTTGCACCCTAAATTTTGACCCCTTAGATCCTCATCATCATTTTAGGGTCATATTCGTTTGATTATCTGACCATAACCTATTTCAAGTTGTCTTTGTCAAGATACATGCGAATTAGGGTTCCGCACCGTCAAAAATCGAGACTTCGACAGTATGATCAATCAATGTTTTGGATTTATTCTCCATAAAACAAAGTCAAAGATATCACATTGGGTCATGTTTTAATCCAATCGGAGGTTGTCACCCCCAGATCAAGCACAGTGCAGTTCAGGGTACCCGATTAGGGTTTTCGAGCAGGAAAAGTCAACCGTAGTTTGACTTTGGATTTAAAGGAAGGTTAAATGATGCAACTTTGGTCCAAAAAGTTTATAAGGCTTAGTGAAGTCCCCTCAAATAGTTTCAAGGTCTTGGAAGTCCCGAAACAAGAACAGACGGTCCGATAGTTATCGATCGATCGTACGGTTGACCGAAAAGTCAACTCTTCAATCTTAAGGAATTGGACTTCATGATGTGAATAAAAAATGTTCCTTATGTCATATTACACCTCCCCATAAAATTTCATGGCCATCGGATCAAGGATTGAGGAGTAATCAAAAAGTTGGGAAATCAAGGTTTTGAAAAGGGCAAAGTCATAACTCCTTAACCACACAAGGGTTTTTGACCTAGTTTCAAGAGGAATGAGTTCCTAACACAAGCATCAATATTGTAGTACCTAATTGGGGCTTTTTAAAAAGTACAAGTGGGTTCCATAACTCTTCCTGTTTAGAGAGAACCAAGGTCCACAAGTTGGCAAAAACTCATATTGGAAAAACCAGGTCAGCATGAGTTTTTTTTTTTTTTGATTCCAAAACCTCTCCAAATTGATGCTAATTAAAGACTAAGCCTCATTTATGATGTTTATATTGATAATTAACATTTTTACATCAATTCCCACGAAAATGGCACAAAGATTAAAGGAAATCATTATTTAATGCAAGTTGCAAAAGTGAATAATGAAGAAAGAGAAAAAAGGTGGCTACCATTGTCAAATCATCAACTTTAATTCAACAAGTCACCTCCTATCCTATGAAGCATGATGAAAAAATCTATAGGGCATGGGGAATATCTTAGTAGAGTGGCTTAAAGATAAAGGTGAAGATTTCATTGGAAAACTCAAAGATTTTCATGATGGAAGGTTAAAATTGACAATTTGCTTCACTTTTGCCCATACCTTGATTCTAGGCCTTTGGCTATAAATAGAACTCACTTACTACATCAAAAACACACAAGTTCCATGTAGAAACCAGCTAGAACTTTCTTTCTTACACAATCACAAGTTCTTACAAAATCTCATTAAGTTTCCAAAATCCCTCAAAATTTGCTTTTGAAAAACACCTTTCAAAACCATTTCCAAACTTCTTCCAACTCAAGAAACACTTCAAACACATAAAGTATGATGTATTGAAGCTATCCAAGTCACTTCCACACTTATGTAACAAGATCTTGGAAGAGCTCTTAAGATCTCTGGTTTTCTTATTGCTTAAGCTTGCATCAAGAGGTAAACCTAAAACTCATAAATGTGAAATTTCCACTTGCATTCCACATGTTACCATGACTGTTTTTTTACCATGATGATCTTGAAAATTTTCAACTTGTAACTTGATTTTTCTTGTGAGATTGATCTTGTATTATTATTAAAATTTTGTTAACATGTTTAAATAATCAAATTTGTTTGATTCATTGTCTTACCATGTGCATTTTATTCCTTTTATCATTTAGATTTTCATGTTTTGTTCATCAAAACTTCAAAAAATCATAACTCATCCATTTTTAATCATTTTGAACCCATTCTTTTTGCATTGTGTTTGTCTTGATGCCTAATTTCATGTGATATTTTTTAATTCCATGTTTGTTCATATTTTCATGCCTTTTGGTTGCTTGTAAGTTGCCTTTATATTGAGATCGTTATCTCGCGTATGCAGATGAATTTCTTTTTCACCGTGATCATTTGTGTTATGATATTCACTCATTCTCATTTATACTATGTTAGTTAACATGTTAGGGTACTCTCCCTTGGTTGTTACCATTATTTCATATTGCTTTCCTCCTAAATTATGAGGTTAAACTAATTTGCTTGTATTTGATTGTCATCGATACATATGGTTGTTACCTTCAATCTTTGTTAAGATATACCTTTAATCTTTGGTAAGATATGTTTTCATCTTTGTTAAGATACATGATCTTTGGTTGTAACCATGCCCCTTTTGTTTAAAGTATTGATTACTTTGTTAATTATTTCTTCCCCAAGCGATGGAACTTTTTTAGTTCTCATCCAAGTTGCCTCATCTCCTCCCTTCCAAAGGAAAGTCTCTCTATTGACCCTTGGGTCATAGATAGCTCAATACCCTCATAGGCCTTCAAAGAGCCTTAACCCCCTTTTTGGTCTGGATAGAACCAATAGGATATAAACTCATAGGTCTGGATAGAACTTTCCCCTCTTTTGGTCTGGAAAGAACCAATTGATTCCTTAGTTCGAGCCCGAACTACGACCGCTCTGATTTCTCATTGGACAATGAGAATAGTAGGCACAAGATGTGATATCTTGACGAGCAACCTTCCCCCTCACTAGGAGTGTTTACAACTAGAACCCTAGGATAGAGTTGTTAACTCTATGTAAGGATCATGGATATGATCACTTACTTCCCCCTTTGAGTGTTACAACATAGACATAGAGAGTTTTGTGAAACTCTACACAAACATTATTATGTTTGTTCCCCTTTGAACCTTGATCGCAATCAAGCGTTCTTCAACCCTAGTGAGGTGAACTACGATTGCTCTGATTCTATCCTAGTTAGGATACGTAGGCAGAGGACGCGATGTCTTTGCGAGCAAACTTAGAAACAATCTTAGGTCTTCATCTATCATAACCTTCACCTTTTTACCCAATACCCAAACCTTAGAAAATATTTAACAAACTTAGCATACAAATAAACAAAAGGTTCCTGTAGGGTACTACAGATGTTTAGGATGTGAGATACCTACCCTATGCATAACCAACCCCCGATCCCCGAATCTCTTAGCGTTGTTGTTACATCGCGAAAAGGGTTCTTTCTTTCTTTAGACTTTTCCTTTGGATAAATTAAAGTCCGGTTGTAAAAGAATTAAGGTTCAAGTTAATTCAATAGCTTGATATCCGAATTTCACCGCAACAACATCCAACTTTTGATGTTCCTTAATCATGTTCAAGAAATCATTCTTCACTTGTAATTTACCCAACATCACACCATCCGATGTAAACTCACAAACCATGCTCAAATCCCGAAACTGCTCAATAAGCTCCATCTCTTTTACCATCAAAGCTGATATATGAATTGTCTTTCTGCTCAACGCATCCGCAACCACATTCGCTTTCCCTGGGTGATAACTCAAACTAAAATCATAATCCTTCAAGAATTTCAACCATCTCCTCTGCCGCATATTCAGCTCCTTCTGATCAAACAAATATTTCAAACTCTTGTGATCACTGAATACCTCAAACCTCGAACCATACAAATAATGTCTCCAGATCTTCAACACAAAAACCACCGCAGCCAATTCAAGGTCATGAGTAGGATAGTTATGCTCATGCATCCTCAATGGCCGCGAAGCATAGGCTACCACTTTTCCATTTTGCATAAGAACTCTGCCCAATCCCATTTTGGACGCATCACAATATACCACAAAAGGCTCACACGGATTCGGTAACACCAACACCGGCGCTGAAGTCAATCTCTTTTTCAGTTCCTCAAAACTCTCTTCACAAGCTGTATCCCACACAAACACTTGATCTTTCCTTGTCAACTGAGTCAACGGCAAAGCCAATCTAGAAAAGCCTTCAATAAATCTTCGGTAATACCCTGCTAAGCCCAAAAAGCTTCTAACCTCTGTTACCGTCTTTGGCGGTTCCCATTATAACACCGCACTCACCTTAGATGGATCCACAGAAACACCATCACCCGAAATAACATGCCCCAAAAAACTCACCGTCTTCAACCAGAACTCACACTTTGATAACTTAGCAAACAACTTGTTATCCTTCAATACTTGTAAAGCGATCCTCAAATGTTCCGCATGCTCTTCCTCAGACTTAGAATAAATTAGAATGTCATCAATGAACACGACAATAAACTGATCCAAATAAGAATGGAAGATACGGTTTATATATTCCATAAACACACCCGACGCATTAGACACTCCGAAAGGCATCACTGCATACTCATAATGTCCATATCGAGTCCTAAACACCGTCTTCTGAATATCACTTTCTCTCACTCTTATCTGATGATAACCCGACCTCAAGTCGATCTTACTGAACACACTTGCTCCCACTAACTGATCCATCAAATCATCGATCCTTGGAAGAGGATATTTGTTCTTGATGGTCACTTTGTTCAACTGTCGGTAATCAATGCACAAACGCATGCTACCGTCCTTCTTCTTCACTAACAATACTAGAGCTCCCCACGACAACACACTTGGTCTGATAAACTTTCTATCCAGCAACTCTCCAATCTGAGATTTCAACTCGGCTAACTCCATTGCCGACATCCTGTACGGCGCCATAGAAATAGGCCTCGTACCAAGAACAAGATCAATGATAAACTCAACATCTCTCTTCGGAGGCAACTCTGTAATATCATCCGGGAACACCTCCGAAAACTCATTCACCACAGCTAACTCATCCAGCTTTGCCTTGTTGTCAACATATAGTGATGCAAATAAAGCAAACACCTGCGCTTCATCTTCCAACAAGGTTCTCAATTCCTTACCAGACAAGGAATCTCCCAACGCTTCCTCTTCAGGAGTCAAAAACAATAACACTTTCCGAAAACAATCGATGTACACTCGGTTGAACTCCAACCAGTTCATACCAAGTATAACATCCAAACCACCAAGTGGCAAAAAAATCAAATCCACACCGAAGTCTCGGTTAAAGATAGTTAGTGGACACTTCAAACACACTAGCGAAGTAGTCACTGAACCAATCGAGGGAATTTCAATAGTCATCCGCCGCTCAATAGTAGTCGGCACCAAACCTAACCTCTTCACACAATCAACCGAGATAAACGAGTGGGTTGCACCCGTATCAATCATAGCAGTCAAAGGAATGTTATTGATAAAACAAGTACCTTTGATCGAACGTTCTCCATCTTCCGCTTGAGTTCCCACAACTACAAATACTTTACCCGCCACCTGAGGCGCCTGAGCCCTCCTCGGCTTCTCACAACGAGTACTAATGTGGCCTTTCTCACCATAGTTATAACAAGTAGGCATATTAGTCCTACAATCTGCCATCATATGGCCTGACTTCCCACACTTGAAGCACTTTTTCGCATCAGGAGGACAATCATTGGCACGATGACCCATGCCACTGCACCAGAAACACTTCGTACCAGTCAACGCCCTACCCTCTCTGGGCTTCCTATCAACAACACCCTTGAACTTCCCCTTACCAGTCAGAACACTGTAAAGAGTACCACCGAACCTTTTTTTACCCTTACGATCACTTGCCGCCTTATAGTGTGTGATCCTCGCACGATTATCATTATCATAGATATGGCTCCTACTCACCAACTCAGGATAGCTCCTGATTTTCTGACATGCAATTCCCATCTTGATCTCTGGCCTCAGCCCATTCTCAAATTTCAAGCACTTCAAAGTCATAGCTTCCTCAGTATTGTAATGAGGATAATACTGAGCCAGCTCCTCAAACTTAGCCGCATACTCGGCTACCGACATACTGCCCTATTTCAATTCCAAAAATTCCACCTCTTTAGCACTTCTGATATCTTCTGGAAAATACTTCTCCAAAAATCCAGACCGAACCACCTCCCAAGTAATCGGAGTCCCCGAAGCTTCCATCCTCTGACGACAATTATCCCACCAAGCCTCAGCCTCCCCCTCGAGCATGTGAGTACCAAACCTCACCTTCTGCTCGTCACTGTACCCCATGGTCCTGAAGATCTTCTCAATTGCCTTCAGCCATTTCTGTGCAGCTACCGGATCCAGAATTCCACCTTCAAACTTTGGTGGCTTGTTGCTCTGGAACTGCGTCAGGTCTCTAAACTAAGCTCCCGCAGCATGATTCTGGTTGGCCACCACTTGTGCCATAGCCTGCATCGCTGCAGCCAACGTCGCGTCATTTCTCCCAGCCATTCTGCTCAACAACAATCCAGGTTAACAGAAAACAAGCAACTCTATCCTATTGACAGACTCAACACACTACACTGGCCGGACGAACCGACCTGCTTTGATACCAACTTGTAACACCCCGTTCCCAAAATAAAAATAAACAATCAAATAAAACACATATCAGAGTTTCTCTCCCGAACGGGATGCCACTTTACACATCAAAATATCCACAAATATTTTTTTCAAATAATTTAACTGAATTTTCAATAAAATTGCAGCGGAAAAAGATATGGTCTGCCATAATACAAAATATCATAAACACATATATCCATATCCATCATCATCATCATCATATATACAATATCGACCATCTGCCCCAAAATACATAACATCATCAAACATCACCACACATATACAAAAGTCAGATATGCCACAGGGGCACACATATCAACATCAACAGTAAAACTCCCAAAACTCCCCGGTGTTATGTATCAGAGCAGCCCTACGGAGACACCACAATCCAACTAGCTAAACACCTGGATTATCTGTACTTCCGAAGAAGCACAGACCAAACCAACAACAAAGGGGTGAGAATTACGATCAAATAATAATGGCATAATAGTACATGAAATAAAAGGCAGAAATCAATAATAATACTATTTCATATACATATCATCCTGACTCACGGTTCCACCATCAACCACAATATACAATCCCGCAACAAATGCACTCACACAACTCTTAACATACGGTACCGACTCACAATCACGATGGACACCAGGCCATCAACCCTCCTCACAGGAGCACATGTCAACGATGGGCACTTGGCCATCAACCCTCCACTCAGGGAGCATACCACACTGATGGGAAACTGACCATCAACCCTCCACAATGGGAGCACCACAACAATACTGATGGACACCTGGCCATCACCCTTCACAACGGGAGCACAACTCCGATAGACACCTGGCTATCACCCTCCTCTACGGGAGCACCTCATCAACATCGATGGACATATGCCCTTCACCCTCCTCACCGGGAGCACAATACATTAACATCGATGGACACATGGCCATCACCCTCCTCACCGGGAGCGCACCAATAATACCGATGGTCACTGGGCCATCACCCTCCACTACGGGAGCACAAAAATTAATGTCGATGGACAACTGGCCATCACCCTCCTCTACGGGAGCACACAATAATATTCACACGCATCAAACATCTAGCACACCAAGTGCAAACCGATCCTATTGATCCACCCCTCACACAACATATACACGACGCACAAGGCGTACCGATCTCACGGGTCCATTCACATAATAAAATACATATATAACAAGAACACACAGTGCGTCGATCCCACGGATCCGCTCACCACACAACTTATCACATACAATGCACACAAGGCATGTCGGTCCTACTGACCCAAATACATCACATAACAGCACACAATTGCAACGCATAATAAGCATATCGATCTTCATGGATCCACTCACCACAACACACCAACACAACGCACTCAAGGCGCAACGATCATACTGATCCTCACATCTCACACACAACACACACACGGTGCACACATCTCACGTACACATCCACACCGGTTCATACATAATGTGTAATCCACAAATTATGCCACTTGCGATAAACGCCGGCCAAACAACTCTACAACCACCAACATACGCTCGCATCAGCATCTCCAGCAAGCCTTTCATCGCACATGACCAACGAGGGTCCAAGTCCATAGCGGAACAACACAAACACAACAGCAAAAACACAAACTATTGTCGGGCTCGCTGGCACATTCGCCCGGCGAAGCCCCGCAGCGAACACTCGCTGCCATTCGCCTGGTGAAACCTCTGGCGAAGCCAGACAGAAGCTTCTGCCAGCACTCGCTGGCTAGTTCGCCCGGCGAAGCCTGACGAAGGGTCGCCCCTCATTCGCCCAGCGAATACCTGTGTACTCAGAAAAATTCGGAGCTGCAGAGTCACCTCCCACACCGATTTCGCCCGATTAAATCGAAACCCACAACCAACCACATACTACAACTTAGTTATATGGTCTATTCCCGATTCTATCCGATAAAACGCATCATCTGCTCAAATTACCGACTTCCGACATAACTCCGAAACTACTCACAAACCCAAAATTCATTCAACCCAATATTCTCAGCACATGCAAACGAATTTAACATAATCTAACAACTTAATCTCAGCAATAATCACATGCATTCATCATCAAACAATAATAATCAATGGGGTTGGGGATTTTCCCCCGTTTCTATCGATTTCATGCAAAGACCAATTAACCGTAAAATTCTCCCCCTTACCTCAATTCAAGCTTTGATGTTGATGAAGCTCCACAATCTTCACGAAAAAAAATCCTTCTTGCTCAAGCTTGCTCTCTCGATCGAGCTCTTCCTCCTCTTCTCGTGTTCGTACGCGTTCCTTTCTTCCTCTATCTTTCCCAAAATGGCAATGTTACCCCTCATCCCAAATAACCTCTTTTAATCCAAAATAAATATAATTCTCTTAATTCTTTTAATTCAAAAATCCAATTAATAACATTTTCTCATTTATATTAATATTAGCAATAACAATGATAATAATTAATAATAATTTTTATATTACTATCAATTATCACATTTTATCACAATTTATTAATATTATGAGTTCTTGACCTCCCACAATAATTCTCAAAATACACCCGCGAATAAAATAATCACAGAAACCAAAAATAATTAAAATGGGCGTTACAAAATTCACCATTTCCTCTGCTTTTTAGGTGAAATATGGCTGCATGGATGCCTGGAGTCATAGAAGTTGACCAAGAATCAGAGTCTCCAGCGGCCCCGCCCGTCGAGGGGAAGAATCGAACAGTCGAGGACTGGGTTAGGGAGGAGCCCTTGAGTATGCCTTCCCGTTTTGTTGAGGATGACTCCGACGCGTTTGCCACAACCGAGGATCATTGTGAAGGTTCCATTGCGAATTGGCAAGTGTGCAGGCCGCAGGCCCACCATCGGATCTGCTCGAGCTATGGGAAGATGCGATTTTCCATGTATGAATTTTGCTTTCGCGAGGCGGGCTCCGACTGCCCTTCTCAGATTTTCAAATTGGGTCTTCGACTGGTTGAGGCTGGCGCCTTCGCAGTTGCACCCCAATGCGATTGCTTTTGTCCGGGCATATGAGCTCGTCTGCCGGCACCTTCCAGATCGGGACCATGCTCACTCAGTTCTTTCGGCTCTTTCATCTGCAAAGGATAACGATCGATGGTCGACAAGGCTGGGTGTCCTTGAAGCAGACGAGGAGGTTATTCAGGGTGTATATGGATTATTTTCAGATCTTTAAGGATCGATTCTTCGTGGTTAGACAGTGTCTCATCAAGCCTGCACCTTGCTATTCTGTCGTGAGGTCCGAGAGGTGGACGAGCAACAGAGAGAGGATATAATGTCGAGGGTTTCACTGGACTGGATAGAGGAACACTTCAAACAGAGCATGAATCACTATATCGTGCGAGCAGACACTTTAGACGCGGAGGACTAGGTGGGCTACCAAAGGTTGGTGGCCTTCGTGGCCCGTTTCACCTCGGCGAAATGTGTGACGCCCGACAACAGCTTCATCCTCGACAAAAATAGAAATATTCTCCAGGAGTCGAGGCTCATCAATATGAAGGCCTCACTCGAATGTGCGTCTGACGAGGAGGCCTTGCGTCTGTTAGGTAGTGGGTCCTCTTCTGCCCGGCTCGTCCCGGGGTTGTCTTCTGCCTGGTGTCGCAACTACGAAAAGGGCCGGTAGAAACAAACAAAATAGTCGCCACCGAACGTTATTTATCCCAAAGAGAGAAAAAGGAAACGATCAAAGAAAACCTAAAAAACAGAAAAGACAAGGTATCTGCAACCAAATCTTGGGTTCAGAAGTCGGTTACGCAAGGGAAAGGTATGAGCACCCCTCACGTCCGTTGTACTCAACGGAATCCACGCTTGTTGTCTATAAAAGAGGTAAGTTGTCTAAAAGCTACTTCTAAACCAGGGAAAGAGAAAAGAAAAGACTCGATAGGACATCTTCGCCCTATGCCTACGTATTCCCTAGTGCAATGGTAAAGTCAGAGTCAACGTAGTTCAAGAAACTGCGGGTGATGAGGGAAAGGTTGCTCGCTAAGACATCACTGTATTGCGCCTACGCATCCTCATCTGGTATGAGAAATCAGAGGAAATGTAGTTCGGGCTACGAAACCCCAGGTTGGTTAAGTGTTTTTTATGAGTGACATTAAGTCTCCATTCCAACAGTTAGGGACGATGTCTGTTTGCGGTAGAACGGGAAAACAACGTAATCTTTTTTGAAAATGGTTTTAAAAAAACAATCCCAAAGGATACAAAGGTTTGAATTTGGTTTATGGGTTTTAGTAGTGGCTTGAGTTAGTTTGGGACTCACGTTACACTACATACTATGATATAAGAGCGAATGCGTCGCATATCGCCCAAAGGGGATACACTAAACACTCTAGACAAGTGAGGAGAAACCCATCACTCATTATTTCTCATGTACTTAAGGCTCGTAGCGTATAACGTTTGTCATTCTTTATTAAGTGTCTTAAAGAAGTTTGAGATGAGAAGAGAAAGCACAAATGCACACTAATGGGGAACTGAAAACCCTAATGTTATCATGCAAAATGGTCCTATGGTTGAGATAAAAGAGAAATCTACCTAATGTTATCATACAAATGATGGACCTAGAATTGATATGAGAGGGACTATCCTACTAGTTATCATACAAAGGATTCAAAGCCTAATGTCTCTCCTACTCCCATCTTAAACAGAGGGACTAGGAATCCTAAGGGAACATGTGAACAAGCACAAGTAAACAATATCCAATTCGATCACAAATGAAAACAAAGATAAAAGAAGTCTCAAAGAGAGAGAAGAAGAAAATGCATAAAGAACAACAAAAGGTCAAACCCAAACATGATGGACAAGCACACCTTAAGTCAACATATCATAGGTGCACCTCAAATCCAGAGCACATCCAAAATGTGCATACAAACATCAAAGGCAAAGCAAAACACATAATGCCAAACCAAATGAATCAAATAAGAAGCAAAGCAGGGAGCAAAACAACAAGGAAGCAAATGAATCAAGAGACAAGGTGGGGCAACAATAAAACAAAGTCAAAAGGTATGCATCCAATCATGAGTGCATAAGAGGGATCACTTAAGTTTGACAATCAAAGTCAAACTTCAAAGTGAATCAACCACCATCAACAAACACAACTGAGGGAACACCAAGGCAAACATCAAAAATCCCAAAGGAGTGGGGAGAAATCAAAAGAATCACCTCATAATGGATCAAAATCATTTGTTCACAAAAATAAAACAAATAAATCCAAAATAAAAAAACAAATAAAAAAAAAAGAAAAACCCTAAAAAAGGAAAAGAGGAGATCAAGGCATGAGTGAAGACTCAAGGGGTTCTCCATAGGTCTAGGACCATCATAGGATCATGTGAAAATTTGCTCAACATTTTTAAATGCTCAAAAATAATTGTAAACTAATTAAAATCAAGCAAATAAATCAAAAATACATGAAAATACCTAAAATAGAAACAAAAAATCCAAGAAAATCACCATAGGTTCAAAACCATCATAGGATCATATAAAAATAATTTCACAATTTTTAATGGCTCAAAAGTATTTTTAAACCAATTAAAATCATGCAAAACAAATAAAATCATGAAAGAGAAAAATAAAAGAGAATTTTAGAAAATATTTGGGTATTTTTCTGATAAAAAATGAATTTATTATGAATTTATGAAAATAAAATAAATTTAAAAACAAATTAGAAAAAGAAAAGAAAAATAGAAAAACACAACGCGTTGGATCTCAGCTCATTAAATGACGTGGTAGATCTAAAGATCAGAAAGCGCACATCCACAATAGACACTAGTTAGCTCATGCACACAAATCCATTTAAAGTCAAAAGCATGAGATTAAAACAGGTGGCATGATGGACGGTGAAATCATCATCTTCAACCTCCAGCCACCTGAAACAACCAAGGATTTGCAGAAAATCATGGATCCTTCAAACCATAACCAATGGAGCTCATAATGGTTTCATTTGATGTGTCTTTTCAAGGTGATCTCAACCATATCATCGCGCCAAATTTATTTAAATTACAGCTCACTCGATTTGAAAAAAAAACAGAACAAGATTCAAACACGAATTTCAAAAATCAGCAACAAAACTCAACTATAACTAAAAACTAACTATACAAACAACATCAGCATGTCAAGGGCTACATCTTAGCAACAAATTTTAATCAAAATGGTTGAGAATTATACCTGTTGAAACTCAACCTTGATGCTTTGAAAATGGAGTTCCCTAGCTTGATTCAGGCCACGATTCTTCAAGTTCTTGATCTAGTTAGCTTCACTGAATGTGGGTAAAGCTAATTGAGTGGAGAATTTGAGTGTTTGAGGTATGGAAATGGAAATTCAAAGTTCAAGCTTAAGAGTTAAAATGGGATCTTAGCATAGTGGTTTTGGCTATCAAAAGCTTCTGGAAATGGGTGGAAACGACTCCCCATTTATAGGAGAAGCTTTCTAAATCAAAATGGAGGGTGAATGAGGTAATTTGGATGGAAATCATGCACACCTGCAGCATGAGCAAAATGTGACTTGAAATCTGTCAAAACTCACTTAAATCATGCGTTTCAAGGTGCTAATCACTTCAGACGAGTTGGTTAAACATGTTTAGATTGAATTTGTGGCTTAATTTTGTGATTAAAGGTCAATTCAAACAAAATCAATTCTGACTTGAAGTGGATTTTCAGTTTTGAAATTCAATCTTTGCAACCATGGTGCTCACAATATAGGAGACTTTTTAAGATGTTTCTTCTTGCATTGGATAGAGGATGTTGCCAACTTTGCAATGTGAAAAGAAATTATTGATTTGACAGCTTGAGTTAAGAGATATGGTCCTTCAAAGTAGCCTCCATGAAAGAAGTAAAAACCATAAAACACTTAGAAAAATTTCAAGTCTTTTAGGGACCAAAAAGAGACCTATAATATTTTGATGAAAACCAAGACCTTCCATGAGTTTTTAGCTCTTCCACGTTGAATCAAAGTTGTAGAGGACATATTTAAGTTTATTCTGTAAAAAGAATAGGCTCCAAATGATGAAAAATGACCAAATTATGCTCTTTTGAATTTGACTAAGAAAACCTTCCAAAACTCAAAATAACCTATAATGTCTTCAAACTTTTGATGACTTTCCAAGCATAATTTGATCTTTCTTTGCAAAGAGAACTTATTAGGGATGACGAGAAAAGTTAATTAGAAAAAGAACCACCTCAAGATGTTTAAAATTGAAAGAGATATGCTCATTTGATCATAGCATCCACAAATTGCTATATTAGGTAAAACACCTTACACCAAACTTGAATCTCTTGATGATTTCTTGCACAATAAGCCATGATGAAACACATATGATGTTGGAATGATGTTTCCTTGAACCACATTTGATGATGAGGGACTTCTAAGGTTGAGAAACCCACAAAGTCATAGAGAAAACCTTGCTTGAACTTGAATAAACACAACCCTCTTGCTTGAGAAACAAACCATGATACCTTGATCCCTTGCCAAGAACAAATGCTATGCAAACATGAATATGAAAATGCAAAGAAATATAAGCCAAGAACACAAGAAAAGATGAGAAAATTTTGGGGTTCTACAACTTCCCCTATTCAAACAACTTAGACCTGAAGGGATGAAAAGCAACTGCTTTCAAATGTTCAAGGTAAAAGATGATTGAATACCAAAAGAACCCAGAAATTTGCAACTTGCGGGGATGCAAAACAATGAATACCAACCAAAAATTGGGATGCGACACGATGAGGATAACAATCCAAAGCGAGCTACAACTAATCAACCAAAAGTTGAAAACAAAGCACCGCATACCAACCAAGAGTTGGGATAAAGCAGAAAGATACCAACCAAGAGTTAGAATACAGGTTACTAACCAAGAGTTAGGATTACCGGGAATAAAAATTATCAACCAAAAGTTGGGATGAAACACTCAAAGGGCACCAACCAAGAATTGGAATAACAAACTGGGGATACCAACCAAAGGATACCAACCAAGAGTTGGGATGCCAAACCTGAAGGATACCAACCAAAAGTTGGGACAAGAGCTACTAACCAAAAGTTAGGATCTCCAAAAAGAAATACCACCAACCAAAAGTTGGAACAACAGTGAATACCAACCATAGATGCCTTGACATTCTAGAGGTTGTTCGACTTGTCGAGTACCAGCAGATAAACTACTTTCTGCAGCTGTCACAAGATTCCAATGAAGACCTTATCCGGGTGTTCTACTCCGGCCTATATGACTGAGAAGAATCTTCCTTCAAGTTCATAATTGGTAATAGTGTCTATGAGGTTACTGATGATATATAGAAGAAGTTGTTTGATATCACCATTGGTGATCCTGATGTTGATGAAGAGCATGATCCGTTGGTAACTGACTTTGACATTCATAGGGATTTCGAGTGGAATACACATATGAATAAAATTCTCAAAGCACCTAGGTCGGAGGACTGTCATGATGCTCTAGCTATCAGTCAACTGAAGATGGTTACAAAGATTCTGTTATGGTTGGTTTCACACATTTTGTGCTTAAAGAAATAAGGGTACTTGAGAGTAGATAGTGCTGAAATCCATCTTGTGTATATTCTTCTGCACAAGATTTATATAAACTGGTCGTATTACTTCGTCTACCGAATGTTCGCAATAAAGGAGTGTAATAAAGGTACATCCTTATGCTACATGTCTATGGTCTCCAAAATTCTCAACTTCTTCAATATTGGCATGCCAAATTTGCTGTTCATATCGCCTGGCCCAGTTTAAGAATTTTCCAAATGTACCTTAACAAATATGGGGTACTTTTGGGACAAGGAGCATCAAGCATATTACTTTAGGATTGGTAAAAATGGGCAGAAGGTGTACAACTTTGAAGATCCTGCAGAATTTGTTGACTCCACTATCGAGCCACATGTTGCCGATGATGAAGTTATGCACGATGTGGACCATGAAGCTGGTAAAAGGAATGATGATGTGCATGGAGATCAATACTCCATCATAACACTGCTTCAAAATATGCAGATCAAACAGGATGCTCAGATGGAACAGCTTCGCACTATGCAAGAACACATGAAGACTCAAGATGCAAACTCTGAGAACTTTACATCTTTTGTGACTAAGAAGCTAGTTTCTTTAAAAGATGAAATGGATGCAAATACAAATTCTACCATCACAAGGGTCAACCACATGATTTCTTCCCAGAATAAAGACCACTATCATTATACACAATTTTAACAAGAAATATGTGACTTCCTGGACCATCAATTTGGAAGTGGCGGTCAAGGATGGTTTCATGGAGTGAGACACGGAGGTCGTGAAAGACAATGATGTGTGAAACTTGAGTAGTTCTTGTCATGTGTCTTAGGATTTTCAAAATGTTGGTCATGCATTTAGTCTTTCTTTTGTGTCATCGTGCATTTTCATTTATGTTCCGTTTGTTTTATGCTATTTGGTTTCTGTATTGATGCAATACTTGTACTATGGTTTATCAAATTCAATAAATATAAGTATTGTTGGTGTGTTTATTAAGTTTGTGTGTTTACATATATTGTATGTGAGCGCACTACTTTTTTTTTGTAATTGCCTTTGTGTAGTATAATACATATGTGAAATGTGTATCTATATGATACTTCTAATGGATTACTTGTCTCTTTTTGTTGTTGTCAATGGGGGAAAAGATTATGAAGAGAATAATGCAAATATTCAGTGGGATCTATATGAGTTCATTCTTCCACTTAGCCATGTTTTGAATGATGTCAAAACTAGGAGAAAATTTAGCGTTTTTGTACATTGGGCGGTATCAACCAAAGTCTAGATCTTCATTGATCATCTTAGCATGTTTGAAAATGATTAGAAATACCATAGGCATGTTTCATGCATCAAAAAATGAGTTTTAAGTGTTAAAAATATTGCATAGACCAACACATGCGAGTTTAGGTCGACCTATAGAAGCTCTTGCTTTAGTATAGGTCGACACATAGCTTAGATAGGCCGACTTCCATGCTCTAATAATGAAGCTTGTGGTCACTGCCTTCAAGCCGCCTTAGATAGCCTGACCTAAGACCTCTACAAGTTGGCTTGTTATCTTTATAGGCCGATCTATTGACCTTGACAGGCCGACCTATTTCTTTCATAGGCCAACCTACTGCCTTCAAAAACTCAAAGTTTGTTTTCCTCTTATTTTTCTTGCCTCTCTTTTGCTCATTTCCTCTGATACATATATATACTCATACATGCATCTTTTTCTAGCGAGGCACTAGTTTAAAACCTAAACAAAACCAGAATTATAAAGCATTCTCATCACCTTCAACCTCTCTTCTATGCATACACACAATCAAACTACACATAATAATTTTTTGATTGGGTGACCATCTAGAGTAGGGTTGATAAGGTCCAATTAGGTTGGTGTAGCCGAGAATATTGCGTTAGAATCTTTGTGTGTTTCAAATAAGAAAACCAAGTTGGGGTTTCCATTCAAGATCATTGTGATTTGAAAGTTTTGGACAAGATCACACAAATACGAATTCGACCGAGTGAAGGCCTTAGGATAAGGTGATTCCTTGCAAGTGCGTACTAGGGATTAATCCGACCGAGCGAAAACCTCGAAGACGAGGAGATCTTGCAATAAAGTAGTTAAGAACTGGTGAGTTGTAGCAGTATCATTGGTGACTTGATCAAACTTTGATCAAGGGTTTGGAGGTGGTAGAATCAACAACAAACCATAGGGTTTTTTTGGGTTAGAGTTCTTCATCTCTTGTATAAACAATTTTGTAAAGATAAGGTTAGTTGAAAGTATCTCAATTCGATTTTGAATTGAGGGAAGACATACCCATAATGAGGTCGGTTGAGGAACTGCCTGAACAAATCTTGTCTCTTTGTCTTTATCTCTCTCTCTCTCACACACACACACACACAATATCTCTTTAATTGTTGTTCTTGCAAATTATCGAGTTTGTTGTTGTTTTGATAAATTCGATTGGAAATTGTTTTTCAACTATCTTTTAAAGTGTTGTTGTTGATCTAATCATAATCACTTTGACTGTGATTGGCTTATAACATTAACAAAACAAATTGAATTTCCAAACGTTATCGATCGCACACAAAGTGTTCGATAAATTACCTTTAAGTATTTTAATTGATTTTTGTTCATTGTAAATAAGCTATACGCATAACTTAACATTTAATTGATTTGTGAATTAATAGTTGTTGAATAATTTGTGTTCATTATCATCAAATTGGTTTATGTTACGCATATCCGAGCTTTTCAATAGTAGGCTCAGTTAGATTATTTGATTCGGGTTGTTTCCGATGTGCCATATAACTTTTGAAAACAATTTTTTCCAAAAGTTATATTTTTAAATTTGTGATCTATTCACCCCTCTAGATCAAAGCCTGTCATCTAACAGCTTTAAATGATTTGTTATTGTCTTTGTAACAATCTTCATAACCATATTACAGAGACCTATTGGCCTGAAGTCCTTAGAGGCAGAAGGGTGCTTACACTTTGGAATGAGAATTATGAATGTATTATTAATTAGCCCAGGGTCCCTTCCATTGTTAAGAATCTCCAAAACCAACTTGCTAACATCAACTCCAACAATGTGCCAGTATTTCTGGAAGAAAAAAATCAGGGAGACCATCAGGATCTGGAGCCTTCAAGGGGTGCATTTGGGAAATCGCCTCCTTAACCTCCAAGGCCGTGAGTTGAGCTTCACAACAACTAACTTGCACCCCATTTAATTTCCCTTGAACCACTTGATAAACATTTTGTATGTTTTAGGGGAAGGAAGTAGAGAAAATTTCAGAGAAGTAATTAACCAACAGTCGCTCACAGTGTTGCACCCCTTTCCATCAACATCCATTCTCGTCTTTGAGCTTTAAAATTGAATTGGTTTTCCTTCTTTAGTCCGCTTTGCCACGGAAGAACTTTGTATTTTGGTCCCCAACTTTCAGCCAAACTACTCCACTTTTCTACTTCTAAATCGTCTCCTCAACTAGCAACAAATTGTTTCTCTGGACTTCAAGTGCCTTATAATGACTCAAGTCATCTTCACTTGCAAACTAGTTAGAGTCATCCTTGAGCAAAGTCTCGATTCTCTTAATCTCTTTAAACATTGTCCCCAACTTGTACTCTATTAAAGAATCCTCAATCCTTTAAATCTCCTTCAACTTTTGATGTCCTCTAGCACCACCCTCATTCCAATTTCCCCATAAGATTCTCACATCTAGGGTCTCTCGACCAAACCTCTTCAAACCTGAACAAGTGAACACATTTCCTACTAGAATCCTCCAAAGGAGTCTCTAGGACAATGTTGATACCCGCATGGTCTGAACCAAAATGAGATAGTTGAAGAAATCTGATTGTGGATAATATATTAATGAAGTTATCCTTAGCAAATCCCTTATCAAGATGACATTGGATTTTTTTCCTCATCCATTCAACCATTAGACCACATGAAAGGATACCCTTCGAATCCCAATTCAACAAGTTGGCATAAATCTAACATTTGTCGGCTCCATGAGAGTTTAGTGGAAGTTCTGCTATTACCCCCTTGTTTCGCTGACTCAGTAGTCACATCATTGAAGTCACCAAAGAATATAGCACTATCCTCCACGTGCCTTTCCAAATCCTGAACCAATTGCCAAGCCCTCCACTTATTCTAATCTTCTAGAAACCCGTAGACACCATTGAAGAACCACTCTTGGTCATCATTTTCCTCTATAATAGAACCACTTACATGGTTAATTAAGAAAGAAGTAATGGTCAGATTCGTCGTATCATTCCATAACAGGGCCAAACCCCCAGCTATATCCCTCCCTTTTCCACTACAGTCTACGCCATGGAAAAAATGAAAACCACTATTTTGTTGAATGGGACATAACTCGTCATGCTTAAGCTGTGTTTCCATGAGGAACAACACATTGAGGTTTTTAAGGCGAATGAGCCTCAACAAGGCTCGAACTGCACGAGGGTTCCCCAAACCTCTGTAGTTCCAAATAATGACTTTCATTGTTGTATGCGATGTTAACTCTCCAATACCACCTCTGGTAGTTTGCTTTGAATCATACCCTTCGTTCTCCCTTGTTTCCTCTTCTTCTCTCTGCTGCCACAGTCTTCTACATATCCTTCAATAACCATTATGTCAACCAGTTGTCTCTTCGAGCATTATGTCCATCTTCCTTTCATTGGCGTTCCTATCTTTTATTGGATACCCTTCCTTCGTGTCCACTTTCTTTTTTGAACATCCAGAGAATCCATCTGAGTAGTATTATATGGTTTCTCAATAGATAGATTTATGACACCCAATGATTCCGCTACTGTCTCAATATACAGTTTATCCCATTTGTTCTCTTGTGTTCTTCATTGGACGATTCCCTTCGATCCTTCACCATGTTCTGTTTGTTGGACTTCTGGTTCCTCTGTTTTGTCCTTCTCCTTCAAATCACACTTGTTTTGGCCTGAGGATACATTGAAAATATTCTTGCTGCATGTTCTGGAACTTGAATCTCTCTTCTTCTATTCCTCCACTATATTAGGTAAAGGCGAAGCTCGCTTGCCATATGAAAGCTCTTGCTCCTCAAGTTCTTCAAATCCTTCTTCGTTGAAATCTTACAGGGCTTCACAATCTTTTAATTAGTGATCAATCCTTCTGCACATAAAACAGAAGGTGGGTAATTTTTCAAATTTGAAATGGACACGAATGTTCTTCTCCTTGAACTTAACCACCGTTCCTCATTTTATTAGGGGTTTTCTCAAATATATGTTAACCTTAATCCTCAAAAAGCGCTTACTTTGGTGGGCATCCTTAAGATCCATTTCTTCGAACGAACCCATAATATTTCCAATCTTCTTTCCAATAGTCTCCGATATGAATACTCATGTCATTATAAATAGAAGCAATACAGCGGGAAAAAAAAAAGAAGGCATGAAGCCAGAATTTGTGCCAAATTGCTATATAAGTAACAAGTTACTTGAGTTAGTTATATTATTTATTATGTAAGTAACTAACTAATTTGTTGTGATTAGAGCTTTATTAGTGTTTTGCAAACCCAACTTAAAGTCTATTAGTAATCACAACATGACCATGAATAAGATGTGTGAAGTGGTTAACGAGTTCCAACATAATTCACATTTCTTGAGGTCCTTGTTGTTGAAGCTAATTTGGTTTGATCTTTGAAGTATCAAACTCCACCAACACCACTAGATTTTAAGACATGAAAAGCGTGTCAATTTTGGCGTATTCATCCGTCGCACATGGATTCCCAAACTCCCAAATACTAGCAGCAGAATTGCACAGATATATTTACAGATTTTGCAGTCTGATTCCATAAAATTTCACGTTAAACCTGAAATCTTGTTTCATTGCAAATCGCCAAATCGCAGCAAAATGTTCTTAAAAAAAAGATGCTAATCATTTTTTTAATACCAGAAAGTACCAATCCAGATTTCAAGCACATACGACACTTTTCAAATATCAAAACATTGCACATTCCTCCCACAATACACGATCCATGCTTCATTCATTATATATCATCTTCCTCCATTTTCAAAGTTAAAAGCCCCAACTCACCCCCTCATTTTCCTTCCCCGTCGATGTAGGTGCGATCGGACATGGATTCACATGGATCCCGTCACATGTCCTACAACGGCGGCAACAGGAGGGCAGACGTTGTAATGAGCGGGAAAGGCTACAGATCAAGAGGGACTTGGTCACCAAATTCAACTCAGCAGAATGAAAAACCATGGAGTTTCAATAATCCAGAAGCAAAGAGAAAGAAGAGGATAGCAAAATACAAAGTTCACAGCGTAGAAGGTAAGGTTAAAGCTACACTCCAGAAAGGACTTCGATGGATCAAGAAAAAATGCTCTCAAATTAGCCACGGCTACAAATAGCTACCACTGTTATGCTAAGTTAGCCACAAATATCACCGACGCATGAAAATTTTTGCAATGTTATAGTCTACATGACACGATATTGCATTTAATATTAATATATGGTTTTGTTGTACTCTTAATTCACGTATACTAAACAGTTATAACCAATGTAATGTTCTTGCTATTTATTTATTTATTTATTTGATATTATGATTTAATACATGCACAAGAACTTCACCATCCTAATGACCTTTCACTTCGCTTTTGATAATCACGATGCACATTATTCAAACGTTGCAACCTCATTTGATGATAAAATTGAGCAATAAAATCTTCAGCTTTAGAATCAATCTTCTCGTCCCCGTCCCCGTTTTCGACGTTACACTCCTCCTTAATCACTCCGGGCCGATCATTCTCCTCGTCACTCGTCACGAGTTCGTTCAACCCTATAGCCGATGCGTAACGGCTACTAGCCGGTGATGGCGAAAAAGGCGAGAAAGGCTCATCGTCTGTTGAAAAGTCGACAAACGCGCTGCTACCGCCGGTTGACTCATACGGAGAAGGCGGTGGCAGAGCGATTGTTTGATCGAATCTCTGGCTTTTGGATTGAGAAGATAATCGTGGGGAATGGTTGCTTTGGAGGTGTAATGGTCTCATTGACCCCACGAGTTTCTTCCAAAGATTCTTGGATTCATCATCTGTAGAAACCACGTTTGGTTTTTTAGAATTTCCTCGCATCATGTGAAGTGCGACTCTAAGAGCACGCATTGGACCATGATTCTTCTTTTTGGTGAGAATTGGTGTTGGTTTGGGTTCAAGTCCAACATCATCATCATCTCGAGAAGGGTTTCGAATGGTGATGTTGTTGGCAAGTTCATGGTTTGTGTCCATAAATCGGTGAAATGCTGGAAAGAATAATGAATAAAAGTTTATAATAAGAAAACACCCCCTCAGGGGAAATGTGAGGGAGGATTCAAAGAAAATGAAAGAAGAAAACAAGTTTTTATACGAGAAATGTTATTGACTATAATTATACGTAAACAATATAGAGAACAAGCCCAGCTGTATATTGATTTAAGGTGTGTGTTGGGTTGTTGGGTTGTAAAGAGGAAAAAGAATGCGTTGGGCGATATTTGAGGCGAAGTACATGGGTGGAAGTAGCAAGAACATAGGAATATGCTTTTTTAGGACAAACAATCAAACATGTAATTTGACGGCTCAAGTTAATTGACAAGACAAGATCTTATGTGTAGACACAAAATGGAACACCAACGGTGAGCATTATATGTACACACCTATATAAGCACAACAACTATAACTCTTGGGCAATTGGAATGCCTAAGTTCACATATTTTAAGTTTCAAATTATGTTTATTGGTGTTTCTAAACTAGCATATTTGTTTAATTATGTTTAGCTTATATCTATGTTTATAATTTAAATTACAGTTATTTAAGTTTATATTTTAAATTATTTTTAATAAAGGAGATGATAACTACATAAAATTTTAAATAAATATATAAAAATATCAAGACTCAAACTACTACGAAAAAAACATCTATAATTACGGTTGCGAAAGACCTATAAGACAATTGAACAACCGTTGTTAAATAAGAGGTGATTGTATCTGAATTATTTACAATCATGATCTTGTGTCCATGATAAAAAAAACTAGAAAACACGCTACCTATAACCATAGTTGTTTTAAATACATGTGGTGAAAGGTCTCTCAGTATTTTTTATTTTTTTCACATATTTTTCATAACTCCATTAATAACTTTCATCACAATAAATAATATTAAATATTTTTAACACAAGAACAACAAGAAATACAAGAATAATAACAAGAACAACAAGAACAACAATTATAACAAAAACAAAAAGAACAATAAAAATAACAATAACAACAATAACAACAACAACAAGAAGAACAACAACAAAAGCAACAATAACAACAACAAGAAGAACAACAACAACAAAAGCAACAATAAATACAACAACAAATAATATTAAATACTCGGGGTAAAAGGTCTCTCAGCATTTTCTATTTTTGTCACATGTTTTTCTTAACTACATTGATAACTTTCATCACAATAAATAATATTAAATATTTTTAACACAATAACAACAAGAAACAGAAGAACAACAACAATAACAAAACAAATAAAAAACAACAAGAACAACAACAAAAACAACAACAACAACAACAACAATAACAACAACACGAACAACAAAAGTAACAACAAGAGCAACAAGAACAATAAAAACAACAAAAACAACAACAACAACAACAATAACAAAAACAAAAACAAAAACAAAAACAACAAAAAGAACAATAAGAACAACAACAAAATAAATAAATAGAATTGTTAAACAAAAACATTTTATCTGACACAAGAACAACAACTAATGTTGATAAGTTGAATTCATCCTTTTCATGTCTCGTTTAATTTGGAGAAGAGATGACAAAAGTGAATGAATTAAGAATGTTATAAAATTTGTTGGTGTTGAGATTCGAACCCATGACTAGACGCCGCTTTTTACCACAGTACTGGTGTTGGGATTTGAACCCATGACCAGACGTCACTTTTCACCACAATTGAAATTCCAACTATGGTTAAAAGTGATGAGTTCCTACTTTTCACAACAGTTATTATTAAGAACTCTGATGAAACGTATTTTAATAAAATAAAATAAAAATCAGGCGCGCTAAAAATGATACTATGATTGACAAAAGAGTCGTAATAATATAGTGTTACCAAAAGTATATTATGTAATAGTGTCTGCACTTTTTTCCCAGCTAAAGTGACTTTATGACCTCCTACTAACGTAAATATTAACTCAAATTTCAAGTTTTATTGCATACCGAGATGCTTTTCAACTCACTTTCTTCCTGCTGAAGTGACTTTACGACTTCCTAGGCTCCTAGTAAAGTAAATATAATAACAAGACTAAATAGAAATATCAAGACTCTGCACTTTCTTGTTTTTGTTGACGTGACTTTAGGACTCTCAATTATTCTTCGTAAATGTCACTTAACATAATAACATTATTGAAGGTCGTATTAAAGGACCATTGGCTATAATTTCTTGTCTCATGTCATAAAAATTATCAAAGATATAATGAGCTACTACAATGAAAATACGTTTTTCACCTGAGTTTTATTAAACTTGTTAAATTATTTGAATCGTCATGACTTTAGATGAGACGTCGTTATATTCATTAATCATGTTATAAATATCTTTAACAATGTTATTGTGTTGATGATTCACAAGAAGAAAAGAGATTTAGAATTCTAAAGTCACTTCACCAAGAAGAAAGGTAATCGAGAATTGTGATATTTCTATTTGGTTATGTTCTTGTATTTACGATAGTGAAAAGTCCAAAATCCACTTTAATTGGAAGAAAAGAAGTTGGAAAAAAAAACAGGGTATGCAATAAAATATAAAATTTGAGCTTCAACAATTGAATGCATAACTAAATATGTTGAAAAGCGTCAAAAATGATGATGACGAGAAAGACTCATAATTTGTCAACAATTATGGTGTTATGAAGAATAATCTAGTGGAGAAATAAGTGTTAATTGAAGAACTTTGAAACTCATAATTTGTCAACGAGTTGACTAAGACTCATAATTTATCAATAAATTGTTTTTAAATTTAATTTAATTTTTTTTAGCTTAATCAATTATGGTGTAAGTTATGAATGTGTATTAAGGATGCACTATTTTCTAGCATATGATGAATGTGTATCTTTTATAAAATATGTTTTCTAGAAGCATTTTTATTTTCTGATATAGTTTTAAAAAGATTTTAAAAGAATACTAAAAAAAACACTTTTAGTATTTGCAAGTTTAATAAACCCTTTTTTTATATATAAAACGATAATAAATTCTATGAGGAAGAATTAAAAAAAATTGGAAAATTAATTGCAATATTTTTTTGAAAAAAGTTAATCTAACAATCTCCCTCCCACTTGATTGATAATAATTAATTATTAAAGATATTAATTTTAATATTAAATTACTAAATATGGTCAAAAGACTAATTAATTAAAAAAGAAGTAAGTTTCAACGTTGCAGAAATTGTATTCGATGGAGAAAGCAAACCATACATGTTAAAAACTCACAACCTATGTAAAGAATGATGAATTTAGAGTAACATATTTAAGTTAGGATATTATGTTATAAAATAATGGTGCAAGCATATGAAAATAAACTCCCATCAATCCAAAAATATCATTAGACTTACTCATGTGTATAACTCTATGGTTAGTGATTATAATAATGACTTTTAAATTATAGGTCATAGAATATCCACATAGGTCTAACAATAGTAATTACATATAGTCGTACCTCATTAAGAGAATAATTAGATTTAATTATAAGTACTTTCATAAAATAATATCATATTCGATAGGAGTATTGATATTATACTTGTACTTGTTGAGTTTGTAATTCCTTGTGTCGAAGCAGTGTAGCTCGACAGAAATAAGGATTAGTCAAATTAGCCTAATGTGTTAGTGCGTCGAGTTGCTTAGTGTGTTGAAGTGTCAAAGCAGGTTGCTTCACACAGGATTTCGACTTAGGCATATTTTAGTAATGTTAGCTATTTTTTGCTTTTATAGTTTTGGGCTTTGCCTCGGGGTGCAAGCAAACCTAAATCTATAAATAGGGAGAAACTCTTATTTTGTAAACATCCCAACATATTTCGTAATTCACAGTTTGCAGTTGCAAGTGAAATAATAGAATTTCCACAGTTTGTGGGCAGAGAGTTCTCTGCAGAAAATTGTTCATCTTCTTCTTTTCCAACGTTTACTTTCTTTCTTTCTTTTTAAACTTTTCTTTCATTGTCATTACGTGGGTTGAAACAATCTTGAGATCAAGATTGATTGAGTTAAATTCTCCATAGGTTGTGGTTGAATTTCCAGCATCTGGTATCTAGAGCTCTGGTTACGATTCAAGGAAGGAAAATCGCGATGGTGATGAATATCCAAACGGACACTTTCTGACAAACCTTCCAATTCTCAAGAAAGATAACTATTAGAATTGGTGCAAGCATATTAAGGTGGTTTTTTGTTATCAAAATCTTTGGGATCTTGTGAAGGGATGAGTAGCACCGGTTGTAGAAAACGTGACGAATCAAGAAAAGGCTCTATTCAAAGAATTGAAGAAGAAAGATTATAAAGCTCTCTTTATATTCCATCAATGTGTAGATCTAGATAATTTTGAAAAAGTTAGTGATGTAGAATCAGCGAAGGAGGCGTGGGAAATTCTTGAAAATTATTTTGGAGGCGCAGAAAAGGTGAAAGAGGTAAGGTTACAAACTCACAAGAGAACCTATGAATTGCTTCAGATGGAAGAAAGTGAAAGTATAGCAGATTTCTTCATTAGAGTTACAAAGCTGGTGAATCAAATCAAGATATGTGGAAAAGTGTTAACATCAAGATCAGTTGTTGCAAAGATCTTGAGGTTGTTGACTCCAAAGTTTGACCACGTGGTAGTAGTCATAGAAGAGTCGAAAGACTTGTCAACATTGACGAAGAAAGAGCTTCAAGGAACGCTTGAATCTCATGAGCAAAGGATGGCTAAAAGAGCTGCAGGAAATTCGAAGAGTGATATGGCTTTACAGGCGCAGTCAGAAAAGGAAAGATCCTAGCAAAGGAAGTTGGAATGGCAACAAAGGTATAGGAGGCTACAACAATTCAACTGGTCAAAATCAACGGGAAGGAAACTGGTCGAATCAAAGAAAACCCTGGAACCAAGGCAACCAAAGAGGTAGTGTTGCAGGTAGAGGAAGAGGTGGTGGACCAAAGCTTGACAAAAGTCACATTCAGTGTTTCAATTGTCAAAGTATGGTCATTATTTTAGTGAATGTCGCGAAAAGAAAAAGAATCAAGAAACTGATGCAAAGATGGTGAAGCATGAAGAAGAAGAGATGTTGCTAATGGTTACAACAAGAGACGAAGAAAGATTATAGGACCAGTGGTACTTGGACTCGGGATGCTCATCACACATGACTAGAAGGAAAGATTGGTTTGTCAACATGAAGCCCTCATCGAAAAACGTGGTAAAATTTGTAAATGGCAATACTCTAGCAGCTGAAGGTATTGGAGATGTTTTGATTATTTAGAAAGATGGCAAGAGTAATTTGCTCAGTATAGGGCAACTAGTCGAAAATAACTACAAGGTTTCGATCAAAGATAAAATGATGAGAGTTCTCGACGCAGTTGGTAGGTTGGTCTTGAAGGATCCAATGTCTCAGAATAGGACCTTCAAGATTGAACTCAATGTGACGGAGCACAAGTGTCTATCAACTGCAGCCAGCAGAGATAAGTGGTTATGGCATTTTCGACTAGGCCATCTCAACTTCAATGACATCAGAGAGTTAAAGAGAAGAAATATAGGTTCAGGATTACCTGAAATCGACATTCCAAGTGAAGTCTGTGAAGAGTGTGTTCAGTGGAAACAACACAAGAATAGCTTTAGCAAGGATGTAGGAAGGAAGTCGAAGGCAATTCTGGAAGTCATATACTCTGATGTATGTGGTCCAATCCAGGTAGATTTGATTGCAGGCAATAGATACTTTGTCACATTCATAGATGATTACAGTCGAAATCTGTTGACTTACCTCATCAAGAAGAAAAGTGAAGTGATCGAGGTATTTTCCAAATTCAAATCTATATCCGAAAGACAGAGTGGTCGAAAGCTAAAAATTTTGAGGGCTGTTGGTGGTGAAGAGTATGTGTCGAAAGAGTTTGATGCATTGTGTGAAAAAGAAGGGATTGTGCATGAGGTGGTGTCACCCTACACTCCACAGCAAAATGGAATTTCATAAAGAAAGAACAAAACCATCATGAACATGGTGAAAATTATGATGAATGGAAAGCATCTACCCAAAGAATTATGGGGAGAAGTGGTTTCGACAATAACATACATATTAAACAAATGTCCGATGAAGAAGCTTGAAGGAATCACACTAGAAGAATGTTAGTTTGGTGTCAAGCCTAGCCTTAGTTACTTGAAGGTGTTTGGATCTATAGCACATAGACATGTGCGAGATCAGTTGAGAAGGAACCTTGATGATAAGTTGAATAAGACGATCTTGATAGGATATTATTCGATTGGAGGTTACAAGTTTTTCGACCCAGTGATAAGCAGGTACTGATTAGCAGGGACGTGATCATAGATGAGCTTAAAGAATGGATTGGAATGAGAATGTCAAGAAAGATTCAGTGAGAGTCTCTTGTGAAGAACTAGCCACTGAAGTTGAAAATGAAGTTCGACAGGAACAAGTCAGAGATGAAGCTGGCCCAAGCAGACCTCGACGAATAAGACACATGCCTGCAAGGTTGCAAGAATGTGTGATTACATCAGATCATGTGGTCGATGAAGAAGGTGAGTTGGTACGCTATGATTTCTATGCATATGTCAAACCACTCAATGCAGCTAAGGCATTGAAATATTCGAAGTAGGTGAAAGCAATTAATGAGGAGTTAGACTCCATCAAAGTCAACAACACCTGGTCACTTGTCGACTTACCTCAAGGCAAGAAGGCAATTGATGTGAAGTGGGTTTACAAGGTGAAGGTGAATCCTAAAGGATAAGTGACTCGACATAAGACGAGACTTGTGGCGAAAGGATTTCTTCAGAAGGAAGGAATCGACTCCGACGGAGTTTTTGCACCTGTTGCTAGGATCAAAATAATCAAACTGGTTATTGGTCTAGAAAACATGAATAATTGGCACACATATCAGATGGACGTGAAGCGTGCATTCCTTAATGGCCCCTTAAAAGAAGAAGTTTATGTTGCACAACCAGCTGAGTTTGTGAAACGAGGCGAAGAAAGAAAGGTGTACAGATACATAAAGCCATGTATGGACTTAAGCAAGCTCTAAGAACTTGGAATAAGAAAATTGACAACTTCTTAAGGGAGAAGGAATTTATGAAGTGTACGATTGAGCATGGAGTGTACGTAAGAAGAAGCAGTAGTGAACTGCTTATACTATGCCTCTACGTCGATAACCTGTTGATAACGGGAAGTTGCAAGAAGGAGATCGAAAACTTCATACATAACTTGAGTGAGGATTTTGAAATGTCATACTTGGGAAATCTCTCATATTTCATTGACATCGAATTCTACAAGAGTAGTAGAGGTTTGATGATGCACTAAAGAAGATATGTAGGTGAAATACTCAAGATATTTGAGATGCAAGATTGCAACCCAACTTCGACTCCAGTTAAGACCAGATTGCAACTGTCGAAGGATTCAGATGAAGATGATGTCGACCCAACCCAATATAGAAGACTTATTGGGTCACTTAGATACCTTTGTCACACAAGGCCTGAATTAGCATATAATGTGGGTATGGTAAGTAGATTCATGTAGGAGCCAAATGTATCACACTTAGCAGCGGCGAAGAGGATACTGAGGTATCTGAAAGGGACTTTCTACTATGGTTTTTTTCCTGCAGCTGATGTAGGAAAACAATGCAAGTTAGCGGGATACACCGACTCTAGTTGGTATAGTGATGCTAAGGATAGAAAATTCACAACTGGCTATGTGTTTATGCTAGGTGGTGCACTAGTTGCTTGGAGTTCGAGAAAGGAGCTAGTAGTGGCATTGTCATCATGCGAAGCATAATATATAGTTGCTTCCCTTTGTGTATGTCAAGCAACTTGGATGGTGAATCTGGTCGAAGAGATCAAAGCAAAGAGTCATGGAGCAATTACCATGAATATCAACAACATGTCAGCTATCAACTTGACGAAGAATCTAATAGCACACGGTCGAAGCAAGCACATCGAAATAAGGTTTCATTATCTTTGAGAACAAATAGCATAAGGGAAGATGAATTTGGAACACTGCAGAACTGGGAATCATATTGCAGACATCATAACGAAGGGAGTGTTAGTCGAAGTGTTCAGAAGGCTAAGTTCTACGATGAATGTATATAACTTAGACACAATGAATTAGGTGGTATGTTGAGTTTGCAATTCCTTGTATTGAAGCAGTGTAGCTCGACAAAAACAAGGATTAGTCAAATTAGCCTAATGTGTTAGTGTGTCGAATTGTCAAAGTAGGTTGCTTTACACAGGATTTCGACTTAGGCCTATTTTAGTAATGTTAGATATTTTAGGCTTTGACTTGGGGTGCAAGCAAACCTAAATCTATAAATAGGGAGAAACTCTTATTTTTTAAACGTCTCATCATATTTTTTAATTCACAGTTTGCAGTTGCAAGTGAAATAACAGAATTTCCACAGTTTGTGGGCAGAGAGTTCTCTGCAGAAAATTGTTCATCTTCTTCTTCTCCAATGTTTTCTTTCTTTCTTTCTAAACTTTTCTTTCATTGTCATTATGTGGGTCAAAACAATCTTAAGATCAAGATTGATTGAGTGAAATTCTCCATAGACTGTAGTTGAATTTCCAACAGTACTTTCGTATTTATGACCTAAAGTGGGTGTTGAATATAGAATACTACTATATTATTGCATGCTAAAGAATTATTGTGTCTTTTCATTATCGATCTAAACATCAAATATGATACTTCTTGAGATTAAAAGAATGATATATATATATATATATATATATATATATATATATATATATATATATATATATATATATATATATATATATATATATATATATATATATATATATATATATATATATATATATATATATATATATATATATATATATATATATATATATATATATATATATATATATATATATATATATATATATATATATATATATATATATATATAAAATAGAATATGACTTCTTAGAGTTATTGTATATTTTGAAATATTTTTAGAATATGTCATATTTTATAATGCACGCAAGAATATATGACAATATGAAAATAATAATATAAATTTCTTAGATTATATAATTATGTACACATGCACTCTCACTGATTCAATAAAAGAAAAGTTTATTAGAGTTCACTAGTATTAAATACTCTGATATACAATGGGATACTCAGATTATTTATAGTGTAAAACTATACAAAGAAGTGATTCTATAATATATCATCTTTAGAGTTTTACAAACTCAACCATATATTTTACACGTAAATAGAGTATATCATTAATTTTATAATTTCACATGAAAGAGTATGATGGTCATATGAAAGATTTAATATTATTTAATTCTTATATGTTTATTATATATGTATACATTAAAGATGGTAAATATCATCTAAACTAAATTTCAATACATCTCGTTTTATGCAAATATGTCTAGAACAACAAATTATATTGTTCATGCTCATTTTAATGGAGACACATACATCTCTGAAAATTCTAGTTTTGGGTTTCAAAATACTGATGTTACCCGATTAACAATGAGCAGAAAATCAAATTTTTTGCATTTCAAAGAGCGAATAGAGTCAAAGAATTTGTCTGGTCCAATCTCTCAAATCATATACAGAAGTCCCATTTTCTTTGACAACAGTCAAGTCAAGTATTTTCAACATAATATACAGGACGATAGCGATGTTCAAAAAATGTTTGATAGTCATGAACACTCTGGGTTCGACTATATCGAGGTGTATCTATTACTCTGCCAGACTCAACATGAAGTTGGTGAATCTCAGGTAATAGATCAGTCACATTCATTGGGTCAAGATGAATTTGATGCTGTCGACAAGGAGGAAGAAGAACCTAAGGCCATGGTTGATCAAATGGTGAATTTGTTCGGGACTGGGGACTACATCGCAATAACTCCACTTCAAGACATATATGAAGAGGCATTACCATTAAGTCATATGTATTGTCCTCCCCAACACATGACTAACTTGCAATTGAGTGGAGACGATACTTCCTCAAATTTTTTCTATAATCTTTCTCAACAAATCAAAGGTGTATTAAAAGTGGGGAACCAGTACCACACAAAAGCAGAGTGCGTGAAAGCTATAATAGAGTTTCATATGGATAACTTTGTTGATTTTGAAGTAAACCGGAATGACTCAAAATGTTATGTCGTAGTTTGTCGTAACGAACATTGCAAGTTTCGGTTAGCAACGTCCTATTGGAAAAGAAGTGATTGTTGGGAGATAGGTTCGATGGATCCACCTCATAGTTGCACAACCAACATCAATCGGCAAAATCATGGTAAACTAAGCTCTCAATTGATATGCCAAGAGATTTTTCATCTTGTGGGCGTAGATCCATTTGTGAAGGTGAGCACAATTATCTCTCATGTTGTTGCACGGTTCAACTATACCCTATCGTACAGGAAAGCTTGGATTGGAAGAATAAAAGCGCTTGAACATGTATATGGGAATTGGGAAAAATCTTACAATTAACTTCCACAGTATTTACTAGCACTTCAAAAATATATTCCTGGTACGGTTGTAATATTGGAGTCACTTCCAGCATACACACCTGAAGGAACATGTGTTGATGGAAGTAGGATATTCTCTCGTCTCTTTTGGGCATTTCAACCGTGTATCAAAGGTTTTACGTTCTGCAAACCAGTTATTCAAGTCAAGGGAACATGGTTGTATGGAAAATACAAAGGAACATTGCTGATGGCGGTTGCACGAATCGAAAATAATAATATATTTCTGATTGCCTTTGCTCTGGTCGAGGGTGAGATAGGTGAAACTTGGAGTTTCTTCCTCAGAAATCTCAAAACACATGTCGCTCCTCAACCCAACTTATGTCTGATTCCCGACAGACATGTCTCTATTATGAGCGCCTACAACAATCCTGCTAATGGTTGGCACAATCCTCCTTCTGTCCATGTCTACTGCATAAGATACATTTCTCCGAATTTTATGCGGGAAATGAAAGATAGAAATCTCCGTAAAAAAGTTGTGAATGTTGAGTATGCCTTAAACCAACCATCGTTCATGTATTACCGCGAAGAAATAAGATTGTCAAGCGCGGAAGCATTAAGCTGAGTGGATAGCATTCCAGTCGAGAAATGGACAAGGGCTTTTGATGGAGGATGCCCATGGGGTCACATGACCACAAATCTTGTAGAATCCCTAAACGGCGTATTTAAGGGAACTAGAAACCTCCACATCACTGCGTTGGTAAGAGCAACCTATTACAGATTGGGGTCACTTTTTGCGGCAAGAGGCAAAAAATGGAGCGCTGTTTTGGAATCAGGGCAAATATTCAGCAAATCATGTATGAAATATATGAAGGATGAAACTGCTAAGGCGGTCTCACATCGAGTTAGTGCATTTGATTGTCACGATTACAACTTCATTGTTAACGAGACAAAGGATCACAATGAGGGTCGACCAATGGGACACTACAGGGTGGAAATTCATAAAAAATTGGTGCGACTGCGGAAAGTTTCAAACCTTCCGCATGCCTTGTTCACATGTCATTGCCGCATGTTCCAGTGTTCGTCAGAATCCATTCTTGCAGCTATCAGAAGTGTACAAGGTCGTGAAATTATTCGGTATCTACAATAACAGTTTTCCAGTGGTAGCTAGTGAAGACTATTGGCCAACCTATCATGGAGACACAATTTACCACAAGAAAATACGAGAAGAAACAAAAAGGGCCGCCCCAAAAGCATGCGAATTAGAACTGAAATGAATACAACTGAGAAAATGGAAAGATTGTGCGGAATATGTCGTCTTCCCGGGCATACGAGGAAAAATTGTCCAAATGTTGGAACAAGTTCTAGATAGATTTACTTTGGTCATTAAAGAATGTGTAACCTTTGAATTTAATCTTTATAACAACTTTTCATTACCACAAAAACAAATTGAAATACTTCTAAAGCAATAACACAAATCATTATAAATATAACGATTATTACAACATAAACTAAGATATAACAACAATCAAAGTAATATCATCAGTTCCGAACATCATAGACCTAACTTTGTTGTCATCTTTAATTCGCACCCACTCCCGCTGTATATTTCCGTCTGCAATCGAGAAGTACGAAACAAGTCTTTCAATACTTCTAATTCTTTCATCATTTGGAATGTCTCCTTCTAACCAACGATTCAAATTTCTTCGTAGTTGCTCTAAACTCTGGATGTTCCAAAACAACATCCTTATCAGAGGCTTAGTTCTTGAGAAAATGACATGCCCATATCTTCTAAGATACATGATTCACTCTCCTAAATTTGGATGAAACAATGTTAATTTAAGAGTGAAAGAGTATACAAGTCTAACTATTTATACAAATTTTTTATAAATAAAATGATATTAAATATTATAAACATTTAATATATGATTTATATTTGAATTAAATAAATTTAACAAAATAAGGGGGGCTCCAAAGGGGACGACGCCCCCTCTTATTCGTTTTAGCCTGACTCCATCATGGATGGCGCCCCCCTTATAATTATAAGGGTGACTCCATCATGGACGGTGCCCCCCTTATAATTATAAGTCGCCTTATAATTATAAGGGTGCCTCCATCATGGATGGCGTCTCCTTTATAAAAAAAAACTTTGTTTGAAAAGTGGGTAGAATGGTATTTAATTTGAAAGGGTGGGTATATTGAGAAATAATATGCTGAAAGGTGGGTATAAGGGTGAAATATTCTTCGATAATAAATAATAGAGTTTACATATTTTATAATTTATAGTCATAATATGTATTTAATTGGCTTTGATATCAATCTATCAACTACCTACCCATTACTATTCATTGTCAGCAATCTACCATTTATACCCTTTCACTAAATTTTCATTTACACTACTTAAAGCTCTTTTATGTAATTTACTAAATGATAATTCATCACCCAATCAGAAGAACCCATTTTGCCAAGTGGAAGAAGTTTTTTTGAAAAATTCTTACCATTTCCCTCTCACTCGCACCTTCTCTCTTTCTCGTACCCTTTTTCTCCCTCTTTCTCGTCTCTCAGAATTCTCTTTCTATTCTTTCCCCTCTCTCATTTTCGTCCCTTTCCTTGTCGTCACAACCTTCCCCATCTCTCTCTCTCTCTCTCTCTCTCTCTCTCTCTCTCTCTCTCTCTCTCTCTCTCTCTCTCCGTCCATCAAACCCTAGTGCTCCGCCGCTGAAGCTCTGGGAAATAAGTCGAAACAATCTCGTAAATGCAGAAACTCATGGCTCTGCAAATCTTCGTCTCTGATTCTATGGTATCATAGAAACTCATATTTCATTTCAATCTCTCATTTTCTTTCACTCATTTTCATTTTATTTATAGTTTACGTTGGCTACGGGTTTGTTAACAACTATTTTTATTTTCTTTTTTGTCTCAGTTTTGATTTCAGGATCTATTCACGTTTTGGAAATGACTAAGTCGTTGTATCTTTCTCCTAAGGGTGATTTCAATTTCGATATCTACAGAAGAAATTATATGCTTGAAAAGAAGGGTCTCAAACTCCCTACTTACTTGAAGACTAGAACCTCTATTGTTGGTTTTGTTTTCAAGGTCTGAATAATAATAGTTTTAATTTCTAATTTTTGTTTAATGATTTTAGGGCTTTGATTACTATTGTGTTGGGCACTATTTATGCTGTAGGTTGCCGATCTACTGGTTTTTGTGACCTCAACAAAGTCTTCATGTGAAGAAACTGCTTCTCACTACATTGACATGTTTGGAAATCAATGCATTTCTATATTTAAGTCTCTTGGTTTATTAAACACTGCACTCTTTGTTGGTGTATGTTGTGATGGATCATATTTATGGAACTGTTGCTTTAGTTTATCAGATCATATGATAATTTCTTCAAGAAATAGAGTTTTTTTAATCATTTATGGTCTTCTGATGTTGCTTCCTTTTGATGTTAGTTAGATTATATTGTTATGTTTCTCTTAATTGTGTAACATTAATTGGTGACATGAACATTTGAAATGTATAGTGTGATTGTGGAAGCTTTGATGGTGGATAGTTTGCAAAGACTGTGCTCATCTTTGGAAAGTCTACTCAGAAAAATTGTGAGTTAAAATAAGCAATAATTTCATTATCTACAATGTATTTTTCTAATTCAGTGATCAACAGGTTAGTGAGGAAGTCGAACGTGCTTTGGAAAAATTGGACCATGATAAACTAGATGATAGGTATGTTCCTTAGACGGATTAGTATTCTGAAAATTTCAAAATTCATTATTAATATTATAGATTATGTTATATCTGTGTTAGGTATTCACCACCAGGGAAAAAGAATCTGCAGCTTCATTTCAAAACAAGAATGCCACCACATTTGTTCACGGGATGGAAGGTTGAGGGAGAGCAAGGAGTGGTCATCCATGTTGTCTTCTTGCAACACTATCATTTCAAGCATTAGGTAAAATCAACATTACCCGAATTCGTGTTCTACTAAGTTCTATTACAATCGTATATTTCATTGTACAATATCTTATTTGATTATGATGAGTTATTGTGAAATCTCAAAACACGTAAATGCATTATTTCTTCTTATTTTCATTTCTTCTTGATTTTTAATTGTTGTTCTTACATTATAGTGACCAACCTTTGGTTATTCAATGTGTTGGAGTTGAAAATGACACAACTGTAGCTGGTGTCATTGATGATATTATTGATATTCAGGATTTATTTCCTTGAGGGTTGCATGTTATTCTCTGCTATAACAAGTGTTCAAGCATGTGGTAATATGTTTAGTGCAAATAATTCTTCCTAACATAGAATCACAAGCATATTACATCATTCTATTTCTATCATTTTTTATTATGAATTAATATTGACTAACATGTGTTGATCTTGCAGGGGTTTATGACATATTGTATGAGGTAAACTGCTTTTTTCCTATAGGAACAAGAAAGGCATTTGGCAAGCAAAATCGTCAAATCACTCAATTTTGATCCAAGAATTTTGCAGGGAACTAGAATCAGAAAATATTGGTAGGCTATTTGATGAAGTTATTAAGATATTTATTAATATTTCTTTTCCCTTTTTTACCATTAGAATGAGTTTAATTATGCCCTCTCCTACAGTATTATTTAACCAGTCAATTTATATTCTTCAACAGGAAACTATGAATAAATATTCACAGTATGCCGAACTTGGTCTATACAACGTGCCTTGAAGACTTTCTGCTCTTAAAGGATCATGTTTTTTTGTTGCAGTAAGGAGCATGACAAAGTCTATAAATAGCTCGTTTGAAGAACACATTTGAGTCTCTTATTTCAAGGGACAAGAGATCAGCACATGAATTCATAAGGTATGTTTTTGTTTCAAATAGACACTAGAGTGAATTCAATGTAGGCATAGAGATACATATTCTTTCTTCAATTGATTAGGATGGTATTTTGTCCAAATTTTAAAGTTTGATCAATATCAAAGTTCGTCAGTGCGCTTTTTATGCTTTCCGTTATTTTTTTCTTCTTTGACATGTAAGTGACGAACATGGTTTAAAGTGAGTGTTTGTGATTGGTAATTGAACAGATGAAATCGATCTCGGCAAGCTCTTCATTGGAGGAATATCTTGGGACACATATGTGGAACGTCTCAGGGAGTATTTTGCCACATATGGGAAGGTGATTGAGGTTGTGATCATGCGAGATCACGCAACAGGGCGTGCTCATGGTTTTGGTTTTGTTGTCTTTGTTATCTTAGATTTGGTTCTTCTTGCTGAGCTTAGGTGTTGAATTCATCGGAAATCCGAACACGGGGTCATTATCTGTTCTTTATAATACTCACGCGTGTAAAATCTAAATCGTATTATTATTTTTATTTATTATTTATAAAATAGTAGTAATAGATAATGGTGTAAAAGTTAATAAATAATCACATAACCACCATTTGTTAGAAAGAGAAGTTGAGATTTAAAATAAAAATTGAAAAGGGTATATTTGAAAAGGAAAAAGGCTACACCAAAATCATGTTTTGCCTTTATATAGGTATAAATATGTTGTTTTTAATTTCTTTAAAATTTTCTTTAAAATATGATACTCTAAATATTTTATTACCAAATTTTATGTTTCTTTTTTGAAATGTTTATTTATATGATGTTATTGATAAAACTATCTATAATTTTAAAGATGTATTCAAAAATCTTAAATAAATAATTTTTAATTAATTTTAAATAGATTATAAATACTTTTCATTAGTCAAGTATTTAAAAATAGTTCTTTATTGACTAATTGGCAAAAACGAATATTTAGTATAGATAAATAAACAAATCATGAACACATAATTTGTTGTAATTCTAAAAAAATACAAATATATAAAGACCTTTAATTATAATATAATATATGCCATCAATAATCTCTTATAGTTTAAAATAAATAGTTATCAATGAATTCCAAATATTTTGTTTCAATAATTTATAATTATAAACTTTAATTTTGATTTAGATTTTAATTATCTATATTAATAATTTACTTTCTCTTTTTTATTTTTAAACAAGATTCTAATTTAGTTTCTATTTTATTTTTATATACAGAAAAAAAAATATAATTGATTTAAATACATTTATGAATAATGTCAAAATTAAAAGAAAAAAATTATACACAGAAAATATACCGGTGATCCAATGGCAATGACAATGGAGATATCTAACTAAAACAAAAATAATTTTAAAAAGGTAAATAAACTTTTAATTATGAATTGTGGAGTTAGTCAATAAATTTTGCTCACTCATATTATGGAAATTATATAGATTGAAAAAAATAAAACTATTGATCCAATTATCGATTCAATTACTTTTATAAATACTATCAAAACAAAAATAATATTTATATATGAGAAAATAATAGATTGTTTAATTAAACACTTTACATACGGGAAAAAAATACAAAAACATAAATAAATAAATTATGGGACAAATTTGTGTCATTGATAAATATTAAAAAATACTAAATAAAATTAAGTTTGAAAAATAAATACAAAACAATGTTATTACGGGTAAATAAAAAATATGAAACGTTTATTTTTAATATGCAAATGTGACATCCACCAAATAATATTTTTAGCTTAAAAAATTCATGACTTTTTAATTAAAATAAATTATAAAATATAAATAAAAGTGTATGTCATTGAACAAAACAATATTTAGTTACGGACAAAAATATATTGTTGATTCAAATTTTTTATACAGATTCAAATATATATCTAATGTCTAAACAAACTTAATATTTATACATAAGATCAAATTCATTGTTGATTACTTTAGTTATATATACGGAAAAAATATCATTGTTATAATATTGATTTTAATATCTTTTTTTTTTAAATAACGTCAAAACAACAATAATATTTATATAAAATATAATATATTATTAATTCAAATATTTTTATATATGGAATGAATTATTGACACTAATTTTTTATATCTTTTAAAAATAATATCTTTTTGATTAAATACTTTAACTTTTTTAATATCATTTTTATTATATTTAGAAACAAATGTGCGTATCATACCGGTATCCAGTATCCGTGAATTTGCACGGGTATCCCACTAATATTATAAGAAGATAAGTTGTTGTGGTTAATACACAATTAACCTTTTGTCTCTATCTTCCACATCATCAAATTAAGGACAAGTTTTGTCTTTAATCATAAAAATCCAACAAAATTGTCAGTTTATTAAATGGCAACTACCTATTACATGTTTGGTTAGACATTTTTTTTTTAATCTCATTGCCTAATCCGACTAGATGGCACTGTGTTTGGTTTTTTTTTAGTTATTGGAAAAAGTACTCTCAAACTTCAGCAGATATTCCTTTCAGACAAATCAACTTTACCAATTTTTCTTCATTCCCAATGACACACTCAAGTTTCCTCTCTCTTTTCTCCATCTCTGTGTTCTTCAATCTAAAAAAACACTAACCACAAATTTGACTTTCGGCAACTTTAGAAGCATAAAAACAAGTGCTATTGGAATAGTTGCTGCCTCTGTCCAAGCCTATCACCAATAATTGAACAAAACAAAGCTCATGCAAGAACCTTAGTATTATAATTCTGTTACAATACATAATTTCAGTTTGATGTGCTTTTGGAATAGTTGCTGCCTCTGTCCAAGTCTATTAGGTGCCAATGACACTATTTCAGTTTGTTGTAGTATTATTATTTTCATTTATGTTTATGCTCATATCAATAGATTCACTTAGTTTATTTTATTGCAGAAGGTTGGTGCTCAATATATTCACTCTCTGACTATCAAAAGATTGGTGTTCAATGGTTGTGGGAGTTGCACTGCCAAAGAACTGCTGAAATTATCGGCGATGACATGCGTTTTGGTAAAACTATACATTATCGGCGATGACATGCGTTTTGGTAAAACTATACAAGTAATACTATTTTTGATTGCATTGTATTTTAGTGGCATGTATAATTTAGTGGCCTCTTATAGGTGTAATTGTGACCATCATGTATCTTTTACTTTTAACTAGATAATATGCATGTCAAACCAGTTTATAATATGCATAGTTGACAATCAAATAATATATAAATGTTTAAATACCATTGTGCCTGTGTTTAATCTAGACCCCTTTTTTATTATTATTATTATTATTATTATTATTATTATTATTATTATTATTATTATTATTATTATTATTATTATTATTATTATGAGTTTTTGGATTTTGTACTTGTGATCATGTGTTTGATGTGCGTAATGATTAAAGCATGTACAAATTGTTAATGTCACATAACATGGCTATTAATTTGACAAGTGCTTATGAATATGACAGCATTGTATATGTCTTGCATTGTTTTTAAAAAGCCGTAATCAACCGTTTGAAGAGGTGAAGTGGTAATGTAATTTATAATGAAGTTGATTAAGGATCTAGATTTGAACTTCTACTTCATATTTGTTTTATTGGAGTGTATAACTTAAAGGTGTAGAACTGAATTAGGAATAATTTTTAAATCTTCGATTATTTTAAAGTATATAGTCTGAAAAGTGAGATAGAAGCTATAATTCTATATCATTTTTATAAAATAAAAAATGGTCTGAAAAGTGAGATAGCAGCTATTAGTTTTAAAATGCCAAGCTATTAGTTTTAAAATGCCAAGCAAAAGAAAAAATAGAATGTAATATGGACTAATTGGATATATAAAACCTAAGAAAACAAACTATTTAAAGGCACTTAAAAAATATTTTAATTAATTTATATTATTTTAGAAATTTTGAATATTTTTAAATTTAATTAATTAGTCATAAAAATATTTATAATTAATTTTTTATATATTATATTATCAATTTTGAATATTTTAATTAAACACTTTAAAATATATATTTCTTTTAAAAATAATAAACTACTTTGGTAAAAAAAAATTATTTTTCTTTTTTTCATTCTTATTATATTTTAAAAATAAATGCGCGTTACACATCCATACCCGTGCGAACGCACGAGTATCCAAACTAGAATTCGTGCGAACGCACATGTATTCAAACTAAAATTCGTGCGAACGCACGAGTATCCCGACTAGAATCCGTGCGAGCGCACGAGTTATTACATTTTTGTTGTATAATTAAAAAAATAAAAGTAAATATATTTAAAATAATGTCTAAATTCAAACACATGCAAAATGTGTTTATTTATGTTACTAATATTTATTTATACAATTAAAATAATATTTACAAATACTATGGTATTAGTTGATTTTTATAAAACTAAATAATTGCATAAATATTTTTATAAATAATAAAAAAACAAAATTAATATTTATATAAAATATAAAGTTGATCCAAATATCTATCTATATATATATATATATATATATATATATATATATATATATATATATATATATATATATATATATATATATATATATATATATATATATATATATATATATATATATATATATATATATAAAATAATTATATTTATGCTACAAATATAAATAAAAATATATTTTTCTTTTAAAAATAATAAACTTTCGTCGTTAAATAATTGTCTTTCTATTTTTTTTAATTATATTTTTGAAATAAATGCGTGTAACACAGCGGTACCCGTGTGAATGCACGAATATCCTACTAGTTGAATTGAATAGACAAAAATAACGATGGTATATCGGGTAGGATTTGAGAGACGAACATAAGAAGAGTGAAAATGAAAAGATTATTATCCTCATTACTGTCTATGATTTCAAAATATATTAGTTGATGAGACGACACTTAAATAATTAAACGACTGAGGACACGGATCTCTAATTGAATTTAACTGAATGGTTCAATTCATCACTGTCTATTTAGACACAAAATCCAATTAAATAATTCATCAATAATTACAACTTAATAATAATTAACCATATTATAATTAGTTAATAATTAATTATATTAACCCATATTAGATTAATTAATAATTAATCTAACATAAAATCATTTAATTAATCTAACATAAAATCCTAGGAAATGATATATAGCATTATTCCACCTGTGATGTTTCTCCGTACTTGGCATTAAACGTAGAGGTGACTTATTTCAAATGAAAAATTGTAAACAAACAAGTACTCTACTAATAACTACATGCACCTGGAGGAGTGACTTACAAAAACTCTTAATACTATTTTGTTTAAAATAAAAAGGTACTATGTTTATATGGTTATACTTTACATCCCAAAAAGATTCCATGATCTAAACACCCAAAATTTAAGTTCTAAAATTAACTTAGCTTCAACCTTAAAACCAAGAAAATATAGCATTTTGTTGCTGATCAGGATCAATCTCTGTGTACTTATGAAAATCCTTGTCCCATTCATCATCATCCCACAACCAAGTTAACATGTTTTCACTTAACTCCCATGACAAAGATTGTCCTTTGCTGACTTTGATATTCAACAATGGCACAACACTATCCCAATCCAAATCATTACTTGTCACACCATTATTCTCAGTGTCATGTGTTCCCAACTTCTTAGTACTTGTACCTTTGTCCCCAACTCTTTCAATTGTTGCAACCATTTCATCATTACTTTCTCTTTCTTTGTCCACCTCCCATGTGTCTCTATTAATATCATTAAAATCCACTGTCTGATCGTCATTAATAGCCTTCGGATTTGGATTTTGATCTTGCCCCAACGTGCGGTCACGATCAGTTTTAATATTTTCATCGACAATGCATGGCAACTTAAGCCCATTTGGGCTATCTTCGTTAACAGAAGAAAGCCCATTTGGGCTTTCGATAACTCTTTGAGTATAGTCTTTATTTTTCTTCATAGCCTTTCTACTAATTCTACCACCTTTTCGTTTGGGAGGTGTATTAACTAAGATTCCTTGTGAAGGATTTTCTTTATTCCTATTATCGTAATTTGTTGTTGTTGTTCCTCGGAAAGTGTAAACTTTTCTACTCAAATGAGAGTTCCAGTAGTTTTTAATTTCGTTGTCTGTTCTTCCAGGCAAATGGCTTGCAATCAAAGACCACCTGAATTTACCAAAATACCCTTATCATTTTTAATATTGATGAAAAAAGTTTCAATGTTAAATAAAAATTTTCCGATTATTATGAAACTAATCTACCGGCAAAAGAGCTTGTTTCTCTTTATTTTTTTGGTGGTGAAGTGGCAAAAGGACCATTACTTGACATGACAACATTAATATTTTAAACTTATTCAAGATGCTGAACTATGACAAAAGTATATTATATTCAAAACACGAGATCCATGCATTGTCTCATCAATCTTTATTAAATATTAAATAAAAATATTGAGCTGTTCAATATCTCCATGTCACGTCGTTTATCAGAGTTAATTAATTGATACTTTTATAAAATATTTATTTCATATTATATAAAAAAAAATTATAAGAGATATTATTGATAAAAAATAATTCAAGAAAATTTAAATATACGGCACATTATATTTATTTTCATTTTAAAATTTCAATAGAAGTATTAATTATATTCTTGTAGGTGGGGAGTAGCTCTGATATGTAATAAGTGAGCTAATAAGATTTAAAACTTATAAATTAGTAATAACTTTTAATTAAAAAATATTTTTATAACACAGATAAATTATTATCGTTCTTAAGTATTTTACTTTACTATTAGGAGTTTTGAGGTTTTAATGTCTGTAGTTTATTTGTTTTGAGATTGTTCTCCGTGTTGTTAATAAAATTTCTAAAAATTACAGCAAAAAAACTATTGCTATTGACTGCTATATGATTAATAAATAAAAATTTTGATTAAATATTTAAAAGAATATAGAAAAATAAAATTTGCAAATATGTTGGCAATGTTGAAAGAATTAGGAGTGAAATAGAAATTAAATACATAAAAACATAAACTAAGTTGCAATATTAAAATTGTTTAACTGTGTTGTATTGAAGAAAAAAGAGAAGTATAACACATGATGAAATTTACATATTTTTGTTAACAAAAAAATGAGATCATTCTTTTATTATAATGAGATGAAAACACATTGCAAACATATGAAATCTATAGCATAATTCTTTGATGATGAAATTGTAAAATAATGTTGATGCTAGTAATTAATTACCTGTTGCCAAAAGAAGCATGCAACTTGACAATGAGAGTTTCCTCCTCAGCAGATATATTTCCCCTTTTGAGATCATCTCTCAAATAGTTTATCCATCTTAATCTACAGCTTTTTCCACATCTAAGCAACCCTTCAAAACCCAAAAATAAAATGTCAATAATATATAAAAAAATCATAATATTAATAGTAGTATTTTAATTAGAAAAAAATATAAACCTGCATTTTTGGGTAATGATCTCCAAGAACCTTCTCCATTGGCTTTAATATATTTGGTCAAAATTTCATCTTCCTCTGATGTCCATCTTCCTCTCTTCAAACCTACTTTCTCACAACAAGGTGCTCTTCCCATGTCTAAGGATATAAATATAATTTTGGCACTATATATTTCATAAAAATATATTATAATATAGATAATGCAATAGAATAAAGTAGATGGTTGAATGAGTGAAATTGGATGGTATAAAGATCTCTGCAATTTTGTGCCGAGTGGTGGCTGAAAGGTTTAATAAGTAATAAAAGATGGAAAACACTAAGAGTGGTACTTTATTATATATAGGGAAGAGTATAGGAGTATTAAATAGAGAGAGGTGGGGCTAGTGATTATTATGATGTAGATGTATCAGTGGTGATAGATTTATCCACGTTGACTCTAAGGTGGTGGCTCTCTCTCACCGTTCAGAAACCAAGACACTCTTCACAGGATATACTACTAAATATTGAATAATCTATGTATTTAGATGGTATAATCAATCAGATACGTTGATTATTAAATTTAAAAAAAAAAAATTAAGTATTTTTTTTATAAATAAAATCTAATTAAATTGAATATTTGGTTATGTGATAAAACAAATTATTTTAAAGGAAATTTTTCTAAAATTGATATTGATTAAAAGAAAATAGAAGATAAATAATTTATATTTGAGTATATAAATTATTTTTAAGTTTAAAAACTAAAATTTTTACATTTGAATATAATTAATTTTGAAAAACATAATTAATTTTACTCGAGAGTAGTTAAACATGTAAAAACTAGTTGTTTTTACCGAGAATTAACTTTTTTAATTATATTTAAATTATTTTCAAACTTATATTTTTAAGTTATTATTATTTTTTTATTTTTATCTTTATTATTTTAACTAAAATTTATTTTTATTCTTTAATTATACTTAATTGTATTTTCGATGTCAGTCATCTAGAGAAAATATCTATTATGGTACGCTCTGCATATATTTCTTTAACCTTTATACAAATATCATACTATCTTTTAAATATTTTTAAAGGTAAATGATACATTTAGAAAATGACTCTTTATACTATTATAAAAAAAATGAATACTATTGAACTTTATATTAGTGAGATTATAGCGCAAGGTTGTGATAATGAGTCTAATATGAAAGTAAAATGTCAAGGTGTGTAAAAAAATATTTTTAAACATTAATTCTAGATCATTTTATACTTCACGACTTCATGTGATTATCATAGTTTGGATTTAGTGTTTTGTGACATGACTAATGGTTGTTCTAAAGCCACATCTTTATTTTTAGTCCTACAACAAATCTACTCAATTTTTTCTTTTTCTACTAAAATATAGAAAATTATACAAGATTATATCCCTAACTGAACTCTTAAATTTATGTCAAAATGCATTAGGAAAGTTGTATTGAAAGTGTAGAAATTTTGAGATTTAAAACTTCACAAATAAGAGATGATTTATTGAAATTAGACGAAGTTAATGACAAACTTAAAATAAATAGTGAAATTGAATATTTATCAACTTACGAGCTTGAAAATTTTGAATTTTTGCTAGGCCTATTTGGTACGAGATATTGTTTGCAGTAAATTCAGTTAGTAAAAACTTTCAATCTAAGGATATGCATATTGATGTTGCTATAGAACAATTGAAATGTCTAATTATATTTTTTTGAAAAACTATAGAAAATGTGGTTTTGAAACTTCTCTCATTTCTGTTAAAGAAATTGCTTTTGAAATGGATATAGAAACCAATTTTCGTGAAAAACAAACCATTTGTATAAAAAAAAACAATTTGACGAGAATATCAATAATTTGTTAAATCTCATAAGGAATCATTTAAAATTGATTTTTTGATATATATAGTAGATAAAACAATTACTTCATTTCAAAATAAGTTTAAAGAATTTAAATTGTATAATGATATGTTTGAATTTTTTTTTAGCATTGAGAAAATCAGACCATTAGATAATGAAAAGTTAGAATAATATTGTCTAGATAATGAAAAGTTAGAATAATATTGTTTTAATCTTAAACGTTTATACTAACACCCCAAATTCGATTGATTGAATTATTTAAATTTTTTAATTGATTATTTGGTGTTGTAATTAAAATGAATTATGTGGTTATGAGGGGTGTAATGGTATTGATAGGGTGTGGTGAGAAAAGATGTTTAGTAATGATTAGAAAATAACTAGAATATTGGTATTTTAATTAATATTAGAATATAGTCATTTTATTTAATTTATTAAAATAAATTCGAAAAGGAGATTTTGATGGAAAATAAGAAAATAAAAAATAATAGAGAGTGAGAGAGAAAGGCTAGGGCATACGGAGAACATCCATTTGAGGAGTTATAAGGAGTTTTGTTGGAAAATTTAAGGTAAGGGAGTGAGAGAGAATTACTCATAATATTGGTGTAGATTGCATGATTGGGTAGAGGAAAATCGTTAAATTCGTTAGGTTTTTCTTACCTTTTTCCCTCATGTTGAATGATTGATTAACTTGAATGAAATTCTAAAATAGCATAAAAGATATGATGTACTAATTGATTTTCATGCATTGTTTTACTGTGGAATTTGTATGTTTGTGTCCATAATGTTTGTTGTATGGGTGTTCATATGTGGGTGATGATTTTGATGAAAAAAGTATGCAAAATCCATGAGTAATTAATGAAATTGCATAATAAATATTGTATCGATGATAAATGTTATTATCCTTGACGTTGTTGTGCGATTTGGGGTCAAGGAAAGTGGAATCGGAGTTCTGAATTGGACTTCAAAACACAGTTTCTGCCTTCTGGTTCAGGATGACGGGTGTCACCCTAATGACACATTGGTTGTCATCGCTTTAGAGACGCTGACAGGCGCTAGCTGCCTGAAAAGTAGACCAACATGGTCCCCATGCGTAGTTGGTTGGAACGGTAGTCATATCGACGACGTGTGAGATGACATGGATGGTGACAGATAACTTGTCACGTTGCCAGAATTAGTGTCATTTGCTCAGTGGCATGGAATTGACTTGTCGTTCTGATTTTTGTTATGTTGTTGTGAATAGGGTATTGTTTGCTATTGTTTGGAAGTAAATGATGTTGTTGATTATGTTGTTATGGATTTAATCCACTTGCTTTATATGGATAATAATGTCGTTGTTTGTTATGGTGATTATATGGTGATTGTTTTGTATGGTGATCATCTTGTGATATTGCATGTTATAGTGAATCATGCATCATGGTTTACGGACTTCGGTCCAATTTTGGTGTACTCTGGTTCTATGGCGGGGATTCAAAAGCGAGTAGCCGGTTCTAAATGAGAATCGGCGAAGCATTACTTATGGTGATAGTAGCGATTTTAGTGTGCTCTGGTCATATGGTAGGGATTCAGGAGCAAGATGGACTTGTGTTGTCCATAATGGTGTCGCATGCATTGTTGAGTCGTGGTGTTGAATACATTTACATTCATTGTTTGCATGTGTATGGAACAATCATGTTGATATTGTTGATTGAGAATGCCTTGGTGATGTATGCGATTGATTTGTGTTGAATAATTGTTGTTGTTTGCTTAGGCTACCCTTACATACTTTTGCATTATGTTATATTATGAGCGTATTCACACCCCTTTGTCGTTTTTTTGGTTATATGCTCCTTCTTGGGATACAGACGAGTAGGTAAATGAGTATCTGTTTAGAAGCTAAAGGATGACATTAAGGTTGTTCTTCTTTCCTTTCTGTGTTATGTGTTATTTTGAATTCGTTGCTCTGATCTGTAATATTGGGCGGGTGAATGATTTATTTTATTGCTTGTGATGTTGTGGATAACAAAGGCATTTTTCCATAAACCATGCTTTATGTTACGAGGCTTACTTGTTTTGTTGAGTTATTTAAATTTATTATTCCGATGTGATGAGCATATGTAAAGGCGGGAATCTGATGACAAGTGTTTAATTTCATGCATGTTTTAAATAACTCATGTTACAGAGTAGGTTTTTGTTGCATTTGAGTGACACCTTATTTGTGTTACTGTTCAATTTTTAAAATTTTTGTGTTTTGGGGTTTAGGATGTTACATAGTGGTATCAGAGCAGGTTCGTCCAGCCGTCCAGGTTTTGTAATGTTGTTTATTCCCTAGTATGTGACATGTGTATGTACATTATTGATGCATTGTTTCTTCTAATGTCTAATTGATGGTGTGCATAATGGATGGAAGAAACAATCACAATATTGGTGATGCTTTGGAGTTAGTGGCTTAGCACTGCAGGGTTGACAGAATCAGGCTAGTGACGAGTTTTGTGGTTTGGAAAATTTTCAGAGGAATAACGCGTCGACGTTCAAGGATAAGTATGATCCGGAGGTTGCCCAAGTGTGGCTCAGAGAAATCAATAATATTTTCCGAGTGAACATGACAGTTGCAGAACATGCTGCCAAGTTTGAAGAACTAATAAAGTTTTGTCCTCAATACAATGGTGTTGCGATGGAGGGGTCGAAATTCATCAAGTTTTAGAATGGGATATGTCTTGAGATTAAGCAGGGCGTCGTTTATGAGGAGATTCGCAAGTTTCCTTTGCTGGTGAATAAACGTCTACGTTGGTGAATTAGCGTAGGATTTATGATGAGGACATTATAGCTCGTTCTTCTCACTATAATAGCATTAGTGAGAGGAAGGGAAAGAATCATTATCCATGGAAGTCGTATAGTGCTCCGACTGATTGATGGAAGCATAAAGCTCCAGATGAGAAAAATCCAAGTAGGGGATAGACTTCCGTTTCCGTCAAGTGCTTCATGTGTTGAAATTTGGGCACTGTGCTAATAAATGCAGGAATAATGTTCTAAGGTGCTTCAAATGTGGAAAGACAGCTCACCGTATTGCACATTGCAAAAGTGTTGGACTGACTTGTTATAATTACGGAGAATATGGTCACATCAATACCAATTGTAAGAAAACGAAGAAAACACAATATGAAGGGAAAGTCTTTGCAACGAATTCTTTTGTTTCGCTTGAGTGTGCTGAGAGGTTGGGTTTGAAATTATTTTCTATGGATGTTAGTATGATTATTGATACCCCATCTCTAGATCTGGTAACCACTTCGTGAGTTTGTTTGAAGTGTCCATTTACTATTTTTGACAAGAATTTTGGGATGGATTTAGTTTGACTACCTTTGAGAAATCTCAAGGTTATCCTTGGAATTATCTGGCTAGAGTTCAACTGTGTTCATATCAATTGCTATGACAAGACAGTGTCCTTTCTAGAGTTTGATACAAATGATGATTTGTTTGTGTCTGCTAAGCAAGTGGATGAGTTTATAAAGAAGGAGGCTGAAGTGTTTATGATATTAGCTTTTATGAAAGATGAAAGCAAAGTATGGTTGGAAAGTTACCTATGGTGTGTGAATTTCCAGAAGTTTTCCTGGAGGATATTAGTAATTTTTTGTCAAAGTGTGAGGCGGAGTTTGCTATAGACTTAGTACCTGGTACTAGTCCTGTGTCAATGGCTCTGAAGTGTTTATGATATTAGCTTTTGTATGATGTCAAAATTAGGATACTTTAGAGTTTGTGTATATTGGACGATATCCCCTGAGTCTTAATGTGCATCTTAACATTAGGATGCATAAAAACATTTTAAAAAAGGTTTCAAAAAGGTTTCATGCATTAAAATATATTTTTGTGTGAAAAACAAGTCTATGTGCCGACACATACATGTTATGTGCCGACACATGTGGATTACTTTTAAAGCCTGCATGTTTATGTGTCGACACATAACATGTATGTGTCAGCAGATGTGGATCATTTTTAAAGGTTGTAGCTTCAGTTTAATGAGCCGACTGTGAAGGGGTTTCAGGTCGACACATAGAAGAATTTTTTTTCTATGAGTTGATACATGACCTATACAGGTTGACACATTCTTCGAATGTGTCGGCACATGACTTACATAGGTCGATACATACAATGCATTTTTCCAAAAATTCATGATTTTTTAAAATCTTTTGCATTCCTTTTGCCTCCAACTTGCACACATATATATACTTCATACATGCATCTTTTCAAAGGATGGTTGTTGAAAAACCAGATATGAAACCAGGAATATACAAATATTTCTCTTCATCTTCAACCTATGTTATATGCATACACGCAAACAAATTACACATAATCATATTTAGGTTGTTGAATTGTAAATTGAATTGAGAATATTTAGGGGTTTCAAATTAGAAAACTAATTTGGCGTTATCCTTCAAGGTCAATTAGGGATTTGACGATTTTGGACAAGATTACGCAATTGAGAACCGATCGAGTGAAAAATTTGAAGAATAAGATTTCTTGCAAAGGAGTAGCATGAGACGGTGAATCAAATTGGTAAATCTTGGGTAACAACAATTCAAAATTTGGAATCGATTGAGTGAAAGCTTTGAAGAATGGGGTTTCTTGCAAAGTCATCGCACTATTTAGTATGTCTAAATGCTTCGTGACTACAAGTGCACAGTCTGATCGTGTAGTTTTAAAAGATTATCGAACCCAAAGGACCAATAGTCGATCTACCGCTATCTAATGTTACTATGTAAATCTAAGGCTAATAAATTTCTAAATTTGGGATGCGAGTAAGAAAATAAGTGCAGAATTAAAATTAAATTGAATTAAGATATTGTGAAATACCGGTATATAATCCTATCAATCATCGGGAGTTCAGTAATTCGTGGGCGTTTAGTTTTAAAAGGTAAAATTATTATTCTGTAGAAAATACCCATTTAAAAGACCTTATCTCACACTCTCGTGTTATTGACTTAGACTATGCTCTCAAATCAGAATGTAGGCTCTCGCTCTCTCATTTGCATTTAAAAACACTTTTTGAAAATAACTAAATCCTAATTAACTTTAAAGCGCTCTCGTTGTATTTAAGCCTAATGTTCAGTTTCAGCTATCCGGTTAAGACCTCAAACTCTCGCTTTATTAATCTTAACCTTCGTTACTTTCTTACTCTCGTAACAAAAGTTATTAGTTTATCAAAAGAAACAGAGACTAGAAGAATTGAATCTGTTAAATTTATGTCACGATTTACTTAACCCCCTCTGACCGATCGTGATTACATACCGATACTAAGAGGTTTAGCCAGACATGGATTTTATGCTAATACTAAATCTAATCTTAATGCTAAACAGAAAATAGAAGGGATGCATAAAAATATAACGGTAAAAATAAAAACAGATAAAACGAACCTGACGATTTGAAGAACAGAACTTGGATTTGATTATGGAGGTCGGCTTGCAGTTCAGTACAATATTACAACCTTTTGAATCAAACCTAAAACTAAATGGAAATTGTTTATCAATGTGAAAAACAATTGCCTTACAAAAATTCTCTAAAAAAATGTAAAAAGAAAACTAAAAGCAGAATGCTGGAAAATAAAACGAAAACAGAAAAAATACTACGTGCCGCTTTTTCCAAAACTGCCTTGTCTTATATAGCTGTTAGTGGGTGACAGTTACATGAATTTAAAGCCTGAAACGAGGAGAATACCCAAGATAAAATGTAGCAAGAAGGTTGAGAAAAAGTAGGGAGAAAGTTGAGAAAATATAGGGAGGAAGTGACAGACGCCACTTCTCGTTCTTTTAGGAGTGACAATTGTCATTCTCCTATTCCTTATGAGTGGCACTCACCACTCCCTCCTCATGTGGAAGCTGCCACTTCTTTGTTGTCTTCACGGTGGCAGGCGCCACACCTAAGTGGCAAGTGCCACTTGGTGTGTGGTGGCCCTCGCCCTTTTTTCTTTCCTTTCTCTTTCTTTCTTCTTCTTTTCTTTTCTTCCTCTTTTCTTTCCATTTCCTTCATTTCTTTCTCCTTTTATCTCTTTAGTCCATATTTATGATAACCTATAAAACACATGAAAACAAAGGCATAATCGAAGATAAATCAAATAAAACAGTAATAAATGCAGATAAAATTCATGTAAGTCAAGTCAAATATCTGATATAATTTCACATTATCACAAAGGAGTAGCGTGAGACAGTTGATCAAATTGGTATTGTTGGGTGACTTGATCAACCTCAGATTAAGGGAAGAGAAAGTGTTGGAATCAACATCAAACATAGGGTTTGTGGGTTTTTATTGCTACATTTCTCTTGTAAAACTATATTTGCAAAGTAAGATTGATTATATCAATTCGAGTTCGAATTAAGGGCAGACGTACCCATAGGAAGGCCGATTGGGGAACTGCCTAAACAAATCCTTGTGTACCCTTTCTCTCTCTCTCTCTCTCTCTCTCTCTCTCTCTCTCTATATATATATATATATATATATATATATATATATATATATATATATATATATATATATATATATATATATATATATATATATATATATATATATATATATATATATATATATATATATATACACACACACACACACACACACACACACACACACACACACACACACATATATATATATATATATATATATATATATATATATATATATATATATATATATATATATATATATATATATATATATATATATATATATATATATATATATATATATATATATATATATATATATATATATATATATATATATATATATATATATATATATATATATATATATATATATATCTTTTACTTTTCATTTGCAAATTCTTGAATTCGTCGATTGTGCGATCAATATGTTTGGTTAAACTTTTTGATAACCTTTTGAAAAAGTTTTTGTTGAGTTGATCACAATATATTAGATTGTTATTGGATTTTTAAATCAACAAAATCATACAAAATTCTAAACAAAATTGATTATACACAAGGTGTTCGATAGTTTGGCTCAATTGCGTTTTTGTGTATTTTGTCATTGGAAATAGACTCCAATTTTGTTATATCATTCAAGTGATTGTTATTATAAGTATATTGATTAATTTATTCTCATTATCATAACTTGATTCTATATACGCATATTCGGGCTGAAAAATAGCGGTTCGGTTTAGACGATTCAATCGGGGTCACTTCTGCTAGCCGTTAAATTTTTCAAAACTATTTTATGTAAAAAAAACTTGGGATCTATCCACCCCCCTATAGATAAGTAGCCTTCTTCTAACTATTGGTATCACGAGCTTTGGTTAATTTCATGTTTCAATATTATCTTATTAGAAAATGGCTACCGAACCTAAAGGGGCATACAATAAAGCCCTCATCTTTACCGGTGAAAGTTATGGCTATTGGAATGCTTGTATGCATATCCATATCAACTCATTTTATATGGGTGTTTGGGATGCCATCACCAATGGTCCTAATTAAATTACAATGACCAATGGTGAAGGTGTCATCGTATCAAAACTGAAAGCACAATGGAATGATAATGATAGGAAATTATGGTCTTATGGTTGGAAGGCACAAAATATTCTCATACCCTTACTTGGTGCTGATGAATATTATCGTGTTTCCCATTATGAAACCGCCAAAGCTATGTGATACACATTAGAAGTTACCCGCCATGAGGGAAATAATTAAGTAAAAAAAATCTAGGATCAATACCTTAAATCAAGATTTTGAACTATTTCGCATGAAGCATGGTGAAACCATTGCGGACATACAAAAGAGGTTTACACATCTTATAAATTGTTTGAATTCTCTAGGTAAGCCTATTTCCAGTGATATTGCTACTAATAAAGTTTTTAGGTGTCTTAATAGGGAATGGCAACCTAAGGTCACCACAATAAAAAAATTGAATGATTTTAGAACACTTGATCTCACAACTTTATTTGGCAAGCTAGAAGAACATGAGAAATAACTCACTCGCTTCGAAAAACATGAGAAAAAGAGCATGAGAAGAAGATAAAGAAGGAGAAAGGCAAGGACAAGGAGGTAGAAAAGAAGTATATTGCCCTAAAGGCTTCAAGTTCAAAGTCCTCAACCAATGAGCAAAGTGATTGTAAAATAAATGATGACGAGAATTATGATGATGAATAAATGGGGTTGTTCGTCAAAAAGTACCATAAGGTACTTAAGGAAAAATGGAGTCAAGCACCTCGACAAGAACCTAATCAACTTTAGAAGGCTATCAAACTCCTCAAAGGAAGATGAAAATAAGAAGCGTAAACATAGAGGTTCATGCTACAATTATGAAAAAGTCGGTCATTATAGGTCGAATTGTCCATTAATCAAGAAAGACAAAGAGAAAGGCCATCACAAGAAATCTAATAAGTTTAGAAGAGCATATATTGCTTGGGAGAGTGAAAGTGATTCTTCAAGTGATGAAAGCTTAATTTCAAGTGAATAATCGGCCAGGCTTTGCTTCATGAAAAAAAAAGAATAATGTAAGTCATTCTAAACTTGAATCTATTAATGAATCATCTTATTCTCAATTACAAAAGGCTTTTGAAAATCTACATAGAGAAGTCGTAGACACTTTTAAAAAATTATCTTCAAACAAAAGAATTTTTTCACATTTAGAAGCTAAATTTTCATAAACCGAAAATAATATGGAAGCTCTTAAGTAATCTATGATAGGTATTCAAAAAGATAAGAACGAGGATGAAGAACCTTCATGGTTCGGTTGTGAAACTTGTCATATTTGACAAATAGAGATAAATACTCTTAAAGATAACTTGGACAAGGTATTGTAACTGTCGCTACTCGAAAAATGCATCGCGCAACGACGGGGAGGCGAAAAAGATAGGACAGAAGAGTCGCCACCGAACTTTATTTATCCCATGAGGGGAAAGGAAAATATCGAGAAAACCTTAAGAAAAAAAATGGATAAGATGGTCTTGCGACCAAGAATGGGTTCGGAAGCCGGTTATGCGAAGGGAAGATATTAGCACCCCTCGCATCCATCGTACTCGATGGGAACCTTTTGTTTATCAACGTGTGATTATATTTGCTTAAATATTATGCTATAAAAAGTGTTCCAAGGGATTAAGAGAACGGTTTAGAAAACGGGGAAAGAGAGGTAACGGAGGGGAGAGGAGAAAGAACAGACTCGGTAGGACTTCGCGGTCCTAGGCCTACGTATTCTCAACAGATATGAGAAAATCAGAGTCGACGTAGTTCGGGAAACTACAGATAGGGGGATTGTGCTCGGCAAGGATTGTGGCCCTTGTGCCTACGTATCTTTACTTGAGAAAGTAAAGAATCAGAGCAGCCGTAGTTCGGCCTACGGTGTGTTGATGTTTTTATGGATGATGCTATCGTGCGCATTCTAGCAGTTAGGTGTTTTGCTGCTCGCTCGTTGGAGACTTAGGCATTACCTGTTTGCGGTAGAACGGACGTAACATATCCTTTTGAAAGATTGATTAGTTTTCGCCACGCGGGGCAAGGAGTCACGTTTGATTGATTGGATCTTTTTTTAGGGGGGAGATAGGTCCTCGGATAGTAACCCCTACGGGTAGTACCCAATTTGTTATCTCAAAGTTTTTGTTATAAAAAGGTGTGGCGAACGAGGCGTCTTCGTATTGAAAGACGAGCATCGAAACCACCCTCACTACAGTGGGCATCCAAACGCTCGGAGAAGAAGAGGTCTACACCCAATCCTCTCTCTTTAATTCAATGCAAAGAGAACTTCGTTCTCTTATTAAAGATGTTTTTGGTTTTGAATGGTAAGTGCTTTGCGACAGAGAACCCTACGGTAAACGTCAGCACTCGGGATAGGAGAAGGCCTACGCCTAACCACTCCACGACCATTCAAGTTTTTGTTATGAAAAGATTTGAAAATGCACTCGATACAGGACCGAGGTTTTAGGTGTGAAAATTGTGGAAGGAAGTTGTGAAAGCGAGATGGTGGATAAAGTCGCATCTTCGTATTGAAAGACGAATATCAAGACCACCCTCACTACAGTGGGCATCCCAACATTCGGAGAGGAAGAGGTCTACACCTAATCCTCTCTTTTTAATTCAATACAAAGAGAAATTAGTTTATTATTGAAAGTGTGCTCGGTACGGGACCGAGGTTTTAGGAGGAAAAGGGGTGGAAGCGTCTTCGTATTGAAAGACGAGTGCCGAAACCACCCTCACTACAGTGGGCATCCCAACACTCGAAGAAGAAGAGGTCTACACCCAATCCTCTCTTTTTTAATTCAATACAAGGAATTGATTTTAAGGAGATGAGATTTGAAAATGGACGGGAAGCGTCTTCGCATTGAAAGACGAGTGTCGGAACCACCCTCACTACAGTGGGCATCCCAACACTCGGAGAGGAAGAAAGTCTACACTTAATCCCCTCTTTTTAATTCAATACAAAGAGAAATTTGATTTTGAAAATTGTTTGACAAAGTTTTTGAATCGAGTCGGGACAAGTAATGAAGAGAGAAAAGAGGTGGTCTCAGATCCAACATTACTTATCAATAATTTGACTGGTAATGAATTACGGAGGTCTCGTCATCGACCCAAAAGGCAAAAATGCTCAATAACAAATGAGAAATGAAATTCAACTCTAAAAAGAAAATATTCTAAACTCCAACATTATAAACTTAAAAAAAGAAAATGATGCATAGATTCTAAAAATAATATACATAAAAACTCTAATATATAAAACTCAAATATAAAGGAATAATAAAAACTATCTAAAATAAATAAATATATAAAATATATACAACTTTACAAAATATAATATATTTCCATATGCTAAAAAACCTTTAGAAAAATAACAATATAAACTATATATATAATATAAACAGAATAATAATAATAATATATACACAAACTAAAATAATTTACAAAATGAAATAAATAAATAACAATAAAAAAGAAACAGAGAGGGTTTGTGAGTGAAATCAGGTGGGTGTAACACAAGGAAACCCGGTGGGCCTTCAGCCCAACCAAACATCAAAACATCAGTTAAAAAAAACACAAGGGGGTGTGAAAATGGGACGCAGTGGGCTGAGTATGAATAGAGAGAAGAGTCATTTGGGTCCTAAAGCCCATCACCTTCAGTACAGGGGAATAATGCCCAAATAAAAAAATAAAAATAAAAAAATCTTTGGACCTATGTCTAATATTAGAACTGCTTTGAGCTTATCGACACCAATCCATAGCCAGCATGGTTCCCATCGATCCTACTTTAGCCATGAATGAAGCATGAAAATCATTTTGAAGTGCTTATTCTAAATTGATTCTCAAACACACATCAATTGGACCGATACTCTCTTTAACGTTGTGCTTGCACAAATCTCTGTCTTACTGACAAATTAACTCATAACCATTAAAACTCAATCCAATACCCCATACGGGACTTCATGCCTTTGTCTATCAGACCCAATTCAAATTGATCTTATGATATTCAAACGGCAACCACATATTTTCTGATTTTCTGGAAACCAATTGGTGGATGAATATACAGATGAAAGTAATATGTAGGTGGGCAAATTTTAGGGTGCAACAGTTGCCCCTATTCAATCGACTTGGACCAGAAGGGATGAAAAATAGAACGCTTTCAAACATTCATGGTAAAAGGCGGTTGAATACCAAAGAACCCAGAAATTTGCCAACCGTAAAATGGGACTTCTGACATCGCCATCAGGCGTCTATATCAAGTAGAATATCTGACCTCGTTGTCAGTCATTAATCAAGCACAAATGTATGACCTCGCCGTCAACTTTTAATAGCGTCTAACCTCGCCGTCAGAACTCAATATCTACATGGTAAACCACATGACTTCACCGTCAGTCTTCAAAATAATCTGACCTTGCCGTCAATTTTCACATAACCTGACTTTGCCGTCACCTCTTAAAACAATCTTCTGACTTCGCCGTCATGAACAAACATCTAGCATCGCTGCTAAAGAATCAAACCACTCGACCCCGCCGCCGAACAAACAAATCACACTGACATCGCCGCCAGAAACAAACATCCAGCCTCACTGCTGGGAAAACAAAGCATCTGACATCGCCGTCAAGAACAAACATCTCAACATCGCCGTTGAGAACAAACATCTCAACATCGCCGTTGAAGAACTAAGCCATCTGACATTGCTGTCAGGAACAAACTTCTTAACATCGCCGTTGAAGAATCAAATCACTTGACATCGCCGCCAAGGCTAAATCATCTGACATCGCCGTCAGAACTAACTTCTTAACATCGCCGTTGAAGAATCAAATCACTTGACATCGCCGCCAAGGCTAAATCATCTGACATCGCCGTCAGAACTAACTTCTTAACATCGTCGTTGAAGAATCAAATCACTTGACATCGCCGCCAAGGCTAAATCATCTGACATCGCCGTCAGAACTAACTTCTTAACATCGCCGTTGAAGAATCAAATCACTTGACATCGCCGCCAAGGCTAAATCATCTGACATCGCCGTCAGAACTAACTTCTTAACATCGTCGTTGAAGAATCAAATCACTTGACATCGCCGCCAAGGCTTCGCTGCATATATGAGTAATAAGATCCAAACGAATCTAGAACCATCCATTGGTGACGACCACAAAGGAATTTTGTCGGGGAAACAGCACGAGCTGGGGTCTAGCCAACACACGGGCGAAGATACCAGTCATCTGCGGGACTTCACTTGAAACAGAAGGGTAACGACTCAGCTTATGTTTCACATGCACATGTTTGAATATGACGAAATGCTCCATGTGCAATGGAAATGCTTTGCGTTCGGGTAGATGCTATGCATGTATGTAGATGCAAATGAACCAATTTAGCAAAATAAATTCTAAAGAGAAAGAGCCAACTCTGTTGGGTCAGAGCTAGGTACGCTTAGCGCAAACAAACTCATGCTGAGGGATATAAGCCCTGGATGGCCTCCGAGAAAAACTTCTGGGTAAAACTGCTCTGCTGAGAATAAATCCACTTCGCTGGGGATCCAAATCAAACTCTGCTGCGGAAAACATCCCGGATGGCCTATCAGCCTACAACTCTTCTGGGGAACAAACAACTTGACTGGAGACAAACCACTCCACTCTGGCGGGGAAATCAACCGTGAATGTTTAGCCAGAATAACTCCACTGGGTAAACATAGCTGAGCGTTGTGAAATAACTCTCTTCTGCCGGAGATTGAATCCACTATCTGCTAGGGATGTTGTATAAGATTTACTGGGAGGACTATCCCACACTCTCTCTGCTGGGGATGGAGATGAACGATTTCTGAGTTAGTTCCATTCTGCGAGGAAGAAAAATTAACTCTGCTAACTTGGCTGTGGATTAGATAAGGAAGGAATTACTATCCACCTCTGCTTGGGGAAAGTGACAACAATTAGACAAATGTGTTGTACAGCTGGCACCAAATTATCACTCATGTTTTTATTTAAACAAATATCTTGATTAATAGTTAGCGAAGCCCACAAGTTTATGTATGCAAGGTTTTTTTTTTTTTATCAAAAATATCAGGTGTCTTTTGCAAACAAAATGGTAAAAAACAAGAACAAAAGCTTTTTCTGAATAGTATATTTTATTGATAAAAGGCCTGAAAATAGGCAATTTTACATCGGATGCAACTCCTGAAAAGAGAAAGCTGCGCAAAAAGACAATCGCAAGGAAAATATACAAAAATGTCGGCAATGTGGTACAGACAAACACCATGTGACGACTCATCCATGACTCGCGTGGCTTTGACGCCCTCCGATACTTTAACTTCCGAAGAGATTGATTTGAATGGTCGATCTTCGAGTTCTCCCTAGAATCCACTATGCTTGTGATAATCAATGCGCAGGCCGCAGTCATTTGCTTTAAAATCCCTAATTTTTGCCTGAATCGCCCTTGCGGGTTTTCGATTCACCAGGATACCCATTTTTGCCAAAGTTGCCCTTTCAGGTTTTCAACTTTGCGGGTTCACATTTTCCTTATGTCCCTAATTTTTGCCCGAACCCATCCTTTTATGGTTCGCCGGGATGCCTCATTCTTGCCTGGATACTCTTTTTCTTTCCAGCGAGCTTTCTTAAGCAAAATATTTTTTGACCGCGTCTGCGTTCACCGGGGATGTAAAATCTTCACCATCCATAGTTGAAAGCAGCAAGGCTCCTCCTGAGAAAACCTTTCTTACAACATAAGGACCCTCGTAGTTGGGAGTCCATTTGCCTCTGTGATCGTTCTGCGGTGGGAGAATTCGCTTCAACACCAAGTCGCCTGCCTGAAAGTTCCGAGGACGTATCTTTTTATCATAGGCGCTCTTCATCCTCTTCTGATACAAACGACCGTACGCGAGAGACGCCAATCTTTTCTCATCCATCAAACTGAGTTGATTCAACCTGTTCTTTGCCCATTCTGCTTCATCTAATTTGACATCTGCCAGTACTCTTAGAGAAGGGATCTCGACCTCCAATGGCAGAACAACTTCCATGCCATACACCAACGAGAAGGGAGTTGCCCCAGTTGAAGTACGCACCGAAGTGCGATATCCATGTAATTGCAAAGGGCAACATCTCGTGCCAATCCTTATAAGTTATCACCATTTTCTGTACTATCTTCTTAATGTTCTTGTTGGCCGCTTCCACGGCGCCATTCATTTTCGGGCGATAGGGAGAAGAATTGTGATGCTCGATTTTGAAACTCTGGCACAGTTCCTTCATCATCTTATTATTCAAATTAGAACCATTGTCAGTAATGATCCTTTCGGGTATCCCATATCGACAGATGATATCTCTTTTGATGAATCGGGCCACTACCTGCTTGGTGACATTGGCATAAGAGGCCGCTTCGACCCATTTGGTGAAATAATCAATAGCCACTAAGATAAAACGGTGTCCATTGGACGCGGTCGGCTCGATCTTTCCAATCATATCAATGCCCCACATGGAAAAAGGCCACGGCGACGACATGACATTCAAAGGACACGGCGGTACATGAATCTTGTCGGCATAAATTTGACATTTGTGGCATTTCTTGGCGTACTTGAAGCAATCTGACTCCATAGTTAACCAATAATATCCTGCCCTCAACAATTTCCGAGACATGGCATGCCCACCTGCATGTGTTCCGAAAGCACCTTCGTGGACCTCTTCCATAAGCAAATTTGCCTCTTTTTCGTCCACGCATCTTAGTAGCACTAAGTCATGGTTTCTCCGATAGAGCGCACCGTCCGAATTCAGATAGAAATTGCCGGACAATCTTCTCAAAGTCTTCTTATCTTGGGTAGACGCCCCAGGCGGATACTCTTGGTTCTTAAGGAAGTTCCGGATGTCATAAAACCATGGTTTACCATCAGGAGCTTCATCTATTGCGAACACAAATGCTGGTCTGTCGAGCCGTGAAATGACAATTATTGGAGCATCGTTCCAGAAGTTAACTTTGTACATCGAGGATAGAGTAGCCAAAGCATCGGCCATCTGATTCTCTGCTCTTGGCACATGGTGAAGCTCTACTCGATCGAAAAAAGGTAGCAACCTCCTTGCGTAGTTCATGTATGGGATCAGATTTGGCTGGCGCGTTTCCCACTCTCCCTTGATTTGGTTGACCACTAAGGCTGAATCTCCATAGATATCAAGGTTCTTGATTCTCAAGTCGATTGCTTCTTCAATACCCATGATACATGCTTCGTACTCGGCCTCGTTGTTGGTACATGGGAATGTTAACCTTGCGGTGAATGGTATATGGGACCCATGGGGAGTTGTAATGATTGCCCCAATCCCACTACTGTATGAGTTAACAGCGCCGTCAAAGATTAATTTCCACTGGGAACCTAATTCCTGTCCCTCGCCCGGCAACGGTTCATCGCAATCTTTCATTTTCAAGTACATAATGTCTTCGTCAGGAAAGTCAAACTTCATTGGCTGATAATCATCGACTGGCTGCTCTGCAAGGTATTCTGACAGAACACTACCTTTAATAGCTTTTTGAGATACATATTGAATATCATATTCTGTCAGAATCATCAGCCACCTAGCGATCCTTCCTGATAGCGCCTGCTTTTCGAACACGTACTTAATTGGGTCCATCTTTGAAATCAACATGGTTGTGTGGTTTAGCATATACTGCCTTAGGCGCTTGGCGGCCCAAGCAAGTGCGCAACAAGTCTTTTCTAACATTGAATATCTGGATTCACAGTCCGTGAACTTTTTACTCAAGTAGTAAATTGCGTGCTCCTTTCTTCCAGTCTCGTCGTGCTGACCGAGAACACAGCCCATAGAATTCTCAAGAACTGTTAAGTACATTATCAACGGTCTCCCAGCCACCGGGGGCATCAGTATTGGGGGTTCTTGTAGGTATTCCTTTATTTTCTCAAACGCCTTCTGACAATTCTCGTTCCAAACGACCGCCTGATCCTTCTTTAGAAGTTTAAACAATGGCTCACAAGTGGCGGTGAGGTGAGATATGAACCTTGCAATATAGTTCAACCTACCTAAGAAGCCACGAACCTGCTTCTCAGTCTTTGGTGCTGGCATTTCTTGAATTGCTTTGATCTTCGCGGGATCAACCTCAATACCTTTCTCACTAACGATGAACCCCAACAACTTTCCTGACCGTACGCCGAAAGTACATTTACTTGGATTCAACCTTAATTTGAACTTCCTCAACCTCTCAAACAACTTTAGAAGATTTACCAAGTGCCCCTCCTCCGTTTGGGACTTTGCAATCATATTGTCGACGTAAACTTCGATTTCGTGATGCATCATGTCGTGAAAGAGCGTGACCATTGCTCGTTGATAAGTTGCCCCTGCGTTCTTTAACCCGAAAGGCATCACTTTATAGCAAAAAGTTCCCCAAGGTGTGATAAAAGTCGTTTTCTCCATATCCTCCGGCGCCATCTTAATTTGATTATATCCGGAAAAACCGTCCATGAAGGAAAACACCGAGAATTGCACGGTGTTATCAACAAGCACGTCAATATGGGGAAGCGGGAAATCATCCTTTGGGCTTGCTCTATTCAAGTCCCTATAATCAACACACATCCTAACTTTGCCGTCCTTTTTAGGCACGGGCACGATGTTAGCGACCCAAGGAGGGTAGTTGGCCACAGCAAGAAATCCGGCATCTAACTGTTTCTGAACTTCTTCCTTGATCTTCACTGCCATATCTAGCCTTGTTCTTCTCAATTTCTGTTTGACAGGAGGATATTCCTCACGAAGAGGCAGACGATGAACCACGATATCTGTGTCAAGTCCTGGCATATCCTCATACGACCAAGCAAACACGTCTTTGTACTCCTGGAGTAACTCAATCAATCGTTGTTTGACCTCATCCTGCAGTGTAGCCCCTATTCTGACCTCCTTCTTATCTTCTTTTGTTCCCAGGTTGATAACTTCCACTTCCTCCTGATGAGGCAGGATGACCTTCTCCTCTTGCCTTAACAATCTGGCAAGCTCCTCAGGCAGGTCTTCGTCTTCCTCGATCTCTTCTTCGGCTTGAAAGATCGGATTGTCAAAGTCATACTGAGTCATAGACGAGTCTGAGTCGGTGGCATCTGAAATGTGTAACCTGCGATGATGATGATTTTATGCTTTTAAATGATATGCAAACAAAAACACAAACCACATTGCCATTTTATTGTTAAAGATAAAAACAAGAACAACAAAGATCTCAAAATTCTGAATGAAAAGACGCCTTTTAATTGATGATAAAAAGATTGTTCACATGCATAAAGATAGGGCCCTACAAACAAAGTCCATTATGCCTTGGGCCGAGCATATGGAAATACATTAATCAAGACAAATCAATTACTCTTCATAAGTCACTGTGATAACTTCCTCCATGCTCCAATTCTTCAAGCCCTGACCAGGGATGCATGGTTGGATCCACGCATCCATATCACAGTCGCTGCCTCCTTCCTCATCTGATATGGCATTAATTTGATCGAAAATGACTCCGCTACTAGTAAATTGGACAGGACCTTTGTAACGTGGAGTGCTTTGTGAAGATGATCCATGTGGGCTATATCCCAATACGAACTTATCTTGCTTGTTTGGGACGCTTACCACCTGTCCCCATCCTTGTGTTGATCCGGATTCCACCACGGCCCGTGCTTCCTTGTATGACGACATGGCAACTTCTGGAGCCTTGACCTCGACCGGCGCTTTCTCCTTGATTTGGACAGTCTCAAAAGCCTGGCACAACGTTTCTTGAATTTCGCCGTCGACTTCCACATATTTGAATGAAGACAGATGGCTCACCATGATGTCTTCTTCTCCACAAACGGTCACAATATTCCCATCCACCATATATTTCAATTTCTGGTGCAAAGTCGATGTTACAGCGCCTGCTAAGTGTATCCAAGGCCGACCCAAAAGACAGCTATAAGCAGGCTGGATATCCATGATGTAGAAAACTGTTTCAAACACCTCTGGGCCTACTTGGATAGGCAGAGTTATCTCCCTAAAGACAGATCTTCGGGTTCCATCGAAAGCCCGCACCACCAAATCACTGGGCGTACAATATAGACCTTGATGATCGATCTTCATCAATGCCTTCTTTGGCAACACATTCAAAGACGACCCTGTATCAACAAGTACATGTGACATCATTGTTCCTCGGCATTCAAGTGAAATGTGCAGAGCCAAGTTGTGGTTCCTCCCTTTTAGTGTCAAATCGCGGTCAGTGAACCCCAACCCGTTACCTGCATTGACATGGGCCACCACGCCTTCCAACTGATTAACGGATATCTCTAGAGGTACATAAGCATTATTCAAAACTCTGAGCAAAGCATTCCTGTGAGCCTCAGAACATAACAGCAATGACAAGATAGAAATCTTTGAAGGAGTTTGCTGTAAATGATCCACAATTTTGTAGTCACTCCTTCTTATCAAGCGCATGAATTCTTCCGCATCCTTCAGCAAAGTTTCCTTTTCTCTAGCCTGAGAATTCTCTTCCGCTACAACCTTCCCCTTACCTTTATCAGCCCTTTCTGTACTTACTTCGGGAGGTGCAAATACTCTCCCGCTCCGAGTCATGCCTCCGGTTCCTACCAAATTATCAACAGAATCCAACGGTGAACCTCTCAGTTCCTGCTTTTGACCATTGCAGTAAACCTCGGCCCCATACTTCTAAGGAATTGCTTTAGAACTTTCATAGGGTACGGGCCCTGCCTTTGTGAATATAATAGTGGGCCTTGCCGGAGGCGCAGAAATTGTAATTGTTTTGTATGGGATGGATATGGTGGCCACCTCATCCTTATCTTCGATGACTACCTCTTCAGCATTTTTCTCACAGATTCTATCAAATTGCAACAAACCGTTATCCATCATGTGCTGTATATGGTTCCTCAGGTTTCGACATCCTTCTGGACAAATCATACAGTCTTCGCAATCCTTTCCATAGCCTGGGAATACCCCTCCTTCTAACAACTTGCTCTTCACAAAACTTAACGGCGTCTTCAAATCCTCTACTCTGGACACCAAGTTCAGGCCTTCCTCATTGTCAATAGCATTCACGCCACCACCCCTACCATGGTTAGGCATGGGATTTCGATCCACACTTGGCGCATCCTGATCGAAATTGATAGCTTTACTATCAATAAGGTCTTGTACCTTATGTTTGAAGGCTTTACAGTTGTCAATACTGTGGCCGGGGGCGCCAGAGTGGAATTCACACCTAGCGTTGGCGTCATATCCAGGAGGTGGTTGGCCAGTTAGAGGTGCCATTGTCCTTTTCTGGACCAACTGCAGTTGAATTAAGTGTTGTAGCAACTGAGCGTATGGCATTGGCGGTGTGTCAAAGTGTCTATCCGCCACCCTTCTCCTATCCTGGAACTGTCTTGGTGCATAATTCTGTTGTTGAGGTCGTTGCTCCTGTTGTTGACGCGGTTGTTGTTGCGGAGGCTGTGTCGCCGGGATGGCAATACTGGCTACTTGTGACGGTTGTTGGTAATACGGTCGCTGCTGACGCTGATCCAGGTATCTCTTTCGGTTGTTAAAGCCGTACACTGCATTTGTTTCATTATCCTTTTTCTTCGCACCAAAAAACTTTCTTCCACCTCCAGATGAAGTCCCTTCCGCTGCTTGAATTTTCCCCATTTTTATACCGTTTTCAACTCTTTCGCCCGTGATAATCAAGTCCGAGAAGCTTCCTGACATATTGCTCACCAACTTTTCGTAGTAGATTCCGGGCAATGTGGCCACGAATAAATCGATTAGTTCTCTTTCCACCATGGGAGGTTGAACCCTAGCGGCAAGCTCTCGCCACCTTTGGGCGTATTCTTTAAAACACTCATTGCTTCTTTGGGATAGATTCTGCAACTGCACTCGATTTGGTGCCAAGTCACTATTGTACTGGTAATGCTGGACAAAGGCCTCTGCTAAATTCTTCCAGCTCCGAATATTGGCAGGTTCTAAACCCATGTACCACTCTAGAGAAGGCCCTGACAGACTATCTTGGAAGAAGTGCATAAGCAAGTTCTCATCATCAGAGTATGCCGACATCCTTCGGAAGTAGGAGCGGATATGCACCTTTGGACATGTCGTTCCTTTGTATTTATCGAAATCTGGTACCTTGAACTTTGGAGGAATCCTAAGTCCCGAAATTAGTCCCAGATTGGACATGTCAAGTCCCATAGTGTTCTGGCTTTCCAGAATGCTCTTCATCTTTTCTTCTATTTCGTCAAACCTTCTATTAGTGTCGGATCGTAACCCTCCCCCAAGGTCTCTCATGGAGAAGATGTCATCCTGTTCATCTTGGTCCCATTGAGGATTCACGCTAGTAGGTATGGCGCCTGCCACAACTGGGATGGGGATTCCAGTTTGTTCTCTTCCGCCTGGAAGGTTGACTACAGTTGGGCCACCGTTGACTTGCGAGGTTCCACCATTAACAGGAGGGGGAACAACAGCAGCCCCACCATGCAAAACGCCACTTCCATCCACTTGAGCTATTAAAGGTTGAACCAATGTCCTTAACTGGTCCTGTCCATTGGCCACCCCCTGCATCATCTCCATGAATTGCGCCATCTTCTCACGAAACTCCAAAAGCTCGGCTTGAACTTGATCCATAATTCTCTGCTGATTTCCCCGCGTGTTGTAGGAGTGTTGAGAAGTCAGCTTGCTCTTCCTCTTTCCCTCTCCTTCTCTCTGAAATGGCAAGCGGTGTGAGGTCGAGTTTCAGGGAATGCAAAATGATGCGCAAGTTCATGCGAATGCTCAAGAGACTTTCGAAATCTACGATTATAACCGGTATTATAGAATTGCGAATGAACAAATAATAAAGAAGACCAATTAGACCAAAAGCAAATTCTCATTAATTTGGGAAGATTCAATACAAACATTTGCTGACTAGGCCGAATAACAATTCTCATTACAAGGAAAACACTAAATGACTGAAAATCAAGAGTATTAAAAACTAGAATTTCTCCTTTTGGAGACGCTCTTCAAGCTTCTTCGTCTCGAACATGAACCTCCTAACCATTTGGTCGCAGAGCTGGATAAAGTGGTGAATAAAAGGGGGGATATCATTTCCTTCCAAATCTTGAATGGCGCTCTCTAACCTCCATGGGATTTCACGGATCATAAGGTTGCAATGCTCCACCAAATTGTTGTACCTAGCACGACACGCATCTAGAGTCGACTGGTAATAACAAATAGAATCCACATGGGTGTCCAACAACTCATTGAGCTGAGCCTCTTTCTCGAGCCACTGCGTACTATCTCTTTGCAAAGCCTCAAAACGATTCCTCCACAGAAGGGCTGTTTCTTGGGCAGTTTCCAATTCTTGACATTTGTTATTCCATAGGTCAGATGTGACATATGAATCTTTCAACGCCTCCTCTTTGAGTCTTCGTTCATTTTTCACTAAGGTCAAGGCATTTCCCAGTCGTTCTTCAAGATCCCCAATATCAGCCTCAAGATTCTCTCGTATTTCCTTCTTTTCGGCAGAGGCTATCTCAAAGAAGTGCCATGCCCTATCACAAGAAGCTTTGGTGTCCTTTAAGCGTTGTCGGAGAGTTGTTAATGATGCATCAGCCCCTTCGTAGCCCTGTTGGTACCTGACTCTCAGATCCGTTTCTAATTTTAGCTTCTTGCTACTCTCAGCCGCTTGATCCTGTTCAAACTCCACCTTTCTTTTGTACTGACCGCTCTCCACATTTGCTTGGTGGACTTCATTCTGAAGGTCCTGATTCTCCTTAGTCAATCTCTCCACTATTAGCTTCAGTTTTTCATATTCTTCTATGGATACATGAGTGGGAGCAGGAGGTGCTTCTCGCATAGAGGGTTCTAAGGGAAATGGTAACGACCTTTCAGCTACCCTAGCTAGTAACCACCGATTGTATGGCTCCTTTGCCACACAATTCTTCGCTTTTAACTCCTTCCTCCCCTTTGTATGAATCTTGCCCCAAGCCTTAGCAATCTTCCTGGCAAACGCAGGGTCCTCTGATGTGGCTAGCAAAAAGAAACTCTGAACCTTCTCTGCTTCGGGCTTGCCCTCCATAGCATAGCCCAACTGACGTAATGCCATGACTGGGTTATAGTTAATACAACCGGCCCTACCGATCAAAGGTACATTACTGAATTCTCCACAACTAAAGATGATTTCCACATCATAGTACTCATGAGAGTACCAAGCAATATCACTAGCTTCCAGAGACATGATGCGTTGAGACCATTTCAATTCCTTCTTGTTTTCCACGAACGGTCCTTTCTTGGGCAAATGAGAAGCATACCACTTGTATAGTAGGTAAGAGCAGCATTGGATCATTCCCGCCTTCTTTTCACTCCTCCAATGAATAGAGTGATAAACATCGGCGAGGAGTGTAGGGATGGGATTCTTCTGCATAAAGAGAATGATGGCAGTGATGTCTATGAAATTGTCCACATTTGGAAAGAGGACAATCCCGTAAATCATCAGAGCAACACTTATACCGAACTTTTCCCAATCCTCATCCACCTTGTACTGAGCGGCCTTTTCTAGCAGAAACTTCAATGGAAAACCTTGAACACCCCCTTTACTGGTTAGACCCTTCTTGACTTCTTCTTTAGTCATATGAAGAGCAAGAGCAATGACAGCAGACTTTGGTTCTTCTTCCAAACCAGTATAGACAGGTTGATCCTTAATCTTAATGTTCAAAATGTGAGAATATTCTTCCAAGGTGGGAGCCAACTGGTAGTCTTGAAAAGTGAAGCATCAGAGAGGCGCATCATAAAATTGGGCCATAGCATACAAGGCCCAAGTATCAACTTTGGAGTGGAGAAGATCAAGCAATTTCCCATGTTTCCCCTGAAAGTTGATCTTGATAACTTTCGGCACGTCAATCAGAAGGTCTTGAATTGATTCCAACTTTGGTTCCCTAAACTTTATGGAATTTGTGCTTCTCTTTCTTATATCAGCCATTGAGTTCTCCAATACCTGAGATAATCATAGCTTCTTAAGTCTCTTGGTATGCAAAATGATATGCAGTGCAATGTTTTATGAATGCATATGATAATATCCACACATCGAGATCAAAGTCACAAATCCTGCAAGACAACATCAAAAGGTATCTTCTCCAACGAGTGGGCAATCTACTGGTGTACAAAAGGGGTATTCCAAAGGCCCTTCAAACAAAGTCCCATGTACTAACCCTCAAAAGTTTCCCATCATAACGACTACTCGTAAGACGGTAATCCTTCCAAAAGGATGAACATAGAGTTATGTTTCAGCAACCTTCAGAATAAAGGTTCTACAAAAGGTCCTCAGAATCGCGGACTCTCAAGTTGAAGATAAGAACGCCATTACGACTACACGTAAGACATAATTATTCCACTGGAGTCTCATCTGAGCGGTGAGATTCAATCCAACTCAACGAGTCCTAAGTCTCGCAAATCAAAAAGAATCCACCTCCTAACTTAGTGTGTATGCTCGAAAGCTTCATCCTCACAAACCAATCAAATAAACCCAACAGTTAGAAAATAAAGCATAAATAAATAAAACAAGTAAAGACACAAACATGATAAACAAAATAGGCTTGGCTCGCTAGGAATTGTCCCCAGCAGAGTCGCCAGCTGTCGCTACTCGAAAAATGCATCGCGCAACGACGGGGAGGCGAAAAAGATAGGACAGAAGAGTCGCCACCGAACTTTATTTATCCCATGAGGGGAAAGGAAAATATCGAGAAAACCTTAAGAAAAAAAATGGATAAGATGGTCTTGCGACCAAGAATGGGTTCGGAAGCCGGTTATGCGAAGGGAAGGTATTAGCACCCCTCGCATCCATCGTACTCGATGGGAACCTTTTGTTTATCAACGTGTGATTATATTTGCTTAAATATTATGCTATAAAAAGTGTTCCAAGGGATTAAGAGAACGGTTTAGAAAACGGGGAAAGAGAGGTAACGGAGGGGAGAGGAGAAAGAACAGACTCGGTAGGACTTCGCGGTCCTAGGCCTACGTATTCTCAACAGATATGAGAAAATCAGAGTCGACGTAGTTCGGGAAACTACAGATAGGGGGATTGTGCTCGGCAAGGATTGTGGCCCTTGTGCCTACGTATCTTTACTTGAGAAAGTAAAGAATCAGAGCAGCCGTAGTTCGGCCTACGGTGTGTTGATGTTTTTATGGATGATGCTATCGTGCGCATTCTAGCAGTTAGGTGTTTTGCTGCTCGCTCGTTGGAGACTTAGGCATTACCTATTTGCGGTAGAACGGACGTAACATATCCTTTTGAAAGATTGATTAGTTTTCGCCACGCGGGGCAAGGAGTCACGTTTGATTGATTGGATCGTTTTTTAGGGGGGAGATAGGTCCTCGGATAGTAACCCCTACGGGTAGTACCCAATTTGTTATCTCAAAGTTTTTGTTATAAAAAGGTGTGGCGAACGAGGCGTCTTCGTATTGAAAGACGAGCGTCGAAACCACCCTCACTACAGTGGGCATCCTAACGCTCGGAGAAGAAGAGGTCTACACCCAATCCTCTCTCTTTAATTCAATGCAAAGAGAACTTCGTTCTCTTATTAAAGATGTTTTTGGTTTTGAATGGTAAGTGCTTTGCGACAGAGAACCCTACGGTAAACGTCAGCACTCGGGATAGGAGAAGGCCTACGCCTAACCACTCCACGACCATTCAAGTTTTTGTTATGAAAAGATTTGAAAATGCACTCGATACAGGACCGAGGTTTTAGGTGTGAAAATTGTGGAAGGAAGTTGTGAAAGCGAGATGGTGGATAAAGTCGCATCTTCGTATTGAAAGACGAATATCAAGACCACCCTCACTACAGTGGGCATCCTAACATTCGGAGAGGAAGAGGTCTACACCTAATCCTCTCTTTTTAATTCAATACAAAGAGAAATTAGTTTATTATTGAAAGTGTGCTCGGTACGGGACCGAGGTTTTAGGAGGAAAAGGGGTGGAAGCGTCTTCGTATTGAAAGACGAGTGCCGAAACCACCCTCACTACAGTGGGCATCCCAACACTCGAAGAAGAAGAGGTCTACACCCAATCCTCTCTTTTTTAATTCAATACAAGGAATTGATTTTAAGGAGATGAGATTTGAAAATGGACGGGAAGCGTCTTCGCATTGAAAGACGAGTGTCGGAACCACCCTCACTACAGTGGGCATCCCAACACTCGGAGAGGAAGAAAGTCTACACTTAATCCCCTCTTTTTAATTCAATACAAAGAGAAATTTGATTTTGAAAATTGTTTGACAAAGTTTTTGAATCGAGTCGGGACAAGTAATGAAGAGAGAAAAGAGGTGGTCTCAGATCCAACATTACTTATCAATAATTTGACTGGTAATGAATTACGGAGGTCTCGTCATCGACCCAAAAGGCAAAAATGCTCAATAACAAATGAGAAATGAAATTCAACTCTAAAAAGAAAATATTCTAAACTCCAACATTATAAACTTAAAAAAAGAAAATGATGCATAGATTCTAAAAATAATATACATAAAAACTCTAATATATAAAACTCAAATATAAAGGAATAATAAAAACTATCTAAAATAAATAAATATATAAAATATATACAACTTTACAAAATATAATATATTTCCATATGCTAAAAAACCTTTAGAAAAATAATAATATAAACTATATATAATATAAACAGAATAATAATAATAATATATACACAAAATAAAATAATTTACAAAATGAAATAAATAAATAACAATAAAAAAGAAACAGAGAGGGTTTGTGAGTGAAATCAGGTGGGTGTAACACAAGGAAACCCGGTGGGCCTTCAGCCCAACCAAACATCAAAACATCAGTTAAAAAAAACACAAGGGGGTGTGAAAATGGGACGCAGTGGGCTGAGTATGAATAGAGAGAAGAGTCATTTGGGTCCTAAAGCCCATCACCTTCAGTACAGGGGAATAATGCCCAAATAAAATACAATAATAAAAGGAAAAAAAAAGATTAACTCAAATGCCCTGTCATCAAAAACCAATTCACATTTTTAGCAGAAACACGATTCTCTATTTCAGCAACTTATCTCTCTCAGATTCACTTTCGCTCAGTCTAAATCCATCTCCTTGCTTTTCATTCTTATTCTCACTACAGACACTCCTTTCCCAAAATCTCTCTGATCTCGCTCTTTTTCCCTTTTTCCAGATCTATTTGTGGGTGTTCATGGTTTAACGGAAGTTGAAGTGGTTGCTTGGTGGTGATGTTAATGGTGAGGATAAGGTTTTCGGAATTTGCTTTGGGTGGTTCAAAAATGAACGGAAATGAGTGATGAAAGTGGGTTTCAACGGATCGACATGGAAGTTTGAAGGTTGGTAGTGTCGGTTGAAGTTTTCGGTGGCGAAGATGAAGAATGACGAAGTTGATAAGGAGGTTTAAAGGCTTGAGGTTTGTTTCTGGGTTGAAGGAGTATTGAAAGGGTGGTGGGGTTCAAAGCAAGACGAAGGTCATTGCCGGAAATGTGCTTCGCACTGGTGATTTTGACGGTTATGTTCTTCTGGATTTTTGTGGTGGTTGAATGAAGTTTGAACAAAGAACAGGGGTCGAGAGACTTAAGGTTTATTTATGGGATTCGTATCGATTTTACGGCGAGGTTTGCGGTTGTTTCGAAAAGACGGAGAAGAGTGTTTAAGAAAGGGGTTTCAGATGGTTGTTGGTTGGTGTGTTTTGGTTACGAGCGGTTGCGGTGTTGAGCGAGGGATCCACCGGTTACAGTTATTGTTGTTTGGTTGTGAAATTTCTGGGTTTGAAAGTGATCAAAACAGAGGGTATCGAAGTTATGGTTGATGATTAATGATGGGTTAATGAGGGGTTTTAAAGTTGGGTCTGTGATGAAGCTTTTGCGGAGGTTTTTTCAAGAAATGGTTGTTCATGGAATCTGGTGGGTTTTCGGTGGAGTTTAAATGGAGAACGATGGTTGCGTTAAGAGGGTTTTCAGAGTAAAAAAAAAAAACTGGATTTCGCTGTGGTTTGAGTTTGGTTGAAGTTCTGGGTAAGCATGAAGATTTGTTTTAGGTATGAAGGTGCGAAGGTGAAGCTGGTTCCAAGCAAGTTTGAAGCTTCGTCAATGGTGGTTGAATCTGAGTTTTGAAGAATGGTCAAAAATGGTGGTTTTGTGTTGTATTGTGAGTGAGGATTTTCGGAGTTGGAGTTTGATGGAAGAGAAGATGAATGGGTGTTCGTTTAGACTCAATGCCAGGAAACGAGATAAACAGAAACAACACAGATTAAGACTATGAAGGTAGAGAGAGTGACAGAATACTTACAGAATAATACCACCAGATTGTTGATACAGAACACAGGTGAGTTTCTTCTTCAATCTCCCTTTTTTCCAGTTCTTTATGAGTGAAAGCAGCTGTTTTTTTTGTAGTCCCCTTTTCCTCTCCAAACATTAAGCCTTTATAGTGAGGTCAATTAGGCTTAGCAGACCAATTCTTGAGGCTCTGAAACCCTCTGCACCTTAGGTTTTAGGTTTGGTCTGCTACTAACCTGTCCTATTACCATTTTTGTGCTAAGACTGTGGTGCTGTAATTGCCTACAGCTGCTCTGTATTTGCCATTTTTGTGAATGTGTTTCTGCTGTCTTATTTTCATGTTCCTGAATTTATTCATTTAAATTGAAAATATCTGATATTTTTTAACCTGCATTTTTACTGCTTCATTTGTGATTTTTTACTGCTTTGACTTATGCTGATGGGGCAACTTTTCAAACTGGAATTTTGTCAATATTCGTATGGGTGGAAGTTGATCATACTCATCTCCTTCTTCCTTGCCATTTTCAGGAATACTACATGAATTAGTTGACAGTGGCATCTTCTCTGTATCGTGTTCATTCGAAGAAATAATTTTCAATGGTACTGGCCGAATAACCTTCTGAGAGACTTCAGGTTCTTCATAAATTTTTATACTGCTATCTGCCTGCTGGGAGCCCAATACTACTGGAGACTGATATCTTTGAAATGTCAGCTTTCCATATCAGTAGCGTTTTGATTGCATTGGACCTAACTAGACATGAATCTTCAGGAGTTGGATCATCAGACTGTACTAACTCAACAATTGAAGAGCCCAGATTATTCAAGGAGTCAACATCTAAGTTATCAAGGTTAAGACAAAACTTCTGCAGGTGATTCTGGAACCCGGGAACAGGTGAATCACTCAAATTACTTAGATTATTGTCTGCATTTGCAGTTTTTCTCAATAATTTATCATCCACACCTGGTGACGAACTGCAGGTAACAGAAGATGGAGTTGCAGGAGAGGCACATTCTGAAAATCCTGTAGCTTTTGGGCTTTTATCTATTAAGTTGGAGTTGACAAAATTACAAGGTTCCATATTACCAGCAGACGAGACAGAGCCATCTTTGTTTGCACCTGGATCAGGTCGCTCAACTTTTTTCTTCTCGTACTTTGCAAGCCCCTCACCCCAATTTAGCCTAGGTTTATTTCTAGAAGTTGTATCTTCAGATGGCATAACAGACGTCACACATGCAGTGCCTTCCCCTGAATGTGACTCAATAACAGTGATATTTTTGGGTTTCAAATCAGGTTTTGCTTCACTGGAATCTGTGCCTGCCATGCTACGCGAGCTACTTGAGTGGCTAAAACCTGAGCCTCAAGAAGTCAAGCTTCCAGATCGGTTCCATTTTAGTGGCTTCCAGTCAATTGAAGAATTCTCTTTATCACATCTCGGTGCTGCTCCCAACTCATTGACACCACCCGTCTTATCATGCTGGTCTTTCAAGTGTTGCTGTTCCCAAGTGTTCACAGAATCAGAATGTGGATGAGAGGAATGTGTTGTAGAATCATCAACTGACCTCCTGTCATTATTAATATCAAATTGTTTCATAGAAGTAATTGAAGTTTCAAGTTCATTCAATTTTCCTTGGAGAACTATACATTTGACTTCAGCTTCTACATTTGATGAAAACAATCCTGCCCCATCTCTACAAACACTTTCCAACAATTGCTCCAGCCTTACAACCTCAAGCCGACACTCGCTTTCACGCAAGTAAAAAGAATTGCTGACATTTTCTGTCCAACTCTTGTGTTCCCTAAGTTCTGATACTGTCACATTGTTTTGACCAATTAGTGCTCTACACTGAGCAGTATACACTGCTAACTCAGACTTTAGGTAGTCAAGACTCGTGGATAATGTCATATTTTCTTCCATGCAATTCAATTCTCTACAATGACAGGCATTCAATTCAGATTCTACATCAAGATTCTTTTCACAAAGCACATCAACTTGTCTGCAAGCAGAATGAAGCTTCTCAGTAAGTTCCTTCACATGACCCTCAAACTGAGCTCTGGTAAAGGTCATAACAACATCTGTAGCAATTGAAAATTCGTGCACTTCAGATAAGTGGGTTTCCAGACAACCAATAGAAGAGGAGTCCACTAAAGCATCTCTTAACTTGGCCAAGGTGAGTCTTTCCTGCTCTGCATAAGTATTTGTGCCTCCATCAGAATTGGAAGACTTCTGAATCATGTTATGTTTAATATTGCCAACCGCAACTCCCTTTGCAGAACCAGTATTGAAAAACATCCCGACTTGTTCATCACACGTCAATTCAAGTGTTTCTGGTGACAATGGCCTATTACAAATGTCAATATCAACTGCATCTGTTTCGTCTTTATTTGCGTGATTCTCACAAACAGGTTCGACAACTTTTCGACTGTCTTGCAATAATTGAGTTGATGAAGCAGTAGAAGCTTCAGATTTCCTGGTCTCTACTTTTCTGACTTCTTTCCCTCTCATTTCTGCATTTTTGTAGCTTCTCCAAAGAGAACAACTAAAACTGAACAAAGATTCAGGCTGAGGCTGAATCCTAACAAGTGCACTTTCGGAGTGCGGTCCGGAAAGTTATTGGGGTTTATCGTTAGTGAACGAGGTATTGAAGTTGATCCTGCAAAGATAAAAGCTATCCAAGAAATGCCAGCGCCGAAAACAGAGAAAGAAGTTCGTGGTTTCCTGGGCCGAATAAACTACATTGCAAGGTTTATCTCTCAGCTCACGGCCACCTGTGAACCGATGTTCAAGCTTTTAAAGAAAAATTAGGCGATTACTTGGAATGAGGATTGCCAGAAGGCATTCGACAAAATAAAGCAGTATCTTCAAGAACCTCCAATCTTGATACCCCCAGTGGCTGGACGGCCATTAATCATGTACCTGACGGTTCTGGAGAATAGTATGGGGTGTGTTCTCGGTCAGCACGACGAGACGGGCAGAAAGGAGCATGCCATTTATTATTTGAGTAAAAAGTTCACTGAGTGTGAATCTCGATACTCGATGCTGGAGAAGACGTGTTGTGCATTAGCTTGGGTTGCCAAACGTCTACGACAGTATATGCTCAACCACACCACTATGCTAATTTCGAAGATGGATCCGATCAAGTACGTCTTCGAGAAGCAGGCTCTTTCGGGCAGGATTGCCAGGTGGAAAATGGTGTTAACAGAATATGATATTCAGTACGTTTCTCAGAAAGCCATTAAGGGAAGCGTATTGTCTGATTACCTTGCCGAACAGCCAATCGAAGACTACCAGCCGATGAAGTTCGAATTCCCTGACGAGGACATTATGTTTCTCAAGGCGAAGGATTGTGATGAGCCATTGCCCGATGAGGGGCCAGATAGGAAGTCTCAGTGGAAGTTGATATTCGACGGAGCGGTTAATTCCTATGGAAGTGGTATCGGGGCTATCATCACGACTCCTCACGGATCCCACATCCCGTTTACTGCGAGACTGACGTTTCCAGTCACCAACAATGAAGCCGAGTATGAAGCATGTATTATGGGTCTAGAGGAGGCAATTGATTTGAGAATCAAGAATCTAGACATATATGGTGACTCAGCGCTTGTAATCAATCAGATCAAAGGGGAGTGGGAAACTCGTCAAGCGAATCTAGTGTCGTACATGAATTATGCCAGGAGGCTGCTTCCGTTCTTCGACCGAGTAGAGCTTCATCATGTCCCCCGGGCTGAAAATCAAATGGCTGATGCTTTAGCCACGCTGGCTTCAATGTATAAAGTCAATTATTGGAATGAGGCTCCAAGGATTGTACTTTCGCGTCTTGATAGACCAGCATTTGTCTTCGCAATCGATGATGCCACTGACGGCAAGCCATGGTTCCACGACATCCAGACCTTCCTTACGACCAAGGAGTATCCTGCGGGTGCGTCAACCCAGGATAAGAAGACTCTAAGGAGGCTATCTGGAAACTTTTATCTCAATCCTGATGGAGTGCTGTATAAGAGAAACCACGATCTCGTGCTGCTCAGATGTGTAGATGAGAAAGAGGCAAGTATACTCATGGAAGAAGTCCATGAGGGCACATTTGGTACGCACGCCGGCAGGCATGCCATGACGAGAAAGATCCTGAGAGCAGGATATTACTGGCTGACTATGGAGTCGGATTGCTTCAGATTCGCGAAGAAATGTCACAAATGCCAGATTTATGCTGATAAAGTTCATGTGCCGCCGTGCCCGTTAAATGTCATGTCCTCCCCTTGGCCGTTCTCCATGTGGGGCATCGACATGATAGGCAAGATCGAGCCCACTGCATCCAATGGTCATCGTTTTATTTTGGTAGCTATCGACTACTTCACCAAATGGGTGGAGGCAGCCTCGTACGCTAATGTGACCAAGCAGGTGGTAGCTAAGTTCATAAAGAGGGACATCATCTGTCGCTATGGAATTCCCGAGCAGATCATTACTGATAATGGTTCGAATTTGAATAACAAGATGATGAAGGAGCTGTGCCAGAGCTTCAAGATTGAACACCACAACTCATCTCCCTACCGGCCGAAGATGAATGGCGTTGTTGAAGCGGCCAACAAGAACATCAAGAAGATTGTCCAGAAGATGGTTGTGACGTACAAAGATTGGCACGAGATGCTGCCGTTTGCCTTGCACGGTTATCGTACTACGGTGCGTACGTCGACAGGGGCAACTCGTTTCTCCTTGGTGTACGGTATGAAAGCTGTCCTGCCGTTAGAAGTGGATATTCCCTCTTTACGAGTTTTGGTTGATGTGAAACTCGACGAGGCAGAATGGATTACGAATCGCCTAAACCAACTCAGCCTGATGGACGAGAAGAGGTTAGCATCGATTGCATTTGGTCGTCTATACCAAAGCCGAATGAAGAAAGCTTATGATAAGAAGGTGCGTCCTCGAAGCTTTCAGACGGGTGACCTCGTCCTGAAGAAGATTCTTCCGCCACACTCCGATCACCGGGGCAAATGGACTCCGAATTACGAAGGGCCGTATGTCGTCAGCAAGGTCTTCTCAGGAGGAGCTTTGTTGTTATCCACGATGGATGGTGAAGATTTTGCATCCCCGGTGAACGCGGACGCAGTTAAAAAATACTTTGCTTGAAAGAGACCCGCTGGACAAAAAAGGAAAGAGTTCAGGCAAAAAAGGGGCATCCCGGCGAACCAAAAACAGAATAAAAGGTTCGGGCAAAAATTAGGGATATATTGAAAAATGTACACCCGCGAAGTCGAAAACCTACACTGGGCGGCTTCGGCAAAAAAGGGTATCCCGGTGAACTGAAAACCCGTAAAGGGCGGTTCACGCAAAAGTTAGGGATTTGAATAAGCAAATGATTGCGTTCCGCGTGTGGACTTTCATTGTTTAGTAGTTTGGAGGACCTGAGGGCCGTTTATCTGAATCAATCTCTTCCAAAGCTGAAGCATCGGAGAAGTATCGAAGTCGAGTGGGTCTTAGAGGGATCAACTCATGGTGTTCGTCCACGCCCCGATTGCCGACATTTGTATATACTGATGTATATTCATGTTTTCTTTTTTGCGCGGCTTCCTCATTCCAGGAGCTTGCCTCTGTTGTAAAACATTTTTACCCATTCAGGGGTTCATCATCAATAAAATGCACATTATTCAGCATATTCCGCTTGCCTGTTTAGCATTTATCTGTTTTGTTTACGAATGAAAACGCCGATGTTTTTTGATAAAATGCGCATACATAAACCTGCGGGCCTAGGCCCATTGATTGTTGAAACAATTAATTAACTGAATATTGTCACGAGGTAATAACCTGGATAGGCCCCTTTGAGGAGGGTATCCTGTTTGTTTGTTTGTGTTGTTGCAGGTGTAGCACTTGCCAGAAGATGCGCCGTGCGTATCCCCGAAGCAGGATGAGTCCAGCAGAGTTCAGTAGTCTCTCCTCCGCAGAATCTGAACGCAGATAGCGAGCCTTGATATGTCTCCCCGGGCCGAGACGATTCTCGTCCCCAAGCAGACGCATCCTGAGGGAGCGTCACCTCATCAGCTGAATCAAGCACCGAAGAATGACGTCGTCTTTCCCCAGCACCGGGTCACAAGTGCAGATTTCAGAGAAGTGTTTGGGTACCGAAGCTCGTGTTTTCCCCAGTAAAGTCACCGAAGCAGGTGTCTCCCCCGCACCGGGTCACAAGTGCAGGTTTCGCAGGAGGTTGTTCGTATGCCGAAGGATGCAGCAACTGATGGTGCCAGACTAAGGTCCCTAGTGGAATTGAGATTCCTCACCAGAGTCATGCTCTCTCCTGAAGATGGATGATTCCCTCTCCCCCAGTAGAGTGCTGGAACAGCTGATGTTGTATTCCCCTGCAGAGTTGTACTCTCCCCCGAAGGCAGATGATCCTTTCTTCCCCGGCGAAATTGAAATTCCGCACCAGGGTCGCACTCTCCAGTGAAGTAGAATGATTTCCCTCCCCGGCTGAGTCCGCAGAAAAGCAGAATCCTTGGAAGTTGATCAGATCATGGTCGATTTTCCCCAGCAGAGCGTGGGGCAGCTAGTGCTGTGTTTCCCCAGAATCGCACTCTCTCCATCGAAGCAGGATGATTTCTCATTCCTCAGCCGAGTTTGCAGATGTCCAAGAGATCCGAATCCTTGGAGGTTGATCAGATCATGATTGGTTTTTCCCCAGTGGAGTGTTGAGCAGCTGAAGTTGGTTCCCCACAGAGTGGTCATCCCCAGAGGAGTAGCCGAGACGGCCGCGCAGTTCATTCTCGCGATTGATATCAGCAGATCCAAGTTCTCGTAGAGCTTCGTCCCCTGCAGCAGTCAGCTGAAGTTGTTCCCCTGCAGCAGTTCGCGGAAGATCAATTCCCCAGACAGAGCCTGATTGATATTGGCGTGTTCACGTTCTCCTCAGCAGGATGATTCCTCTACCTGAGTGGTTCTTTCTCCTTAACAGGAGGATTTCCCCCTTTGGCATTTATTTTGCTGACGGGATCGCATCATTGTGCATGACCGCATAGCATTTAACGCTGCATAGCATTGTGCATGATTGCATAGCATTTAGCATAAACGCATAGCATTTCCACTGAGTGGAGCATGGCGCAGAAGCATATGCACCATAAGCATGATCTAGGTCATTATCATTCTTGTCTTCCAGGAGTGCGACCAAAAGACCGGTTGCTCAGGACGACTCTTGATATTCTCCCCAGCAAGGTCGCTTTTGAGATGATTCTTAAAGACCCCGGTGTAATCCCCACGGTCGCTCGCTCAAGATGATTTTTTGAGATCCCCAGCGAAGTCTTCAGTTCAAGACGACTCTTGAATTCCTCAGCAGGGCCGTTTGCTTAAGATGATTCTTAAGACCTCAGTACAGGTTCCCGAGTTGTTTGCCTAGGGTGATACTTGAGCTCCCCAATAGCGTCCCCAGCAAGAGTTGCCCAGGAAGATTCCTGGAATACCCAACAGAATGTTTGCTCCAGAAAGGTTATCAGTTCAGGACGCTTCTTGAAGATGCCCGACGGACCTGTTTGTTCAAGATGATTCTTGAAGATCTCAGCAGCGTGATATGTCTGCTCCAACAATGATGTCTAATCTGAAGATGGATTTCGTAAGCGCCTGAAGGCGATATCAGAAGGTTCCTGTGAGTTCAGATTTCCGTGTTGATGAATCAACGGGTGGCTGAAGACAAGGTTCCAGAGTTTGTAGATATAACAGAGTGATTCGTGTGGGTCTGAAGACCAAGTCAGTTATCCTGAGGTGATGATTGATTGCGATCAAGTGAATGATATTTCTTCTGACTGAAGTCGAAGATGTTTCTCCAGCGGTGATGCGGGGTATTTTGATTGTCCGACGGTGATGTCAGATTTAGTTCTCCAGCGGTGATGCGGGGTATTTTGATTGTCCGACGGTGATGTCAGATTTAGTTCTCCAGCGGTGATGCGGGGTATTTTGATTGTCCGACGGTGATGTCAGATTTAGTTCCCCAGCGGTGAGGTTGGGTATTTTGGTTGATCGACGGCGATGTCAGAGTTAGTTCTCCGGCGGTGATGTTGGATGTTTGTTCCCCCGAGTTATGGTCTGCTTCTGACGATGATGTCAGGTGATTTAGTCTTCCAGCGGCGATGTCGGGTGTTGTGGTTGTCTGAAGGCAATATCAGAAGGAGTTAATGTGGATAACTGACGATGACGTCAGATCGATATTTCTCCAGTTAGTTGTCGTGCGGCTAGTGTTGCAGTATTCAAAGATTTGTTCCCCGCAGAGTACCATGTGCTCATGCAGTTGGCAAATTTTCGGGTTTACCGATATTCAATCGTCTCGCACCTTGATTGGTTGAGAGCCGTTCGCTTCTCACCCAGTCAGGTTCAAGCCGTTTGAATAGGGGCAGCTGTTGCACCCCAAAATTTGACCAACAATTATTTATTCATTGAGTATTTGAAAATGGATACCTTCATCAGACAGTTCAAGAGATCTTCAGAGGAATTGGTTGAAACCAAGGGTGTGTGCTTCATAGCTTGAGAGTTGTGGGTGCTCCTCAGATGATTCTGAAACTTTGAGAATGAACTTGATGTTTTGAGAAAGCCTATGAGATGTCTTGATAGCCATCATGAAGCCCAGAGAAGTCATTATGCAAGAGTTCAGAAGATTCAACCATGAATGACAGAATTAGGGTTTTGACTGGGTCAACCCTAGATCAGATGAAGATTTGGAGAGGGTTGAGACCTAATCCAAGGGCCATGAGATCATAGAATGATGCATAGAGATGATATAAAGATTATTCCTAGACCAACTCATCATGATTGAGGAGTTTGAGAAGTTTCAAGCTAGGGTCTCCAAGGATTGTCAGTGAAAAAACCCTAATTTGATCCCTATCTTCCAGGCAGTTTTAGCTCTAGATGTGATTGATATCTCATCTTCCCCACAACATGAATGTTGTAGAGCTTGTTCTTAGCTTTAATTTGAGTGGTGTAAGTCCTTGATAGGAGTTACAGAACTCAACTTATGGTTTGAACAAGACAGGGGTATTTTGGTCATTTGTCAATTATAGGTCATTTTTAAGCAAAGGCCATATCTCCTATTTCCAAGCCTCAAATGGAAAAACTCAAAACATGAAAGTTGTTCAAAATGGGATTTTAAGTCTAGAAAGGAGGTCATGAATTGTTGGAAAAGCTCATAGCATGGATTTGCATGATTGGTCAAAAATGAACTAAAAATGGCTTATAAGTTTGAAAAGTTGAAATTGGAAATTGGTTTGGAAGATCCACAAATCCAAAATAGGTCATCCAATATATCATTTTGATTGGAAACATCATTTTGAGAACATTGGTTTAGATAGAATTTTGATTTGAAGCTTAAAAAATGAGGTTCCTTTGGAAAAGTGTTACTTGAAAAAGAAGGCAACTTTGAAAAGGCTTGCACAAGGAAAAGTAAAGGGCTGATTTCATTCCTTATCACTCAATATCTCATATTAAGGCATTTTGGCATAGAATACAAGGTTTAAGGCAAGGGATATGAGATTTTCAAAGTCTCTTTTAAGGAGAAGTTCATGAACTTTCTAGAGGATTCTAGATGTTTCTAGTAATTTCCATCCAGCATTATAAGAAGGGTGATCTTCATTGAGTTCAAGGTTGGTGAGAGAAGGCATTTTCAGAGGAGAGAGAGAGAGAGAAATAGCCATTGAAGTTCTTCCTTCAAGTTCAAGCAATCCAAGAAATCTTCCACTACAAGTCATCTCCTTCACAACCATTGCAAACAGAAACGTGTTCACCATCAAGGGATCATATTGAAGCCATTTCAAGCCTTGAATCAACCTCCACGAGCACCTGCAATCACCACTTGACAGGTTTCTTTCTTTCCTTCTATCTCCTAATTTATGTAGTTTTAATTAGTTTTATAGGCATAGAGCTGATGCATTAGGTTAGAGGATGAAACCCTAGGAGTTATAGCACGATCCATGGTAGTTGATAGCAGGTCCCTGAATCTTTAATCTTCAAGAATTAGCTGGTTTGTTAGTTTTAGGTATCAAGCATTGGTTTAGAATAGTTAGGGAGATGTGTAGAGTAACTGTATGCCATTAGATTCAAGGTTAATGAAAGTTGATATCAGGTGAATTTCATTTGGACCATGACCTTGTAGGCTTCTGTTGGGATGATCTAGAGAGAGTTAGGGAAAATGGTACGTATGGTTGTGTTCCTCTTGATTAGTAGATAATTTTTCGTTTTGGAATCGTGGAATTTCATCCACTGAGCAGAGAGAACGAGATGGTTGAGTTTGTGTGCATGAAACGAGCGAACCTGAAAACCCTAATCCATTTGGGGACGATGAGCTGCGTCCATTAGATCTTGGTCAAATATTGGACTGAAGACTCCATCGTGTGGTCACGATTAAAAGAGAAAACGGAGGGAAAATTTAAAAAGCAAAACGCGGTCGTTTGGTTAGCTGAAACGCGGTCGTTTCAATTAGTGAGGCGCGTCTGGGCTCACTGAGTCCTCTTCTATTTGCACCCCACCCAATTTCTGGCCCATATAAATGAACTAGTGAGCCCTGCTACTCGCACCCCCTCCCCTTTATTTGTTTTATTTTCTTTTTAATTCTTTTAATATTTTTCTTGTTTTTAAAAATTCATATAAAATTGATAAATAATCATTTTTTGTTCATTCTTTTTTCTATGTTTAGATAATCTTGTGTAGAAAAATATAAAAATAAAAATGGAATTTTATTTTTAATGTAGAATTTTTGGTGGTATTTTCTTTAATATAGTGTATTTTCTTTCTTTTAGTTGATACCTTATTTTGCAAGAATTGTTTTAGGACTTTCCCTTAGGTTTTTTAACTCATTCTTTTTTGTGTAATTAGATGATGAACCATAGTTCCCCATAGGATTTAATTCTTGATTTTTAGATTAAATTTTGATTAGTTTAATTAGGGTAGCATTAGGGTATCCTAATTAGGGTTTAGGTTGTGCATAGGTGAGGAAATTCATTTTCTTTAAATAGTTTTGTTTTGATTTTTGGGGAGGGGCATGTGTGGATGATATGGGTAGATGTTGTAGACCCTTGTGAATAATTGTTAGATTTTTCCCCCTTGGTTTAGTATTTTTAGGTATTTTCTGAAGTTGCCTGATGATTTTGTCTGTCCTGTGGTTATCTGTTCATATCTGGGGTTTAGTTTTGGGGAATTTGTTGTGGGGCTTGTGTTGTCTTGAAGACCTTGTTGGAGAGCATCATGAAGAGAAGATTGAAGATCAAGACTCAGAGACCCAGAGCTTGGCTTGTTCCCTGTCTGTGAGGTTTGAGATCCTGAAGTTTGAAGGAAGTTCATGGTACTTTCCTGAGGAAGGCACTATGAATGACTTTCATTCTTTCTTCTCACCTCTTTCTTAAGTGTCCAATGATGTTGGAGCCAACTTGTGAGTTTAATTTCTCCTGAGGAGGAATGTAAACTGATCACTTGTTGTTGAGCCACATGGGATACAATTCCTAAGTGGAAGCCTCCTAGTACTTTCCTGAGGAAGGTCCTATGGGTCTATTCACTTAGTTCCATTAGTTTATCTAGGATTTCTCAAGTATCCAATGATGTTGGAGCCAACTTGTGAGTTTAATTTCTCCTGAGGAGGAATGTAAACTGATCACATGTTGTTGAGCCACATGGGATACAACTCCTAAGTGGAAGCCTCCTAGTACTTTCCTGAGGAAGGTCCTATGAGTCTGTTCATTTAGTTCCACTAGTTCAGATAGGATTTCCTAAATATCCAGTGATGTTAGAGCCTGCTTGTGAGTTTAATTTCTCCTGAGGAGGAATGTAAACTGATCACAGTGGTTGAGCCACGTAGGATATGATTCCTGAGTATACACCTCCTAGTGCTTTCCTGAGGAAGACACTATGAGTCTGCTTACTTAGCTCCCTGTCTTTGGTAAGCTTGTTCTGAAGCTTGAAGACTGGGATTGATTTCTTTTGGTTAGGTTTTGCTTTAGGGCTTTGCTTTCATCTTGATTCAGATTCTGTGTTAGGGTTAGGATTAGAGAGTAGATCCTTTCTTTCTCAAGTTTGTGTTTTGTTTGCCTGATGGCAACTTCATTTCTCTTATCTGTTATTGCTTGACAGCATGTTGTTTATCTTCAGTATGATTATTGTTATTTCATGGCTGGCTTGAGGTTGAGACGAGCTTGTGGAGGCTGAATCCCCACACACATTTCCTCCCTCACTTGCATTGCATGCATTTTACTGTTAAAAGCTGATGCTTTTGTCTGTTTTGGTGTATCATTGACATGATCCCTTAGGACTCTCATTTCCTTTGATAAGGATTTGATGATAGACTTTTAGGTTGAAACCTATGCATGACAACATCTAGGAGTTCCCTGTTTAAACCTCGACCATAGGATGAATCCATGGCATGATAACAGTAGGACTTGATAGTCTCCCTCCTAGTTGGGCCTGTTCTCTTCTCATCTCGAAGCAGTTTAAGATACAGTAATCATGAATGATTTCTTTCGTACGTTACGAGCCTTAAGCCATCTGAGGATGGATGTTTAGTATGGTACCCTTTGGGTGACATGTGACACATTCACTCTCAGGTCATAGTCTCTAGTGCGGTTGAGATCGCAAACACAATTAAAAAACACTTCTTTTAGGAGATAACCCGTAGTTTCCCGAACTACGTTTGCTCTGATCTTTCATACCAGATGAAAGTACGTAGGCATAGGATGCGACATCCTAGCAAGCAACCTTCCCCGCCTTCACCCGTAGTTGGCCGAACTACGTTGACTCTGATTTCTCATTCTCTGATGAGAATACGTAGGCATAAAGTGTGACGCTTTGCCGAGTCATTTTTCTTTTCTTTTTCAGCCAGCCTTGATAGGTAGATAGATTATAACCAACCCATCCAAGTAAACAAACAAGCGAGGATCCCGTCGAGTACGACGGACGTGAGGGGTGCTAATACCTTCCCCTTGCGTAACCGACTCCCGAACCCAGACAATGGTTGCGATGACCTTGTCTTACCCTTTTTCGTCAGGTTTTTCCGATCGTTTCCTTTCCCGCTCCGAGGGATAAATAACGAAAGGTGGCGACTCTTCTGTCATGCCGGCACCTTATTTTCGCGCAAGCGACAGCTGGCGACTCTGCTGGGGATAACCCAGAATCTCTGGTTCTCCGGTTCCCTATGAGAGTCAATCCTATCGTTTGTGTGTTTGCTTGTTGGGTTGCGTTTATTTATCGCATTTTTACTTCCCGCATTTTACTTCCCGCATTTTATTTCCCGCATTTTATTTCCAGTTCGATATGATTATCTGTGCTGCTGTGGGAGAGGGATGTTACTATGAGTGAAAAGCCGGACCTGGGCTTGAGTACACACCTAGATATAGTTGCGGAGAAGTAGTAGACGAACCTGTCTGCTGAGCAGGCACAGTTCCCTACGAAAATCTGCGCTCAGACGAGATTCTTGCAGAGGTGCTCCTTTCCGGTCCTGAGGATCTGAGGGGAGTCCAGACGTGAGGATTGTCGACTCTGGGGACCGATCATTTGGAAGTCAGCTAAGAGAGGCCTCTTCATGACTTGATGATGCCACTCCTTCTGGGAATCGTATTGTCACTCATGAAAGTCTGTGTCGCTGACGACCGCATAGGATGCCGTACCTTTGTCCGTGGATTAGGTCCATACCTGTGAGTGGGGTTGGGATATTGCAGGAAACTTTGACCTCCAGACTACCTGGTTTTCTTGACAGTGAATCAGTTATGTTGGGTTCTCAGTTGCAGATATGTTCTTGATAGAGCAAGGGTTTGATCAGAGGATCTTATCATCGGGTGTTTGTCTGTTCTTGATAGAGCAGGTTTCGATCAGAGTATTATCACCAGAGGTTTGTTCCGGCCAGAGCAGATTTTGAGTGGGGTCTAAAGATCTCATCGGCAGTTGTTGTTTGTTCTTGATAGGGCAGATTTTGAGTGGGGTCTGAGGATCTCATCAGCGGCTGTGTGTTTGTTCTTGATAGGGCAGATTTCGGATTTGGGGTCTGAAGACTTCAACAGATATTCCTTGATATTGCACCCGGGGTCCTTATTATCAGGCACTTGTTCCTGTTAGGGCAGAATTTTGATCTCGATCCTATCAGATGGTTATTCTCAGCAGATCAGATCAGTGGGTTTACACCGGGGTTTCCTTCTCATCAGTGACTGTTGACACCGAATCTCCACAGCAGCCACCTGGATATATTGTTCCATACCTGCATTTTGCATTAGCTTGCATAATCATTCGCATTCCATTGGCGTGTGTCTGTGACAGGTACCGTTTCCCCGATCCAGGATCTCTCGCCTCTTATTGTGTTACTGCAACCTTTCTCAGGAAGACTGATGCGTACGAGTTCGCGGTCCTTGATGTGTCGAATCTGACTATTGCTGTGTGAGGTTACTATTTCCATGATTGGGCCCAGATTCCTCTCCTTATTATTGTCAGCAGGTGCCAGGACCGGGGGAAATCTCTCAAGCACACAGACATACGCATGCATCTGCATGAAGCATTCTTGCATGACATACATTTTGTGGCTTTTCCTAACCTTTGATGTTGACAGGTTTTTCAGGTACTCAGGTTCCGAGCTGCTTTCGATCTCCAGGATTGATCAAAGACTTATCCACCGCTACTCAACTCGCGCCAATCAGACAAGGATAATGGACCAGATACAGTCAGATGTTCAAGAGCTTCGTGAACGGATGGACCGTTTTATGGAGCTGATGCAAGTGGTTGCGAATGGGCAAGACCAGCTTCGTACTTTGGTTCAACCTCTTATCTCCAGGGTTGACAGTAATGGAATACTTCACGGCGGGGTCGTGCCCACTCCTCCTCCAGGGGATACTCCACAGAACGTTGTTCCTGCTGCCGGGGGCAACGGCAGTGCTAACGGCAATCTGATGACTAATCTCGGACTCAACGCGGCAGGCGTCGGCAATGGTAGTCTGGGAGCCAATGTTAACATAGGGCCGGTCAACGGCAATGCTGGTGCAGGAAATCTGTTGGTGCCTCAACCGTGGCTGGAGGACCATCAGGATGACATATTTTCTCAGAGAGGTGTAGAAGCAGAGTTGACTGCTGAAGCTCGACTCAGGTTCAAGGCGCTGGAAGACAAGATGAGAGACATAGAAAATCAGAACACATTGGGCGTTGACATGTCCAAACTCGGGTTGATCGCTGATTTTAAAGAACCTCACAAGTTCAAGGTGCCTACCTTTGAGAAGTATAAGGGTACTACTTGCCCCCGGGTCCACCTCCGATCTTATTATAGAAAGATGTCTGCTTATTCTGACGATGAGAAGCTGCTGATGCACTTCTTTCAGGATAGTCTTTCTGGTCCATCGCTCGAATGGTATATAGGTTTGGAGCCCGCTACTGTGCGCACCTGGAAAGATCTGGCAGAAGCGTTTGTTCTCCACTATCAATATAATAGCGACTTGGCTCCCAACCGAGTTCAGCTTCAGAATCTCTCGCAGCGGAACAACGAAAGCTTCAAAGAGTACGCCCAGCGGTGGCGTGAATTGGCTGCTCGGGTTCAACCGCCCATGGTTGAGCGTGAGCTAGTGCAAATGTTTGTGGCTACCCTTCCTGGAATCTATTATGAAAAGCTGGTCAGTGGCATGTCTGGAACATTCTCGGCTCTCATCACTCTGGGAGAGCATGTTGAGAACGGTATAAAGATTGGAAAAATTCAGGGCGAATCATCCTCAGCTGGAGGAGGTAGCAAGAAACCCTATACTGGCAAGCGTCGAGAGGGAGATGCCAGTGCTGTCACTAATGCTAGGAGAAAGGGCAAGGGCCCTCAGCCTCAGATTGCTAGCATAAATATCCCAGCTGCTCCCCCGCAGTAGCAGCAGCAGCCCCAGCAGCAGAATAATCAGGGGTATAGAAGATATCAGAATCGGGCTCCCCTGGCAAACCGTCATCTTGAAACTCCACCTATGTCATATGCACAGCTTCTGCAAACGTTGCTTCAGCTCCAGTTGGTTCACAAGAGGACAATGGCTCCCTTAACAGGGGCACCACCACCGGGGTATGATGCCAATGCTACTTGTGAGTTCCATACTGGGGCACCAGGCCATACGATTGAGAATTGTAAAGCTTTTAAGCACAAAGTCCAGGACTTGGTGGACGCCAAGGTCATCAACTTTTCTGACAATGTGCCCAACGTCACCAAAAATCCAATGCCTCACCATAAGGGGGGTGGAGTAAATGCTGTTATCGCTGAGGAGAGTTCAGACTTGCTGACTGATGTCAAAGATTTGAAGACGCCGTTGAGTTTTGTCAAGGCTAAGTTGCTGAAGAAGGGCTTCTTCCCTGGATGCGGAGAGTTGTGTATGGCTTGTGCTACACTTCCTGATGGGTGTGAGCAGTTGATTGAAGGTATCCAAAGTCTGATGTCCGAGGGTATTTTGCAATTCAGCCGGAGCATTGAAAGTGCATCGGGGAAAGTCGTACTGAAGCAGGCAGACGAAGTTGCTACCATTACTATTCCTCGTCACCCTATCACTATTTCTGCGCCCCGTCCGCCTACTATCACCATCACCAGGGCCGGACCAATCCCATTCGAGAGTACCAATTCCGTTCCATGGCATTATGGCGCCGAAGTTTATTGTAATGGTCAGAAGATAGAGCTTGAGCCGTTCGGATCGACTATGCAGAATCTTACCGAGGTCAGTGGTATCACTAAAAGCGGAAGAGTGTTTGCGCCAGCAGAAGTTGCAGCAGAGAAAGTGGTCCGGGCTGACGCTGTGGACAAGGGTAAAGGTAAAGCTGTTGAAGAGGTCCCTGCAGGGGCAGAGAAAGACTTGCTGGTTAAAGATGCTGAGGAGTTCATGCGACTAATCAAGAAGAGTGACTACAAAATTGTAGATCATCTTCATCAGACTCCGTCAAAGATCTCGATTCTTAACTTGTTGCTGTGTTCTGAGGCGCACCGCGACGCCTTGCTGAAAGTATTGAATGTTGCATACGTGCCGCAGGAGATATCAGTAAATCAACTCGAGGAGGTAGTAGCCCATGTTAATGCTGGTAATGGGCTGGGATTTACAGATCTGGAGCTGACTCCTAAGGGAAGAGATCACAACAGCGCCTTGCACGTCTCAATAGAGTGCAGAGGCACGATTATGTCACATGTCCTAGTGGATACGGGTTCCTCGCTTAACGTGCTTCCGAAAAAGGCACTGATGAAGTTGGATACCCGCGGACTGCTGTGCACGCCCAGTGATCTGGTCGTGAAAGCCTTTGACGGAACCAAGCGCCACGTCTTCGGAGAATTGACCCTGCCAATTCAAGTTGGTCCAGAGACGTTCAATACGGTTTTCTATATCATGGATATCATGCCCGCCTATAGTTGCCTCTTAGGTCGGCCGTGGATCCATTCTGCTGGTGCCGTGACGTCCACGCTGCATCAGAAGCTTAAATATGCTGTTGGGGGCAGCATAGTGACCGTCTGTGGTGAAGAGGACATCATGGTGAGCCACCTGTCGTCCTTTAAATACGTCGAAATGGATGGTGAGATCCATGAGACTCTTTGCCAAGCATTTGAAACCGTCAGGGTGAAGGAGGTAGCTCCCGTTGTTGCAGAGAAGCAAGAGTTGAACCTCTCCTCGTTTAAGGAAGCTCGGGCCGTTGTCGAAGCCGGTTCCACCCCAGGCTGGGGGCATGTCTTGGATATACCAATCAAACAGGATAAGTTTGGATTTGGGTATTCTCCTGGAGCTGAAGCTTCATCTTCTTCTGGCAGCTCGTCTCGTGGGAAAGGGCCGATCCTATTCACCAAGGGGGGAGTAATTTTCGAGAGTATCAACGCTACGTCAGAGGACAGCGGAGACAGTGATTGCGATCTTGACGCCTGGATTCAACCGAGCAAGCCAGGCGAGCGCCTCCACAACTGGACCATCAAGGAGATTATCAAGCTGACAAGTGAAGAGTAATGATTTGCTTTTTACAATCTTTGTACAACCCTATGTCCTGCCCGGGGCATAGTGGTTTTACTGTCAGGGCCTTGTTGGATTATGTGCATGCATTTTATTAATAAATAAAAGGCGTTTTCTTCGTAATCGAATATTGTGTTCTCTGTTATTCCTGTTTTATGTTTATTTCGAAAAACAGTAAAATGGCAACGGGGTTCGTGCTAACCTGCATATTCTTGCTTTAAACTTAACCCTTGTTATTGCAGGATCCACGTAACAGACGACATCGACTCTGGACCCTCTACGGCTCACTACGACTTTGATTGCCCGATCTATCAAGCCGAGGATGAGATTGATGAAGACGAGGACCTTCCGGAAGAGTTGGCCCGCTTGTTGAGACAAGAGGAGAAGGTTATTCTGCCTCACGAGGAGGATATTGAGATCATAAATCTGGGTTCTGAGGAGCTTATCAGGAATGTCAGAGTTGGGGCTGCGTTGCAGAAGGATGTCAAGCATAGACTGGTCGAGATGCTTCGAGAGTATGGTGACGTCTTCGCTTGGTCATATGAGGATATGCCCGGACTTGACACTCATATCGTGGTTCATCGCTTGCCGTTGCAAGAAGATTGCCCTCCAGTCAAGCAGAAGCTCAGGAGGACGAGACCAGACATGGCTGTAAAAATCAAGGAAGAAGTCCAGAAGCAGTTGGACGCAGGATTTCTAGCCGTTACCACTTACCCTCCGTGGGTCGCCAACATAGTACCTGTACCGAAGAAGGACGGTAAGGTACGTATGTGCGTCGATTATCGGGATTTGAATAGGGCGAGCCCTAAGGATGATTTCCCGTTGCCTCATATCGATGTGTTGGTCGACAATACAGCCCAGTTTTCCGTGTTTTCGTTCATGGATGGCTTCTCCGGTTACAATCAGATTAAGATGGCACCGGAGGACATGGAGAAAACAACGTTTATCAACCCCTGGGGAACATTCTGCTACAAGGTAATTCCCTTCGGTCTGAAGAACGCAGGGGCCACTTACCAGCGAGCAATGGTAACTTTGTTTCATGATATGATTCATCATGAGATCGAGGTCTATATTGATGACATGATTGCAAAGTCCCAAACGGAGGAGGAGCATCTGGTCAATTTGTTGAAGCTGTTTGAAAGGCTTAGGAAGTTCAGGCTGAGGCTGAATCCTAACAAGTGCACTTTCAGAGTGCGGTCCGGAAAGTTATTGGGGTTTATCGTTAGTGAACGAGGTATTGAAGTTGATCCTGCAAAGATAAAAGCTATCCAAGAAATGCCAGCGCCGAAAACAGAGAAAGAAGTTCGTGGTTTCCTGGGCCGAATAAACTACATTGCAAGGTTTATCTCTCAGCTCACGGCCACCTGTGAACCGATGTTCAAGCTTTTAAAGAAAAATCAGGCGATTACTTGGAATGAGGATTGCCAGAAGGCATTCGACAAAATAAAGCAGTATCTTCAAGAACCTCCAATCTTGATACCCCCAGTGGCTGGACGGCCATTAATCATGTACCTGACGGTTCTGGAGAATAGTATGGGGTGTGTTCTAGGTCAGCACGACGAGACGGGCAGAAAGGAGCATGCCATTTATTATTTGAGTAAAAAGTTCACTGAGTGTGAATCTCGATACTCGATGCTGGAGAAGACGTGTTGTGCATTAGCTTGGGCTGCCAAACGTCTACGACAGTATATGCTCAACCACACCACTATGCTAATTTCGAAGATGGATCCGATCAAGTACGTCTTCGAGAAGCAGGCTCTTTCGGGCAGGATTGCCAGGTGGCAAATGGTGTTAACAGAATATGATATTCAGTACGTTTCTCAGAAAGCCATTAAGGGAAGCGTATTGTCTGATTACCTTGCCGAACAGCCAATCGAAGACTACCAGCCGATGAAGTTCGAATTCCCTGACGAGGACATTATGTTTCTCAAGGCGAAGGATTGTGATGAGCCATTGCCCGATGAGGGGCCAGATAGGAAGTCTCAGTGGAAGTTGATATTCGACGGAGCGGTTAATTCCTATGGAAGTGGTATCGGGGCTATCATCACGACTCCTCACGGATCCCACATCCCGTTTACTGCGAGACTGACGTTTCCAGTCACCAACAATGAAGCCGAGTATGAAGCATGTATTATGGGTCTAGAGGAGGCAATTGATTTGAGAATCAAGAATCTAGACATATATGGTGACTCAGCGCTTGTAATCAATCAGATCAAAGGGGAGTGGGAAACTCGTCAAGCGAATCTAGTGCCGTACATGAATTATGCCAGGAGGCTGCTTTCGTTCTTCGACCGAGTAGAGCTTCATCATGTCCCCCGGGCTGAAAATCAAATGGCTGATGCTTTAGCCACGCTGGCTTCAATGTATAAAGTCAATTATTGGAATGAGGCTCCAAGGATTGTACTTTCGCGTCTTGATAGACCAGCATTTGTCTTCGCAATCGATGATGCCACTGACGGCAAGCCATGGTTCCACGACATCCAGACCTTCCTTACGACCAAGGAGTATCCTGCGGGTGCGTCAACCCAGGATAAGAAGACTCTAAGGAGGCTATCTGGAAACTTTTATCTCAATCCTGATGGAGTGCTGTATAAGAGAAACCACGATCTCGTGCTGCTCAGATGTGTAGATGAGAAAGAGGCAAGTATACTCATGGAAGAAGTCCATGAGGGCACATTTGGTACGCACGCCGGCGGGCATGCCATGACGAGAAAGATCCTAAGAGCAGGATATTACTGGCTGACTATGGAGTCGGATTGCTTCAGATTCGCGAAGAAATGTCACAAATGCCAGATTTATGCTGATAAAGTTCATGTGCCGCCGTGCCCGTTAAATGTCATGTCCTCCCCTTGGCCGTTCTCCATGTGGGGCATCGACATGATAGGCAAGATCGAGCCCACTGCATCCAATGGTCATCGTTTTATTTTGGTAGCTATCGACTACTTCACCAAATGGGTGGAGGCAGCCTCGTACGCTAATGTGACCAAGCAGGTGGTAGCTAAGTTCATAAAGAGGGACATCATCTGTCGCTATGGAATTCCCGAGTGGATCATTACTGATAATGGTTCGAATTTGAATAACAAGATGATGAAGGAGCTGTGCCAGAGCTTCAAGATTGAACACCACAACTCATCTCCCTACCGGCCGAAGATGAATGGCGCTGTTGAAGCGGCCAACAAGAACATCAAGAAGATTGTCCAGAAGATGGTTGTGACGTACAAAGATTGGCACGAGATGCTGCCGTTTGCCTTGCACGGTTATCGTACTACGGTGCGTACGTCGACAGGGGCAACTCCTTTCTCCTTGGTGTACGGTATGGAAGCTGTCCTGCCGTTAGAAGTGGAGATTCCCTCTTTACGAGTTTTGGTTGATGTGAAACTCGACGAGGCAGAATGGATTACGAATCGCCTGAACCAACTCAGCCTGATGGACGAGAAGAGGTTAGCATCGATTGCATTTGGTCGTCTATACCAAAGCCGAATGAAGAAAGCTTATGATAAGAAGGTGCGTCCTCGAAGCTTTCAGACGGGTGACCTCGTCCTGAAGAAGATTCTTCCGCCACACTCCGATCACCGGGGCAAATGGACTCCGAATTACGAAGGGCCGTATGTCGTCAGCAAGGTCTTCTCAGGAGGAGCTTTGTTGTTATCCACGATGGATGGTGAAGATTTTGCATCCCCGGTGAACGCGGACGCAGTTAAAAAATACTTTACTTGAAAGAGACCCGCTGGACAAAAAAGGAAAGAGTCCAGGCAAAAAAGGGGCATCCCGGCGAACCAAAAACAGAATAAAAGGTTCGGGCAAAAATTAGGGATATATTGAAAAATGTACACCCGCGAAGTCGAAAACCTACAATGGGTGGCTTCGGCAAAAAAGGGTATCCCGGTGAACTGAAAACCCGTAAAGGGCGGTTCACGCAAAAGTTAGGGATTTGAATAAGCAAATGACTGCGTTCCGCGTGTGGACTTTCATTGTTTAGTGGTTTGGAGGACCTGAGGGCCGTTTATCTGAATCAATCTCTTCCAAAGCTGAAGCATCGGAGAAGTATCGAAGTCGAGTGGGTCTTAGAGGGATCAACTCATGGTGTTCGTCCACGCCCCGATTGCCGACATTTGTATATACTGATGTATATTCATGTTTTCTTTTTTGCGCGGCTTCCTCATTCCAGGAGCTTGCCTCTGTTGTAAAACATTTTTACCCATTCAGGGGTTCATCATCAATAAAATGCACATTATTCAGCATATTCCGCTTGCCTGTTTAGCATTTATCTGTTTTGTTTACGAATGAAAACGCCGATGTTTTTTGATAAAATGCGCATACATAAACCTGCGGGCCTAGGCCCATTGATTGTTGAAACAATTAATTAACTGAATATTGTCACGAGGTAATAACCTGGATAGGCCCCTTTGAGGAGGGTATCCTGTTTGTTTGTTTGTGTTGTTGCAGGTGTAGCACTTGCCAGAAGATGCGCCGTGCGTATCCCCGAAGCAGGATGAGTTCAGCAGAGTTCAGTAGTCTCTCCTCCGCAGAATCTGAACGCAGATAGCGAGCCTTGATATGTCTCCCCGGGCCGAGACGATTCTCGTCCCCAAGCAGACGCATCCTGAGGGAGCGTCACCTCATCAGCTGAATCAAGCACCGAAGAATGACGTCGTCTTTCCCCAGCACCGGGTCACAAGTGCAGATTTCAGAGAAGTGTTTGGGTACCGAAGCTCGTGTTTTCCCCAGTAAAGTCACCGAAGCAGGTGTCTCCCCCGCACCGGGTCACAAGTGCAGGTTTCGCAGGAGGTTGTTCGTATGCCGAAGGATGCAGCAACTGATGGTGCCAGACTAAGGTCCCCAGTGGAATTGAGATTCCTCACCAGAGTCATGCTCTCTCCTGAAGATGGATGATTCCCTCTCCCCCAGTAGAGTGCTGGAACAGCTGATGTTGTATTCCCCTGCAGAGTTGTACTCTCCCCCGAAGGCAGATGATCCTTTCTTCCCCGGCGAAATTGAAATTCCGCACCAGGGTCGCACTCTCCAGTGAAGTAGAATGATTTCCCTCCCCGGCTGAGTCCGCAGAAAAGCAGAATCCTTGGAAGTTGATCAGATCATGGTCGATTTTCCCCAGCAGAGCGTGGGGCAGCTAGTGCTGTGTTTCCCCAGAATCGCACTCTCTCCATCGAAGCAGGATGATTTCTCCTTCCTCAGCCGAGTTTGCAGATGTCCAAGAGATCCGAATCCTTGGAGGTTGATCAGATCATGATTGGTTTTTCCCCAGTGGAGTGTTGAGCAGCTGAAGTTGGTTCCCCACAGAGTGGTCATCCCCAGAGGAGTAGCCGAGACGGCCGCGCAGTTCATTCTCGCGATTGATATCAGCAGATCCAAGTTCTCGTAGAGCTTCGTCCCCTGCAGCAGTCAGCTGAAGTTGTTCCCCTGCAGCAGTTCGCGGAAGATCAATTCCCCAGACAGAGCCTGATTGATATTGGCATGTTCACGTTCTCCTCAGCAGGATGATTCCTCTACCTGAGTGGTTCTTTCTCCTTGACAGGAGGATTTCCCCCTTTGGCATTTATTTTGCTGACGGGATCGCATCATTGTGCATGACCGCATAGCATTTAACGCTGCATAGCATTGTGCATGATTGCATAGCATTTAGCATAAACGCATAGCATTTCCACTGAGTGGAGCATGGCGCAGAAGCATATGCACCATAAGCATGATCTAGGTCATTATCATTCTTGTCTTCCAGGAGTGCAACCAAAAGACCGGTTGCTCAGGACGACTCTTGATATTCTCCCCAGCAAGGTCGCTTTTGAGATGATTCTTAAAGACCCCGGTGTAATCCCCACGGTCGCTCGCTCAAGATGATTTTTTGAGATCCCCAGCGAAGTCTTCAGTTCAAGACGACTCTTGAATTCCTCAGCAGGGCCGTTTGCTTAAGATGATTCTTAAGACCTCAGTACAGGTTCCCGAGTTGTTTGCCTAGGGTGATACTTGAGCTCCCCAATAGCGTCCCCAGCAAGAGTTGCCCAGGAAGATTCCTGGAATACCCAACAGAATGTTTGCTCCAGAAAGGTTATCAGTTCAGGACGCTTCTTGAAGATGCCCGACGGACCTGTTTGTTCAAGATGATTCTTGAAGACCTCAGCAGCGTGATATGTCTGCTCCAACAATGATGTCTAATCTGAAGATGGATTTCGTAAGCGCCTGAAGGCGATATCAGAAGGTTCCTGTGAGTTCAGATTTCCGTGTTGATGAATCAACGGGTGGCTGAAGACAAGGTTCCAGAGTTTGTAGATATAACAGAGTGATTCGTGTGGGTCTGAAGACCAAGTCAGTTATCCTGAGGTGATGATTGATTGCGATCAAGTGAATGATATTTCTTCTGACTGAAGTTGAAGATGTTTCTCCAGCGGTGATGCGGGGTATTTTGATTGTCCGACGGTGATGTCAGATTTAGTTCTCCAGCGGTGATGCGGGGTATTTTGATTGTCCGACGGTGATGTCAGATTTAGTTCTCCAGCGGTGATGCGGGGTATTTTGATTGTCCGACGGTGATGTCAGATTTAGTTCCCCAGCGGTGAGGTTGGGTATTTTGGTTGATCGACGGCGATGTCAGAGTTAGTTCTCCGGCGGTGATGTTGGATGTATATTCCCCCGAGTTATGGTCTGCTTCTGACGATGATGTCAGGTGATTTAGTCTTCCAGCGGCGATGTCGGGTGTTGTGGTTGTCTGAAGGCAATATCAGAAGGAGTTAATGTGGATAACTGACGATGACGTCAGATCGATATTTCTCCAGTTAGTTGTCGTGCGGCTAGTGTTGCAGTATTCAAAGATTTGTTCCCCGCAGAGTACCATGTGCTCATGCAGTTGGCAAATTTTCGGGTTTACCGATATTCAATCGTCTCGCACCTTGATTGGTTGAGAGTCGTTCGCTTCTCACCCAGTCAGGTTCAAGCCGTTTGAATAGGGGCAGCTGTTGCACCCCAAAATTTGACCAACAATTATTTATTCATTGAGTATTTGAAAATGGATACCTTCATCAGACAGTTCAAGAGATCTTCAGAGGAATTGGTTGAAACCAAGGGTGTGTGCTTCATAGCTTGAGAGTTGTGGGTGTTCCTCAGATGATTCTGAAACTTTGAGAATGAACTTGATGTTTTGAGAAAGCCTATGAGATGTCTTGATAGCCATCATGAAGCCCAGAGAAGTCATTATGCAAGAGTTCAGAAGATTCAACCATGAATGACAGAATTAGGGTTTTGACTGGGTCAACCCTAGATCAGATGAAGATTTGGAGAGGGTTGAGACCTAATCCAAGGGCCATGAGATCATAGAATGATGCATAGAGATGATATAAAGATGATTCCTAGACCAACTCATCATGATTGAGGAGTTTGAGAAGTTTCAAGCTAGGGTCTCCAAGGATTGTCAGTGAAAAAACCCTAATTTGATCCCTATCTTCCAGGCAGTTTTAGCTCTAGATGTGATTGATATCTCATCTTCCCCACAACATGAATGTTGTAGAGATTGTTCTTAGCTTTAATTTTAGTGGTGGAAGTCCTTGATAGGAGTTACAGAACTCAACTTATGGTTTGAACAAGACAGGGGTATTTTGGTCATTTGTCAATTATAGGTCATTTTTAAGCAAAGGCCATATCTCCTATTTCCAAGCCTCAAATGGAAAAACTCAAAACATGAAAGTTGTTCAAAATGGGATTTTAAGTCTAGAAAGAAGGTCATGAATTGTTGGAAAAGCTCATAGCATGGATTTGCATGATTGGTCAAAAATGAACTAAAAATGGCTTATAAGTTTGAAAAGTTGAAATTGGAAATTGGTTTGGAAGATCCACAAATCCAAAATAGGTCATCCAATATATCATTTTGATTGGAAACATCATTTTGAGAACATTGGTTTAGATAGAATTTTGATTTGAAGCTTAAAAAATGAGGTTCCTTTGGAAAAGTGTTACTTGAAAAAGAAGGCAACTTTGAAAAGGCTTGCACAAGGAAAAGTAAAGGGCTGATTTCATTCCTTATCACTCAATATCTCATATTAAGGCATTTTGGCATAGAATACAAGGTTTAAGGCAAGGGATATGAGATTTTCAAAGTCTCTTTTAAGGAGAAGTTCATGAACTTTCTAGAGGATTCTAGATGTTTCTAGTAATTTCCATCCAGCATTATAAGAAGGGTGATCTTCATTGAGTTCAAGGTTGGTGAGAGAAGGCATTTTCAGAGGAGAGAGAGAGAGAGAGAAATAGCCATTGAAGTTCTTCCTTCAAGTTCAAGCAATCCAAGAAATCTTCCACTACAAGTCATCTCCTTCACAACCATTGCAAACAGAAACGTGTTCACCATCAAGGGATCATATTGAAGCCATTTCAAGCCTTGAATCAACCTCCACGAGCACCTGCAATCACCACTTGACAGGTTTCTTTCTTTCCTTCTATCTCCTAATTTATGTAGTTTTAATTAGTTTTATAGGCATAGAGCTGATGCATTAGGTTAGAGGATGAAACCCTAGGAGTTATAGCACGATCCATGGTAGTTGATAGCAGGTCCCTGAATCTTTAATCTTCAAGAATTAGCTGGTTTGTTAGTTTTAGGTATCAAGCATTGGTTTAGAATAGTTAGGGAGATGTGTAGAGTAACTGTATGCCATTAGATTCAAGGTTAATGAAAGTTGATATCAGGTGAATTTCATTTGGACCATGACCTTGTAGGCTTCTGTTGGGATGATCTAGAGAGAGTTAGGGAAAATGGTACGTATGGTTGTGTTCCTCTTGATTAGTAGATAATTTTTCGTTTTGGAATCGTGGAATTTCATCCACTGAGCAGAGAGAACGAGATGGTTGAGTTTGTGTGCATGAAACGAGCGAACCTGAAAACCCTAATCCATTTGGGGACGATGAGCTGCGTCCGTTGGATCTTGGTCAAATATTGGACTGAAGACTCCATCGTGTGGTCACGATTAAAAGAGAAAACGGAGGGAAAATTTAAAAAGCAAAACGCGGTCGTTTGGTTAGCTGAAACGCGGTCGTTTCAATTAGTGAGGCGCGTCTGGGCTCACTGAGTCCTCTTCTATTCGCACCCCACCCAATTTCTGGCCCATATAAATGAACTAGTGAGCCCTGCTACTCGCACTCCCTCCCCTTTATTTGTTTTATTTTCTTTTTAATTCTTTTAATATTTTTCTTGTTTTTAAAAATTCATATAAAATTGATAAATAATCATTTTTTGTTCATTCTTTTTTCTATGTTTAGATAATCTTGTGTAGAAAAATATAAAAATAAAAATGGAATTTTATTTTTAATGTAGAATTTTTGGTGGTATTTTCTTTAATATAGTGTATTTTCTTTCTTTTAGTTGATACCTTATTTTGCAAGAATTGTTTTAGGACTTTCCCTTAGGTTTTTTAACTAATTCTTTTTTGTGTAATTAGATGATGAACCATAGTTCCCCATAGGATTTAATTCTTGATTTTTAGATTAAATTTTGATTAGTTTAATTAGGGTAGCATTAGGGTATCCTAATTAGGGTTTAGGTTGTGCATAGGTGAGGAAATTCATTTTCTTTAAATAGTTTTGTTTTGATTTTTGGGGAGGGGCATGTGTGGATGATATGGGTAGATGTTGTAGACCCTTGTGAATAATTGTTAGATTTTTCCCCCTTGGTTTAGTATTTTTAGGTATTTTCTGAAGTTGCCTGATGATTTTGTCTGTCCTGTGGTTATCTGTTCATATCTGGGGTTTAGTTTTGGGGAATTTGTTGTGGGGCTTGTGTTGTCTTGAAGACCTTGTTGGAGAGCATCATGAAGAGAAGATTGAAGATCAAGACTCAGAGACCCAGAGCTTGGCTTGTTCCCTGTCTGTGAGGTTTGAGATCCTGAAGTTTGAAGGAAGTTCATGGTACTTTCCTGAGGAAGGCACTATGAATGACTTTCATTCTTTCTTCTCACCTCTTTCTTAAGTGTCCAATGATGTTGGAGCCAACTTGTGAGTTTAATTTCTCCTGAGGAGGAATGTAAACTGATCACTTGTTGTTGAGCCACATGGGATACAATTCCTAAGTGGAAGCCTCCTAGTACTTTCCTGAGGAAGGTCCTATGGGTCTATTCACTTAGTTCCATTAGTTTATCTAGGATTTCTCAAGTATCCAATGATGTTGGAGCCAACTTGTGAGTTTAATTTCTCCTGAGGAGGAATGTAAACTGATCACATGTTGTTGAGCCACATGGGATACAACTCCTAAGTGGAAGCCTCCTAGTACTTTCCTGAGGAAGGTCCTATGAGTCTGTTCATTTAGTTCCACTAGTTCAGATAGGATTTCCTAAATATCCAGTGATGTTGGAGCCTGCTTGTGAGTTTAATTTCTCCTGAGGAGGAATGTAAACTGATCACAGTGGTTGAGCCACGTAGGATATGATTCCTGAGTATACACCTCCTAGTGCTTTCCTGAGGAAGACACTATGAGTCTGCTTACTTAGCTCCCTGTCTTTGGTAAGCTTGTTCTGAAGCTTGAAGACTGGGATTGATTTCTTTTGGTTAGGTTTTGCTTTAGGGCTTTGCTTTCATCTTGATTCAGATTCTGTGTTAGGGTTAGGATTAGAGAGTAGATCCTTTTTTTCTCAAGTTTGTGTTTTGTTTGCCTGATGGCAACTTCATTTCTCTTATCTGTTATTGCTTGACAGCATGTTGTTTATCTTCAGTATGATTACTTTTATTTCATGGCTGGCTTGAGGTTGAGACGAGCTTGTGGAGGCTGAAGCCCCCCACACATTTCCTCCCTCACTTGCATTGCATGCATTTTACTGTTAAAAGCTGATGCTTTTGTCTGTTTTGGTGTATCATTGACATGATCCCTTAGGACTCTCATTTCCTTTGATAAGGATTTGATGATAGACTTTTAGGTTGAAACCTATGCATGACAACATCTAGGAGTTCCCTGTTCAAACCTCGACCATAGGATGAATCCATGGCATGATAACAGTAGGACTTGATAGTCTCCCTCCTAGTTGGGTCTGTTCTCTTCTCATCTCGAAGCAGTTTAAGATACAGTAATCATGAATGATTTCTTTCGTACGTTACGAGCCTTAAGCCATCTGAGGATGGATGTTTAGTATGGTACCCTTTGGGTGACATGTGACGCATTCACTCTCAGGTCATAGTCTCTAGTGCGGTTGAGATCGCAAACACAATTAAAAAACACTTCTTTTAGGAGATAACCCGTAGTTTCCCGAACTACGTTTGCTCTGATCTTTCATACCAGATGAAAGTACGTAGGCATAGGATGCGACATCCTAGCGAGCAACCTTCCCCGCCTTCACCCGTAGTTGGCCGAACTACGTTGACTCTGATTTCTCATTCTCTGATGAGAATACGTAGGCATAAAGTGCGACGCTTTGCCGAGTCATTTTTCTTTTCTTTTTCAGCCAGCCTTGATAGGTAGATAGATTATAACCAACCCATCCAAGTAAACAAACAAGCGAGGATCCCGTCGAGTACGACGGACGTGAGAGGTGCTAATACCTTCCCCTTGCGTAACCGACTCCCAAACCCAGACAATGGTTGCGATGACCTTGTCTTACCCTTTTTCGTCAGGTTTTTCCGATCGTTTCCTTTCCCGCTCCGAGGGATAAATAACGAAAGGTGGCGACTCTTCTGTCATGCCGGCACCTTATTTTCGCGCAAGCGACAGGAAGCTGTCATTTCTCTTCACTTTCTTGCAAGTTCTGATTTCTTTTGATTTTTTTTCTGGCTGAATTAATTTTACGCATCTATCTCTTGTTTTGCAGGTGATGGCTGGCGGTGCGGTTATGTAGAGCTTGCCTGGTTTGCTTTGGTGCAGCAGGCTGGTGTGTTGTAGGTGTTTCAGAGCTTGTTTGTTGTTTCCGGCTGTTCTTCGTAGATATTTTCATTGAGCTTTGGAGTTTCTTCGTGCCTGTTGGCACTGTGGAGAGTAGCCGGTGCTTTCTGTGTTTCGTCCAGCAGCAGTTAGCTCAAGATGGGTGGATGTCTGGGAACATGATATAGACAGAGATGGGAAGCTTGTTAAAGATGGTGACCTGTATTTGTCAGAGTTTTAAAACTTTTACCTATAATTGGAAAACTCTGTCCATCTTGGCGTTATTATGCCAGGAATAAAGCGGAATTCTTTGTCTCACAGGCTCAAGTTTACACAGATGGGCGCCTTATTTTGACTGCGATGTTCGAGTTTGCGAACTTTTTTTTTAATTTTATGCTGCTATTTTTTCTGAGTTTTTCTAAACAAAGAACAGTCCTATTTCATCCTTCATTCGGTGAAGATTTGCACTCCAGTTCGGTGGCAGGGGTTAGAGTTGTGGTTTCCTTATCATTTGAGTGCGGCTTGGGGTTTGATGGTAAGCGGAGAGTGCTCATGAAATCAAAATATGAGTTGATGCTGGGCTAAACTCAGGCTGGACATTGAGTTTGAGCAGGGGCAGTGCAGGTAATAGGATTTCAAGTCTGCAGCAACTGAAGTCTTGTCTTATTGTTTTTTTTCGCAGACATACTTTAGAGACTTATCAAACTTTGTTGACGGTGGTGCGGTTATTTGCAAAGAATGATGAAGAGTATTTGGCGCTGGCCGTTGTGGTATACCGCAGGTGCGTTTTTCTCACAGCTGCACAATGACTTTTTTTGTGTGTAGGTTTTGTGAATGTTTTCTCTTGGAAATTGGTAATGGTCATACAAGTCGTACAAGTTGAATGCTCAGGTTTTTTCAAAGAGAACATGTTGAACAGGGCAAGTGGTGAGATTGGAGAAGGTTCTGGAACGTGCGAGGATACGGTGTTGCGTGTGCTGCCAAACTCAATTCGTTGTCTTTTTGAGAAATCAACTGCAACAGCAAATGGTTTGGAATCTAAGAAGGTTGAGGAGAAAAAAAACAACTTTTCTGTTTTTGATGTGTTGAAAATTCTCTCTGAGAACGGTGTTGAAGAAGAAGATGACGGGCTTACTGTGTTGGAAGCTGCAAAGCGCTCTGGTATTACTTTTCCTCGTCCGATATGGTGGCCGGACCATATGAAATCTGAATTATTCAACTTTGATGATCAGGTTTAAGAGTAGTGGAAATGAAACTCTTTTTTGAGTAAATTTTTGTTTGTTTGAGTAGATTGATAGTGCTTTCATGTAGGATTCTCAATATTATATATGGTGCTTGTACTTGAAATTGTGTTTTTATGTTAAAGTGATGTGGTATTGTTTGTATATGGTAGGATTCTAGTTCTAATTTCTCTAAGTTTGTAACTGTGGTTCTGAACTTGAGTTTTTTTCTTTCTTTATAATGAAATCTCATTCCAAGGGGTATAAAGGGTAACCCAACCAAGACAATTACAAAAAAAAAAAAAAAAAAAATCTTTGGACCTATGTCTAATATTAGAACTGCTTTGAGCTTATCGACACCAATCCATAGCCAGCATGGTTCCCACCGATCCTACTTTAGCCATGAATGAAGCATGAAAATCATTTTGAAGTGCTTATTCTAAATTGATTCTCAAACACACATCAATTGGACCGATACTCTCTTTAACGTTGTGCTTGCACAAATCTCTGTCTTACTGACAAATTAACTCATAACCATTAAAACTCAATCCAATACCCCATACGGGACTTCATGCCTTTGTCTATCAGACCCAATTCAAATTGATCTTATGATATTCAAACGGCAACCACATATTTTCTGATTTTCTGGAAACCAATTGGTGGATGAATATACAGATGAAAGTAATATGCAGGTGGGCAAATTTTAGGGTGCAACAGTAACCAAAGGTTACATTTGTTATTGATCCATCAAAGTTTAAACGATCTTTGAACCCTTTATTGGTGACACACTCGGACGAATGAATCTCTTCTCAAGTAGATCTTCAAGTTGACTCTTCAACTCTTTCAATTCCGATGCGGACATATGACACAGAGCCATCAATATCGGACTAGTTACGAGAACTAAGTCGATCGTAAACTCCACCTCACATTTCGGCGGTAAATCACTTATCTCATCAGGAAAAAATTCTAGAAAATAAAAAACAATTGGCAAAACACCAACTTCCTCACTTTCACTAACACTCAAAGTTGCCATCAACATAAACATCTCAGCACCATCCTGCACTGATTGATCAAAACAATCTGCAAGCACTTGGTTTAACTCTAAACTATTCACTGTACACACCATCTAAGCTCGCAACACACGTCTATTCCATCCAACATGATCCTATCTACTATCAACAAGAGATTAAGGGTGATCAGTTCCTCAATTTGTCAATAGACAGCCGACAATCATGATGAGGAATAAACCATCTTTACCGAACTATAATAGAATTTAACGACACACTGAGCCACCTTTCCACACTTGAAGCATCTTGGAGAAGCACAAGTTTTCCCCCCACTTGTTTCAATCCTACTCCCGCAGACAAGGGTTAGAAAAACAAATGTGTACTGACAGTGTTTTCACACACATGTCGCGTATAAGGTGTTTCCCTTGAAAATCAGAAAACAACCGCTGATCTTCCAAATTTGACTTTGGTGACTCACAGGATCGATCAGATTGATCCTAGGACATGTGCTAAAGTATTCTCTGTTTAGAATTAGATTTAAAGTACTTGTAATAACGAATTGGTAAATGTGCTTGTAATGAAGAAGACTTCGACTGGGTATTTTAAAGTGCATAAACTTAAAGAAACGCTGTAAAAGATTTGTAAAAAGGCTGATCGAAGAAGGTAAAAAGTTTAAAGGAAAAGAAGAATTGGAGTAAAGGATGCAGGAAAGGTCAAGGCAAAAAAGGTAACACTTGCACAAGTGGTTCGACAGAGGAAATGTAAATGTTGCTGAAATTGTAAAAAACTTTATTAAAAAGTTGGTGATTTTACATAACGTACATTCTCCGTGAAAATACTCTTTTCTCACACTCGGGTACTTTGAGTAAATTTGATTGGAGTTACTTTGTACAAATGGTAAAACACACAGAAATCTGTCTAACAAATCCCTATTTATAATTCTAATAATTAACTGCTAATAACTTCCTAGTATCTCCTCGATCTAACAAGTGTCAATTGCATGTAACTTCCTGCTCTAGAACTCGCCGCGTGTCTTATGAACAGAACCGCTCCCTCCAAATTTTGAATTTCAAAACGACGTAGCAATCCTCCTGCAGAATTTCGGTCGAACTACCTCTGACGCGGTCGAAATGCTCATAACTTTAGGTCTCTTAATTTTCCAAGTTATTTCAACCGTTTAGCTTAGAAGATTCCTTAGAGGCTGTCGAAACCTCTTTGCTTCACTTTACTTAGACATTAATTATGTCTTAATGTTCAGTAACCCAAGGCAGTGTCGAATTTGGGAGCTAACAAATTGCCCCCAAAGAATGTTCTTTTCGACTTTATTGTAGGAAAAGGACATTTTTTGATAGTATCCCATTCGACACCATCTTTTCAATTCTATCATACCCTTTGGTTTGCCTCTTATCCTTTGGAAGATAAAACAGGAGAAAGAGAAATGTTTATATCAAAAACCACGCCACTTTGCACGCTTCTGACGTCATCATCATCATGGCAGGTTTCTTGGAACTCACAAAAATTCAGAAAACATCATCACCCTTTTAGCGCCTAGGGGTATAGGTTACAACCGCCCCTTACCTCTTCCACTAGGTTGCACACGTGGCCCACTAACTTCAACCACGTAAAAACTCTTAATTTTCTGAATCCTTATAAAATCACCAAGAGTTTTTTCATAAATACTTTCTACTCTTTACCAACCTTTACTCTTCTCCTCTTTGCTGAAGAAACCCGTTTTTTCCAACACAAGAAAAAAAAATCTCCTTTTTCTCTAGAAACTTTCAATCATGGCTGAACAACAGAAGAAAACTCAAACTAGGAGACCATCTTCTTCATCTGCATTGCCACCTTTCGCTACCTTGAGCGGACCAAAAATCACGAATAACCAACAGCTCATCAGGGAGCCGTTAGCAGAAGAAAAACGACACATCTACGAATCTCAGGTAATCATCCCTGTTGATGTGGCTGGAAAAACCTTAGCCATGTCTGGCCCATTGTCACCCCCAGACCTTGATTATTCCACCTTGAGTGACTTTTTCCCTTCTTATCGGAAAACCAAACCCTTAGGGCAAAAAGATGCTAGCAAAATCCCTTCTGATAACCCAGATGACCTTTCTCTCTTCAATGTGGACCTCAAATATTTGCATGATGGAGCAAGACTCTTTAGAGCTACGTCGTACTTCAAAGATTCTGAACTTTACCTTAACTGGTTGGCAAAAATAGAGAAAGCAAAGGCACAGCATTGGAAAGAGATAGGTATTTATGACCTAATCATGCTGTCGAAGGTTGGGCCACCTTACTGTCCGTTAATACTGGCCTCCTCTTTGTATTTTTGGGACAGCACTCACCATACCTTCCATCTTCCCTGCGAAATGGTGGCTCCCACGCTCTTCGACATGGCTGCTATTGTCGGATTAGAACCATGTGGATTGGCTTACAATCCTGAAATTGATGCACGGGACACCATAGGTTTTGGTAGTACGAAATATACCTACACACCCTTCATAAATCATTATCATAAGAAAGACACCGACGTAGTCGAAGACGAGGAGCACATAGCCTTTATGGCCATGTGGTTGTCTCGTTGTATTTTTTGCACAAAGTCCTTGCAGGTGGCGAGGAAGTACCTTACCTTGGCGAATCAGTTACACCTTAAAAGGGACATATGTCTTAGTGAGATGATACTAGCTAGCCTGTATAAGGCTTTGGGAGAAGGCGCTGATAAACTAAGGGATCCAAAAACCCATGGCGCTCTTATAATGGCGGGGCAATTTTGGTTGCTTCAATTATGGTTGAACGCTACCTTCGAGCACAGCCTTTCCTTCAAAGGAGAGGTCGACGAAGCCCAGGTATCTGAACGCTGGGTCAAATGGCCACGCTTGGTTCAGTTGACACCAAGTGAAGAGGGTCGAAGCCTTCGTGCCATCCTTACCAGCTTCATCCACTTGTTTGCAAAAAGGCATGAATTCACTCCCAGGATGACCCCTTTTGCTCATAGGCTGTATGGCCCTGATTGGTTTACCAGGTCATTTCCTCCAGTTTCGCAAAAAAAAGAAGCAGAATCAAACCTGATATGGGAGAGATTCTTGACGCCACGCTTGATTGTTCATAAGCTTAACCTTGTCAGAGGACAAGCAGTATTAGTCGCTTATCAACCTAACTTGGTGTCGAGGCAATTTGGGTTAATTCAATCATTGCCTAGGTGTTTGTATGATAAGAAGTATCATGTTATCCTTCTCTCCACTATCTTCAACCCACTTGAGTGTTCGACTCAAACGGCCCGTTATGCCTATAAGTCCCGTTTTACTCCAATCTATTTTGAACCCTCTCACCTTTGTACCCCAGATTTTTATAACTGCTGGACCAACCATTACTCCAACAATTTTCTTGATGTTTCAAGTTTTTCACGCTTGATTGACCAGGCTTTTATTGATGTGCAGGAAAAGGTCAAGAAAGGTACGTCTACTCATATCAAAGAGATACAAGCTTTCCAGAAGTACTTCGAAACTGCCTATCGACCAAATGATGTTAGTCGAACCATCCGCGAGGCTGCTGTCACTTTAAAAGAAAAGTTTTCTAAACGAATGGAGAATCTGAAAATCCCCTCATCTATCCCTTATGATAGACGATATGAGGTTGCTTTTAAACTCTTTCCCCCAAAGACCCCTCGATTACCAACCGCTGATTTTGGTGTGGCTCTTGCCCCTCCATTTCCAGACTGGTTTATATGTGAGGATAGTATAAAAATACTTCGACAGTAGTTGAAGCCTAAGGCGCAGCGGGTGGTTCCGACTAAACATACACTTGATACCTTTAGAGGGCACCTTCATGTCAGTATCGAAGATGTTCACATCGAGACCGAAATCCTTGAAGGTCATCTCCCTTCGATTTGGCTTCCTCTCACGGAGCTTCAACGTTACTAACCTATATCTTCTATATTTATTTATTCGCAGCTGCTAAAGAAACGCTCCGACCAATAAAACAGAAGAAAAGATCGAAAGTTCAAAGGTAAATTTTTACATGCTCTTATTCACCTGAAGCTTTTATGTCCTTTGCTGATCACTTCGATTTTCCCAGGTTGGCCGCAAACCTCCAACCCCTCAAAAAAGAAGAAAAGTTGCAGCCCAAGTCATCATAGACTCCGACGATGATGAATCCCCTTGTGAAGATATTCCCCTAAAAAGAAAACGAAGGGTAACTCATGGGCTAGAGAGCGCCGAATCTCCTCCATCTCCCGCCAAGATACAAAAACAAAACACGCCTCTTGAATCTCCTGTCAAAGCCCTCACAACAAATGATCCAAATCCTTCTGCCGTTCCCATAGAGAGTGATAACTCTAGTCTGGCTGAGGAAGCCACGAAGGTATTGTGAAAGAATCTCTGACCTTTCTATATCAAGCTCTTGTCTCTTTCATCCCGCGTCTCATGAGGTTTATTTTCCCAACTGCAGACTACTACCGAGGCCTCCAAGCCTTCGATGCAACCGTCTCCCTTGCCTATTTATCCATTGAACAGCCAAGGTGAACCCACTTATATCCCTACACCTGATTTAGGTTCTGGTGTGAGTT